>CM062346.1:63934470-64587631 GCA_031216105.1 Dalbergia cultrata
TGAGAACCAAATCTTTGACTTCTTGTAGTTTATTAAGATATATAAGAATTTACTATTAGACTATAGACTCACATAGATCATTGTAAAGATTTATTGTGAGGACTTACTTTAATTATATTTTTTTATTTAAAAAAATATAATTATTAATTTCTTAATTTTAATGATTAAAGTAAAATAAATATACAATCTTAATTACCAAAACCGACATTTACTCTATTTACAAACGAGAAAGCCAATCATTTGCAATTTCAATTCATGCAAGAGGTGATGATACCAATCAAACTTAATAATTGAATATTTATCATACAAAAAATGTTTATCAACACCCAGAAATAATCATTTAATTAAAATAAATATTCTATTACTATTAGATATAATAGTAACTCTTCATATCCTTACTCATTTATTATTTATTTAATAATAACAGAATAATTATCTTAATAAAATATATATTTTAAATATTAAAATAACATTACTGTAATTATACTATGATATCAATTAAAATTGAGATATGATTCGCCAAAACCCGGAAAAACAAAAGCAATTGAAAAATCAATTTGATAATGAAAAATAAAAAATGACAGTGTACCTTTCAATCCCTGCAAGACAAACACACTATGCATACTGGGTCCCGTGGTTTGTCATTGCCAACTAATGGTATGTACAACACCAAAGATTCAATCCAGTGGATTGCCAAATCCAAGACGCAAATAAACTGGCAGAGTCCATTGATTATGGGAAGTCAAAACCACCAGTAATGAAGAGGAAAATAATATTGGTACTGTATTGATCATACGAGATGTGACCTCTGCTAAGCGCAAAAAGAGGAACATGACAAAATAATAAAAGCTTAACAAATGAAAATCCCCCGTCTCTATTGAATAATATGAACGGATCACCTCATATGAGTATCTCACTATTAATTTTTTAATATAACATATTATATTTGTATCTCACTTAAAAAATTAATAATAAAAGATCAAATACAATGAGGTTGCGTGAAAAATCTCACATGAGATGGTTTATTCCCGTTGGATAATAAATATAATAGTTGTAAATATCATTTTTTTTAGGTGATCAAGTGAAATCAAATTTATTCTCATTTCTTTTTATTTGTAAAATTTATTTTTGTGATCGATAAGTTTGTAAAATTACTATATTATTCTCTCGTCCACTACGTATTAAACAGTATCTTTAGGATCGGTGTCGCCCAAATAATGAGAATCGAAATGAATTCCTTCAGATCTCAATATAGTTCATTGTAATTTACGGATGTATGACAATCCAAACTGTTTTTAAAAGCAAAAGAGCATTGAGGCCAGTCCCTTGAATCTTACTCAAATCCACTAGCAAGGGGATGTCTATTCAACTTGAAGAAAGAGGACTCATGCCGTCTAATATCTGATTAGCCTGATACTTATCGGTGAAGTCATAATCCATTAGTCTATTGCATTCAATACTTTGCCAAAAGTTAAAAAGATATGCAAATTAAACTCTCTCTACATTGGTTCATCAAAAAAAGAAAAAGAAAAATAAAAATCTCTACATTGTACAAGCCTACAAGGCAACAGAAATATGATAGAGATAAAGGAGTATAAAGGACGTGTTGAGACAGGTTTCTCATATTTAAATTAGATTTTATTTTTTTTGTCGAGCAGTTTTTTAACTTTAATTTAAGCCCAATCCAACTATAGTCCTATTAAAAATTGGGTTGGATTACAATTTTCAATGTTTATATTAAGTATATAAATTTGAATGTTATAGATAATTAAGTCATAGAATTTTAAAAATAAAAAATATTGTCCGGTATATTTGAAACCGATTATTTTACTACATAATATAATATCATAAAATGTATTACTTGAAATTTAACGATTTTATAATTGAGTTTAAGTTTGATGCATATTATAAAATTTTACGCTAATATTCAATCAAATATTTTCTTTTATTTGACTTTTAAAATAGTAGAATGAAAGTTAACCATATTTATTAATATGACATTATATAATTGAATGACCATGTAAAACTTTTTTATACTCTCAGTATATTAAAATTAAATAATTTATAGAGCATTTTAGTCCCTAAATTTCAAAATGGAATCAAATTAGTCTTTGATTCCATTTTCGTTACTATATCATAACATTTTTGCAAACTTATTATATTAAGTGATATACTAACAATAAAAAAAAATCCTATTTGGCCTCATAAGTGGACATAATTGAATAATATGATCAAATTACTAATATAAGTCAAATATATTAACAATATTACTTATATATAAAATTTGTTTCATAGCCTTCAGTTAGTCTTATTTTTAGACAATTTAATTGGCAAAAATAAAGTAGAATATCAACATACCGTCTGGATATCAATTAACATAAAACATCAGCAAAAATATAAGAATGAAACAATAGAATTAGAGTTAGGGACTATGTGACTTACATTTTTTAAATTTTAGAAATTTTAAAAGAAAAATTCTAAATTTTAACAATCAAAATGACTCATGCATTCAACTTCAAGATGATGTTGAACATATACTCTTTATAAACAAGTTATATAATATTTATATGACTTAGTTTTGTCATGATGCAACTTGGACCATGATCGGCGCATAAGGAACACATTCCCCCACAATCCTTAGCATGCAAATTTTAACGAAAAAATGGTCAGAGTTTCCTCTATTTCTTTTTACATCCCCAAATTAAAAAAAAAATACAACATGTATGAAAACAAAGATAAAGTACATAATCAAGCTCCAGCGTTTTCAAAATGTGCCTCCAGTAACAGAACAATCAGCTCAACATAATTCAGAACATTATCTCAACATATAAATTTCAATCGAAGTTTTAATATGTAGTTTAAATCAAACCTAATCCTAAAATCAAGCATGAAGTTAAGTTAGTTTTCAAACTAGTTTCAAATGTAAATTCATAACCACAAGTTATATGTCCAATCGTAGCTAAGAATGTAGCTCAAAATATAATTGTAAATTACGTTTACAAATCCTTCCATAATATAATCTATATATCTAAGTCTTAAATACACATATATGAGCATAAACATAAATGTAAACATAATATGAGGTCCTTGCCTATGACATACGCAACATTAAAATAGTTCTAATAGACTAAAGCTCAAAAGATAGGTTACGGTATGCAAACAAAGGCCTTCTCAAGAAAGCTCACCAACTCAGACAAATAAGCTATTGAGGAGATGTAGGATTGGAACTTGAAGCTGCATTTGTATCTGGAAAAAATGAGAAAATAACAGAATGAGTTTTGTAACTCAATGGTAGACATGATGCCTACAATCCACAGGAGACAATATGTAATCCATAAGTAAAACAATAATAATAAATTCAACAAATTCTTTTATTTACAAAAAAGATTTTTGAAAACAACCACCTTTATATGAAATAATAGGGAAACTTCAAATTCGGGATAAAACAGAAAGATTCATACTCGGGCGGTCATTCCTTCATATGATCCTAAAATAGGACGGTTTTACCCATCCGAGTAGCCATAGAATAGGAGATCCACTATATGGTCCTTATCAAATATAATCTAGATGCACCAAAGCTAACACCTATTGTCGTTAGCTACAGGTCATGTCAAAGATCTCCTTAAAATATATAATAAAAATTTTACATATCGTATCAAATCAATTCTCAATAACTCCACAAATGAGCTATAATCACAATTTCTCAAGTCCTTTCCTCAAGTCCATAACCGATATAAAATAATTTTCCATAGTCAATATCATATCATCTCATGTATCAATTTTTTATAAAACAAAGCTAACATAAATGATATAATTTTGTTAAATTTACATAAGAAAATCAAATAATATTTTTTTCAGCTTTTAAATTTCCAATATTTATTTAGAGTTAATTTAACATATACAAAAATAATTATAGATATAATATCTACTCACAAACTAGTTTAAAAGAAGCAAAGATCAACTTTCAAGTGCTACCAATCCAACGATTGATGCTCAAATACTCTATAACTCTAGGAACAAAGTAAATATAATATTAGTAAGCTAATAATACTATTAATTAATAGCAATTATTCCTACATAATAGAATACCTCAAATTTGTACACCTAGGGTTCCAATAACCCCAATCTACGATGTACAATAACATAGAGAGCTTAATATCATAAATGGAGTAAGATTGACATTAACCCGCCACTCTAGGAAGGAGATTGGGGTAGAGAATGACACAAAACTCACATCTTCAATTGGTCCCTCTCCTTGGAGAGAGAAATCGTGAATTAGAGAGAGAGAAAAGAAAGATATGTGATTGATGGTGGTTATAATGATGATGAGGAAAAGGAGGTGAGGATGGTGGTTGAGATGGTGTATAGGTGGTGGTGGTTGGTGGCATGTGAGAAAGAGAGAAATGAGGAAGCGATGGAGGAAGAGGGAAAAGAAAAAAAAAAAAAGGAAGAAGATGAGGGAAAGAAAGTGATGGGAAGGAAAGGAGAGGGGAAAAAGGAAAAAAGAAGAAGAAGAAGGGGTTGTCTATCATAGTCATGCCACATAAAGTATATAGGTGTGCTACTCCTTTTTTTTTCTTTTTCCTTTTTTTCTCGGTTATCACAAGTTTAACTAAGATGTATTGACTCAAAATATGAACCATCAAATATCCATCAAGAAGTGTAAATTCTAGATAACTTAGATGAAGTGAGGTGTAGGAATTTTTCAAATTATCAACGATAAAATTCCTACTTCACATACATAGCTTAATTATAAATATGGAACGTGTAAAAGCAATCATACTTAGATTGAGTATTTGGGTTACTTGAAGAGGTTGAGGAAAAAAATTATATAGATAGTCATCTACTGACCTTATAGTGAAAATAGAAGAATATTATCGGATACAAAAACATAAGAAAGAAAGAACATAGAGAATGAGAGAAGCTCAATACAGAGCTTCAAGAGGGAAACTCCTATTCTAGTATAGGTTTCGTCTGTTAGTCTCAACAGGGCAACCAAACACTCAATATATGACAAGGAGTAGGGGCTTCTACTTGTGTGAGTAAAATGATGGGGCTAAGTCTTCCCATCATAGTGAAACTCACACAAAGACCAATAACAGTATTCACAATGAACAATACTTAACAATGATCACAAAATTTGGACTTAAACAATATAATTTAATTATTTTTACATCCAATTAATTTGCATGTAAATTAAATTTATATTAGTCCATAAAATTATTCCAACAGTAAGGAATGTGTTTGGATGAAATATTTATAAATTCCAGAAAATTTGAAATACAATAAAAGTTAAATATTTAAATTGAAGTCGTTCATGTTTAAATGTAAAATGCAATAACAGTTCTTATTTCTAAGGGATAAACGAAGGTCTATTGCATATTTTATTTGATAAAATACTTATATTTTCTATTTTCAAGACTTTATTAAAGAAATAATGAATTTTTCTCAACAAAATACTCCAAATATGCAACAAAATGAAAATAAGTTAGAATTTTTTAATTTAAAATAGAAAATATTTTCTGAAACCACACATACCATTATTTTTTCAATATTCTTATTTTATTATTAAGTTAAAAAATTCTCTTAAGATCAATAACTTAAGCTCTTAGTTTGTTATTTTCTTTAAAGACATGTCATCAATTAATTCTTCAAAATTTAAAACTCAAAATATCTCATTAATCATATGCCTTTTATTCTTTCTTTTTAACATTTTGTTATTTAGATGTTGTTTAAATTGGTTTATTATATTATTAATAGTTCTAAATATTTTTTAGATATTTTTATGTTTTTAAAACTGGAAAAATAGCATTAAAATATGTTAGTAATAATATCATTATTATGTTGATAGCTAATTAGTCTCTTTAAAAACTTAGTTAGGAATTTAATTCCTCACAATATGTATAAAAATAATTTTATAATTAGAGATTTACTCTTTAAAAAAGTTCTTATCTTAAAGAATTGAAAAAAAATAGTGTCCTCGTTCTATTACGCGGCGCATCGCACATAGGAGACGGATTGAAGTTGGAAGCGTGTGGACTAGAAGGGTGAGGGATGGGAATTGACGCTTCTAGTCTCATATGGACATGTTAAGTTATGCCCAACAAACTTTTTTTTTTTTAAATGATAAATATGAAATTTCAAACTAATGTAAATTAGAAGTGATAATCTTCTATACCCTTCTCGGCTTTTGGGCTAAGATCCAGTGTATAAATGATAATTTTCTCAGATATTAATAGAACAACTAAATTAATAGAAAAATTAATTCAATAAATAATAAAACAATTGGTAAGTTATTATTATTTTTTAAAAATAATTAGCAGAAGTTATAAGTATGGGGTGGATTTTGAGTAGAAATTTTATTTTCAATTCTTATATAAAAAATATTTTTAAAAAAGTGATCATGAATCTTAAATTTAATTTTATATATAATTGAAAAAGTTGAAAAAATATAGCTTTTTTCAAAAGCTACTCTTTTTAACTCCTAAGAAAATGAAAACATATTTTTTGAGATTATAATTATTTTTAAAAACTATTCGAATACAAGAAAAGTGGATTTTTCAGATAAAAAAATTATTTTTCCCCAAAAACATCTTATCCTAACGCGCCGCAAGTTTCTATCTACTAAACAAATATTCAGTCTAAAAGTAATGTTGTTCTTCAAGTATATTTGCGTTTGCAATGGCGTCTGTTAATTGTAACTTTGACAGTAACATTTGAAAACAATTGTTTTCATAATAACGAATGGTCAGAAAATTAAAAAACAAAACAGTGTGGAGGCAACTGTTGACAGTGTAAATTGTTTTCAAGTGGCCTTTGAAATTTGACCACTCAATTCGAAATGCAATAAACAAAGACGCATTGAATCTGAAGAAGCGTCCAACTTGAGCTCGAATTTTCATTAACACATGCTTAACGCGCGCTATAGCAACCACAGAAAAAAAGAAAGAAAGAAGATAGATACAGCACTACTTTTTATTTTAAAAAAATATGACAAATTTTATACATTATAAACCGAATATATACAAAATAAAAGAAGTATTCTTATACTATTAATTCGTACAAATAAATATTAGTAATATTATAGAACATTTTTTCATTTACTTAATTCTATTAAATAAAAAATAAATTAAAATAATCATTTTATATTAAATTTTATGATAAATAATTAGTAAAAATATTATTATTCTATAACATTTATTTTTTTTTTATATTTGATAAATTATATTTATGATTTCAATTTTTTTTAAAAAGTTCAAATAGACAACTAGAACCAATTTTCATAGCAATTATTATTGTAATAATATTATCATAAAAATAAGAGTTTAAATGTTTAATAAAGCCACAATGTAAATTAATTTTGTGATATAATCTAAATAAATTTCTCTATTTATATAATTGTTCAACTGGTAGGATAGAAGTTAACCAATTGACATATAATTGGATAATTGTATACTGCATCAAATTAAATCATAAAAATAAATCATGTCTTTTGTTATTGGTAATGAATTAATGGTATATTAACATTTGGATTTAATTATCATGCATTAATAGTGTAAAATATTTTTATATAGTTATTTAATTATGTATTGCCACATAAGCCATGATAATTGACTTTTATCCCCACTACGTAAAAAGTCATACAAACTAATATTTTAATTAGATAACCGTATAAAATTATTTTACATTATGAGTGTATTAAAATTAAACTCTTAATATTTTATTCATTTGTCGTACTTAAGTTAAATGCACTAACTTCATAGAAGAACTTTGTTTGTCTAGAACCGGACTATACCAAGAATATTCTTGGAGGCTTCAAGGAGGAGAGTGCATTTCAATTTCATGGTCACATGTGGCCACCAAACTCTCATCACAAAGAAAAAGAAAAATGAAAATAAAAAGAGAAACATGGCCACCATACCAAATTTACTTATTTCTCCCCCCTCGAATATTCCTTTTTATTCCCGCGTCATGTTGTCATGGCCGAAAGCATGCCAAGCTCTCTCCACCCTTGATCCTCTCTGATCAACCTAAATCTAATCAGATCCAACGGCTGAGATGTGATTTCATTTAACAAAGAAGAACAAGAATTTTACGACAGGTCTTCTAGAGAGAAAGAGAGACGGAGAGAGAATTTTTAAGTTGCATCATGCATGGCCTCTCTCTATCCCTTACTACTTGCCAGGAACAATCCTCTAATCTCAATGTAATATTCCTTTGGAATCTAAGACAATTTTTTTTTATTCAAATTTCAAAAGAAGATTATTTTTCTTCTCTTCTGGTATTGGGCTTCTATAAATACCCTCTCTTGATGAAAGATCCAAGCCAAGATCACATTCTGAGAGCACTTTGAGACACCCAAATAGAGTTTGATTCATCTGAAGAAGGTTCCTTCTTCTGCTTCATTGAGACTTTTGCCATTGATATTCCCCTTCGATAACCCAGAGAGAGAGAGGGAAAAAAAAAAAAAAACATGTCTGGAATTGTGGTTGTTTTCGACTTCGACAAGACCATTGTCGATTGCGACAGTGATAACTGGGTCATTGACGAGTTGGGTTTCACCGATTTGTTCAATGAGCTTCTTCCCACGATGCCTTGGAACACTCTCATGGTAAGCATATATTTTGGTTTATGTATGTCCTCTGTTTTTTTTTTCATTATTTTCTTTTCAAAAATAATGTTTTTATTATTTACTTTGATCTTTGCTTTGTGACATACATTGTGTTTTTGGAGGAAATTTCTGAGGTTTGTTCTTTTTTTTTTAATTTTGTTTTTCATCTTTGGAATTATAGGATAGGATGATGATGGAGATGCATTCTCAAGGAAAAACGATTGAGGAGATTGAGAAGGTTCTGCATAGGATTCCAATGCATCCAAGAATAATACCTGCAATTAAAGCAGCTCATGCTTTAGGGTATGTATCTCTCTCCCAATTTATTTATTGGTTTTTAATTTGAGGTTGAGATTTTTCTTTTTTTTTTTTTCTGAAAAATGAAAATTTTGAGTTGAGGATGAGATTTATGGTGGCATTTTTGTTTTGTTTTTTTCTCCAGGTGTGAACTGAGGATTGTGAGCGATGCTAACATGTTCTTCATTGAGACAATTTTGAAGCACTTGGGAATAAATGAATACTTTTCTGAGATTAACACCAACCCAGGTTATGTTAATGAAGAAGGGAGGTTGAGAATTTTGCCTTACCATGACTTTAACAAAGCCCCACACGGCTGCAGTTTGTGCCCTCCAAATATGTGCAAGGTATATGCATCTTTTCTTTTCTTTTCTTTTCTTTTTAATTTTTTTTTTGTGGTCAATACAAGTTTCTAGACATTGCTTGCCTTTCAAGCTGATACTAATTTGTTCCAGCTTCCAGATTTGTAGAATGTTATAGAATTTTTAAAGAGATTGGCCTCACCTTGATCCCATAATTCCGGAGTGTTGTCTCCTGACTTTGGCAATTTTTATTACGAAAAAAACTGCTAAACCAATCCAAGGCTGATTTGAGCCCACTGGATTTGATGAGAATAATAATTAAAAAAAGAAAAACAAAATACTTTTGACCTTGGCCCACAAACAGTTCAAATTGAAAAAAAATTATTTTATGACTAATCGAGAAGTTTCCTCTTTTGGAATTTTTTGATTAATTATAATTCTTATTTTTCAATTTTACTTTTGCAGGGTTTAATCATTGATAGGATCCAAGAATCAATGTCCACCGAGGGTAACAAGAGGTTCATCTATCTTGGTGATGGAAGTGGTGACTATTGCCCAAGCTTGAGGCTCAAAGAGAGAGACTTCATGATGCCAAGGAGGAACTTCCCTGTCTGGGACTTGATATGCAAAGACCCTTTGCTAATTAAGGCTGAAATCCATGCCTGGAGTGATGGAGAAGAGCTTGAGCAAGTTTTGCTGCACTTGATCAACAAGATTTCTGTGGAAGAAAGTGCCCAATTCATTTCACCTGATTGCAAGATGCAGAACCTATCTGTCTCATCTCATGAGGCCCTGCCTAAAGTTCTGTCTGTTCGGCCATAAGTCCTTAGTTTAACATCTTTGCCAATGTATCATAACTCATAGGGGTTTTCAATTTTCCCCCCTTTTTTGTGCTTCTTGACCTTAATTAACCTATCCTAAAGTTGCTAATCTCAAAATTGGTCCAAAGATGGACAGCTATGATTTACAAATATAAATAACGAGTTTGCTTCTTATCCTAACAGATTGGTCTTTTTTCTCTCTATTCTGTTCCTTTTAAGTTACCCTTTGGCTTCATGAAAATATTTGACATTGAATATCAAGAAAAGACTAATGTCATAGACAACTTAGACATTTCTTATATTTGTCAATCCAGCTCTCGTAATGATAGTGTCGTAAATTTGGAGGACAGTTATGACAGACAATTAATGATCCAAGCATGACAATGGCTAATAGTATATTTGGATGACAAATAATAGGGCGAAGATGATATATATATTCCATCAATTTCATAAAATACTAAATTTGAAGAGTTTTCGCATCATCAAATACCCTTTAAATTGAACATCTGATGAGTGTTTTATGTTAGGATTTTTAATTTTTTGTATACTCGATAAATTTGTTTTGGGTTTTATTGTGACATAAAAAATGGGTTTTGTTTTCAGGCCATGGGGAAGAGGCAGTCACTTAAGAAATGTCAAAGTATGTTTCCAAACATATGGGGCCCAAGTGGTAGCATTCCATCGCCCAGGCTGCGCAAGGGAACAAAGAAATTGTGTTTAGAAAATGTGGTGCCCAGGCACTGTTATGGGACAAAGAAGTTGTGTTTAAGAAGGCTCGGGCACCCATTACCCAGTGTCCAAGTGCCAGCAGCACAATTGAATAATTTTTGTGCATTTAAATAAGAGAAGGGTGGTTTTGGTTAGGAAATATGGGAAGAACACTCTTGGAGCTTTGGGAACAGATCAAGAATGACAAGAGGAGGAGGGGAGATTAAAGACTTGATCGCTCTTCAAATCTTGGGGTTTATCATGATTTTAATTTTTTACTTTTATTTAATTTCCTTCTTTATTTTCTTTTGTAGTATGAGTCGCTAAACTCCATAGCAGGGTTGGTTCTTTGTGTAAGGGGTTGGTGACACATGCACCATCAGAATCTGAATTTTTTTAAAATTTTTTGGAAAATGTTTGGTTGGCAACAAAAGCTAATAAAAAATCTACACTACGTACTTTATTACTATTAAATATGATAAATGATCTCTATTCATCCAACTCTCACATCCTATCTAATGGTGATAAGATGTGTAGTGTAAGTTTGTTATTGTCTTTTATTGTCAACTAAACATTCCTTTTTTTTTTTTTTTTCAAAAGTATATAGGTATTAGACACATTTTTTCTCATTATTTTGTTAAGATTGACCCATGTTAAGATCCAGATTATGTTAAACTTCTTATTATGCTTTTCTATTATTTTTTTCCTATTACCTTAACATTTTACATTTGTCACTGCTCCACCAGGGGTAGGTTGAATCAAATATGAAATTATTTATAGATGAATTTTTTTAGAACTTGATGTTGAATTTGATGATCTAAAAGTTTATATTTTAGTAGGCTTTTCCTTTGGTACCCCCCAAGGTATCGGAATCTTTTTGTCTTTTAACAATATGATTAAATTTTATATTTTCTAGATTTTAATAAATTGAATTAGTGGGATACGTAATACATTTTTAAGCATAAATAATTTCGATAACCCTATAATATCAAAGAAACCCCCCATTTTATTTTATTACAAATTTGTGAGTTGGCTTTTCATAAATTTATTTAGGATTTATGCATAAATTGGAAAATTTGTGTATGAACTAACTCCAAGGATGAACCTCATGATTCTTTTAAGTTTTAGGAATAAATTTTGGAATTGTTTGATTTGTAGATTGGTTTTAGTGCTTGGTCATTCCTTTTGTTGAAACGTGATTGATGGTGGGCTTGGATGAGACAGTACAGTTTAAGAGGATTCCAATTTAGCTGCTATAAAAATTCCTTGTTTGAACACTAATTTTAAGGAATTTAAGGGTTTGTTTGAAAGCGTTTTCTATTTTATGTTGTCTAAAATAGTTCTGGAAAGGAAATTTGAGTTTGATTTTGGAAAACAAAAGAACAAAAAAAACTTATTTGAATAATTAATTTTAAAAATAAATTTTAAAAATAACAAAACAAAAAACTGTTTGATAAACTTTTTTCTTGAAATCATACATTTATTCACCCTTCATCTTCCTTTTCCACTTCTCCTTCTACCCTCCCTTCTTACTTTTTTTTTTTTTTGGTTTTGAGGATAATTTCATGGAAAAACTAGGGGCTATTTGCTTTCAGTTTTTAGTTTTCATTTTCAGTTTCTAGATTTTCTGAAGGAAAAACAGAAAATTCTGAAAACTACAAATTTTAGTTTTCAGTTTTCCAGTTATCCAGAATTTGTTAAAGAAAAACTGAAAAACTTAGGTTGCGTTTACTTTCAGTTTTTCAGTTTTCAGTTTTCAGTTTTTATGAAGAAAAAACTGAAAAAACTGAAAACTGAAAATTTCAGTTTTAAGTTTTTCCTTTATAAGAACTGAAAACTGGAAACTAAAAACTGAAAACTAAAAACAGGCAAAGCAAACACACCCTTAAATTTTAGTTTTTAGTTTTTCCTTCACAAATTCTAGAAAACTGAAAATGAAAATTTAAAACTAGAAACTGAAAGCAAACAGCTCCTAATACTCTGCACTTTGAACAAGGCTAATTAGACACTTGTTACTTTCCCACTCAACAAAATCATGGGGTGGACCTCACATGAAATTTTTTTTGGGTCTCAAGGAAAACTTTTGCAACCTATGACCCACAAACAGGAGAAATGATTGCTCATGTTGCTGAAGGAGATGCTGAAGATATCAACGGGGCAGTATTGGTAGCTTGAAGGCCTTTGATGAAGGGCTTTGGCCTAAAATGTCTGCTTATGTAGCCATTCCCTGATGAGTGTTCACCCTTAATTTCTTGCACTACCTTCATTTAGTTCATGATGATGATTTGTTTATGAATCCTTCAGGAAAGGTGTCGAATATTGCTGCATTTTGCTGATTTAATTTGGTTGAGAAGCACAATGAAAAGCTCAAAGCTCTAGAGGCATGGGACAATGGGAAGCCTTATGAACAGTCTTTCAAGGAAGAATTACCATTGTTTGTGTGTTGATTTCACTATTATGCTGGCATCATATTTGGATAAAAGAGAGAAAAAAAAGGAACAATGGAAAGAAGTGAGAATCGAAAGACGTCCCTAGAAGTAAAAATACATCATAATTATGCGAATGCCACTGCGTTTCTCATTATTTTCAAAGATAGAAAAACCAAAAACAACTTAAACATGTTTTCCAATTTTTGTTTATAAAACTCATTCTGTTTTTAAGTTTTTAAAATTTATGTCACAAAAATAGGTTGCCAATAAGGTTTTTTTCATGTTTTTCTTTTTAAAATTGAAAATAGTTTTTACAACTCATTGCCAAACAGCCCTAAAATTTTAGGTATTTTTACAAGGTATTATATAAACTTTTAAAAAATATATTTCAACTTCTACCTTAATATTAAGAAATGAGTTATGTTATTTGTACTTATGATACATGAGACACTGTGTCAGCTCACATCTCATCTATAATTGGATGAGGTTTGAATTACATTCAAGTGAGGTCCACATCCCATCTAGTGATGGATAAGATGTGAGTTGACACAATGTCACATATTTTGTGAGTACAAATAATATTTTTTCTTAAGAAATTTTGTCTTTCTATACTGTTGTCTCTTAACCCTTTCCTCCTACAAGCCTGCCACCATTTGCCATCCATGTCTCACTGCATGTCTTTCACCTGTTGCCCGCTACCCTTTGTTGATTGGCTGCCATTGGCCATGGCAGCTAGTCATCCACTGCCTGCAAGGAATTCACAACAATAATTCATTTTTTTTCCACCACAGGCTAAATTCACAACAAAACAATAACTTATTTTTTTCCCCATCCACAAGCACTATTGAATGGAGCCAAGAACTTAAAAAGCTTAAAGATATTTTAGCAAAAGAGTTAGACCAAAGATGAAAAGTTAAAAAAAAAAAAATCAAACAAGTTGAGATAGTTCTGAAAACTACCACCGCTTGCAATCAACTGTTAATTTTCAAATTACTACATCAATAATGGAAGAAGTGAGTCAACATTTTTTTTGTTTTCATGGAGGACAGAGTTTTAGAGCTATTCAAGATATTCCCAATAGGTTAAAAGAAGAGATCAAATCCATAAAGAAAAGGAAATAAAAATAAAAGGATAGCAGAGTACTCCGTTGATGTTGTATAACCTCAATTAATCTGAATTTGGAAATTTCTGTCTTTGCTTCTAGAGTGATTGCTCAATGTCAATCTTTGGATTGCACTTCAAAACTTGCATCAAGGGAAGCATATGTTGACATAACAAAAAAAAATAAAAATTGGATGACTTTTTTTTTGCCTCGAAACTAAGCACACAACACCTTTTATCAATTGAAAAATTACTTAAGCTCAACAAACAACCACAAAGATTCACTACAAGAAAAATGCAAGTTACCGATAGATTTTTTTGTCGATAATTTATAGACAATTTTTTAGAAAAGAAATTAGCCTATATTTGAATTTTCAAAAATAGTACTTGGCTATTCGAATTATAGGTGGATTTTTAGCCAATTATCAGTGGATTTTTCAGCCAATTATCAATGGATTTTTCTTCCAATATTTGAATTTTCAAAAATCATGTCTAAAAATATTGTAATATCACTTACAGTTTTTTCCGTTAGTAATAATATAGGGGAAACGCCATATTTTTGGTTTAAGTTACTGGCGGATCCATCAGTACCCACCCTTTTCCTCCATTTCCATTCCTGTCATTACTCTCTCTTTCTCCCCTCTCCATCTCTCTCTCTCTCTCTCTCTCATCTAGGTTTTTTGGCCATTACTCCACCATCGTGCTGCTGTTTTTGGTGAGGAGACCACCATTATTTTTATCTTGAAGTCCTCCACATTTTTCCATTAGTAATAATATAGGGGAAACGCCATGTTTTTGGTTTAAGTTACTGGCGGATCCATCAGTAATTGTTTTAAATATCCAACTACCCACCCTCTTCCTCCATTTCCATTCCTATCATTACTCTCTCTTTCTCCCCTCTCCATCTCTCTCTCTCTCTCTCTCTCTCTCTCTCTCATCTAGGTTTTTTGGCCATTACTCCACCATCGTGAACCTGTTTATGGTGAGGAGACCACCATTATTTTTATCTTGAAGTCCTCCACATTTTAATTTTTTTTCATATTTTGATTTTGTTTTTGTTACCCTTTCTTCTTACCATTTTCTTCTTCTTCTTCTTCTTCTTCTTTTTTAAGATTTATTGTCATTGCCACTGCTGTTGCTTGCCACCACCATTACTCCCCATCATCATTGCCAGAGATGCTGCTATTGGTGGGTCCTTTTTCCTTAAGTACTAATTGTTTTTTATATTTTAAAAAAATTATTGAAATTATTGATTTGTTGCATTTTTTTTTCCAATTTTTCGCCACTGCTTATCGCTGCTGCCGTCGAAGTGGCTACCGCCATCAGAGTTGCACATAAAAATTCAATTTTTTTAAAAAAGTGTTACCATTGGATTTTTCTGTTGGTAATATATCATTAAAAGTTCTAAATTAATATTGCCGGTGGATAGTCTAATTTAATTTTATTTTGTTTAAGAAAACGCATTATCGTGGGAAAAATTCACCGTAATACCTAAAAAATCCACCAATAATGCTCCCCCATTGACGGATTTTTCCAACCAGTTTTTGAGGATGTTTGTCACGACCCGATTTGAGAACGTGACCGGCACGTGAGAAATCTTATTCCCATGTAAGCCTCGTGACCTCTGAGCCTTCTCTATATGCATATGATAATAAAAAATCCATTTATAAAATATCTTTTACTCTCTAATAAATCCTTAGCTTTTCTGAAATTGAGCTCATCATCAATAACATATTGTAATTAAATTTTGAATCTATCTCCGTAATACAAAATATATATGAGTTGCTCTCTATATAAGACATCCATATATAAAACTATCA
Organism: Dalbergia cultrata; assembly: GCA_031216105.1. NCBI lineage: Eukaryota > Viridiplantae > Streptophyta > Magnoliopsida > Fabales > Fabaceae > Dalbergia > Dalbergia cultrata. Next base: position 63,950,560 of record CM062346.1, read on the forward strand.
TCATGTAAATACAAAATAATAATGATATATCAATGTAAATATATCTCTATAGTCCGGGACTCTACTCACAATATATACTGGAGCACTCTATCTCTAATCAAAACGCAAAAGAAACTTCACTCCGAAGTGAAGCTCATCAACTAGAATCTCTACTGCTGGGGAGGAGGTGGATGAGAGGGACTCGTAGCAGCTAAAGTATCTGTAATGGAAAAAGGGAGAGGGGTGAGTTTCATCTAAAACTCAGTAGGTGAATTCTCACTCGTAACCCTTTCATGGGACAACAACAACGATGCATAAAAATCATAATATTTCTAATAATCAATAATCAAATGAATTCCAAAACTGTTTCTAGTAATTATATATATAAACATAATAAACAAAGCTTTAAACTTCTCTAAGTCACAGTCAACAATAGTACTTTGATAAACACGCATAATAATAATAATAATAATAACTGTTGTAAATATCTGTATTCTCTATGGGCCTCCATGGCTATTTATTGCTATTGCCTCCATGGCTATTTAATAATATGGCCTTCATGGCTATCTAATACTATTGCCTCCTTAGCTGTTTAACATTATTGCCTCCATAGCCGTTTAACATTATTGCCTCCATGGCTGTTTACTAATTCTCATCATATATAACTCATTATAATAAATAAATTCAACATTTCTAAAAGTGGGTGCTCCGTCCCTAGCAAACAAGAGCCCCTAAATCTTAGTACTCGGAGAGTTCTGGACTCATGTAATTCTAACAATCTGGCTTTAGTATAACTGTGGTTATGAAAATCGAGCTCAAGGGTTCACTACTTGTAGGCATTTCATTTTCAAGCGCACAGATATGTATCTGGCAGTTGTTATGAATTATACTGAATTCCGTATCTTTGGATACCATAAACTATAGTTCTCAATTTAAATCGTAAGCTAACATAAATCTTTATATATATAATAAATCTAAAATCATAACTCTGAAGCAAAGTAACATATTTAATAAAACTAATCATACATACTCTATATATTCATTTTCTCTAAATATTTTGTGCTAAGCTCTTCTATAATTTACATTCTCTAACATATAAGATCATAAGCATGTTGACTGCTTATAAAGAAAATCAATTTTAGCTACAATGGCCCCATGAGTTTCTAAAATTATAATTTCATGCTCTTTGAAAACCATAATCTCATCAACTTAAAAGAATCATTTCCAATCTCTAATCTTTTCTAAAACAGCCTCAAATCATACATTTCATAAACTTAACATAATTAATACCTATCTAAAATCTCTTTGATATATGCTCTAACACTATCCATTATGCCACAATATAAGGAAATTAACTTTAATGACAAAAAATAAAAATCACAGGGTTGAACCCACTCACCTGGAGAAGGAGGATAGATAACGTCAACACCAACTGAGCTCCGAGGAGCCGGGAGGGCATCAACGTTAACTATAACAATCATAAAAACTCTAGATTAAATTCTATTGACCTCTAAATTACTCTAATATAGTTCTAATAACATTGGGTGAGCACCCCTAATTGACAACAATGAGAGAAAGCTACAACTCAAATCATAGAATATGAAAGGAATGAGAGAAATGAAGCATAAACAATAACAAACTCACCTTGAAGCTTGGAGGAAGAAGATTTAATGAAGGGTGAGAGTGGAAGAGAGGAGGAAGAGGAGAAGATGATATTTTTGGGATAAGGTTTGGAAATGACGAAGAAATCCCGAGTTTAGGGGTATATATTGGGTGAAAGAATTCATTTAATTGAAATGGCGTTGTTTTGGACCAATTCTGTCAAACTGACACTGCTATAGCGGTCTAGCGGTCTCCAGAACACCCCTGACCGTGGCTACATTGCTGTGACCGCTATAGCGGTGATAGTTTTTAACTTCTGCATAATTTTGTTGTCTTTTGTCACTTGCATACATACCTTTATACTCCCTAACTCATTTACATTTCTTTATTCTAAGTCAAATATTAACTTTAAAACATAAATGTAAATAAGGAAATACCCCCCATTTGGATTCAAATAAAATATCTAAAAAATCAAAATTCCAACCAATCAAAATCTCATTTTTGAGTTCTAGTCAAATTCCGGAATTCCGACGATTTTCTAAACTTGGGGGTTAGAAACGAAATATCTAGAGGCTTTTGAAAAATTCGTTAAAAATCGCTCTTCAATTCATTTTCCCTTGGAGAGCCATTACCAAGACTTTTGGTCCCTAGAATGTATCTCTAACATATAGCCTTCTAAAGAGGTGTAGGGCTCCAGACTTAGCGAAATCCCGAACCCAACAGCAATGGGTGGGTCCCGGGGGACCTTGAGGCTATATAAAACTTGTCTACTGACACGTATACACCGGGTATTACAATGATATTACCATGCATTGAAATCTGCTAGAAATTCTGCCGATAACAAATTTTTTCATCGGAAGTAAGAAAAATCCATCGATAAAATCCGGTATTAATAGGAATTTTTATAATAATGATTAATCTTATGAAAAATTTAAAACAAAATTAAAAACCTTGAGTTATTTTTCAAGAAGAACTTTTTTAATGCCATTAACTTGATTGGTGAAAATCATCCTAATCAAAAGTATAAAAAAATGTATGTTTTCTTTACAAATTGAAAGATTCTCAGATATTTACCACAAATATGCACAAAAATAACAAACAAGAGATAAGAAAGACAAACTTTATTCTTGTGCGTAGCTCCAAGAAAATAGATAGATATTAAGTTAGAGACCTTTGATTTATTTTGAGGGATCGAAATACTAAGCACAACCAAATTGTCCTCATTTAATTTTTTTCACCTCTTTTAGACCAAATGCCTCATCTAATTCTCCATTGTTTTCTATTGCCACAACATTGTCTTTATCATCATGCATTTTTGACTCATAATATGGGCATAAAAAAGTAGGATGCGTATAACTAGCACATAAACGGCAAGATATTTTTGATGACATACCCAACTGACAGCCTCATAAAATGGGCATAAACTTGTCATATGCATGGTCCTTGAACAAATGTCACAACAAGGAAAAAGAGTTGGACACTGATTTGATTGGAGAATATAACTTCCACATATTTCATAAAAAAAATCCATCTATGAAAGAAGTAGATCAAGATTATCAAACTCCAAAGTTTAGATAAATTCATTTTTGCGTGATAAGATCGTAAAATTGGGCATGCATTAACTAATAAGAGTGGAAAATTTTGAAGTTTTTAATGCATTGAATGCATTCCTACTTTTCCAATCACAGTTTCCGTTTTCTTAATTCTTCAACCAGTTGCCTTAGAGCATCTTTTACGCTAATCTCATTTTGGATTCTAGCTTTGGCTCCACTGTGTTATATTAACATCACCTACTATCTGTTTCTTTCAGTATGCGAATCCTATCATATTAGTGAGCATTACATTTGCAATTTCTATTCTAACATTGGTAGCAGTTTGGAAGGAGTTAGTATGGAGATTGTGTCTTGCTAGTTTTGGTGGATGCAAGAGCATGGTGCTGACAGTAGTTGTCTTGAGTCACTCCTATAATAAAATATTAGTGGAGAAAGCCATTTTAAACTGGGTCGGGAGCCTTATTTTACTGTCTCGGATGCTTCTGTTTATTGCAGATGCGGTTTTCCTTTCTATTATCCTATCAGAGCCATACAACTACTACATGTTTTGTCTTGCCGATGCTGCTAATTCCATGTTTCTATGAGCCTTTGATGCTGCAGATGGAGTTCATGCGGTAAGATTTTTCTCTCCTGATGCTGCTTGGATAACATAGTTGTCTTACCTTTTGGCTTTTGCTTTTACAACACACGTGTTTTGTTTGGCTTTTGCTTCTTGTTTTGTGTCTCTTGTTTTATGAACCACTTCCTAGGCTTGGTTATGTGTTTCTTTGTTGGCTCCTCTCTTTTCGGGAGTTATTCCGAGTCATTGGTTTCTTTTAGTACTTTTAAAATTATATTACTTGTAATGACATTTGAATTTAGGATATCATTTATACTATTTAAATCCTCCACCGCTAAACTAATTCTAATGGTTTGTTCTGAGTCATTGTTTCTATATACCAAAAAATAAAAAAAATCACAAAATTAATGTGTCATGAAAAGAATTGACACTCTTTTAAAATAATGACTCTTCTCTCTAATAAGAAGAGTAAACTTTGATCCCAACTTTCACTCTACATTTTTATTTATTTTATTGTCAATATACAGGTGACACTATGTGATTGCACAAAAGAAAAAATGATCTAGCCCTGATTTATGGCCTATTTAAATATTACAATTTATAACTTTTTCTAACTTTCTGAAAGTCAAGAGTCATATTTTTAAACAGATTATTACTTTTCTAAAAATTATTACAACTTATAACTTTTTGTTTTATTTAGCTAAATAGATTATTACTTTTCTAAAAATTATTTTTAATGTTTTTTGAGAAGTTAAAATATATAGTTTCTTAATAAGTATTTTTTAAGCACTAAAGTAAACACTTTTATTATTATATATTTGAATATAAAATAAATTATTCATTAGTTATTTGTGAAAAATTACTTCTATATGAATTATTTATCCAAATGGGTCCTTAGTGGGAGTTGTCCCAAATCAATGGAACACTTCACCCCAAAATTGGATGATCCCATTCCTATAACTCTCACAAATAGTAGAATTGGAATTAAAAAGCTCCTACTGCTATGATGCTTACGTGGAGATTTGCACCTTCTTTTGCTATAAATACCCTCTCTTATGGTCTATCAAACAAACATAATATTTTTAATATCAATATTATTTTTTGGCACTCAAATGGCTGGGGTTGTTGTGGTTTTTGATTTCGACTCAACAATCATCGAGCTTGATAGTGATAATTGGGTTCTTGATGAGACGGGTTTAACTGAAAAATTCGATCAGCTTCTTCCTAGCATGCCTTGGAACACTCTTGTGGTTTTTTTTTTTCCCCTTAATTCTTTGATTCACACATTTTTATGTTTCTCTAGTCAATTTCTTTTCATGTTTGTAAAATGACTTTTTGTTTGTCCTGAAACTATATGCAGGATAAAATGATGAGTGAACTTCATTCACAAGATAAAACCATTGAAGAAATTGTAGAAATTCTGAACCGGACTCCAATGCATCCCCGCATTGTTCCTGCTATTGAGGCAGCTTATTCCCTTGGCTAACTCTTTCCTCTTCACTATCTTATAATTAATGTACCATGTTGCTAGCAGGAGCTAAGAAAGGTGAAGAATGAGCGTGAAAATTGAATTTCATATATGGATTTACTATGAAATTTCATTCACCCCCTTAATTTTTTTTGGATTATTTAAACCTTCTAATGTAAGAATTTTCGTAAAGTAGGAAAGTAAGAGGTAAGTTAGGACCTGTTTGGTTATTTTGTTATTTTTTGTTTTTATGATTTTGAAGAAAATATTAAAAACAGTGAAAAATAGAAAACTCTATTTTTAGTCTTTATTTTATGTTTTTACTATTTTCTTCATAAAACTTGAAAAAGTAAAAACACAGAAAATGTTAATAGATCAATAATTTTTATTATGTGTAGGTTCCAAAAAATGATAATAGAGTGGTCAACCTCTTAATCTTTTATTTTAGAAAGATCCTCATTTAATTTCTTCCATTTTGCGTCCCAACAAACACTACACCCTTGTGATCGCATAGTGAACAAGTGGTGCTAATGAACTTTTGCTTTTAGGATGAAGATACTAATGCCTGTGGAACTGTGTTCAGGTGTGACCTGAAGATTGTTAGTGACGCAAATATATTTTTCATTGAGACAATTCTGAAGCATCACGGAGTGTGGAATTGTTTCTCAGAGGTCATTGCGAACCCCAGCTATGCTACTGAAGAGGGGAGGCTCAAGATTTCCCCCCTTAATGACTATCTAAAATCTTCTCATGGATGCAATCTTTGTCCACCAAACATGTGCAAGGCAATTGAATCAATTCCAATTAACTATTTACTTTTGGCAGCAATTGATTGTCATATTTATTTTACATGTTTAATTTTGATGCACTCTAAAGTACTTTTACATCATCACAGATTAGAATATTTTATTTACATGACTTTTTAAGTAGTAGATGAAAAAATCAACTATCATGACTAATATGATAATACATGATTAGATGAATATGTAAGACCCTTTTACCTTGTTATTGCATAGAAATTAAATCCTTTATTTTACATATACTTAAATATTTTAATTTTGATACAAAGAGTTTTACACTATTACCCAATTAAAATATTTTATTTGAATAACTTTTTAAATAATGGATCACAACTAATGTGGCAATATATGACTTGATGAAGGTGCAAAAAACTTTTAAATTGTCAATGGATAGAAATTAATTAAATTCATATTTACATATAAGTTTAATTTTAATACATTGATAGTGTAAAAAAAAGGTTTTACATTATCATCCTATTATATCATGTAATGTCGTCATATCAACAAATATGATTAACTTTCACTCTCATTATTTGAAAAATCATTCAAATCGATAGATTTAATTAGATAACAATATAAACCCCTTTTTACAGTGAGTATCCGTGCATCAAAATTAAAACCTTTAAATATTTAATCGGCCAAGTTCTCTTTTATAGTCTAATGCTTTGGAATGCAGGGTCTAATGATTTAATCTATTTTATTTAGTGCCTCAATACTATTTTGCTAATGAATGACGAACATGAGTCTATCATTGGATGAAGCATTTGGTTGTCTTTAGGTACAGTGCTTTTAGTCAAATTCACTTTTTGAAAATATTGGATTAATATAATTGTTATAACTTATTGTTTTACACTTTTACTTTTGTGGTCTCCGTGATATGTCATAATCCAAGGGAACCAGGCGGCATAAACGCAAAATTTGTTTCGAAAACAATGTATATAAAACATTTTCAATAATCACTTCCATAAATACAATGAGTAAACGTTATTAGATGAAAGGAAAAAATATTAATTTTTCTGGGCATTTGTCAGAGAATCAAAATTCATAAGTTTTACGTGGAAGAATGAGTTTTTAAATTTACAATGTGATAGGTGCTTTTAAAAATTTTAAAACATACTACTTTTAATTTAGAAAAGCCCGGAAAATATATGAAGATTACATTATAAAAAGTTTATTTCTTTGAAGTTTTTATCATCTACTCATTTTATTTTTTCATAAATTCTCAAATGACATTCAGGGAATTATTATACAGAGGATCCAAAATTCCCTTTCAGCAGATGGAAAGAAGAAATTCATCTACCTTCGAGATGGAAATGGAGATTTTTGTCCAAGTCTAAAACTTAAAGAAAGTGACTGTTTGATGCCTAGAACGAACTTTCAATTATGTGACTTAGTTTCCAAAAATTCCAACAAGATTAAGGCAGAGGTACATGGATGGAAAGATGGGGAAGAGCTTGAGCATGTTCTGCTCCATGTTATCAACAAAGCTATTGGTGAAGGAAACAACACTAACAATTCTTCTCCGAATGTCTCAGTTGATTACAAGTTGGGGCCAATTCCAATAGACACTCATCAACCTTTACCTAAAGCATTGCCGGTTCCTCATTAATTAGTTGCTAAAATAAGAAAATGATGGCTTTTAATTTGCTATTAAATTCAAGTGTCTTATTGCTTGTTTTTCTTTCTTAGGATATGTTTAGTTAGGAGTAAAAATAAGATATAAATTTTTATGAATGAGCTTTATATATAAAATTATGAATATCGTTCATAGAAAATTTATCCATTTTCACTGGCAAATGTAAGAGGCTCTGTACTTTGGTTCTAGATGAAAATAAATCATATTATGTTGAATAAAAATATGAAAATTGATGTAACTTGTGCTGCTTTAATTTCCTATGTGATGCTGTCAGATACCCCTATTTTTGTCTTGAAAATTACACTACTAACTAATGATTGTGAGTTACGACATCACATTTTGACGTGTAACTAACTTTTTCCTAAAAAGTTAAATCATTAGGTGAAAAGTTAAGAATTAAACTTTTGCCTTTTAACAAGCTTTTACCCCCATAATTATTGTTCTTCTTGTTAATTTTTCTTATGCTTGGATAAAACATTATTTGTTCATATCAAAATTTAAGTCTGCCAAACTTGTGTCTACATGTGAATTGAAAGGATATGCGCAAAAATTTTTTAAAATTGCTATACATATAAATGGATGGTAACTAGGGGTGTTCATAGTGTGCAGTTTGGATCCATTTTGAGAGAAAAAAAATCCAATCCAAATAATTAAATTTGTTAGATCGGATAGGTCAGATAAGTTTGTTACAAAATAAAATTTTAACTTTGGAATAATATAAAATACAAATAAATTAAGGCAATAAAAAATAAATATATGAAATAAAAGTAAAAAAAACTCATTTAATATTTATAACATATTATTTGAAAGATAATGATATATAAAATATATAATGGGGTTTTTTAGGGGGGAGAAAATCACTTTTATCCCAAAAAAATATTTTTTATATATTTGGATAACTTTTAGAAAATAATAAAAATCACAAAAAAAATCAATTTTTAAATTTTTTAATTATATATAAAATTTAAATTTTATAATATATTTTTTAAAAAATCCAGAGCAAACACATCTTGTATTTGAAATCTAATTGTCAAATTCAAGTAGTTTGTGAAAAACAAGATCCCATCTCATCCAATCCAAACTTTTGCAATTTTGATAGGATTTTAACTTGAATCAAATTGAATTTGAACACTCCTAATGGTAGTAATTGTCTTCTTAAACATCACTTGATAAGCCCTAAAATTAGAAGAGCACTACTTGACAGCCTTTTAGTCCACATATGGTATTGCATTCTTTCACTTTTTGTTCCTATCGTGTTCAAATGAATAACAATTGCTTGTTTCTCTTAATCTCCTATATTAATAGAGGTATAAAACAAATACAATATACTTTATAAGCAACTCAAACTCACGAAAATGAAAAATGTACAAAGAAAGACACATGTATAGAAATGGGTGTTGGGATCAAAGAATCGAAACTTCAAATAGCATGCATGTATATATATTCATATAAGAATAATAACTAATGATTAAGATTTACCCCTTTTTCTTAAGAGAAATATTATTTGTACTCATCATTTGTGGAATACTGTGCTGATACACTCCTATCTATAATTGGATGAGATATGGACTCCACTTAATTATTTGGAATCCACATCTTATCTAATAATAGATGAAAGTGTATCGACACGATATCCCACAAAATGTAAATACAAATAACATTACTCTTTTCTTAATGTTATAAAATAAGGGTATGCTGACAATTGATCTACTATGAAAAAGGGAATGAAAAACATCAAAGCAAAACTAAGGATAAGGAAAGGAATGAGTTTAGAAAATTTACCTTACTATTATTTACAAGTGTAAAATTGATATGGGAAGGAAATGGAGGGTTAGCAGTATAATTTTAAAATTTTACCCTTTAAAAAATATTTATATACAATTAATATGTTTCATAAAAATATTAATTTTAATTTTAAAATATTATAAATTTATAAATTTTTAAAATTAAATAGTTTTCAAAAATAATATTTTCTCTCCATAATTATTTTTATAAAAAAAGGCTCTCCAAACTTTTTTTTTGGTCTCAAAACATATTTTCTCTTTACTTTTAAAAAGGTTACTCAATTTTTTCTATGAAAATATTTCTGACATCAAATTCTCAGTTTGTTTTATTTTAAAGTTTTTTTTTTCTAACACACATAGATTACCACAATGAGATCTAATCAAATAAGACAATATCGTTGACCTAAATAGTTCAAAGTCACATTACCAATCATTTAGATAAATTGTCACATAACATTTGTTTATGTTATATATCATCATATCAATTAATCATGAATAAGAACCACAAGGCCTATCATAGTTAGTAGTTAGTTGGACTCTTTAAACATCTAAACATGGATTCGGTTGCCTTAAGAAGATTAATTATTACTTTCGGCGGTAGATACTTTTGATTCATAAAAAAAATCATAAATAAATAATATTTTCTTTTAATTACATAATCATATTACTTCAACTTATTTTGTCAAAATTTACTAAATTATTTTTATATTGATATAATAAACATAACTAATTCTCCTTTGTAACAACAAAAAATATATTAAATTTATTTTGATACATTATTCATATTAAATATTTTATATTATCAATTATTTATATCCCATTTTATATGTGACTTTTAAAGTTAGAAATAACTGTCTACTTTTTTATCCTAATAATACATCAAATTCAATTCAAAATATATTTATTTCGATTACTTTACTTTTCCTTGCAGCCCACGTCTCATTCTAATTCTAATTTTGTTTTAAAATGATGGCCTTTCAAATCTCAATTAGCCAGGAGTCCTTTTTAGATTTTACATAGAAGTTAACCTTACATTTTGTGGGGCCTTTTATTTCAATCATTTGATTTAAAAAAATGATTAATTTCTACATTAAAGTTAGCTTAAATTCAATTATAATTTTAAATTATAATAAAGATAAATTCAAAATAGAATAGATTTGCTTCGTACGAATCCACCAATTTCCATAATTATAGCAAGAAGCAACGACTTACTATTCATGATTTTTGGTCAATGTTTAACTTGAAAAATCTTATCTCACTTTTTTTCTACACCATGGCCTCCTCCATTATCATTATTAGTTTGTCATCTTCTATCTTTCTCAGAAAATTATTGGATTTGGTTAGCATGTTCTTCAAAGCATACGCAATTGAATCGGGACAAGCTATACAGTTCCATAAATCAGTGAGCCTTCTTTGTGTGGTGTATCATGCGCACTAGACCCCCTTTAGCTGGCTTTACTACCGTGAATAAGGGAATGCAAACAATGTTGGATCTCACTTGAGAAAAAGATAAAGCAAAGAAAGCAATAGAAACCATTATACAGATTAGCAAACAAACCTATAGCACTAGCAACATTCATGATGTACTGTGCCTTATTTCTTTTGATGTGCTTGCCCTTTATTGTCCTTCTACTATGCTCGTCTTTTTGTGAAAAAAATGCACACGATAGTTCTAGGATACAATTTTTTTATACGGACAGTGTATAAGAGTTTGATATTATCATTTAACTATATATTAACACATCGATAAATATGATTATATTGACTCTTATACCAAAGTTGAAAGGTTACATAAATGAAAATATTTAATTGAATGGTTGTTTGTGGATCAAGATCAAATTAGTCTCATTTATAGAACTTAATTGGTATTTGGACATAATCTTTTTGTGCAACAAAACTCGACACAATTTCTATTACAGAACAGGTTGATCTAATTCTTGCACATTTATTTTTGAATCTAAACCATTAGTATTTGAAGTTCATTGAACCACAATTAATCTAGCAAGGTCGAGCCATGACGATTGAGTATAGCGGGAAAACTATCATATGATCCATTGTTTGAGGAAAAAGAAAGACTTATTTGTATATTTGAGATCGGAGATCAGACACACATTACGAAACCCTTGCTGAAATGTTGGGCGTTTTAATCAAAAGAAAATGGTTAAAAAAGGAAGTAAATGCTTTTTAGCTTGAAATTGTTGAGTATGTTGAACCAATATATCGAATGAATGTGTACCATCACATCTCAGGAAAAGGAGAGAAGGCCAACCTCAAGCACATGAAAATGGTGTAGAAGTTTTTAAAGCAAAAATGTACCAGCACCGTTCCCTCTGAAAACTTTATACTTTACAGCAGCAGTGTTGTGTGAAATACTTACATTAGGCTATCATGTCAAAAGAAGCTGCAATATGGAGTATTGACTTTGATCTTCGAGTAAATCACTTCTTATTGAACTTCTTTCAATTAACTTCAAATTACAACAAACTAAAGGTATTTTCAAGAGAAATATTTAGGTGCTATGAGAGTATGAGAGTAAGAAAAATGTATTTGTTTTGTTTTATTTGATAAATGACGCATTAGATTATGGATCATTATTGTCTTTTAATTTTTCATGCATGAATATTTAATGCAATAGCTAATGTGTTATTTATTAAATGGAACAAAGCAAATGTATTATCTTACCCAAGACTTCTCCATTTTCAAACAAAGCAAAGTGGAACACTTGTTGTTATCTCCTTAAGAATCATGCCACTAGGTGCAAGGCAACTAGTGAATTCAAATACTCCTACTACCCTTGACTTAATCACTTGATTGTCCATTATATTGAAAGAGAGAAACAACTTCCTCGTGGGAAACCAAGAAGTTTAATGAACAGAATGTACCTTTCAAATCAGAACCTGGCCACCTATAATGCTGAATGCTTATGTAAGAACTAGTATAAGGAATAATGGATAAATGCAGAAACAAAGATGAATATCTCAGAGAAAGAACAATACCAGTATGATAATGCTCCCTCCTGACTGTGTTGTGTATGAAAATGGCAAAAACAGAAATAAAAGTGTGTAATGGGCTAGGTATTCGAGAGACCTAGTGCTCTCCAATGTCTAATTCTTTCCAACTGTCTGAATGCTCTCTCAACATTCTCCCCCTCCCCATATATTTCCCCTCTCTTCCTACAAATAACCTCCTCTAACAAAATCCCACATAATCCTCACTTCCTTCCTTTTCTTTTTGCCAACTCAACAGGTTAGTTACAAAACTCACATTTCATCCCTCACACACACCAATTATAATTAAGTCCCCAATCTATATTTATTTAGGTACCTAACAATACTCCCCCCCCCTTCCAAAGAATCACCTTGTCCTCAAGGTGATGAAGTTAAAGGAAAACATTAATGTTGCCCAAATTAATGATCATCCACCTGGGTCCCAAATCTTGAAGTAGATGAGGGACTGCATGCTTGCTGAGAAGAAAAGTCCTCCGGGATCCCAAGAATCATACATAGGAATTTTCTGGTCACCATCATTGCCACTTAACCCTTGAGTAGTGCATCCATCTGCAGCCACAACTACAAGACTCAAAGTTCCTCTTGCATCCCACAAAAACATGAATTTATTCCTTAGTTGAGCAGCACTAACAATTATATGATGCGACAAAAGGAGCATAGGTGTTTCAGTGACTGCCACTTCATTAACATATGCTTGTACAAAAGCCCCAACAACCATATCATCCATACCATCACGCTCACCTCCAAAGCCTTCTACATCACATATGACTACCTCGGGAATTTGAGACAAAACCCAATCTTTTGAAGAATGAACCCTGATCCACATAGCAATGACACGAAGCATTACGAAGTCAGGCCTCACATACTGCAAATCAAAACAAGTATTGGGAATTGACAGCCTAGACACAATAGCCTTGGATTCTGTCTTCCAAAACATCAAAGCAAGGGCAATTGTAACTCTTGGAGTAGTGACATCAATATTGATTGTTGTCCTATCCATTATAAAAGTGTCAATGAAACCAAGTGCATCTTCTCCCCGTCCCAATGCAACAAGACCCAGTGCAAATCCTGCAGAAACAGTATGACCTTCTCTTTCAAGAACACTATAACTTCCACTTTTGTGCCCAATTTCACCCAATAAAACAAGAATTTGAACATAAAGACCTTTTGATGTTGCTAGTTGCATAGTGCCTCTATGAGAAGCTGTCAGACCAACCATTAATCCTACCATAGTTCTTTCATTCTCCTGATAAAAATACTGGTGTATGTCAGTAATAGCTAATACACGCAGATGTCCACGCAACCCCAAAGCAAGAAGAAGTCCAGCATGAATAGACTTTGGCTCCTCAGGCTTGTTATATACTATCCACGCTCTAGACATTCATCCCTGAAGGGGGGCTAGTTTAAGTCTAGTAGCAACAACATTTTGAAATTTAGGCCAAGACCTAAATTCAGCCTCTACCCCTCCTGTCTCGGCTGGTGAAGACCTTAAATTCGGTGGTTCAGGTGGTGGCCGCAAACCTTCAGACAAGCTTGAAAGACTGACCTCAATCGTGGCTCGCAACTTCTATGTTCTCCCAAGTTGATGGCGCTTAAAGCTCAAGGGAACAAAAATAAACTTGATAGTTGAAGACTCGATAAATACCATTGGGATCTCCTATTGCGTGTGTGAAAATTGCAAAAATGCGTTGGAGGAGGTGCACCTGATATCAAAGCAACAATTGCCTTGGTGTATGAATGGGTAACGTAAATTCAAGCTTTCAGAAAATATAAGCCCTCCTCTATTATGGCCCCATAACGGTATTTGGCCTAATAACTTCACAAAATGATCCTTGGCCAGGTCCATGAAGCCAAGATAAAGTTTCAGCCAAGTCTCTTTTGCTTCCTCACTTAAGATCATTCTGTTTGTATCCTTTGGGCTTGGCCCATCATGCCAAAAAACATACCCAATCCCTTGCATACCCTACCCATTGCCCACCTATCTTTCTCTTTCACGCAGCATCTCAAGGGAACATCCAAGGCCTCCATCTTTGAAGATGCCTCCTCTACTGCTTTCGCGCTAGTCTCCAAATCAGGTGGCTTCGACGGCGGAAGATGTTTCAGCAGGTACAGCAACCCGACCTTGGTCGCAACCCCTATTTTGTCTCCCCCCTTGATGAACTCGATTCTGGTGGTTTTGGTGGCGGACGCAAAGCAGTTGGTGTTGCCACAACCACCCCAACTATGGCTGCCGTTGCTATCGCCTCTAGATCTGGAGGTTCTGGTGGCTGAGATGGTGGTCGAACTTCCTTCACGCAGCAGGTAGGGGAAGTTTCTTCAGATGACTCACTCTTCACCGCGACTGTTACGACCTCGGGATCCTGTGGCTTCAGTGTTGCAGGCGGTGGTTGGGTGGCTGAGCTATTCTAAACTCGGACGAGTCCGTCACACGTTCCTCCTGTCTCCTTCTGTTCGACCCACCCCACACGATTCACGGAGAGAGCGTCCTCCCCACGGTGCTCTTCTTCTGTTCACTGTTTTATGCGATTCCACTTCGTTTCAATGGGTTCCGGAGAAAAGGGACCAAAAATCACATCTCCCATTTCTTCTTCTTCCATGGAATCCTCCATCTCAATCGAACTTGAGCTTAGAAATTGTTTATCAATCGCCACTTGCTCCTGTTCAATACCGTCTGGTTTGCCTTCTTTCTCTTCCTTAACGATTTCATCATGTTCCTCCCCTTCATCTGGCTGGCTCCGAAAGAAAGCACGAACATTAGGAGGCCAATCTTCTATGGAGGATCTCCTTCTTCGCTTCCACCACCGATCTTCGTCATCCTCCCAAACCGGTTGTCGACGACGCTGGGTGTACCTTTTTCGCACTTGCTTTTTTGTGTTCTGTAGATTTTGCTTCACCTTCTTCTTCTGCTTCATCTGCATCACCTGTTTCATCTGACGAGTCAGATTCGCCATCAGCTTCGCCCAAGCTCTCTCACTCTCCTCCTGCATCTCAGCCAACCTTTGCTCCATTTCGCCTAATCTAGCCTCCATTACAGCTCGTGTGGTCACCATGCACAGAGCCCCCAAGATCGAGAGCTCTGATACCAGTTGTAAGAACTGGTATCAGGAATAATGGATAAATGCAGAAACAGAGATGAATATCTCAGAGAAAGAACAATACCAGTATGATAATGCTCCCTCCTAGCTGTGTTGTGTATGAAAATAGCAAAAATAGAAATAAAAGTGTGTAATAGGCTAGGTATTCGAGAGACCTAGTGCTTTCCAATGTCTAATTCTTTCCAACTATCTGAATGCTCCCTCAATATTCTCCCTCTCCCCATATATTTCCCCCTTCTTCCTACAAATAACCTCCTCTAACAAAATCTCACATAATCCTCACTTCCTTCCTTTTCTTTTTGCCAACTCTGCAGGTTAGTTACAAAACTCACATTTCATCCCTCACACACACCAATTACAATTAAGTCCCCAATCTATATTTATTTAGGTACCTAACAGCTTATCTCTATATTAAATCAAAGCTAATGATAAAAACAAGTAACCCCATCAGCTCTATAGAAGATTTCAAATACTCCACTTTCAAAAAGGGATTTGAAAGCCGTGACAATTCTTCTGAACTTGACACACGTCCAATTTTTATTTCCTTCTATCATTGTAATATATTATATTTTAATTTAATCATATATTTATTTCTATTGTTAATTCATACATTATATAGTAAGAAGTCATGTTACTTACAGCTGCATTTTTTATTACATGGCTATCACATTCTTGTTTCTTCCAACTCTTTTATTTATTTTTTATTTTTTATGATTGGATAAAGACTCAAAACATCCAATGAAAGGTGGAGCATAGGTTACAACAAAAAGAAACTTAACGAACTC
The DNA here is from genome assembly GCA_031216105.1 of Dalbergia cultrata. Taxonomy (NCBI): domain Eukaryota; kingdom Viridiplantae; phylum Streptophyta; class Magnoliopsida; order Fabales; family Fabaceae; genus Dalbergia; species Dalbergia cultrata. The sequence goes on from CM062346.1 coordinate 63,966,829, forward strand.
ATATGAAATCACAAAATACAAAAAGAACAAAATGCAAACAAAAACAGTAAAGAGAATGAGACTGAATGAAGCAAACAACACCACATAAGAAGTACTAGTGTTTCCGCTGTTTTTCCTCTGTATCTCTAGCTCGGGTATGCATGTTCCAACTTCCTTTTCCATATGAAGTTCAGCCAAAGCGGTAATCGCAACCCCCTCATTATCACTGGCTCAAAAATGATAGAGCACAAAACTCCACCAAAGACAAACTCGAACACAAAATTGCACTAGACCACCATCAAAGACGAACTTGCAGACGAAACCGAAAGAATATGATCCATCACTGAACACAAATTGCATTTGACTTTTTTCACATAAACTGCATTTGACTTTTTCAAAGTTACTTCATATCCTTGATATCCTTGAAGGCTAGATTTCAACACCACAATTACTGCGTAAATTTAAGTCCTACTACTTGAGTATAATTAGCTCCAGCAAAATAATCACATAAACAACATCTGATCATCCCTATTTAAGCTTGAAGAACGCCACCAATTGCAAAAATTCCATGTTAGCTATAAATTCATAACAAATCCACCTTGGTAAGAACTCATTATTGTTCAGATAGTTCACTCCCTTCTTTCACCTTTTATACTGTTAACACTCGCCCATTTAATTGTATCAGTTGTATCTTTGCGCCTCTGTCTTCTTGGAATTTTTTTTATTAATAATAGACAGGCTTCTAAAGGGGCATAGAGGTGCTATCTACTAGTCTCTACAAAATGAAAAAGACTAAAAGCTACAACAACAGAAAAAAGAATAGCCACTGCAAACAACACTACTCAACAAAACAACAACAACAACCACAACCTAACTCTTATCCCACTAGGTGGGGTTAGCTATACCTATGAGACAATCTCATAGTATTCTATTTTATATTATATTTATATTTAAATAATTTATTTCTATATATTTTTCAATAATTTCACCCACTTCAACATCCTAAAACAAACCTTGCAAGACCAAAGACACTGCAAGTTTCAAAGATACACAAAGATGACACAATACACAGCCAATATCCAACTCTAAATAGAAAGAAGCATGCAACACACCCTTTAACCATGTGCAGCTGCATACATATATCCCAACATATCCACGAAGCCAGCTTTCTCCTTTCGTCTCCATTTTGCTGAAAACTAGTAAAGGATTAAAACAAGCGTCCGCCCTTCTCTGCTTGGCACAAACGATTTCTTTGTGGAAGCTCTCACATTAGCCTTAGAAGTTGTCACACAAATTGCGCTTGGCGAAGTGCAGCAGATGCGTATCTCCCTTTTTTTTTAATTGTTGGAATGAATATCTAATTTAATCAATATTAGCTTTCTTGTAAGTTAGATAGAGGATGGAATTCCTCTTCCCTAGTTGTCCTATTGTCTGTCTTCCCAATCAAATTTTGTCATGTACAAAACTTATGAGTAGTTGAAAAATTTTGATTGAGTAAAAAATCAAGGGCAGTGTTATTATTAAATAGTGTTAAAATTTTATTGAAGGGAAAGAGAAAAGGGAAAAAAGATTTGAATCCTCGGAAAAATTAACATAACAATGGGTATAAATAAAAGTAAACTAAACTAATTAACGTCAATGGCTTATATGATCTCATAGTATTTATATTTCTAAAACTTACCCAAAGACCATGAAGGTCCCAAACTTAAACATAGCACTAGAAGCATAACTTCGCAAATCATCTCTAGACCAAGACCATGCATGGCAGTTCGCCTACTTCAAGAATCCCACAAGCAAAAAGGCAAAAGGAAGTCCACGACAGAAGCAGGCAGGCACACAAGGAAGCAGTAAACCATTTAAAAATAATTAGCTAACAGCAACCATATAGTTACCGTAATAGCGTACCACACCAGCAAATAATTAAGACATATGCACTTGATCAGCCCCTCAAACCAACCCTTTCGGCATAGCCATCAAGGTCAGCCTAGGAAACTGAGGAGCTGAGAAGAAGCACATAGATACCATCAGCACGTTTAATAACAGCAGAAGCAATAAATCATTTATAATGTCGGCAAAATTATCCTCTGCATATCAGCAAAATTAACCATCACTTCAACACCTGCAGCACAAGCATGCAACACAAAGTCCCACTCGAGCACATACATCTGACATGTTAAAATCACAATTCAAACCCAAAAAACCAAAAGTAATCTCATAGAGTACACTTGATATGTCTCAAAGTAGCAGCGTATTTAGGGCATGCATGTAACATTACAGAATATAGTTTCACTTTCACATATGTGAAACGATAATTATTATTCATATATTCTTGTGCTGTATTGCTTCTCCTCACTGCTAATGTAGACCAATGCTAATATTTTGGTAGAATATTCTTGTTGTAGCTGGTCCAATATTCAGCTACCAGCTTAGAGAATGAAGAATCAGTCTCCATGAGCTTTGAAGGCTTGTTATATTCCACTAATTTCCCTACATTATAAAGAATAACCATGAGAAAGTTGAAAAGATGAGTACAGAAATCTCGGAGAGGAAAATTTGGAAAGAGGAGCAATGAGAGTGACAATACTATAATTTGTACCCAAAATAATAATAAGGTTTAAATATATTTTTGGCCTATGAAAAACAAAAACAAGTGAATTTTGGTTTTGGACGCTAAAATTTCTTTTGGTTGGTTTCGTTCTAAACATTTATAAAACTGCTTAGTTTTAATCCCTATCATATATCATTACCGACTATCATATAGGATTGAATGATCCGACGTCCGTTAACCAATTCAACATTTAATATAGACAATCTAATGATAGGGACTAAAACCAATCAGTTTTAAAAATGTTTGAAGTGAAACCAAATAAAAATGTTTTTCAAGGATAAAAGCCAAAATTCACTCAATTTTATTTTAGGAACCGTAAACTTATTATAATCATAATAGTAACGACAATAACATACCATAAGACGGGACCATGACCATGTCACTATCTATTACAGTTGGAACTCTGAGACACAGTTATAACTGTACAGTCTGAAAATTATTGTCTAATAACATGTTGTGAAATGGCATCTGTGGCAGGACCAATGGATGCAGTAGCTTCATCCAGCATAAGAATTTTGTTCCTCGTTAGAAGTACTCTGCCAAGACAAAAGAGTTGGCGCTGCCCAACACTCCAGTTTTCATCTTCATTGCTCACTGTTAAATTGATAAGAAAATTGAATTGAGCTATTTTGGGCATATGTCATACTTTAATTTGAGTAATACGTTGCCACTATTGCATTTGTTACAACCAGAATTTGCATCCTTTGTCATTGTAGCTCTCAATATTATCTTGGGAACAATACAATAGTGCTAATATTTTGAAATGAACCAATTACCTATTAAACGATGATATAAGGTTTGGTGGTTGTTACTTCGGTTTCATATTGTATGCTTCAAGCTTAGAGATTTAACTCACCAGAAGAGTCTAAGAGATTTGGTAGACTACTTATTGTTTCCTTGAGCTGACATTTTTCTGTAGCCTGTACAAATGAATGCTCACAAAAGAATAATTCTATTTTAATACCCATGTGATGTAAGATGAGTAATAGAGAGAGAATAAGTTCGAAAAAAAAAAAGTAAGTGATGGCTGGGACAACATTATTTGTGAATAAAGTGTTTAGATTTTTGAGAAAATTGGGTGTTAAAATAGCAAGGTTACTCACAAAACCTTTCTTTAGAGAAAGCTAAACTGAGAAAACAAACCTTTGGTTGGTGGAAAACAAATTAAGAAAGGCATCGTAATTTATTGCATTCAAGGGTTTCAATTGCTGAGCCAGTTCATTTGCCTTCCATATTTCATCATCAGAGTACAGTCCTAAAGGGTCCAAGTTGGTTCTAATGCTACCCTTGAAAAGTGTTGGTTCCTAAGGAATGATGCTTGGCTTCGTTCTCAAATCTTTCAGTCCTATTGGGCATCATATATTGATCCCACTATAAGAATATGACCACCAGCAGGCTCAAGAAGATGGTGGTCTTCTGTCCTCTAGAATTGAACTTGGTTCTAATGGGACATGAATAAATTGCATGATTCGTTCAGTTGAAATTATATAGTTTGATAAGTTGCAAAACCATCAGTTTAGATATACTTGGATCATTGTCAATGAAAAGGCATAAGACAGAGATACTCCCACAAGGCCTGCAATAAGCTGAACACAATTTGCAAGAAATTATTAGTAGCATGGAAGCACCCAACAATATGAACGAAAGTTAATTCAGTATGCAAATAAAAACAAACCAGGGGCTACATATCCCTTTGGAAGTAAAACAAGTAGCAAAGTTGCACTAAAGAGTGTCAATTTCTGTAGTGCTTCAATCCTTAAAATTAACCATTCGGTGGCAGCATTTGAATGAAAGAATAGTGAGGCATCTGTGTCAACAAGCTTTAGAAAGTGTTCGAAAGATCGGTCTACTGTGTTGATAGCCGTTATAGTAAACACACCAAGTGATGTCTCAGATGCAAAATTTATAAGAGGAGCTTTTATAGTTCCATTGATCCTCATAAGCTCCCTTGCAGAGGCTTGATAATAGCCCTTAATCCAAAATAAACTATATTAATTATAAAATCCAAAACATAGACAGAAAGCAAACACTATTTAGCTCCATTAATTGAAATACGGATAGGAGAAAATATTGGACAAATCTGAAGATATTTTGAAGCCACCATAGCAAGAACGGCAATAATGAGCACTTGCCATGTGACTGAAACCATTATTGCAATCACTGTCAGAAGTTCAATTGACTTTGATACCACCAAAGTGATTGTAAAAGGTTAATCAAAATCCAAAATGCTGAAGTCTGATGAAGCCTGCAAGAGAGATAAACATGTTGACATCAATTATTTGAATAAATAATGGGATCAAAATATAATATGTAGATTAGAAATGAGTCATTCAACCTGGCAATGGATAAAGGAATCTTGCTTCAGTCAAAATTCTCCCTGATGGGGTCGAGTCAAAGAACAACATAGGACATTGAAGATAGCTTTGGTGAAAGGAGAGAGGAAAGCTTTAGAAGTTTTTAATCCAAGATGTGCACCAAGTAAAGACCTCAGGCTGTTTGGAAATCCTAAAATTATATTCTTCTATTCCTTGATTTGAAAGTAATATAATTCAAAGAATTAAGATCAGAACCAAATGGGTTTGATTTGATATAGGAATTAAATTTCAGTAAATAAAAATACCAAAATAATCTTATTTTGATATAATGTTTTATTCTTAGCCTATTAATGAATCACAAAATAGTAAAAATAATTAAATTAATACATTTTTAAACTCATTCCAAATTAAAAAATTGAATTTAATTATTTAATTTAATGAGTCATTCTAAATATAAGCATTGATTCAATTCCGGATATAATTTAATTTATAATGAAATTCAATTTAATTTTATCTTATTAAAGGTTTCTAAACACTCCCTGTGTATACAAATACAATGATTAAAATAGAAATCACAGCATAAACAAGGAATTCAATAGCCAGAGCAAGCCAAAATGTTGATCCAACCTGCATAACCTCAAAAGCCAACTCTGCTAATATACACAAGCATAGAAGCCATGATCCCTTGGAGAAAAGAATAAAATAACAAAATGGCTTCCACCAATCTCCTTTTCTTCTTCTTGTGTAAGTTGAACTTCAATGGAAATGTCTCGGTCACTTCAACCTTTAGTAAGATTAAAACTATTAAAATCCTCAGGTTGAACTGTTGCTACTACATTTTCATGTTCTATTTCATTCCCACCATTTTTCTTCAACCCTGTCATTGCATCTCTATGAGCACTCAAAAGATGCTCAAAGGTTGTCCCAGCCATCAACAAATCTTTATAACTTCCTGATTGAGTAATTGTTCCGCACTCCATTACCTAGAAATTCACAGACATAATTTGATTTTGTATGAGATATGAGTTGAGATCAAGCAGAACTATAGAATTTGAAAATGAGATACACAATCCTGCAATTATACATAGCATAAATTAGAATAGTCCAAAATATGATGTAATGGTTTTAATTTTTCTTTTAAAAATTGGACCAAGTTACATTAAATAGAATGGAAGCAGTATGAGCATCTAGGGCACTGAACGGGTCATCAAGAATATAGATATCGGCACCAAGTTGACTCCTTTGCTTTTGTGATTTTGTCCTCCAATCATGTTAACCCCTCACTGACCAAATTTCGGGAGATCACCATGGCTAAGTCCATCAATATCCTTATTCAAGGAACATACCTTAATGGCATAGTCATAACTGGTTTTGTCCATTCGTTTTCTCTACATTAGTTCTCATGTATGTTTTTTTTTTTTTTTTTTTCCGGCATGTCCAATTTGCTATTTTCTTCATTTTTTCCCTCTATAATCTAACATCACCATTCATCATATTCTTCATTTGACTCTCTCTATATCTTTTTCTACACTTTCACATTGCACAGTCTATGAGATAAAAATAGAGCCGTTTCCCTACCACATAGCTTCATCAGTGTCGAAAATTTGTAAGACATATTAACTACTTAAATTTTTTTTCTTTCTAAAAACAATGAACTTTACAAACTTTGACTTGAACTTAAAATTCCCCATAATTTTTAAATTTTTTAAAATTAATTTACTGGTGGAAAAATCTATCAATAATTTGAGTATGACTGTTGCAGATGTTATTGGTGGATTTTCCATCAGAAACTGAAAAAGAATCAGCCGGTAATTCGGTTTAATGAAACGTCGTGTTTTATCATTGTTATTGGCGGATTTTTCGGCTGGTGATTTCAAAATTCCATCTGCAACCAACGTAGATAAGGGTAGATCGCGCTGTCTTCTCCTCATTATCTCTGCTACCATTCTCTCTCTCTTCTCTCTCTCTCATCACTGTGGTGTTTTCCGGCGATATCTCCACTGCTTGACCGCTGTTCAAGGTGAGGAGTCCACCATTCTCCTCCTTTTATAGTTCCCTCCACTTGAATCGTTTTTTTTAATTTATTTTGTTGATTTTTTTTTTTCGTTTCATTTAAGAGAGATTTTATTTTCAGATTTGTTGTTCACAACTGCTGTTGTGCCGCTACTGGTAAGTGCTTCCAAAATTTTGTTAAATTTTATTAATTTTTGTTAAGTAACAAAGATAGAATAGTGGAAGCGTTACTCATGTATAGTAATGGTTGACTAAAATGTTCACATAAAAGTGCAATATGAATCTATCGTGCACTTTTAATTTCTTTTTGCCTCGTTTATTCCAATGTTAAATTTGCAATGTCCAGAATAAAGTGCAAGAATTTTGTTTTAGTACGTGAACAAAGAAATTTACGAGTTTTATTTACTATCATTTTCTTAAATTTATAATTCCAAAGCTTGGATTTGGATTCTAGAATAATTAAGTTAGTAATATAAGTGAGAAAGTATGATTTTTGCTGTTACTTTGATCACCAACATGCTGTTAAATGTTTTTGTGTGTGTGTGTGTATCAGTTTAGAAAAGGATTTTCTGCATACCAAAAGAAGAAGAAAAAAAAGAATAGGATTTTCTAATTTAAAAATTGTATATCTAGTCTTGGCTGGGACACTCTTGAACATGTCGCAGCAAGTGATTAACCAATCCTCAATGCACTATTTTATATATATATATTTCTCATGTGATCTTTGGACTTATTTACTTAAACCAATGTGATGGTAGTCATTATCATGCAAGTGGGGTTGATATCCGGTTATTTAAGGTGCAGGACCATATGATAAACCGATTCCACATTATCATGTGTGCCGCAGATCACTCGTGGTGTGCACATGGCATGTTAAAAAAAAAAAAAAATGTTTTTCTTCATGAGCCGACATTTTAATTTGTGAATAGTGTTTCAAAGGATTAAATTATATACAAGATTTATCACAGTAATAATAAAGTTAAGTTTGATTAACTTTAAACGGATTTCACATTATCATGTGTGCCCTAGATCTCTCGTAGGGTGCACTTGGCATGTTAGAAATTTTTAAAAAAAATGTTTTTCTTCGTGACCCGACATTTTAATTTGTGAATGGTGTTTCAAAGGATTAAATTATGTTCACATTAATAATAAAGTTAAGTTTAATTAACTTTAGTCAATACAAATCCATTTGCTTCTTAGTTCCACCAATATTATTACCAATATCACAAAATTGATTAAGTTTCACATTTATTATTTAAAACATCATACAAATAAAATAATTTAATTGAATAATAGTATTTTTTATCATTATAAAATGCTCAAATTATCAAAGAGGGGAGCAAGTAAACTACAAAGAGTTCACTATTTAAAAAGTTATAAAAATGAGATGAATTAATTTGATAAGAGTTTTTTTTTTTCAATATCAATATAAAAAAATTTTATATATCAGTGAATAAAAATTATACTCAATATGTTTACCATGAAAATTTAAATTACAAAGAGAAATTAGTAAACCTATAAGTTTTAACAAAAATAATAGTTTAAGAATCAGGAAAGTTAAATGAGATAATGACACATTGATACTTTAAAGCTTGATTATGCTTCCTTCCAAATTATAATTATAATTTTACCTAAAAAAAATTGAAAATAAATTGGAATATCTTTTCACTATACTCAATTTATCAGGTTATCCTTTCACTTCATTATCTTCTTACTCCACTAACTTGATGGCCTTTATTATAGCAATGACTTATCAATATATATTATCAAATCGGATTACATTTACATTATTTTTCCTCTTATATGTTTAATTAGTTTTATTTAGAGAACAGATCAACTCATTTATTCCTCATTATATATTGCTACCAAAAAAAAATCCTCATTATACATAAAAATGTAATTTAAATAAATAAATTATTCTAAGGGTTAAAAAATTGGCAAAAGCTTCAACATTTTCAAGTTTTAAACTTGAACAATGACTCAGTGTCTTTCTTTTAAATTCTATTGACAGTTTGTAGTTTTTTCTAATTATTATAATTTTGAACAATTCTTTTAATTTTGAATATAAGAGTTTGAATAAAAATTCATTTTTGTTTTGTAAAGTTCATTATTCAATAATTACTCTATAATTGTTTTGAGATTTGATTTCGGAATCCGTTGTTTCTTCTGTGATGGCACTTGTGATGGCATAGTTGCAACTATAGAACCAAACGATAACGATGCTTCGCATTCGTTTTTAAGATTGTTGAACTTGATAAATATATTAAAATCTTTATTATTCTAATTCAAAAAGTTTATCTAATTTGAAAAATTACTTTTTTTTATGAGACTAAAGAATAATGGAGAAAAAATAATAATATTTATTTATTAGATTATTTTATTATCATTTAAAAATTAAAAGCAATTACACTTATCAATTGAATTAAACTTTCTTTAATACGCTGTGATAAGAAATTTATTTGGCTGAATTTTTCTTTAAAATTAATTTATTATGCTCCTTCATAAAAGAAAGGGAAGAAAAATTAATTACTTTATTTTTTTAGTTCCTATAATTTTGTAATTAGTTGTTATATAGAATAAATTTCTACAATTTTTTAAAAAAATCCTATATTTTCTAAAATTAAAAATTTGAAAATCATACTTTTTCATGTTAAAACTTATTTATTTCTCATTTTACATTTTTTTTCATCATTTCAAGTTATTCTATACAGTTATCTTTTAATATAACCTATCAGAACAAATAATTTTTTATAATATAAATTTTATTTAACTTTTGTTATACTTATATAATATATATAAATCCTTAAATTAATTATTATATAATTATAGTCACAAAACTCGCCCCCATGCATTATATGGGTACACACTAGTAATTAAAATATGTTAAAAAAATCGATTCAATCGATTTTAAAATTTTGGGGCGAGATGCGTATGGCTATGCGGTTAAATGCAATTCTCCCTTTTTCAAATTGCCACAACACCAATGCGTGAAGCCTTTTTTAATTATGTCTGCGAAGGTCTAGCTAGCTGTCGCGCACTACGAAGTATAAAATATAAAATTGATTCCATTGATCCAATAAGATCTAGGCTATATTATATTATATAGTCAGGTGCATGCTGATCAATGGTCACCCTCTAGCCTACGGATTCGTGCTGCCTTGGCAATTTTTGTTGAAGAAAACACGGATCTCTAGAAAATTTTAGTACAGGCAGTAAAAATATTATCTCAATATAAAAATGAGTGAAATATATTATATTTTATTATTTTATTTTATTTAAAATTAATATATGGCCAAATATAATCAAATAAGATAAAATTATAATATATATATATATATACATATATAATTATTATAAAAAATTAAAAATTTGATGGGGATATGCCCCCACTTTGCCTATCTGTCCCTTATACCGATGGTGATATATTGCTCTCTCCATTCATAAATAATTGTTTAGTCATGAATGTATACTGAAATTAAGAAAATAATTAGAAAAATATAAAAGTTAAAAAAATTTATTGAATTGCTCTATTTTTTCTAATATTTCAACTTTTTCTCCTCTCCTCTACTATATTTCTATATTTTTTTAATAGTATTTAATAGGTTTATTGTTAAAAAATAATTAATGCTGCTTAAATTTTTTAAGTAGACAATTATTTTTAGATAATTTTTTTTAAATGGATAATTATTCAAAAATAAAAGTAGTATCAGATTATTATGTCTAATTTATCAATTTATCTAAATGAATATGTATTTGAGAATGGAGGTAGTAATTAATATAGTATACAAATAAATTAGATTAGAAATTTTAAACGTGATCTATAATTTATTAAATAAAAACATAATAATAACATGATTTTAAAATTACTTAATTTTTTATCCTTTCTTCTTTCCTTCCACTCCAGTTTTGCCCGTCCACGTTGAACCATGTATAGCCAATGTTTCCTACTGCTGAAAGCAGAGTAAATGATAGTTAAGAATCCAGTTTTGCCCATTCAAGTGACACAAAATCTGGAACAGATTCGCATACTTTGTTGGGTCCATGGGATACAAGACACATTAATTAACAACAAATTGCAAAAGGTGAAGGATAATTTAATCCACACCACTCTTGGAACATTTGATGGTCCTTCTATTTTTCTTATAAAATTACCGGTGCACCCTGAAATTATACCTTCTCCATCTTGTCTAACACTTTCTTGGCTGGTGGCTATCACACAAACATCTCACCATTACCATAATTGTTCCTCAAGCACCATGAATCATCACTCTCTATAACAGTAACACAACCATATTTATTCACTCTATCATCTCCAACTCCTTTGATTTGAGCTTTGCTTGAGCTGCCACTCACGGCTGCCAAACCAATAATGATTGAGAAGGACTTGTCCAATCCATAGGCTACTTAAAAATATATATATTTTAAATCCATATTTGGTTTGAGACTTCTTAATATCAAAATACCCACTCAATACTTCTTGAAAAATGTCAACAGTCCTATGGAGTTTGGACTTTGAGAAGTTTTTCGTATAACTAATTTTCATAATTCAAAAGGTTGAAGTTTGGGCAAGGGAAGAAGCCATTTTCTCTTGGTTCCAAGCAGCTAATTGCTTTAAAGGGTTTGATGCAGACTTTTGTCTTCGGAATAGTTTTGAAGTTAAATTCAAATTTTTTCTAAATGAGGTTCAAGAATAAAGGAGCTAATATAACAGAACTGGACTGCATTGCCTCTAGGATAATCCTTGGATTTAAATATTTGCTTTTGTAATATTCTCCAAATCTTTTTTGTCAAAAAGCTTTAGGAATCAAGATTGCCCCGGTAAGTGCTCCTTCAAGAGAGTGATTTGCGCAAAGGAATAAGGGGGAAAGAAGGTAGCTGAGGGGAAGAAGAAACATTCAAGGATGTTTTGGACATTTTATAATGTTATTATCTTATTTTATGATTTTGCATATTTTAAAATTTTGTATATAATTATTCTAGTTTTGAATCTGAACCGTTTAAAAATAATTTAATGATGATAAATAATGGACCATGTAAAGGTCCAAAACTGGTGTTGGATCAAATTATCAGGCACCATTGCAAAATGGCCAATAGTTGCATAAGATTCAGGCATGCAGATATAGTAATGAAGGTTGTGAAGGTCATTAGCATGTGTTCTTTTGAAAGAACTCAGACGGATCCCGCTCGAGTTATGGAGCCTTTTTAATGGTTAACAGTGAAAGCACACCGCGATTTATATAAAATGCTTATAGTTCTCCCACACATACAACAAAGGCTAACTAAGATTTTAATTGGAAAGTGCTCAAATATACATTTCAGGGTCATTTTAAGGTGGTCCAACATATGTTCTGGACTATCACATGGTCCATCATTTTCTACTATTGGATTCAATTTGAATGATTCAGATTTAAAGTTTTAATTTTTATATAAAACTATAAAATAAAATAATAGTTTATAAATTTAATAATGATAATTGCTCAAATACCAATCTACCCTTCTCCATTTCCTTTCTCTTTTAACCTTCTACCACCACCGCCTTCTTCCTCCACTATATTGCTGCCACCCATTTCACCAACACCCATGGGTGAGCTGCAGGTCACAGGTGTGGAAGGCGGACTGGGTCCTAGGATGAGGAAAATGGAGGAGTTGTTGTGGCTGTGGTGGCTCTATTTCCTTTTTTTTATTTGTTTTGGTTTCATGTTTTCTTTGATCCTTTCTGGCTGTTTGAGGATTAAAAAAAAAAAAGTAGCTACTTCCTAGAAATTGTGTTCTCCCAACCTTCAAGAGTTTCAAAAGGCCAAATAGCCAGAGGGAACATAACACTAGTGTCATACCAATACTTACAGTTTGCATCTATAATATTTTCTTGGTACATCTTTGAATGAATATAGTAGAAAGGTGGTAATTTTTAAAAGAAGGAAAAAAAAAAAAGCCAAAAATGCATAGTGCTGGGCTTTCTAGTGGTGTTCCTCGTATTAGATCCACTTGAATCAAGGGGCAAAAGGGACGGAGGAGAATATGATGCTTTTGTTCCTCATATAAGCTCCACTTTTTTGTGAGTGCACTTAGACAGTAACACCCACATGAGAATGGAGACTAATAGTCAAAGGAATGGCGCTTCACATATTGAGGCTTGACAGAGAGAGAGATAGAGAGAGGAGGGCCTTCAGCAGTGGTGGGAAAGAAGCGTGGTTGAAATGGAAAATTAAGAGATTGAAAAAGGTTAATTTAGTCATTTTACAGTAATTTTGAGGGGACTATCACATGATCCAGAAGAGGGGTCGGACCATGTTAACACTACCCTACATTTCAGAGGATTTGCGATGTATCAAAGGACAAGAAGCAAGATCACGCGTATTTAATTAATTATAGAATTTAGATAAATAAGAAACCAGAAACCATTACAAGGGAATGTTAAGAAAGGGAAAAAAAAAAGTGGGAGAAACAAGTTCTTTCACTTTCAAGCAAGCCGATATCCAAATGAAATCAAAACCGAAAAAAAGAACACACAAAACACCAGGTACTTATTCTTGACGCCGCCACGCTTCTCAAGGAGAGACTGAGACTATGAGCTTACATCCATTGTGGAGCTTAACATCTTGAAGGCTATTACGAAGGCTCTCAGCACCGTCAGAGGATCGGTTAATAATAACATGCACTTGTCGTAAATCAGCCAAACACCATAGTTGTTCATGAAGCTTTCTCAACGAAGAACGGCTGATGAGCAAGCGGCTTAGACAAGGCATGGCACCTTTTTCTAGTCTCCACATTTTGACTTTCATATCCTCCATCTCAAACACTTGAAGATGTGGAAACTCCCCATCTGCACAATCAAGAGAATCTTCCCTTGTGCTTCCCCTAAACAGTTTCAGGACTCGGAGGTTGGGGAGTCGTCCCAGAATTTTTGAGTCCAGTGTGTCAAAGAATTTCAAGGTAATCTTGGTAAGAGTCGAGGGAAAAATGTTTGGCCCAATCAAATTTGCATCAAATGAACATTCAGATATTTTTAGCGTATGAAGTTTGCTCAGATGCTGCAACCTAAGCAATGATAAAAAGTCTATACTTTGGCCTCTTAAAGCCAATTTCTTCAACTTAGGAAAGCAGTCATTGTCGAGCATGGAAGTTATTTGTGGACCAAGAAATACTACACCGAGAGTTCGCAGATTTTGCAATGTTTCACTATTTGCTCCTTTTGCAATCTGTGGGTTCCCTCCAGGTCTGAAATAAACATATTTCAGTCGCTTCAGCTTCCATATTCCACTTGGGATCCTGATTTCTTCCGTAGTAGTAAAAAAATCCAATGATTCTAGATTCCAAAGGCAGCATATAGAGGCTAAAATATTTGAAGCTATTCTTGAATCTACTTCTATTTTCAAGTACCTTAGATGGATCATTGTCTTCAATCCTCCTGGTGCCAAATCCCATAACACATGATTGAAGTGCAGCACGCGAGCCAACTTGAAGCCTTTCGCAATTTGTTCACAACCTTCATTCAATAAACAACTTTCACCAAAGAGGAATAAGGAACGTGTGTGAGATTGATTGTACTGGGTTAGTGATGAGAGCAACAATCGGCTTTTGAAGTGGACAGACATCCTTCGGGGATTGCATTTATCAAGAACCAACTCAGTGCTTACGGCTATGAACTTGTTTGCTTCGCTCTCAGATATGCAAAGGTCACGGAGAAGATCGTGAATCTGACATCTTTTCACACCCCCATCACTCCTGTGACTTGTTACTTGCACTAAACTGCGATCCACTAACTCATTCAAGTACTTATCACCAATATCTTCCTGCTTTGGTGCATTTGGTGCTCCAATTTCTGGAGGCTGGAGGAACCCTTCAGCGATCCATAATTGGATCAATTGCCTTGCCAATATCTCATAATCTTCAGGGTAGATCCCAAAATAAAGAAAACATGACTTCAATCTTCGAGGCAAGCTGTTGAAACTAAGCTTCAGTATGTCTATCAATATGTCCTCCTGAGCAAGATGCCAACGGACGTGGTCCTTGATTTGCAGCCACTCTCTTTGTGACTTGTCCTTCTTGGCAACAAGCCCTGCCAACACCACAACAGCAAGTGGTAAACCGCCACAACCTTCAACAATGGATGTACCAATATCTTTTAAGTTAGAAGGGCAATCCTCTCCATGGAACACTTTCTTGGAGAAAAGTACCCAACCTTCTTCTTTGTTGAGGAATGGAAGGTAGTAAGGAGGTGTTGTTCCTGTGTAGAAAGCAACCTCCTTAATACGACTAGTTATCAGTATTCTGCTACTTTTGTTGTCATCTGGAAAGACTTCTTTTATGTCATCCCACACTTGAGTTCTCCAGATGTCATCCAGCACAACTAGGTATTTCTTCCCCTGCAAGCTTTTTGTTACTTCCTTTTTCATTTCTTCCTCATTTTCACTTACAATAATTTCATCATCTCTCTTCCTGAATAAATCATGATATTCAGATGTGGATAACAAGCATTGGAGAAGGCTCAACAAAAGCTCTTTTACTCTGTAATCATTTGACACATAACCCCATGCGCGATAAGGAAACAACTCATGGACCTCCTTGTTGTTATAAATCTTTCGGGCAAGGGTGGTCTTTCCCAACCCACCCATACCAATTATGGAAACAACATCACGACGTGAAGTTGTTCCCTTGAGTTGGTTAATGACAAAGGTCGAGTCATGCACCAACCCCACCACGTCTTTTTCCTCCACATCCCCCCTTCTTTTGCGGAGTGATTCTTCGGCGTCATCTTCACCTAGGAATTCACCTTCTACAATATTGTATCTCTCCTTGCTCTTATAGATCTCATCAATAGATTTTTTAATTCCATCTATCTCAGCATCCACATCGTGAAGCATCTTCACATGGCTTGTGTAGTGGACTAACTTGCCCAATATATTTCTACTTCTCTGCTTGGTGACCTTGGCAACGTACGTGTCAACCACATCCTCAACTTTGTGGGCAGCATCTCTGATCTGGTTGACCAATTCTTTCACTAACTCATTGCTTCGTTTTCCCTCAGAACTCTTGAGAAAGATGTCTATAAACTTAAACTCATTGCTGAGGGACCTAATTTTGTCCTCCACGCCAGAAATCAGTTTAACTTCATCGACAAGCAGCCGCGGCAAGTTCTGTAGCAAGGAGGAAACAGCACTATCAGCCATTTCTCTGTAAGTGATGTTAATTAAGCAAAGAACGCAGATTTAGATCAAAGGCAAGGAAGAACAAAAAGAGCAAGATGAGTGGGGTTGAGGAAAATGGACCTCGTCCTTGGCTATAAATAATTGAAGGCTGTGGCTGGCTACACCATCATCATCGTTGTCCTACCTTATACATTAATCGATTGCCAATCTCGTTAATTGCCTTATAAAATAGTACCTTGTCTTTTTCCTTGGCTACTGTTGAAGATTATTTATAACCACTCCGTCGGCTTCGTCCTCCTACCTAACTGATTATTTGATTAATATTTTGCCCAACTCGTTATAATAAACCTAATCGAAGATGTATTAAAATCTTTATTATTTTAATTCAAGAAGTTTATCTAGTTTAAAAAATTATTTTATTATGGGATTAAAGATAATGGAGAAAAAACAATAATTTTTATCTATTGTGTTGTTCTATTATCATTTAACAATTAAAAGTAGTTATACTTATCAATTGAATTAAACTTTCATTAATATTTTGTTATAAGAAATTTTTTTGGTTGAATTTTTCTTTAAAATTATTTTGTTATGCTCCTTCATGAAAGATAGGGGGAAGAAAAATGAATTATTTTGTTTTTTAGCTCCTATAATTTTATAATGAACTGTTATATAGAATAAATTTCTACAATTTTTTTAAAAAAAATCCTATATTTTTTCAAATTAAAATTGAAAAATTATATTTTTCATTTTAAAAACATATTCATTTATCATTTTACATTTTTTTTTATTTTTTCATCATTTTAAGTTATCCTATACAACTATCTTTTAGTATAACCTATCAAAATAAATAATTTTTTATAACATAAATTTTATTATTTTTTGTTATACTCATATAATATATATGAATTCTTAAATTAATTATTATATAATTATATTCACAAAAGTCAGCCATGCATTGCACAGATACACACTAGCAATTAAATATTAAATATGTTAAAAAAAATCGATTCGAACGATTTTAAAATTTTGGGGCGAGGTGCGCATGACCTTGCACGTAAAGGCAATCTTTCCTTTTTCAAATTGCGACAACACGGATGCGCGAAACCTTTTGTAATTCAGAATTATGTATACAAAGGTCTAGCTGGCCATCGTGCATTACGGAGTATAAAATATAACATTGATTCCATCGATCCAATAAGATTCAGGATATATTATATTATATTAAATAGTGGGAAAGGTCAAGGGATTATTTTGCAATTAAAATTTAGGAGCATGAAACGTTTTCTATCTATCCGGCGTGAGAGAATAATTACGAGCTCAAAGTTGACCTCCATTTTGGACACTGCTTGCCCTCTCTTTTTAAAAGAACAAACGCTTCCCTTCCTATTAACAAACGCTGTTTGGCGAGATCTTTTTTTACGCAAAATGATATAAAAGTCGACTAGAATCGACTTATTTTATTGGATTTTTATAGGCTCACGTCATCTCAAGTCCAATCATGTCGAGGGAGCGAAAAACAGTCAAAAGTCGACTAGAATCGACTTTAGAAGTCGATTAGATCCGATTCTGGGAACATGTCAGAATTTGTCATGCTAAGTCGGCTGGAATCGACTTCTATATTACTTAGAAGTCTATTCAAATCGACTTCTGTGTAATATAGCAGTCGATTCCAGCTGACTTGGTACTACTACTGACAACTTCTGACATGTTCTCAGAATCAGTTCTAATCGACATCTAAAGTCGATTCTAGTCGATTTTTTTACTATTTTTTGGCCTTTCATCTCTATATATTTAGCCTCCCAGCTCTCAGCATGCAGAACGAAAATTCTAGTGAGTTGTTGTGCACATTTGAGTAAAAATGGCAGAGAATTTTGTTCATATTCTTGTCCATTTTGATGGTAAGATTATAAACACAATTGAGGGTGACACATTCATTAGTGATAATCAAGCCTAATTGGTTGTCTGTCCACCTATTAGCACATTAGAGTTGCAGAGAAAAATATTAGAAGAGTACAAGGGTAGGAATGGGCAACTAGCAAAAATATTTTATCGGATGTCGATTGATGTCGGGCCAAATGGGATCCGATATATATAAAACATGTTAGATTTAGTAAACTAAAAAAGATATAACATATCAAAACTACACCACACCAAACTTCGCTTCCAATTCATATTTGACACAAAATGGGCATAAATTATACAACAAATGGCCCAAAATTAAATATGCCACAAAAATAAAGTTAACAAAAACTAAAATTCAATTTTTTAAAGTTTGTTAATTAATCTACATGCTCAGTCTTAAAATTAATCATGAATTTTTTTATTACAATTATACAAATAATAAATATTACACAACAAAATTCTGGCTACCATTCATTTAAATTAAATTTTAATAGCACTTAATAATAAATTAATATAATATTTTAATTACCACTTATTACACTATTCTATTAATTATACTATCCTAAATTATGCTAAAATAAAATAAATACAAGCAAATTAAATTAAACTATAACAAACTTAAATTAATTATATTTCACAGACAAATTAAATCCACAAAATGATACTTAAAGTTATTTTTATTTTTTATCATCCCAATAAAACTAACAAAAACTAAAATTTAACTATCCAAATTTGCCAATTAAAATTAAATTAAATTAAATTAAATGCCCACAAGTTTTCTAACTAAAACTTGAATAACTTGCAATAAATTATTAATAGAAAATAAAGTAGTTTAAGACATTAAATAACCTAATTTAATACCATTTTTATTCTTTACTTACCAAATAATATACAATAAGATTAACAATAAAATAGTAATAATTGTTCCTTTTCTGTTTTAAAGGAAATAATAAAATTAAAAATAAAATCAAAGGTAAACCTTTATTATTTTCAATTTTTTTAACAAAATTATGGAAAACATTAGAAAGCCAAAAATAAAATTAAAACTAAAGAAATTATCAATATTAACTATAACAAGATTTGAACAAAATAAATATAACGTTCAAGAACTCAAAAATTAAAATAAAATTACAAATAAATATAGAAAATATATGTAAAATACACATTTTAATTCCTCAATTTATTTTTTTCACTTTCCTCTCCTAATTAATCTTCTATTATCTTTGGTCCCTTATTTCTATTTTTCACTTTCTATAATAATTTATTGCAAGTTATTCAAGTTTTAGTTAGAAAACTTGTGGGCATTTAATTTAATTCAATTTAATTTTAATTGGCAAATTTGGATAGTTAAATTTTAGGTTTTGTTAATTTTATTGGAATGATAAAAAATAAAAATAACTTTAAGTATCATTTTGTGGATTTAATTTGTCTGTGAAATGTAATTAATTTAAGTTTGTTATAGTGTAATTTAATTTGCTTGTATTTATTTTATTTTAGCATAATTTAGGATAGTATAATTTAGTAGAATAGTGTAATAAGTGATAATTAAAATATTATATTAATTTATTATTAAGTGCTATTAAAATTTAATTTAAATGAATGGTAGTCGTAATTTTGTTGTGTAATATTTATTATTTGTATAATTATAATAAAAAAATTTATGCCCATTTTGTGTAAAATATGAATTGGAAGTGAAGTTTGGTGTGGTGTAGTTTTGATATGTTATATCTTTTTTAGTTTGTTAAATCTAACATGTTTTATATATATCGGATCCCATTTAGCCCGACATCAACCAGCATTCGATAAAATATTTTTGCTATTTGCCCGTTCCTAGCCTTGTACTTCTATAATATTTTTCTCTGCAACTCTAATAAGCTAATAGGTGGGCAGACAACCAACCAGGTTTGATTATCACTAATGAATGTGTCACCCTCAATTGTGTTTATAATCTCACCATCAAAATGGACAAGAATATGAACAAAATTCTCTGCCATTTTTACTCAAATGTGTACAACAACTCACTAGAATTTTTCGTTCTGCATGCTGAGAGCTGGGAGGCTAAATATATAGAGATGAAAAGCCAAAAAAACAGTCAAAAGTCTACTAGAATCGACTTTACAAGTCGATTAGAACCGATTCTGGGAACATGTCAGAAGTTGTTAGTAGTAGTGCCAAGTCGGCTGGAATCGCCTTCTGTATTACACAGAAGTCGATTTGAATATACTTCTGAGTAATACAGAAGTCGATTCCAACCGACTTGGTACTGTTACTGACAACTTCTGACATGTTCCCAGAATCGGATCTAATTGACTTCTAAAGCTGATTCTAGTAGACTTTTGACTGTTTTTCACTTTCCCAACATGATTTGACTTGAGATGACGTGAGCCTGCAAAGATCCAATAAAATAAGTCGATTCTAATCGACTTCTATGTCATTTTCGCATAAAAAAAAGGGATCTCAATGAAAGTTGATTCAAATCGACTTTTATTTAAACAAAACAGGACATTTATGTAACAAATAGAGAAACATGACAAGCATGTAACATCTCTCCTTTTCTATTTTATTTGCGTAAAAAACTCGGCGTTTAGTGTAGAATAATTATGGCAAATTAATCTTGGAAAGATTCGACGAATTGAAGAGGCATTCACATCTAATGGATCGGATGGATCCTTTGCTCTTATTGACGTTTCTGCCACCCCATTCCCATGTTGCTCCTAGTCCGACCTAATGTATTTTTCCCCCCTTTGGTGCGTTCTAGGGTGCACTACATATTGAACAAGGAATGGTATATTGTGAATAGGTGGCCACAACAGATGAAGACGCTGATACCCAATTGTGAAAATCTGATTCTGGCAAGTTTAGTGGGTTATAAGTAATAAGAAAATGAGTACAGATTGTTGTTCACTAATTTATTTGGTATATCACTATTTAGGCAAAAGTGATACAAAAAGTAAATGTGTCAAAATAGGCTAGTATGTTCTGTTTAAACCCGTCATGCCAAAAGCCCGCAAAAAAGGGATAGTACAGACCAGCCCATTAAAATAAAATAGAGTAAAACAGCTAATCCAGTCCATTTTAGTGCCTGCCCGCCAAACATACCCTTAATGTTACATCTTTCCTAGAAAATGTATGAGGCTGTGCTTTGGTTCTAGATGAAAATAAATCATATTATGTTGAATAAAAATATGAAATTTGAAGTAACTTGTGCTGCTTTAATTTCCTTTGTGATTTTGTCAAATATCCTTTTTTTTTTCTTTAAAATTACACTACTAACTAATGATTTTGTGTCACGACATCACATTTTGACGTGTAACTAACTTTTTCCTAAAAAGTTAAATCATTAGGTGAAAAGTTAAGAATTAATCTTTGGCCTTTTAACAAGCATTTCCCCCCAATAATTATTTTTTTTCATGCACGCACGGATAAAACATTATTAGTTCATATAAAAATTTAAATTGCTATACATATAAATGGATACTAACTTGGGGTGTCCATGATGTGCAGTTTGGATCCATTTTGGAAAAAAAAAAATCCAATCCAAATAATATAATTTGTTATAGATTGGATTGGATAGCTCTGATAAGTTTGTTACAAAATAAAATTTTAACTTTGGAATAATATAAAATAAAAATAAATTAATTCAGTAAAGAAAATGAAATAAAGAAAAAAAATTCATTTAATATTTATAACATATTATTTGAAAGATAGTGATGCATAAAATATATAAAAAATACATAATAAATTAAAATTATCTTAGTAAAAGTATAATTCGACAACAAATACTATGCTATATCATATTATTCGAATTGGATTGCATTTAATTGATTTCAAAAATTATGGATGTGTTTGGATGGGGCATTTTTGGGGGTGAAAATCACTTTTTTATCCCAAAAAGTACTTTTTTTTATATATATTTGGATTTTTTTAGAAAATAATAAAAACCACAAAAAATAATTTTTAGATTTTGCAATTATATAATTTCATAACTTATTTTTTTAAATCCAGAGCAAACACATCCTATATTTAAAATATGATTGTCAGATTCAAACAGTTTGTGAAAACAAGATCCCATCTCATCCAATCCAAACTTTTACAATTTTGGTAGGTTTTTAGCTTGAATCAAATTGAATTTGAATACTCCTAATAGTAATAATTGTCTTCTTAAACATCACTTGATAATCCCTAAAGGAAGAGCACTACTTGATAGCCTTTTAGTCCATATATGGTATTGAATTCTTTCACTTTTTGTTCCTGTTGTGGTTTTTTTTTTTTTTGGCATTTTTTGTTCCTCTTGTGTTTAAATGAATAACAATTGCTTGTTTCTCTCAATCTCCAATATTAATAGAGGTATAAAACAAACACAATATAATTTATAAGCAACTCAAACTCACAAAAATGAAAAATGTACAAAGATAGACACATGTATACAAAAGGGTGTTGGGATCAAAGAATTGAAACTTTGAATAGCATGTATATATATTCATATGAGAATAATAATAATTCATATAAAATCTAATAATTAAGATTTATTCTTTTTTAATGTTGGATTTATCCTTTTTCTTAATATTTTAAAATAAAGGTATGTTTGATAAAAAAAAAAAAGTATGTTGATGGTCGAATTATATGAAAAAGGGAATGCTAAACATTAAAAAGAAAGTAAGGATAAGGGAAGGAAGGAGTCTAGAAAATTTAATTTATTATTATTCACAAGTGTGAAATTGATAAGGGAAGGAAAAGGAGAGTTAGTAATATAATTTTAAAATTTTACCCTTTTAAAATATTTATATACAATTAATATGTTTCATAAAAATATTAATTTTAATTTTAAAAATGTTATATCTATAATTTTTAAAATTAAATATTTTCAAAAATAATATTTTCTCTCCATAATTTTTTTTTATAAAAAATGATTCTCTAAAATTTTATTTTATTTTATTTTATCTCAAAAGATATTTTCTCTTTACTTTTTAAAAGGTCTCAATTTTTTCTATGAAAATATTTTCTAACCTCAAATTCTCATTTTGTTTTATTTTAGAGTTTATTTTTCTAACATATCTGGATTACCATAATGAGATCTAATCAAACAAGTCAATATTGTTGACCTAGATAATTTAAATTTACATTACCAATAATTTAGTAAATTATCGCAGACCATATGTCTTTTAAGGGCACAAACCTTTGTTTTACTTATGTTATCATTATATATATCAATTAATAATGAATAAGAACCACATGATCTACCGCAGATAGTAGCTAGTTGAGTTCCTTAAACATCTAATTACGGATTTGATTGACTTAAGAAGATCAGTCATTACTTCAGATGGTAGATATCCTTGATTTATCCAAAAAATATTAATCATAAATAAATAAAAATATTTTCTTTTAATTACATAGTCATATTAATTCAACTTATTTTGACAAAATTTACTAAATTATTTTTATATTGATATAATAAACATAACTAATATCTCCTTTGTAACAACAAAAAAAAACAATTAAATTATTTTTGATACATTATTCGTATTAAATATTTTATATTATCAGTTATTTATATCCCATTCCATATGTGAGTAATAAATAACTGTCTATTTTTTTATAATAATAATACATCTAATTCAATCCAAAATATATTTATTTTGATCACTTTACTTTTCCTTGCATCGCCCACGTCTCATTCTAATTCTAATTTTGTTTTAAAATGAAGGCCTTTCAGATCTCAATTAGCCAGGAGTCCTTTTTGGATTTTACATAGAAGTTAACCTTTCATTTTGTGGGGCCTTTTATTTCAATCAGGTCAAATTAATTTCTACATTAAAGTTAGCTTAAATTCAATTATAATTTTAAATTATAATAAAGATAAATTCAAAATAGAATAGATTTGCTTCGAACGAACCCACCAATTTCCATGATTATAGAAGCAAAGACAATGACGACTTACTATTCATGATTTTGGTCAATGTTTAACCCAAAAAATGTTATCACTTTTTTCTACACCATGGCCTCCTCCATTATCATTATTAGTTTCTCATCTTCTATCTTTCTCAGAAAATTATTGGATTTGGTTAGCATGTTCTTCGAAGCATGTGCAATAACTGAATCGGGAAAAGCTATCTGGTTCCATAAATCAGTAGCCTTCTTTATGTGGGGTATCATGCGCACTAGACCACCTTTAATTAGCTGGCTTTACTACCATGAATTAGGGAATGAAAACAAGGTTGGATAGAAACCATCATATAGATTAGCAAACAAACCAATAGCACTAGCAACATACATGATGTACTGTGCCTTATTTCTCTAGATTTGCTTGCTCTTTGTTGTCCAAGTCTTTCGACTATGCTCGTCTTTTTGTGATAAACAATGCACACGATAGTTTTAGGATACAATTCTTTTTTATACTGACAGTATATAAGAGTTTGATATTATATTACCATTTATATATTAATATATTTATAAATATAATTATGTTGACTCATATATTAACTACTTAAAGAGTTATATAAATGAAAATATTTATTAATTGAATAGTTATTTATGCATCAAGATCAAATTAGTTTCTTTCTTCTATAGAACTTAATTGGTATTTGGACATTATCTTTTTGTGCAACTAAACTCGACACAATTTCTATTATGGAACAGATTGATCTAATTCTTGCACATTTCTTTTGGAGTCCAAACCATTATTAGTATGTGAGGTTCATTGAACCACAATCAATCTAGCTAGGTCGAGCCATGACAATTGAGTATAGCAGTAAAACTATCATGTGATCAATTGTTTGAGAAAAAAGAAAGTTATTTGTATAGTTGAGATTGGAGATGAGACAGAAATTCCGACACCCCTGCTGAAATGTTGGGTGTTTTAATCAAAAGAAAATGGTAAAAAAGGAAGCAAAATCCTTTTTAGCTTGGAATTGTAAAGTGCTTTGAACCAATATATCGAATGAATGTTTGCACATCACATCTCAAAGGGGGAAAAAAAAGAAGAAAAGACCAACCTCAAGCACATGAAAATGGTGCAGAAGTTTCTAAAGCAAAATTGTACCAGCACCGCTCCCCATATATATTGGAAGGAGTCCTCGTACGAAAGAAATGTGGCTAACCGTTTATCGGAAAAAACAGTGTAGACATCAATGATGATGTGAGAGGAGTGATGGAGAGAAAATAAATTGGGGAAAAAATAAGTGGTGGAATCTATATATTTTATAAGTAAAGTGTATTGAATGTTTGAAAAAATTGGGTATTAGAATAGCATTATTGAAACTTTATGTTGCATTGTGTGAAATACTTACATTGGGCTATCATGTCAAAAATAACTAAAAATTAAATTAGGCATCAATAAAACTCATAGAATATAACATAATTCATCTCTTAATTAAAATAAACATTATCTATATGGATCAAATATCTCAAGTTATTAATTCTCATACCAGAAAAGGAAAAGAATTAGGAAAAATGGGATTTTAGACTTTTTAAAAAAAAAAACCTCAAAATGATGTCATTTTGCATCTTTTTTATTTAAAAAAAAAAATAGTTTGGCCGGCCTAGCCTGTTTGCTCGATTCCTGGCTGATTCGAAGTGGTCCGACATCGATTCTTTGTCAACCGGTTTTAAGGGTCAACCCGGACTGGACAACAGACCGATTCCCGATTCAACCGGTCTGACCGGCTGGTCCGGTTTCTAAACCATGAACATAACATAATTCATCTCTTAATCAAAATAAACATTACATGTATAGATTAAATATCTCAAGTTACTAATTTTCATACCAGAAAAGGAAAAGAATTAGGAAAAATGATATTTTAGACTTTTTCTTAAAAAATAAACCTTAAAATGATGTTATTTTACATCTTTTTTATTAAAAAAAAATTCGATTTGGCCAGTCATGCCGGTTTTCCCGGTTCCCGGCCGGTTCGAAGAGGTCCGACACCAATTTTTTGTCAGCCAGTTTTAGGGGCTAATCCGGATCAAATAACAGGTCGGTTCCCTGTTTAACCGGTCCAGTTTTCTGAACCATGCTTCTTATTGAACTTTTTGCAATTAATTTCTAATTACAAACTAGATGATATAAGAGTAAGAAAAATGTATTTTTTATTTTGTTCTATTTAATGGATGAAGTATTAATTTTGTGGATTATTATTGTGTATCAATTTCCGTGCATGAAATACAATAACTAATATATCATTTATTAAATGAAATAGAATGAATATATTATCTTACTTTCTTACCACCTAACATTTCTCCATTTTCGGAGGAAGCAAAGTGGAACGCATGTTGTTATCTCCTTGAGAATCATGCCACTAGGTGCAAGGCAACTAGTGATGAATTCTAATACTCCTCCTACCCTTGACTTAATCATTTGATTGTCCCTTATATTGAAAGAGAGAAACAACTTCCTTGTGGGAAACCAAGAAGTTTAATGAACGGAATGTGCCTTTCAGATCAGAACCTGGCCACCTATAATGCTGAATGCTTATCTCTAGATTAAATCAAACCTAATGATAAAAACAAGTAGCCCCATCAGCTCTATAGAAGATTGCAAATACTCCACTTTCAAAAAGGGATTTGAAAGCCGTGACAACTCTTCTGAACTTGACACACGTCCAATTTTTATTTCCTTATATCATTGTATTGTATTATATTTTAATTTAATCATATATTTATTTCTATAGTTAATTCATACATTACAATAAGAAGTCATGTTACTTACAGCTGCATTGTTCATTACATGGCTATCACATTCTTGATTCTTCCAACTCTTTTATTTATTTTTTATTTTTTATAATTGGATAAAGACTCAAAACATCCAATAAAGGATTTGAGCATAGGTTACAACAAAAAAGAAACTTAACGATCTCATATGAAAGCACAAAATACAAAAAGAACAAAATGCAAACAAAAACAATAAATAAAATAAGACTGAAGAAAGCAAACAACACCGCATAAGAAGTATAGTGTTTCTACTATATTTCTTTCTTTCTCTAGCTCGAGTATGCATGTTCGAACCTCCTTTTCCAGATGAAGTTCAGCAAAAGTTGTTTTCACAACCACCTCATAATCGCTGGCTCAAAAATGATAGAGCACGAAACTCCACCAAAGACAAACTCGAACACAAAATGGCACTAGACCACCATCGAAGACGAACTTGCAGACGAAATCGAAAGAATATGAGCCATCACTGAACACAAATTGCATTTGACTTTTTCCACATAAACTGCGTTTGACTTTTTCAAAGTCACTCCATATCCTTGAAGGCTAGAGATTTCAACACCCCAATTGCTGCGTAAATTAAAGTCCTACTACTTGAGTATAATTAGCTTCGTCAAAGTAATCACATAAACAACATTTGATCATCCCTATTTTAGCTTGAAGAACGCCACCAATTGCGAAAATTCTCCATGTTAGCTATAAATTCATAACAAATCCACCTTGGTAAGAACTCATTATTGTTCAGATAGTTCACTCCCTTCTTTCACCTTTTCTACTGTTAACACTAGCTCATTTAATTGTATCAGTTGCGTCTTTGCGCCTCTCCCTTCTTTGAATTTCTTTTATTTGCAATAGATAGGCTTCTTAAGGGGCATAGAGGTGATATCCACTAGTCTCTACAAAATGAAAAAAAGACTAAAAGCTAAGGAAAAAAGAATAGCCACCGCAAACAACACCACTCAACAAAAAAATAACAACAACCCCAATCTAAATCTTATCCCACTAGATGGGGTTAGTTATACGAATGAGACGACCTCATAGTATTCTATTATATATCATATTTATATTTAAATTATTTATTTCTAAATATTTTTCGATAATTTCACCCACTCCACATCCTAAAACAAACCTTGCAAAACCAATACACTGCAAGTTTCAAAGATACACAAAAATGACACCATACACAGCCAGTATCCAACTCTAAATAGAAAGAAGCCGAAAGGAGATATCCGCCACAAAGGAACGAAGCAACACACCCTTTGACCATATGCAGCTTCATACATATTTCCCAACATATCCACCAAGCCAGCAAAGTAGTAAAGGATTAAAACAAGCATCCGCCTTTCTCTGCTTAGCACAAACAATTTCTTTGTGGGAGCTCTCACATTAGCATGAGAAATTGTCACACGAATTGCACTTGGCGAAGTGCAGCAGATGTGAATCTCTTTTTTTTTTTTTCTTTTGAGTGGAATGAATATCTAATTTTATCAATATTAGCTTTCTTGTAACCTAGATAGAGGACAAAATTCACATTCCCTCTTTGTCCTATTTTCTGTCTTCCCAATCAAATATTGCCATGTACAAAAACACTGAGTAGTTGGAAAAATTTAATTGAATAAAACATTACAAGTAGTACTATTATTAAATACGTGTTAAAATTTTATTGGAGAGACAGGGAAAGGAAATAAAAGATACGAATCCTCGGAGAAATTAACATAACAATGGGTATAAAAATAAACTAAACTTAATTAACGTCAAAGACCATGAAGGTCCTAACTTGAACATAGCACTAGAAGCCTAACTCCCAAATCATCTCTAGACCAAGACCATGCATGGCAGCTCGCCCACTTCAAGAATCCCACAAGCAAAAAGGCAAAAGGAAGTCCACGACAGAAGCAGGCAGACACAAAAGGAAGCAGTAAACCATTTAAAAATAATTAGCTATCAGCACCATATAGCTACCTTAATAGCAAATAATTAAGACATGAGCACATGATCAGCCCCCTCAAACCAACCCTTTCGACATAGCCGTCAAGGTCAGCCTAGGAGACTGAGAGAGAAGCACGTTTAATAACAGCAGAAGCAATAAACCATTTATAATGTCAGCAAAATTATCCTCTGCATATCAGCAAAATTAACCATCACTTCAACACCTGCAGCACAAGCATGCAACGCAAAGTCCCAATCGAGCGCATCTGACATTTAAAACTCACAATTCAAACCCAAAAAACCAGAAGTAATCTCATAGAGTACACTTGATATGTCTCAAAGTAGGAGCGTATTGAGGGCATGCATATACCATTACATAATATAGTTTCCCATATGTGAAACGATAATTATTCTTCATATATTCTTGTGCTGTATTGCTTCTCCTCACTGCTAATGTAGGCCAATGCTAATATTTTGGTAGAATATTCTCCTTGTAGTTGGTCCAATATTCAGCTACCAGCTTAGAGAATGAAGAATCAGTCTCAATGAGCTTTGAAGGCTTGTCATATTCCACTAATTTCCCTATATTATATAGAATAAACGTGAAAAAATAAAAAGATATGAGTACAGAAATCTCGAAGAGGAAAATTTGGAAAAAGGAGCAATGGAAGTGACAATACTATAATTTGTACTCAAAATAATAATAAGGTTTAAATATATTTTTGGTATATGAAAAACAAGTGAATTTTGATTGTGATCGACCATGAAATTTCTTTGGATTGGTTTTGTTCTAAATGTTTCTAAAACTGCTTAGTTTTAGTCTCTGCCACGTATTATTATTGACTATCATATAGGATTGGATAATCTGACCCTTTGCTAGCCAATTCAACATTTAATATAGATAGTTTAATGGCAGGGACTAAAACCAATCAGTTTTAGAAATGTTAGAACCAAAACCATACAACAATGTTTTTCAAGGATCAAAACCAAAATTTGCTTAATTTTTAGGAACAGGAAAATTATAATAATCATAATAGTAACGACAATAACATACCATAAGACAGGACCATAACCATGTCACTATCCATTACTGTTGGAACTCTGTGAGCCACAGTTATAACCGTGCAGTCCGAAAATTCTTGTCTGATAACACGTTGTAAAATGGCATCTGTGGCAGAATCAATGGATGCTGTAGCTTCATCCAGCACAAGAATTTTGTTCCTCTGTAGAAGTACTCTTCCAAGACAAAAGAGTTGGCGCTGCCCTGCACTCCAGTTTTCACCTTCATCGCTCACTGTTAAATTGGTAAGAATACTGAATTAGACTATTTTGCGCATATGTCAAACTTCAATTTGAGTAATATGTTGTCACTATTGCATTGTTATAACCAGAATTTGCACTTTTGTCATTGTAAAAATGATCTTGTTATCTAGTAAACAATGATATAAGTTTTGG
Source organism: Dalbergia cultrata (assembly GCA_031216105.1). Classification (NCBI taxonomy): domain Eukaryota; kingdom Viridiplantae; phylum Streptophyta; class Magnoliopsida; order Fabales; family Fabaceae; genus Dalbergia; species Dalbergia cultrata. The sequence continues at coordinate 63,996,882 of CM062346.1, forward strand.
TGGCTGTTACTTCCATTTCATATTGTATGCTTCAAGTTAGAGATCTAACTCACCGGAAGAGTCTAGGAGATTTGGTAGACTACTTATTGTTTCCTTGAGCTGACATTTTTCTAAAGCCTGTACAAATGAATGCTCACAAAACATTTCTTTAGAGAAAAGCCAAACAGAGAAAACAAACCTTTGGTTGGTGGAGAACAAATTCCATTGTAATTTATTGCATCTAGTTTTTCAATTGTTGCATTTACCTTCCATATTTCATCATCAGAGTACAGACCTATAGGGTCCAAGTTGGTTCTAATGCTACCCTTGAAAAGCGTTGGCTCCTGAGGAATGATGCTTAGCTTCATTCTCAAATCTTTCAGTCCTATTGAGCATATATTGATCCCATCAATAAGAATATGACCACCAGCGGGCTCAACTAAGCGAAATAAAGCACTTATAAGTTTAGTTTTTCCACTTCCAGTCCTTCCTACCACTCCCACTTTGCTTCCTTCTTTGAATGAACATGTTATGCCCTTAAGAACTAATGGAGCATTTGGACGGTATCTAATCTGAAATTAATGAAGAGATAATTAGACTTGACTCCATATTATATGCATAATGATAAAGTGAAGGAAAAAAAAGGGTGAGCCTCGGCACAATGCTAAAGTTATTGCCTTGTAATCTAGAGGTCACAAATTCAAATTCTGGAAATAGCCTCTTTGTTTACAAGGAGATTCCACTATGTGGGAGCCTTATGCACTGGATTGCCCTTTAATGATAAAGTGGAAAAAAGGAAAAACAATGTAGTTGATTAATTTGTTACCTCTAGGGATTGGAGATCTATTTGACCCTTGGATGGCCAAGAAGATGGTGGTCTTTTGTCCTTTAGAATTGCACTTGGCTCTGATGGTATGTGAATAAATTGCATGATTCGTTCAATTGAAATGATATAGTTTGACAAGTTGCAAAAGCATTGGGTTAGAAAGACTTGGGCCATTGTCAATGAAAACGCATACGAGAGAGATAGTCCCACGAGACCTGCAATAAGATAAACACAAATTGCAAGAAATTAGTAGCATGGAAGCACTCAAAAATCTGAACATAAGTTAATTTTGTATGTAAATTAACAAACCAGGGGCGACATATCCCTTTGGAAGTAAAACGAGTAGCAAAGTTGCACTATAGAGTGTCAAATTCTGTAAGGCTTCAATCCTTAAAATTAACCATTCGGTGGCAGCATTATAATGAAAGAATAATGTGGCATCTGTTTCAATAAGCTTTAAATAGTTTTTGAAAAATCTGTCCACCATATTGAAGGCCCTTATAGTAACGACACCAAGTGATGTCTCTGATGTAAAACTCATAAGAGGAGCTTTTGTAGTTCCATTGATCCTCATAAGTTCCCTAGCAGAGGCTTGATAATAGCCCTTATATCCAAAAGAAACAATATTAATAATACAATAAAGACATAGCCAGAAAACACACAGCATTTAACTCCATTTGAATTGGGATAGCAGAAAAATTTGGACAAACCTGAAGATATTTTGAAGCCATCATAGCAAGAATGGCTATAATGAGCACTTGCCATGTGACTGAAACCATTATGGCAATCATTGTCAGAAGTTCAATTGACTCAGATACTACAAAAGTGAGTGTAAAAGGTAAATCAAAATCCAAAATGCTGAAATCTGATGAAGCCTGCAAGAAAGAGAAACATGTTGACATCAATTAGTTGAATAAATAAAGGGATCAGAATATAATAATATGTAGAGTAGAATATGAGTCGTTTAATCTCGCAATGAACATTGGAGTCTTACTCGGGTCAAAATTCTTCCTATGGGGGTTGAGTCAAAGAACAACATAGGAGCACTGAAGATAGCATTGGTGAAAGCAGAGAAGAGAGCTTTAGAAGCTTTTAAACCAAGATGTGCACCAAAGAAAGACCTTAAATATACAAATACAATGCTTAAAAAGGAAATCACAGCATAAACTCCAATTAAAATGTTGCTTGTTACTTTTGGGAATTCAGTGGCTAGAGCAAGCCAAAATGTTGATCCAACCTGCATAACCTCAAAAGCCAACTGTGCTAATATACACAAACATAGAAGCCATGATCCCTTGGAGAAAAGAACATAATTACAAAAAGGCTTCCAACCAATATCACCAATCTCTTTTTCTTCTTCTTGTGTAAGTTGAACTTCAGTGGAAATGTCCCGGTCACTTCCATCTTTAGTAAGATTAAAACCATGAGAATCCTCAGGTTGAATAGGTGCTACATTTTCAAGCTCTATTTCATTCTCACCATTTTTCTTCAGCCCTGTTGTTGCATCTCTATGAGCACTCAAAAGATGTTCAAAGATTGTTCCAGCTATCAACAAATCTTTATAACTTCCTGATTGAGTAATTCTTCCGCCCTCCATTACCTGGAAATGCACAGGCATAATTTGATTGTGTATGAGTTATGAGCTAAGATCAAACAGAAGTATAGAATTTGAAAATGAGATACAGTACCAAGATTTTATCAACTTCAGAGAGAAATTCAACTTGATGAGTCACTAGAATAATTGTTTTCCTTCTTAAAGCAGTCTTGACACAATCCTGCAATTACATAGCATAAATTAGACTAGTCCAAAATATGATCCAATGGTTTTAATTTTTCTTTTAAGATTCTAAACTTAGTCCAAGTTACATTAAATAGAATGGAAGCAGTATGAGCATCTACAGCACTGAAAGGATCATCAAGGAGATAGATATCAGCATCATTATACACAGCTCGAGCAAGTTGAATCCTTTGCTTTTGTCCTCCACTCATGTTAACCCCTCGCTGACCGATTTCTGTGAGATCACCATGGCTAAAGCCTTCAATATCCTTGTCCAAGGCACAAACCTTAATGGCATAATCATATCTGGTTTTGTCCATTGGTTTTCCATATAGGATATTATCACGAATTGTACCACTTTGAATCCAAGGAGTTTGAGAAACGTATGCAAGGGTTCCACCTACACTAACCTGCATTCCATTATCAAACGAATAAGCAAGGGAAAAAGTCTATGATTATAGAAATTAGAGTAATATGTTAATCTACTAAAGTTGAATGGTCAAGAACTCACAGTTCCTGAAATTTTGGGTATTTCTCCAAGTATTGCATATAGAACAGATGTTTTGCCAGCTCCAACTGTGCCACAAACTGCTATTTTCTGTCCCCATTTGATCTCTAAACTCATATCCGTCAAAGTTTGATGCACCGATTCCTGATCCCAGCTAAAGTTGCCTGCTATAATTTCAACACTATTATAAGAATTTGGGCTTGCGTTTCTTCTAATATCATCACTTCTTATCTCATCATCAAGCAAAAAAGTGTTGAGACGATCAAAGGAGACCTTGACTTGGATCAAAACAGAAAGTGCTTCTGGAATCAGAGTAACTGGTTTACTCATGGTTCTCAAAACAGCAAGAACTGTGAATATGATTCCAGCATTCAAGGGGGCACTGTGGAAAAGTGAACAACCCATGAAAATAACAGAAGAAACAATGGTAGGAGACATCCAATAAATAAATGTCCCATAAGCTCTCATTAACTGTACTTCAGTTAAACGTTTGAACTCTTTCGCACGAATTGATTCAACAAACTTCTTGAACTTTTCCTCCCAGGACTGCAATTTTATTATTTTGATACTACTCAAAATCTCTGAAGTTGATCTCAGACGCTCATCCTGTGCAACCATAAATTCTGACCGGCATTTTTGTAGGAACTTTACAAATGGAACATTAATGATTCCGCAAATGAGAAGAGGGACTAAACCAAGAAGAGCACCAAGACCCACCACACCAAAAAGGACACAAACAGCCAGAAAAATCTGCAATGCGGAAGTCCATAATGTATGAAACCACCATGGAAATTCTCCCATTCGATATGCATCAACCGCAATGTAATTCACAATCTCACCAGTTGAATGCCTTCTCCTACCCAAAGCTGAAAGTTTTAACTGCCTTCGATATACTGCTGCCACTAAAGCTGATCTCATTTTCATTCCTGACCTCCTTGAGTTAAAAAACCATTGCCTCTGAGATAGAGACTCAACCATCGTGGCAACAATAAGACACCCCACAATGGTTAGTCCTTGTTTTAGATCTTCCTCGATGCTATTGGAATAATTCACAAAAGCATAGACTAGTAAAGGAGAAACTACAGTACAAATTGTCTTGAGAAATGCACAAATGGCTATAAAGATGTTTTCTTTCAAGTAAACTCGGGCTATGGACGACAGAGCCAAGTTTTTAGAATTGTTCCTGCTCCTTTCTCTCAAAAGGGTATCCCATGCATGAGCAAACTTTTGATATGCAACATCAGCTTCATCTTCAGAAACAAGGGAAGGGATGTCTTCAAGTGCTAGTGGCTTTGAGTAGCCCAAACTGAGTAATGTTTTCATCCAAGAGAAAGTCAATCTACTGAGAATGTTGGCATGGCCTAGCCTTGATTGTTTATGGTCAACCTTATTATGAGCTAACAGAGGCTCACATAAATTGGCATCTAGGTCCTTTGTGGGACAAAGTAGCCATGGTTTTGGAAGGCATAGATGACAAGTAGAATGTGTACTGGCCATATTACCATGTCATAAATTTTAAGTATATGCTCTCTAATTAGGATCTCAATATTGAGTGTTGAAACGAATGTACATGAAGACAGCCACCAAATAGTGCTTAAAATTTTTGTCCATTGAGATCTCTTAACAAGCAATGAAAGTGTTAAAGAAATCCAAAGTAGTGCTCTAATAATGTCAACCAAGCTCCGCTGCTTGGAGCCACCAGTTTTGGTTATGAAACCCCATAAACCATTAATGAAATATGCAATGCTCAAAAGAGCACAACAGACTGATGCAGTTACCGGAAGCCATCCCTTTCTTGAGTTACCACTTGCAGGGATTTTCTTTATAAGATTGATGAGTAAAGATAGATAGAAAACAAGTGCAAAAAGCAAGTTGACAATGTCTATTATACTCCTTTGTGTGGAAACTGAAGTCAAGTTGAAATCTTCAAGCCATGTCCTTGAGAAGTAATCTGCATGCTCAGAGAAGGATAAACAATGAAAGCTCATTATCTTCACAGTTTAAGTCTGAATACTTAATAAAATGTTCCTATATGTAGATAAAACAATAAACAGATCGTTCACCTAAATACATTAGAAGAAATGCTCGGTATCAAAGTACTATCCTATTTATGACAAGCACATTCCAAACATGGGTCTTGTCTTCAAAAATTAAAGTTCATAATCCAACAGGAAGCACAATACAGTTTACGTATATTGTCAAAAACACACAGTCACACATACAAGAGGAATCAAGATATAGATTTTTATTCTTTTTTTTTTTTTTGTACCTCTTGTGATTCCCAAGCATGCCATTGATGTAGCTCAGTGTGGCTTGTTGCTTGCACAGCTTTAGCAACTTCAATGTATGAAAAAACTTAAGTTTTGAACACAATTAAATAGTACATAATAGTTAAATAACTATAACTGATAATATATAGATAAATATACTGTCATAATGACTAACTCCTTTGTAGTATTATTATTATCGCACACAATAGATAGATGGAGAACATATAATATTTTTTGTTTGCCTTATGTTATCATTGAAATTTTCAATGCATTGAAAGGTTAATAACACAGTAACAATAATGCATTAGTCGGAGTGCAAGATGCTCAAGTCTCTTAAGCTTGCAGTCTGAATTTGATCTAAGAACTCGGGTTTAGCTGATCTAAAGTGAGTATGTGTGAGTGTTTGGATACACTTCTGTGCATTCAAAATCAATTCTAAAGCTTGAATGGAGTCTTGAAAGTAGTGTTGTTAGGTTTGAATAGTTTTCATCAAATTAAGAGGAATGAAAATTTGTTACATTATATCAGAATCACTTTTAGAGGAGCTATCAAATATATAAATTATCTTACTTTAAAATCAATTATAATTAAATCAATTCTGATAGAATTAATTGTACTAAAGATCAAACCTCTTCATTTTAAAAAAGTCAAATGTCGCAAACACGTATATAAAGAAAACAACTTTCTTTGTATAACTTTAATAACAGAGTGTCCATCAGTGGACTGGACTGTTGGAGGTCCATAGTAAACAACCCATGACACAGACCAGTGGCTGTGGTTGTGGATGTTGACATACTGAATTGTGTGCATGAATATTGAATATATGGATGCGGCTGAGTAAGATTTTGTGTCCTGAATGAAAACTTTAGAAACGTCATCTGTCTGCTGTCTGTGACTAGGTTCTTCACGCAAGAAGCCTGAACCTGTAGAGAGAGTGGTCGCACCTTGTTGCTGAGGTTAATGAACTGGTCCTTGTAATTTTAAAGTATCAAATTGTTCCTCATATTTTTAAAAGTGGCACAAATTGCTCCTCCATATAGTTGCATATAATATAGCATATAGTATATAGAGGGATCAATTTGTCCATTTTTATAAAATGTGAAATATCAATTTAAGATTTTTGAATTTGAAGAGACTTGTTTATTTTCGATATATTTTTAAGTATTTAGGTTTTGTTTTTAACATATTCATATATGAAAATGTAAATTTCAGGATATAAAGACCCTTTTTTTTTTCGTTCTTTGCTCTGTTGTCTCATAAGCTGTTCAAATATTGGGCTTTTCTTTTTTTCGGTAGTGTAAATATTGGTGTTTGTTTTATCCTTCTTTTACTTACTATTGTAGAATTTGGTTTAGTTATTTGATTTTTTTTTTCATTTTTATTATGATAAAATTCGATACAAAAACTCCTTTTAACATTTATACCGTTAAGTTATATAATTCAAAATTAGTTGGTTTTAATTCCTCTCAATTGTCACTAGACTGTATTTCAAATGCTGAGCTGGTTAAGGGAAAACCAGATCATTTAATCTTACATAATAACAAAAAAAAAAAGGTTAAAATCAATCAATTTAAGAAATATTTGTATCGTAACCGGATAAAAAAAAAATCAAGGATCAAAACTAAAATTTACTACTTATTTTTTTAACTATCAGAACATATTTAAACCTTTTAAGTATTTTTCAAATCTCAATTACGCTTACGCTGTTGTAATGGTGATACTGAGCAGAATGTCGAGACTTTTGCAGCATGTTGCGTGTGTGATCTTGAGGTAACTTACGTCTCACGGATCCAATTTTTAAAATAATATACTGAGTGTATTTGGATAATTGAAAAAACATTTTTCAAGATAAAAAGTAGTATTCTGAAGCAGAAATATCGAAGTTAGCGACGTTGAAAATTAACTCCTCATAATCCATACCCCTCTAGTTAATTTTTCGATGCATGCATTTAATGAAAAATTAATGTTAGATTAAAATTTTTATGCTCTTAATTAATGCTACTACATTAACAAATGGACAAGGTACCCGTGAATATCTCGTCTTAGAGAATAAAAGAAGGGGATTATATCTTTTAGATCAATAAAATTAAAAGTGGGAAATTTTTCATTCTATTGATCTAAGAGTAAAATTTCTAACTTTATTCTCCAAATTTATTAATTGGTATATCTACTTCCTAGTGAACTCATAGTTTAGTAGTAAACTTCTTTATATCTCAATAAGTTATGAGAGATTGTAAATTTGTTTTCCATCTGAACTTTTATCCCTAATATCTTAATATATATATATATATATATATATATCTTTATTATTTTTTATTTTATAAATTAAAAAAAAATTGAATCCTCGTCATGTCTAGCTGTCCAAGAGAAAAGTTAATTTTCAAGATTGTCTGGATATCCAAATTCATAAGTCAACAAAAAAGAATTACTATATCCGATCCATAATACAAATCATTTAAGATTATGCATAAAAATTAAGTTGATGTTTGAATTTCATTAATCTTTTCAAAAAATAAAAGTACAAAATAAAAATATTTTTTATCACGCATCATAAATTATTTCTATTAAATAATCATACTCACATCAATTTATTCTCATTCATAATAAATATAGGACAAAAATGGTAAAAAGTAATTGATGTCTTTTTGAAATGTAAAAACAATCTATATTTTGTGCCAGACAAAAAATTTAAAAATTATTTATATTGTGGACCAAATGGAGTACTTAAATAGAAAAGCTATGAAATTTTATATTTTAATGATAAAAACAATTTGGTAACATATTTAATATACTTAAATTTCTTTAATCACAATTCATATATTTTTCTTTTGATTGCTATAATGTTTAGTTTCCACTAAAGTTAGGGTACGATCCTTGGGCTAGAGAAATATTTGGGTTGGGAGTGGAAATTCATTGAACGATTCATCAGGAGCTTTCAATTTTGCTTACATTATTCCACTTAGCATCGTAAGAGTAGCTATTCAGTAAATAAGTTAGGTCAATAATTTTTCTAAAAACTTTTTAGCTAAATAGATTAAGCTATTGGCAATGAAAAAATAATTGGGTCTGATAGGATGACCTAGTTATATTATCATTATTATTTAAGCATAATAGAAACATTTTGATCTATTTGAAAATAGACTTTTTGACCTATTTTAAAAATATTTTTCGTCTATTTAAAAATATTTTTTCTTAATATATTTAGAAGTCTTTTTACCTATTTAAGAGTAAGTATTTTAGTCTATTTCAAAATTTTATTATTAAATAGGTATCTAAACGAGTTTTCTTGTTAAGTAAAACTTTTAAAAAGGCTATGTTAAGGCCATAAAATAAACAATAATAAAAAAAACCTATGTTAGTTGATAGACTAGAATCGATCTACTTTTTAGGAACACATCATAGGTCTATTAAAGGTTTAACCTAACTTATTTCCATCCCTAATTTGCATACTCTTGAAATACCGCATGTATATGTTTCATATCTAATAACTGAGCGTTACTTTAAATAAAGGTAGAAGTTAAAGAAGTTAAAGTAAAACTTTGAAGAACTCATTTGAATTAATAGAAAAAAGGAGGAACAAAAAGCTGGAGGAAAAAAATGGAGGGATTATGAGTTTTCTCTCTTTGACATAGAAGAAAAATATGAAAGAAAATTTTCATGCGGAACTCACACATAGTGTTTTCTCTTTGAGTATGGGAGGAAAGTGAATATACAAAAGTATGTAATCAGGAATTTGATTTTTGATGATGTATACAAAAAAGAGTTTCATGGTCATAAATTTATCATTTTAAGAGAGCTTCATGTCTCAAAGAAATTAGTTACTTCTATCAACAATCAATGCCTTAAAAAACCAAAACAAGAGAAAAGGAAGGAGAGAGAATGTGCGAGTATTTTACACAAATAAACCCCAAAAAAATATTAACAACCACAATAAAACTTTCAAACATTATTTATATGGGTAATCCATTTTAGTATTATTAGATGATTTTTTAGGAGACTACAACAAAATCAATTTAGTCATAATTTAATAGGAGCCTCCTACAAAATCAGACACATATTAATGTGTCTAATCTTGTTGAACAAAGATGATGAAATCAAAACATTTATTTAATACAAGTTAACTTTTAGTCTAGTTGGTCTTTGCACTATAATTTTATGTACAGGTCAAGGGTTTAACCTCCACCTCTAACTTTTTGAATTTTTCATAACTATTTTAAACTTTTAATAAATGATGACAAAAGATCATCTAGTATTATTAATTTATTTATGTAAGAAGGGGAATTCTTTGACCATGTTTTTGAAAAAAAAAATCTTCTATTTATTGTGAAAAAATTGGGTGGAAAAGTTTTTAAATTTTTTATCCTTAAAAAACCTTTCCACACAACACTTTTTTTCTATTGTTTATGTTATACAAAGTTTCAATTTTATTATACAACACATATAGACTATAGCTGCTAGATTACTAGATTGATTGATTTAGGATTCAATTGATCTTTTAAGCTGTACAAATCTTTGATCCTAACTCATTTTTTATTTTCTTTAACTGCATTAAGATTGTTGGATCAACTATATTTTAAATTTTTTAATATTTTGTTAATTTAATAGTTGGGTCAGTTTATTTTTTAATATTTCTTAATAACTATGTATTTGGTTGCATTTAGATGGTTACGTAATTTTTTGTTTCAGAACTTTCTTTAATTACATTGATAATCAATCATGTTGTTGAGTATTCATATATATATATATATATATATGATTATTACACAAATAAATCAATAATGCTAGGTGCTTTTTGTTATTATTTATTAAAAATTTACAATAATTATAAAATTTGAAAAAGGTGGGGTGAGATTTGAACCATTGAGCTTTACATAAAAAATAAGCGTACAGACCAACCATACTAACAAACAATATATGCTAAATAATTGCTTTGATTTCATCCTAGCTGTCAATGAAATCATGACCAAATTGATTTCTTTGCAACCTCCTATAAAATTGCCTAATAATATTAAAACGGGTCATTTATATGGATAATGTTTGAAATTTTTATTTTAGTTGTTAATGACCTTTTTTTGTTTATTTGTGTGAAAAAGCTGAGTTCTTTTTATAATACTTTGAAAATTATATTAATTGCAATAAGATTGAAACCCTAGCATTTCATACATAATATCCAAATCCTCAGTAAACTGTTCCTAGCATCTTAAGCCGAGAATGTGCAGTCTTGAAAAGAGATTACTGTGAATATTATAACTCTCTTTTCATTCATTTTTTTTTCCCAACACATCCCTATAAAACATCCTTTCCTTTCTATTTTCTTTTCTCTTCTTTTCTTTTTTCCCTCTCATGTCCTTCTCGCATCCAAACAAATCATAAAATTACTTCTAATAAGTACTTATTTTATTAAAAAAAACAAAAAAAAAGGTAGCCAAAGAAATGTGCACACATACACTAATAATAATTTCACAGAATTAAACCGATTTATGCTGCTCTCTTCGTGTGCACTGGTGTCATTATTCATGGTTGTTGCCCGCTTAGATTTGGGGAGGAATTCTTCCTGCAGCTGGACCAATATTCAGCTACCAGTTTAGAGAATGAAGAGTTTGTCTCCATAAGCTTTGAAGGCTCATCATATTCCACCAGTTTCCCTTAATAACCAGAAAAAAAATAAATAATATTGAGGAAACAAACAAAGAATACAAACTTGGTCCATCTTAAAAAATAAAGAAAAATACTATCTGTAAACATTTAAAAGTTATGTCAATCGACCAATTGGGAATGCATGTGTTAATAATAATGGAAAATTCACGATGATAGATGGGGAACTGAGACAATTTCTCAGAGAATTGATGTAGTAAGTGATAATGTTATCACCCCATTGAGGATTCATGTGCAAAAAAATTGGTGATTTTTATGTATAACATTATCGCTTGTCACTACAATGTCCTCGATTGCTCAATAATCAAACTGAATTTCCCACTATTATTGGATGCGTTCTCTTGTGTTGATTGACATACTCATTCAATATTGTTCAAATAACACAACATTGAAATAAAAGGACAAAAAAGGGTAGTAATTAACATATACCATATGATAGGACCATGACCATGTCACTATCTATAACGGTTGGAACTCTGTGAGCCACGGTTATTACTGTGCATTCTGCAAATTCTTGCCTAATAACTCGTTGTAGAATGGCATCAGTAGCAGAGTCAATTGATGCAGTAGCTTCATCCAGAACAAGAATTCTGTTCCTCTTAAGTAGTACTCTTCCAAGACAAAATAGCTGGCGCTGTCCCAAGCTCCAGTTTCCACCTTCATCACTCACTGTAAAACTAGTAAGGATTAGAATTCAATTGAAAACTCTGAAAACTTTAGAAAGGATAACATGTAGCTACAAACAAATGATTATGAATTTTCCACAATGTGAAAAGAACCAAGATAAATAATATGGCAGAGCATTATATCGTCGCGTGATCCATGCAACCGACCCTACCTGGTCAGACAAGGCTCAATATTGTAGTAGCTGTTGTTGTTAAAAGAGCCAAGATTCAATAGATTGGTAGGAAAAACTGTTGGCAGAATTCCCTTGAAGTTATTGATCAAGTAAGATTCAAATTCATATGAAGATAACTCACCTGAAGAGTCCAAGAGACTTGGTAGCTTGCTGATTGTTTCCTTGAGCTGACATTTCTCTAAAGCCTACATAAATATTAAATATGATCTAAGTTGTGCTTATTGAAAGGCCCATGTAAATGATCTACATATTTATTTTTAACTGCGGAGTTAGTTCCTTTTACCTGCCATATTTTATCATCTGAGTATAGGCCTAAAGGGTCCAAGTTTGTTCTAATGCTGCCCTTGAAAAGAGTTGGTTCTTGAGGGATAATGCTTAGCTTCATTCTCAAATCTTTCAACCCAATTGAGCGTATGTCAATCCCATCAATAACAATATTACCTTTTGAAGGCTCAACCAAGCGAAACAAAGCACTTATAAGTGTAGTTTTTCCACTTCCAGTCCTTCCTACAACTCCCACTCTATTCCCTTCTTTGAATGAACAGGTGATGCCCTTAAGAACTCGCGGAGCATTTGGACGATATCTAATCTGAAATCAATGTATAATAACAAGGAATCAGAAATGAATTTCTGTCAAATTTTCGGAAATAAGATTTGAAAATAAAAATTGATTGTAGAATTGAATATCTGTCCACAAGAATAGATTTCGGATTAGTCTTGTTACCTCTAAGGTTTGAAGATCAATCCTACCCTTCCAAGGCCATGAAGACGGAGGCCTGCTATCCTCCACAATAGCAGGAGGTTCAGCTGGTATATGAATGAATTGCTTGATTCTTTCAATAGAGATAATATAGTTTGATAAGTTGCAAAACCATCTGGTCCAAAAGATTTGTGCTTGTGTCAATGTGAAAGCATAAGAAAGAGACAGTCCCACAAGGCCTGCAAACACACCAGGAGGAAAACTTCACCCGCATTATTAGCACGTGAACTTGATATGTCGTGGAACAATATAGTGTTGTCTGATTTATGTAGCCGCCCCCATATAGTGAGACAAGCCTTAGTTGGTTATATTAGCATGTTAACAACACGAACAAAACCATGGTAACTATTTATGTATTTTTTATTTTTCAGGTGTAATATTACCTGGGGACACATATCCCATAGGAACTAGAATAAGTAACAAGGCTGCAGTGAAGACTGTCAAGTTTTGAAGTACTTCAATCCTTAAAACCAACCATTCCATGGTCACAGTAGAATGAAAGAATAGTGTTGCATCTGTGTCCACAAGCTTAAGGTAGTTTTTGACAAATCTGTCCACCATGTTGAATGCTCTCACAGTTACCACTCCAAGTGATGTCTCAGCTGCAAAGTTCATGACTGGAGCTTTTGTGGTTCCATTGATCCTTGTCAGTTCCCTTGCAGAGGCTTGATAATATCCCTTTCAGAATAAACAAAATGTATTAAAAAAAAAAACTTAAGTAGCTAGCTCCATGATTTAAGCAGGGGTAGAGAAATGAAGGTTAATAAAAATTATGGAGTGAAAGTGTATAAACCTGAACATATTTTGATGCAACCATAGCAGGTATTGCAACAATTAGAACTTGCCATGTGACTGAAGCCATGATACAAATTATCACCGCATTTTCAATGGCTATAGCTGCTACAAAGGTGATGGAATAAGGTATATCAAAGTCCACGATACTCAAATCTGTTGAAGCCTGCAAGTGAGAAGATTTGACATAAATAGGGAAAATGACTAACTCCAAAAGAAAAAGCATGATATTTACATAGATTATGTTCCAATATAGTTGGGAAAAGTATCTTACTCGGGTTAAAATTCTTCCTACAGGGGTTGAGTCAAAGAACAGCATAGGAGCATTAAAGATGGCCTTAGTGAAACTTGAGAAGAAAGCTGATGAAGCTTTTAGCCCAAGATGTGCAGTTAATAAGGACTTCACATACACAAACACAGCACTAAAACATGAAATTAAGGAGTAAACTCCAATCAAAGAGCCATTAGTTATTTTTGGTATTTCAATGGCTAGAGCAAGCCAAAAAGTTGCAACAGCCTGTAAACCAACAAAAGCAAATTGTGTTAATATCACCAAACACAGCATGAATGCCCCATTAGATAAAGAAAGGTAATCCCAGAATGGCTTCCACCCAAGATTACCAATCTCTTTTTCTTCTTCTTGTGTAAGCTGTGCCCCAAGTGGACCCTTGGTAGAAATATCCCCCTCACTTTGACTTTTAGATAGAAAAGAACTTTGAGACTCGACTGAATGAACCATAGCCTCATTTTCAGCACCTCCTTTGTTTTCATTGCCTTGGTCCAACTCGGATATTGCATCTTTATGTGCACTCACAAGTTGTTCAAATGCAGTTCCGGCTGTCAGGAGATCACCATAACTACCTTGTTGAGTAATCTTTCCACCCTCAATTACCTACAATTTGAGTTGTAACTTTAAAGTAGTTAAAAGTCATTTCATACCTATTTGGATTAAATTCCCTTATGACTTCCCAAAATGTTATTCTTATTGCTTTTGGAAGTTGAAATATTTTACTTCTCAAAAAATCACTTGCACAACTTTCTAAGAGCTAGCACTACAAACTAAAATAAGCACTATTAATGTGCTTCCAAACAGAAAATAATTTTCTCATAAGTTACTTTTTATACAAGTCCTTATATAAGAAGCACTTTTTACATAAGGGCTTATTAAGCAGTTTAGCCAAATGGGGCCTAACTGAACACCAAAATGGAGATACTTTACCAGGATTTTATTGACTTCTGAGAGAAACTCCACTTGATGAGTCACTAGAATGACTGTTTTATCTCTTAGAGCAGTCATGACACATTCCTGTATAATTTGGTAAAATGCAAAAATTAGTTTGATTCATTGATATGAGGCCTATAGTTTTATCATAATTAAGAATCTAAAAGATGTATTTTTTACATTAAATAGAATAGCAGCAGTGTGTGCATCCACTGCACTGAAAGGGTCATCAAGGAGATAGATGTCAGCATCATTGTAGACTGCTCTAGCTAGTTGAATCCTTTGTTTTTGTCCTCCACTCATGTTAATCCCTCTCTGACCAATTTCTGTGAGATCACCATGGCTGAATTCATTAATATCCTTATCTAAGGCACAAACGTTAATGGCATTCTCATATCTTGTTTTGTCCATTGGCTTGCCAAAGAGTATATTATCTCTAAATGTTCCACTTTGTATCCAAGAAGTTTGAGAAACATAGGCTATGGTGCCACATATATTAACCTGTTTCCCATCATCATGAAATTTCAGAGGTGGAAAAAAGTGCAAGAAACTAAAATTATAAAGTTTAGATATGTTTTTTTCTGTAAGTATTTGTCATTTTGATTAATCTCTTTAAAAAAGTTAACTTTCGGTCCCTCTTTTTTCTAATATTATTTTTTCTTTTGTCCCCATAGTTCTTAAGTTAGGCCCATATTAGTATTTTGGTATATGTATTTAGTCTTTACAAATATTGAGAATTTTGTCCTTATAAATATTTTAAAAATCTTGTGTTGATCTTTATAACTAGAGACCAAAACATAATATTCAAAGAAAGCGGGACCAAAACCTAAAAAGAATTAGGGGCGCTAAAATTAACATAACATATATTTATAAGAATTAAAAATATATTTTAAATCAGAAATTATAAATATAAAATTCACATGATAATAAACAAACAAAAAATTCTTTTTTTATCAATAACTCACAGTTCCTGAGATCCTGGGGATCTCTCCTAGAACTGCATGCAAAAGTGAGGACTTTCCACCTCCAACTGGCCCACAAATTGCTACTTTCTGTCCCCATTTGACTTCTAAGTTCACATCAGCCAAAGTTGGGAACACTGACTCCTGGTCCCAAGTAAAGTTGCCAGCTTGAATGTCCACTGCATTGCTATTAACTGAACATTGCTTTACACTCCTCACATTGTCATCACTGTTCAGCTCCTCATCAAGCAAAAAAGTATTGAGACGATCAAAGGATACCACAACTTGGATCAGAATAGATAAGGCCTCAGGGATCATCCTAACAGGTTCGGCCAATATCCTCAAAGTTGCAAGAACGGTGAAAATGGTTGCTGCATTCAATGTAGCACTATGGAAAAGTACACATCCAAGGAAAACAACAGAAGAGACAATGGTTGGAGACATCCAATATAGAAATGATCCAAAAGCCTTAAGGATCTGTGCCTTAGACAACCATATGAACTCTTTAGCCCTTAGGGACTCAACCAAGCTCTTGAACTTACCTTCCCATGATTGTAACTTAATGATCTTCATGCTATTTAGAATTTCTGAAGTTGATCTTAGGCGCTCATCTTGTGCTACCATGAGTTGTGCTTGACAATTTTGTAGTATCTTTGCAAAGGGTACATTGAGAAGTCCACAAATAATGAAAGGGACTAATCCGGGAAGAGCACCAAGACCCACAACACCAAAAAGTACGCCAATAGATAGAATAAGCTGCAATGCTGAAGTCCATGTTATGTGAAACCACCATGGAAACTCTCCCATTCTGTATGCATCAACTGCAATGTAGTTCACGATTTCGCCGGCTGAATGCCTTTTCCTCGTCGAGCTAGATAGCTTTAGCTGTTTTTGATACACTGCCACCATCAGGGCTGATCTCATTGCCATTCCTGACCTCCTTGAATCAAAATAACAATGTCTTTGGGAAAAAGACTCAAGCACTTTTGTGAGAATCAGGAATCCTAATATGGAAAGGCCATCCTTGAGATCTGCATCAGTGCTATTTCTATTTGAGTAGTTCACAAAAGCATAGAGTATTAGAGGAGAAACCACAACACAAATGGTTCTGATCAATGCATAAAATGCTATTAACATGTTCTCTTTTAAGTAAACTCTAACCACACACCAAAGAACCAAGTTTTTGGTATTGGTATTGGTCCTCTCTCTTGAAAGTGATTCCCATGCAAGCACAAACTTTTGGTATGCTGAGTCTGCTTCATCTTCAGGAACAAGTGAAGGGATGTCTTCAAGAGCTAGTGGCTTTGAGTAACCCAAATTGAGTAAAGGGTTAACCCAAGAGAAAATCAACTTGCTTAGAAGGGTAGCATGGCCTAGTCCTGTTTGTTTGTTTTCACCTTTCTGAGCTAAGAGAGGCTCAGATAAAATTGCATCATCTGGATTACTTTGAGTGGCAAAACAACCAAGATGTTGCAAGGCACAGAAGAGAAGTAACAAGTGTACAAGCCACTGTACCACGTCAAGAACTTCAATTGCATGCTTTTTGAACAGAACTTCAATGTTGAGGGCTGAGACTAATACACAAGAAGATATCCACCAAACTGAGTTAAGAATCTTTATCCATTTGTATCCCTGAACAAGCAAGGAAGCTGCAAATGAAATCCAAACAAATCCTCTGACAATGCAAGACAACCAGCTCAGCTGCTTAGTGTCATAGCTACCAGTTTTGGCTATGAGATTCCACAGGCCAATACTGAAGAAACCAATGCTAACAAGACAGCAGCAGATTGATACAAGTGTGAAAATCAAGTTCCTCCTGTATGTTCCACTTGCTGAACATCTTCTCACAAAACTGATAAACAAAGATGTGCAGAAGATACAAACAAAAAGTAGATTTATAGTGTCTACTATGCTCCTTTGAGTACATAGAGAACTAAAATCAAAATCTTTCAAACAAATCCATGAGAAATCCCCTGCGTATTCAGTGAAGATAAACAATCAAAAGTCCATCACATTTACACGCAACGTTTTTCAAAGTTGGAGTAGTTTGTAGTAAGTACTAAGTTCTGTGTGACTGTATAAAACTCAATAACCAAAGGTTACTTGGTTAAACTAATGAGAAGACATAATCTATATGAAGAACTTGCATTCAATATCCATGTGATGATTATATATATATATATATATATATATATATATATATATATTGGGAACTCATGAACTGTGAGGTACTAAATGGTGCATAAAAGCAAGAACCAAATCATATTAATATGAACACAACAGCACCTACAAATACAACTTACAAGAGTAAAAAGGAAAAAGAAAAAAGAACCAAATTAAGTGTAGTATATACCTGTTGTGTTACCATAGTAAGCCATTTTTGGAGCTTGATTGGTTCCAGCGCCTTGTGCAGCAGTGAGAGAAGGTCTCTCCTTGAGCACAAAATTTTTTTTGAAGAAGATTCACTGGATACAACAACTACCACCTCCTTTATAAATTAATGAACATGTTTAAAGAAAGTGATTGCATGATGATCAAATAATATCAATGATAACTGTGTGGAATTTTTTAGTTCAAATATAGTGATAATATGAATCAATCTCCCCCAACTTAAAGTACATGCTAGAGGCACATGAGCAATTTTATTTTTTGGCTCATTCTCTCGTACAGAAGCAAATGCAGCTTTTAAACTTAATGTGAACAATTATTAGCGTGTTTGGTTTTACATTTGGGAGAGTTAGAATCAATTCTAAGCTTCCAAAATCAATTTGGGTAATTTGGTATCTAGGTTGGTTGTGAAGTTTTAAAATCAATTCTAATTTCTAGAACTGATTTTAGAAAAAGTGAAAAATTCTTATTTTCTGTCAGAATTAATTTTAAAGAACTATGAGATTTAGTACAATTGGTAGTTAGTTGGGTTCCTTAAACATCTAGCTCGGGGTTCGATTCCTGATAATGTGTATGGAGAAGGTTTTATAGCCAGAGGCAAGATCCACATATGTAGTCTCATCTAGACCTCGAGGGGAATAGTAATTACTTCTGATGGTGGATATCCTTAGTTCATATGAAAAATTAATTTTAAAAAAATTATCAAATAAAAATAATTTAAAATTAAAATTAATTCTAAGTAAATCAATTATGATAAAATCAATGTAAGAAACACAGATCTTATCATAATGGAGTTTGAATCACATACCGTTGAATCACAAGAGACTCTTATGGTAAAGACACATTTAGTTTGACTATATTTTTAGTCCGACGTCCATAATAAATTTTCCTGGCAGAACTCTTATGGTAAAGACACAGCTTTTTTAATTCGACTTTCCTTCGTCCTCTGAATCTTCTATGCTCCAAATTTTTAATTATTATTTATTGGGACATCTTTTAATGTCGCCATGTGAACCGTGGTGAATAAATAGTTGGGCTTCGCGTTCCTTTCTATGTCCATAATCCAGTTTTGTCTCGTTGATCTGCGTAACTATATATGGATGCAACTTTTTGTGGTCTGAACCGAATGAATATATAACGGTTTGGACTCTTGGGAGTTTTATTAGCTTATTTTATTATTATTATTATTTTAACGTATGAATATGGGATATTCTTTTCATAGCTGCATTGAGTCCTAGTCAAACTGAACTACATTTTATTGGCTGAATCGATTCATAAAGTGAATTGATTAGATTTGATTTTGGCTCATGAAATTTTTTCCTTGTCATCAACATGTTAATTAGCTGACTAATGAAACCATTACATCAAATCCTATATGACAGTCAATATTACTATGTGATACATTATAATTCTGTATTTTAAAACCCAACAACCAAATATGTTGTTAGATCGAGTAAGATGAGTTGGTGCGTTGAGTCATGTGATTAGTTGAGTGAGAGTTTTGACATGAAAAATTATAATATGTTGACATGTTACGTTGGATTTTTGGCTAGTATACAGGATTAAATGAAATGGCTTTTCATTAATCAACTTAGGATTTTACATAAACAAATTCAAGGAAAAGGCTAAAATCAAATAGTTTAAAAGTTCAAAATCAAGTTCGTTTATTTTTCAAGAATAAAAAAAAATATTTAAACCATTATTTTTAAATTTGTTTCATACAGTAGCCGTTTAAAATCCACAGTTTGCAGATCTTCATAATAAAAAGTAGATTCAACTCCTATACAGATTTTCTAATCACCACGAAGATAATTATTTTTAAATGAATGGAGTTTAACCTGTGTGTCTATGTATATATATTATTGTTTATTACAGATTTTGGCACTTATTAATTATTGTCAACAATAAATAATTGACAATTTTCTTGTGCAGGAGGTCAAATTGTGCTAAACCAGACATATATCGACAAACTCTAGGAGTTTGGATGATAGCCTTTACTTTTCAGGATCTCAATTCGGGGAGCGAAAAGCTACTCCTCTTGGGTTCTCCACCGAAGAAATCTAGTGTCAAACTTGTTTTTATGTAATAAAGATGGAATGTAGGATGATTCGTATGATAATTCGTGTGTGTTGTGAATGTAATGTGAAATTGAGAAATTAAACGAAGAAGAAGAAATGCAGGAAGCAAGTTTATTAACAAATCAAGGTAAAGTACAGAAATGACAAACTGAAGATGAAATGCTGAAATTATAAAGAAAAGGAAATCTAATCCTAAAAACACGAAAGAGAGGGTTGAAAACAATACTCAGTAAACTCTGGACTCTGTGTAGTCATTGGAGACGTTTTTAGAGTGAGTGTATGAGTGAAAATTTCAACCCCTTACAATTTGTACAGAACTAATATTTATAGACAGCCTAGGACTATAAGATTTTGACACTTGTCTTCTAGCTGTCCTTGGATGTTGTCCACGTGGCTTTGACAGTTATTTTCTTTGTCATTTGCTCTCTGCCACTACTTTGTCACGTTCTTGTGAAGTTTCAATCAAGAATCGCCGGTAACTGGCCAATAACCTCTATTTGACGAACCCATGCGAAGCAATTATCTTGACAATGTCTTTAACATCTTCAAAATTTTCTAAGTCTTCAAGTGACAAACTCTCACTTCGACTTGTCGAACCTCGAGCATGAGAACTACTTTGTCATGCGCCTTTGTCGTCGACCAGTTACCACTTTGTTTCATCTTTATAAGGTCTCCATCAGTAATTGCTGGAAATCGCTATTAACTGTCATATGACCAACATCTGTCTTTTACTGATCACTGTGACAATCTTCTTAAGATCTTCAAAATTTTCTAAGTGTTGAATGACAAACTCTGATTTCGACTTGTCGAACTTCAACTTCGACTGACGAACTCCCACTTTAACTGACAAACTCCCACTTCGACTTGTCGAACCTCTACAGTGAAGATTGGTCATTCTTAGCCTCTAATTGGCCTTGAAATATTAAGTCCCAAATGACAGACTTTGACTTCGACTTGTCAGAAGTCGAATAGAAGAATGACAAACCTTAACTTCGACTTGTCAAAAACTGAATAGAAGAATTTTGACAATATTAAATAGAAGAATTTTGACAATGCAGAGTTGTTGAATTATATCCAAGCTTTATCACAACTGGACTTTTATCATATTGTCTGACAAACTAGATGCTTTGTCGATTCTTCCCACAACAGGCTTTTGACTAACTTTCAAGCTGTCAAAGTTAAATGTCAATTTGACAATTTGATACTTAGTGAAATTTGGTGCCAACAATTATAATTTATTCACCGAAAAAAAAAAAGTAATTCTAATAAAGGAGTTTAAGAATTATCACGTTCCTATTATTATTATTTTTACTGTACACAAAAATTCACTTTGACAAGAAAAGTGATAAATAATTACCTTATGTAACACAGTTTTCCATTCAATCGCAATCAAATATGGTGGATGCCGTGCTTGACATTGTCAGCTAATAAGCGAATTAACAATATATAGTAGCAATAATAATGTAGTTAGCCATCGAAAGTTAAATAATCTTATTTGCATGCCGTGTCAAGTACGCCGCGTATCCACTAAAATACAAGAATTACGGCTTGTTAAGATATTATCATTGGGATTAAAAGAAACGAAACATAGCTTTTCACTTTCAAGATGTTAATCTAACATTGTGTGGTGCATCATATTTATATTGAAGAAATATTTTGTCTTTAAATACACGCCTTCGTTCTATCCTTAAAATTATAAAAAGAACGATCAGAATAATTTCTAGCTTTAAGAAATTCTATATAGGCCTTCAACAATGTGTTTGGTAAGTTAAATTAGTTCATATCTATATTATACTTTTATTACATAAATTAATTTTTGTTAAAGACTCAATAATCAATTTTTGAAATTAAAAAGGCTTAAATATATTTCTAGTCCTTATAAATATGAGTAATTTTAATTTTAGACCTTCCAAAATTTTGATTTTGGTTTCAGTCTCTCCTTTTTCCATCCTTTTGTTTTTGGTCCCTTTCATATAAATTCATGTTAAATAATGGTAGTTATAAAGATCAAAAGAAGATTCTTGAAATATTTAAAGGATGGAAATAACATTTTTAATATAAATAACAACTACATATATATTCAAAAATATTTATTAAGACCAAAGTTTAGAATAATAGGGAGCAAAAATAATAAAAATGAAAATAATGAAAAAGAAAAAAAATGTGGGACAAAAACTAAAGTAAAAATTTTAGAGGGGCTAAAATTAAAATGATCTATATATTTAGGGACTAAAAACATACTTAAGCCTGGTGGAACACATTGGCAAAATTTTTAATAATAAATAATATTTATATTTAATAATTTACTTTGAAGGGTGTATGGTATCAAAGTTCAATTAAGAACACATTGGTAAAATCAAAATCTTCTAATAATTCATTCATTCACATTCTATAATAATTTTTAAAAGTCAAAATTTTACTATACATTCTATTTATACTATTTAATGTTTTTTATTCATTTTAAAGTATATGATAAATCATATCATAGAATACATATTTATACTTTTAATTCTTTTTATATTTATTTAATAGTATTTGATTCAACTGGTTCAAACAATGACTTACTAGTTGAACTGGTGATCTGTCACAACCTGCTAGAGAATGTGATTGGCATGTGAGGGATTGGATTTCCACGGAAGCCTCTGATAACGTGACTGGCTAATATACACAAATAAATCGAATATATTTAAAATATTTCAAGTTTAACCAAATTTCATATTCTAAAAATGTTTTCAATCATAAATCATGAATATAAAACGGCGTAAAATCCATAATCTGAGTCAAAGCCAAAGCCAAACATAATTAAATAAATTACTGAAATTCTGAAAATAATCAAAATAATATAATGTATGCCCGAGATTCTACCTATACAATTATTAGAGCACTACTAAACTGACATAACCAATAGTAAGTTTTACTCCAAAGTGAAACTCACCAAAACAAGCTATGGCACTATTGAGAAGGATTATGTGGTACAACTGAGCCTGTAGCTGTATCTATAGGAGAGGAAAGAGAAGGGTAAATTTATCAAAACGCAGTGAATAAGCCTCCATTCATAACTCACATGGGAAAGAAACAAAAATACATAATATATACATGCAACTAATGTAAAATATTTTATATATAATTACATATAACTGTGCTGAAAACAATAAGTTAACTAAATTCATGACAATAACTAGTAGAGAAACAAGAATTGTTATATACATAAATATCTGAGCTGAATAATTGAATCTAAGCCAATGACTAATCTAATGGGCACCTAAGTAGGTCCCATAAATGAACACCACATCGAAGTTCTTTTTGTGGGTGAGTTAGTCCTCTAGTGGACTACTTGATACCAAGGTTAACGATTAATTCTGTAGTCGTTAACTCGCTGATTTATTTCTCACAATTTATTGACTAGAAACTAATAGTAACAAAATTAACTGTTCTTATTGTTCGTAGAAAACTTGGATTCATGTAATCTTCTGGCTCATAAAATAAGTCTAAATACATACAACAAGTATGGTCCCATGAGTTTTCTAAAATAATAATTTATCATGATAACTACAAACAATAATTTTCTAAAATTTCTATAATCCATAAAATTAAAGCATATTTCTTGGCATAAATCATTCTAAAATTTCATAAATAATAATAATAAAAAGTATGGTCATGAGCTTAAACTCACTCACCGTTGGTAGCCGGAAGCATGCTTTCACTAACAACTTAACTCTGGGGAGCTGGAATGGCACTAGTAGTTGTCAAACAATATAATGAAAATATAAACAATTTGATTTTATTACCCAAACTGAGTTTGGAATGATAGAGAGAAAAAATATTGTGAGAAAACCATACCTAATAGTACCCAAACTCACAAACTAGATAAAAAAAAAGGAAAGAAACGGCTAAATTCCATAAAGATCATTTATCAAAAGAGATTAATTGGAGAAAGTTGAGAGGAACCACGCTTTTCTCTCTAAGAAAAAAATCCTTGGGTGACTAAGGTTGTTAGAAAAATATTTAAGCGTATTATGATGTGTCAAAAATATTTAAGGTTCTTAGCCTCCCATGAATTGTGTTGGCCAACTGGATTCTTCACACACATACACACACATATATATAATATTAAAATGTTTCTCGTGCACCACGTGATAATATTATTAAAATGATAATACGTTATAATATTATTAAAACTATTAACTGTGCAACACTTTTATAATAAAATAATATTAAAATGTTTATTATGCACTATGTCATAATATTATTAAAATGATAACCAATTAATAATAACAATAATAGTAATAATAATTCTGATACTAATATATTCTGTATTTGGGGTATTATATGATCTAGTGACCCAATACCTTGACTAAGTTGAACACCGGATCGAGTTTAAAACCTATGGAAAAAAATTATATAATAACTCATTTTATATTTATATATGATAAATTATTTTATTTTATTTTATTTTATTTATATCAACTAATTTAACCGCTTCCTTCAAAATTTTTAGCTCCATCCTTCCCTAAGCCAAATGAAAATTATAACTGACATTTACAATTTCAAAGATAAAGAAATAAAGGTTTTCTCATATGTAAATACTCAAATCTATCATCTTATGAATGCATTATACGAAGGAAGCAGAGAATATTTACAAGTGAAAAGGACATCTAAATATCTAAGCCCGGATTTAATTGAAAGCTTACTTAGCATTAGACAAATAATCTGACTAGGCCATAATAATATGGCAAACAAAGATTGCTGGATGCTATTCTTGGTTGTATTCATGTTTCATAAATCTTAATTAATTACGCTATTGATTTTATGCTGCTAGTAGTTTGAATAAGAATAGCTGATCCCCAGTTAAAATTGATCATGCTAGCTCGTTGCTGCTCCGGAGCTGTGTAAGAGGTGATTAAACTCTTGCTACAATTGTTATGATCTTCTTTCTTTTTTTTTTTTTTCCCTTTCCTTCAATGTGTTTGACTGAGATCCAGTGAAATATGGTGAAAATTTTCATGTATAAGATTAATGTGTGTATAATTTTACTAAAAAATTTATACATGCTATTTCTCTCAAACCAAATATATACGCTCTCAATTTGAGTAAATTTACATTTTAGATCTTCAAATTATAACGATTAATTATAATATAGTCTCTAAAATTCACATTTAAAATCTTGATATTGTGTTCTTGTAAGTAAAATTAGTACCATTGATATTATATTATTATTAATGAAATTAGTCTCTATTTTCAAATATTTAAATGCTCAATTTTTCACTTAAAGAACTATTATGAGAACGACATTTATAATTTCACAGATACATTATATCAGACGATAGGTATAGGACATCTAGGCCAAATAATAGGGTAGACAAAGATTGATGCTATTAATTATTAGCTGTATTTATGGTTCTATAGTCCACAACCATAAGAGTTGTCATGGTTGCGGTGCACTTCCCTATCTAACCGTACTGACAATTAGGATTGTGTCAATAAAATGTTTTGGTTTAAATATTTTTTTCCTGAAAATTTTTTAACTTTTGATCCAAATATTTCAAAAAATATTTGATTTTAATCCCTATTAATATGTTTTAGTTAAATATTAAGTTGGACAAAATAAAAAATTATGTTATCCAATCCGTCAAACATATGTTATATTATAATTATGAGTCAAAATTCTGCTATAAGTTAGTTATTGGGTAGAGTAAGACGAGTTATTAGGTTGATTTAAAATAATGGTTTATCAAGTGAATATTTTGACACATAATACTAAGATATATCACTAGCTACAATGTAGACTATATAAGATGATGTGATTTTTTGTTAATTAGCTTAATGTTTAATATAGACAAACTAAAAATCAATTAATTTTAAAAATGTTCATACTGAAACCAAAAATACATAAATAAATCTAGAAACTAAAATTAAAATTCATTTATTTTCTAGGACCTAAAAATATCTAAGTTTTCTTTTTTCAAAAAAATTTTTTTGCATTGCAATACAACTATGACTACTGTTGTAACTATAATTTAAAATCATGATCGTATTTTTTTTTAATTGAAATATTCGATGTGCTGATCATAGTATTTTTTTACTTTTTGCTGTCTTTTGTTTGTTGATACTGTGGATTCTCCATCTAAATAGCTAGCACTGGACGATCAAGACGTGAACACTTGAGAAATTAGATCAATTCGACCATTTGTTGCAGAAACTGAAATTGCAAGAGTCAAAAATCAAAGAGTCTTTAATATATAACCAGACACCTTTCGGCCACAACATTCCACAAGCTGTACGACGAGAGAACTGAAAGCTCAAAAGTATCACCAATGATGGACAAGAGGTCACAATCCCAAATTAATGTCCTCAAGTCATTCTGTGGTTTAATTTGCCAACTTAAGATAACCACTCAATTTTTCTTTGGTCATGATTTATCACAGTATGCTGATAACA
The DNA here is from genome assembly GCA_031216105.1 of Dalbergia cultrata. Taxonomy (NCBI): domain Eukaryota; kingdom Viridiplantae; phylum Streptophyta; class Magnoliopsida; order Fabales; family Fabaceae; genus Dalbergia; species Dalbergia cultrata. Next base: position 64,023,396 of record CM062346.1, read on the forward strand.
CAACTTACATTCCATTTTTGTTGCTAGACTTCCTTTTATGAATATTCTTTTTGTTTTCTAGTTTTTTAATAATTTTACAAGTCTGTTAATTTAAAAGGCAAATCATTAACGGATCAAAAATTAAAATAAAAACATCATATATATATATAAATAATTATTATGATCAAAATTTATTTTATCAAATATGACGTGTATATATATATATAAAATAAATTTTGATCATAATAATTATTTTTATATGATTGATAAGTTTCCCAACCTTGTTCTGATGCATTGACCATGTGATCAACTACATTCAACAGATACATCAGAAGTTCAATACGGCAAACAACATTATGTTCTCTTTCAAATTGTTCAAAATTTACTAAATACTGAATATAATCTTGATTCATTGCTTTTTTTTCATTATTCTCATTCAATTATGTATTATTATACTGTTAAAAATATTTAACTTTCACAATAATTTTTAAAAACTCATGTTAAAAGTAACATATAATTGTATCAATAGTATAAAATAATTTATACTAATACTGTATCAAAATTATTAAGTTATTAAATATTTAACAAATGCATAATATATAACTTATCACGAGATACAACTTATCCCCAGGCCCAGTAACATCAATGTCCACCCATCTGTAGCTTAATGTTTGTTTGTTAGTTAGTTAGTTAATTGTCTATTAACGTCTTTAGTTACACCTATTGTGACATCTACCAAAAGGACTTTCACTGTAAATTACATCCATTCTATCATGCAGCTACCTAGATGACAATGCCACAAATCAACAGTGACTTTATTGAAAGTATTGGCTATTTTAGAAAAATGCAAAGGGACATTATTACTAGTAGACTTAAAGTGTAGTATGTGGAGTCCATCTTGCTCCTTAGCGGTTCCAATCTTCTGATAAGAAAGAACATCTCAAACATAAATTAAGAGAAGAAAAGAAAGATGAAATGAAACACGAGTCTTCTTCTTGATGTAGCCATAAAATATTTATAGAGCTTTTCTTGAACTCTCAAATTTTCCGAAGAGGCTAAAGGCCATCAAAAAGACCATCTTTGATAATTAAGACATTGTTTTTATAGCTCTCATTATATTTTAGGGTTTAATTAAGCCTTAATTGCATAGAATATGCCCAAAATATTTAATAATGTATTCCTTGGACCTAAAGTTGGACCAATTTGCATTTTGTCACTTGACAACATCTAAATAATCAACTTCTAATAGGGGGTGTAAGCCCATCACATCGATCCGATCAACTCGAACTGAACCGAGGTGTGATCCTAATCGGGCAAAACCCAAAGAAATCAACGGTAGGTTGGGTCTCGCTTCGGGTTTCTCAAAAGTCGACCCGATGACTCAATGACATGGCTTGAACTATTATTAATTTTTTTTTATACGAAAAATCTTAGTTTGAGAGAGTGACACAAAGATGACAAACCTATGCCCATTATCACATTTGAGGTCCCCCAACCCAAAATACACTCAGCGGCCACTGCTCTCTCAATCTCTCTGTTCCCTAATCACTGCCACCCTCATCTTTTCTCATTCATAGCAAACAATGCTACAGTCGACAGCCCAACCTGCCATCCTTGTCGCACCATGCCGCACCACCACCAGCAACTGTTGCAGACTCATAGCAGACTCTGTTGTTGACATTAAGCTTAACCACCGAGCTAAAGCATTAAAAGGATGAATATTTAGAGTGTATTTATGTCAGGACTATGGTTCCTTCACCATGCTATAACTGCAAAGCTAGTGACGAAAAGATTGAGAAATGAAGCAATACCTCAATGATAGAGGAGGAGTTTGATTCGTATAGAGGTTGTTCAATGACAAGCAAGAGAAAATTCTAGAAATGAAGCACAAACTTGAAGACCGCTATTGTCTCTCCATGTCTCTTTTCTTTTTGTTTGCTTTTTTGAAAATTAAAAAGTCCACTTATATGTCTGTTGCTTGATTATGATTCTTTTTTTCTTTTGTTTTAAAATTTAAACTGGTCAGTAGATTCAATGGTCATTGAGTTGAGCTTCATTGTTTTTTCCCCCTAATTTTTTTCCTGATTTAGTGCATTTCTGGCCTTTTCGGGAAAAATAATTCAGGTAACCATATACTCAAATAGAACCAACCTAACTTTGACCGGTTTGCTTGTTTCGGGTTTGAACATGGAAAAAGCGCCTAACCCAAACCAAAAACTGAAATGTAAAAAAAAATGGTTGAATTCATTTTCATTCTAAATCTGAACCAACCCGACCCTATTACACCTCTAACTTCTAGGCTTTGTTTTTGTCAATATAGTTGGAATTAGCTCTCAAAGGTAGAAATAGAATTAGCTTTCCAAAGCTACAAGAACCACTTCATTTAAATTTCTATAGCTTCAAATATTGGAAAAACACAAGGTAGAGGTCATTCTGAATAATATCAAAACACCAACATCTTTTAATCTTGCAACAGGATTTTCACCAAAAAAATCTTAGAACTGGGTTTTGGGTTAAAAATCAAATCCATAGAAAACTTCTTGAGCTTTATTAAAATTTTTTATTTGTCCCAATACATTATAGTGATTTTTTGAGAATATAATTTCTTCAAATAAGCTCCAAAACTTCTTTATTTAGATCTTAAAATGATTCTCTTGCAAAATTGAATAAAAGCAAGCCTCCAACCCATCAAATAAACCAAAAAATTATCAATTTAAAATTATCTCCAGTAATTTCACAAAGCCCAAATTTCACATGAAAGTAACTAATTTCTTCACAAGCACACAATCATGTCAAATTAAGCACTAAATGGATTCATAATATACAATCATTAAGAAAATGACAAACCTTATAACATCTAATCAAACCACAAGATGAAAAGACAAAAAAAAAAAAAAAAACATTAGGGCACGAAAGACACAAAAACATGCCCCAAAACGTATAACACGGGTTCTTTTTTGTCTGAAGAAAACTCATGTTTAAGCTACTGGATAAATCATATAGTTTTTGTTTCTGAATAAAAGGCCCATGCACACTACGATTCTACGAGTTTTGATTGCTACTTGGACATTTCATTCCCTTTTTGTTTTTGACGTGTACTTGGACATTTAGGCTTCAGACCCAACCAAAAAAAAAACAATAATATTAGGGTGTCTATTTCAATCTCAAATCGCAATAATATCAGCGTGATTCCACTGTTCATGTAGAAGATTTGATCATAATATTCTCTGGTAATCGCAATAAAAATATTAGGGTGTCTATTTCAATCTCAAATCGCGTAAATAATTTATAAAACAATAATATTATTTTGCAATTGAAGAATTTAGTCTAGAAGAAAAAAAATCAACAGTACTCAAGCTGGGTTCATCGGAGAAAAAAATCATAAAAAAATAGTACTAATGTTGGATTGAAAGTGATCTAAATGAAAAATATTTGGTTACGATATTTTTTTTACACTAATCCTACACCCTAGAGTAGTACACAAACATTGTGGCCCATTATTGGGTTCAAAAGAGAAGGGCCCATAACATTGTTTCTATCATACTTTAAAATGTAAGATTGTTGTAACAAAATGATGTACCTCTAACATTCCTCGATCTCAATATATATATCATCATCTTGCAATAATGCAGTCTTTTAGGTGATCCTTTTGTCACAAACTCTGTAAACAAACAATGGAGGAAATTTCAACCATAAATTAAGTAAAACGGATAAAAAAGTGGAAGATAGTAATTTGATTATTTAATCACTTGTCAAATTATATTGACCTCCTCTATAATTTGATGAAATTCATTCTAATTCATCTCTATTTATTCAAGTGACATTAATCTTTCCTGAATGCATTGTTCATTGTATAATAAAGGAGAGGATAGTGTAATAATTTTATAAATACAATGAAGATTGATATAATGATTTGACTAATTCAGAGACTTTATAGACAAATTTTACAAATAGAGAAGAGGTGAAATCAATTTCACCAAATTGAAAATGTCAATGTGATTTAATTTGCTTTTAACCGATGGTGAATTGGGAAAACGATTTTTCTTGTTCTCACCATTCATGGGTAGATTGAGTTTTCAATTCATTTCTCTACTAATCAATCAATCAATATCAATATCAATCAATCAATCAATCATTATATTTATACAACAAAGAGATTATCCATAGAGTTAACGCTTATTTTAATTCCTATTATATTTGTGAGTCATTATAACCTCTAATTTTTTAAAAAATCATTTTTCCAATTCACTATGGGTTAAAGGCAAATTACATTACATTGACATTTTTGATTTGGTGAAACTGATATCACCTCTTCTTTATTTGTAAGATTTGTCTATAAAATCTCTAATTTAGTCAAATTATTATATCAATTTTTATTGTATTTATAAAATTACAACATTGTCCTCTAATGTACGATACTTCTCCAAGAGGCAGCAATGTCTTGCCAGTTTGTCCACGACTCTAAGTGCAACTATCGTACATTTTAAAGTATGATAGAAACGATATTATAGCCCCTTTTCTTTTGAACCCAATAATGGGCCACAATGTTTGTATACTACTCTAAGGTGTAGGATTAGTGTGAAAAAATTATTGTAACCAAACATTTTTCATTTAGATCACCTTCAATCCAACATTAATACTATTTGTTTATGATTTTTTTTCCAATGAGTCCAGCTTTAGTACTGTTGATTTTTTCCTTCTAGACTAAATTCTTCAATTGCAAAATAATATTATTGTTTTATAAATTATTTACGTGATTTGAGTTTGAAATAGACCCTCTAAGAGTGCGTTTAATTTGAGAAAATATTTCTTATTTTCATTTTTTGAAAAGCATTTTCATTTTCAAATTTTCAAAATCAGAAAATGCGTTTGGCTGATAAAAGCAAATCCTATTTTCGTAAAAATAAAAACAATAAAAATATGTTTGATTGGTCTTATTCCAAAATATATTTTCAAAATTAAATTTAAGATAATAATATTATATTTATTATTGAATAATAAAAGACATATATATTTATTTAATTTGCATTGGTCTATCTCGCTAAATGAATTTATAAAAATACCTCCATAAAATATTAAGACTAAAAATAAAATAAACTGCTCACTTTTAAGTTATTTTTTTATTAAAGTTATAAGTTATTATGTTGTGATCTGTATATGAATAAATATTCAAACACTATAATATTATTTTATTACTTATTTAAAAAATTGCTAGAAATGTTATATAATGTGAATGTTATATAATATATCACTTTATCCAAATTAAATTTTAACTAAAAGATTTTGACCATTTTGTTTGAATGCTAGTAATAAAAAGGAAATGAATTTATACAAGTAAGTTTATGAAGCTTTTAAAAATAATAATAGACAATAAAAAATTAGTTATAAAATATTAAATTAAATTAAAAATTATGGTTGCAAGAGTGAGAGACACAATACAGGAGTGTAATGTGGGTTTGGCTTAGTGATTTATTTTAATAAAAAAATAAATATAATTAAGAAAGGTCTTGCACTGTGTGACTAAAGTGTGATTTGGTGGTTTAATTCATTAATTGCATTTGCAAGAGACGCGAGAGTGTTCATTGAGGGGAAAAATATAAAGAACTATGGTTTTGTCTGTTGTCGGGTTTCGAACTAGATACGTCAAAGTAAAACAAAACAAACTTCTTTATATTTACGACTGTGCCACCCCATTTTTGTTTGAAAACATTTTCAGTTTCTCACCCCCCCCCCCACAACACAGAAAATGCTGAAAACGTGAATTTGATATTTTCAGATTTTGCCTCTTTTCATAAATATTTTCTAGGAAATATTTCCTTAAGGATATAACCAAACATATTTTCATGTCTATTTTCTATTTTTACTGGAAATAAAAATAGAAAAGACACAAACCAAGCACACTCTAATATTTTTCTTTCTTTTTATTTTGGTCTCTCACCTAGTTTCCAGCCCGGAAGACCAACTAATTTGAATTGAATCATGAACCCAAATGGGAGCAACTTTGACCATAAGTGATGTTCTATTCCCATCCCTCAAAGATTGAACTGGGAGGAGATGGTTAAGGAGCACACTCTTTACCACCGTAATATTTTTATTGCGTTTACCAGAATATTATGATCAAACCTTCTACATGAACAGTGGTGTCACGCTTTTTTTTAATAAATTTTTTGTTGGGGCTGAAGCTGAAATGTCCAGTGAAAGTGCATTTGGGGTTTTTTGTTCGAATATTTGTCATTAACGATATTTGCACCGTAAATGAAAGTGAGGTTGGGCTTGTTTAATTGGAGCCAATAAAATGGACCTGGGCCAACACCTTTACTAGCAATATTGGGCCTGACTTACTAGGCATTTGTCAAGCGGCCCAAACTAAAAGTCTACTTCCAAACCAAGAAAAAAACCTGGAAGGTCTATTTATTTATTTATTGTTTTCTTAAAAATAAAAAATAAAAAATAAAAAACAATTATACTCATCAATTGTCACGTGTTAAAGATGCATACAAAGCCGTGTTTATATTTTCTCAATTCGATTGTTTTACATCATGGACCAAACCAAATAAAATATATATTTTTACATCCAACTCTCATACTTGACTATGACGTTGACCCTTAAAAATAAAAAATGCACTATAAAAAAAAAGCTTAGTTTGAAAAAAGAAATTTTGTTTTAATTTTTTTCTTATTTTAAAAAGTTTTTATTGTCATATTCTCGAGTTTTATGAAATATGTTTATTTTGAAGTTGAGTTTTCTATTTCTAAAGTCCATAATGTATGAAACCACCATGGAAGTTCTCCCATTCGATATGCACCAACCGCAATGTAATCCACAATCTCACCAGTTGAATGCCTTCTCCTACCCAAAGCTGAAAGTTTTAACTGCTTTCGATACACTGCTGCCGCTAAAGCTGATCTCATTTTCATTCCTGACCTCCTTGAGTTAAAAAACCATTGCCTCTGAGATAGAGACTCAACCATCGTGGCAAAAATGAGATACCCCACAATGGTTAGTCCTTGTTTTAGATCTTCCTCGATGCTATTGGAATAGTTCACAAAAGCATAGACTAGTAAAGGAGAAACTACAGTGCAAATTGTCTTGAGAAATGCACAAATGGCTATCAAGATGTTTTCTTTCAAGTAAACTCGGGCTATGGACGACAGAGCCAAGTTTTTAGAATTGTTCCTGCTCCTTTCTCTCAAAAGGGTATCCCATGCATGAGCAAACTTTTGATATGCAACATCAGCTTCATCTTCAGAAACAAGGGAAGGGATGTCTTCAAGTGCTAGTGGCTTTGAGTAGCCCAAACTGAGTAATGTTTTCATCCAAGAGAAAGTCAATCTACTGAGAATGTTGGCATGGCCTAGCCTTGATTGTTTATGGTCAACCTTATTATGAGCTAACAGAGGCTCAGATAAATTGGCATCTAAGTCCCTTTGTGGGACAAAGTAGCCATGGTTTTGGAAGGCATAGATGACAAGTAGAATGTGTACTGGCCATATTACCATGTCATAAATTTTAAGTATATGCTCTCTAATTAGGATCTCAATATTGAGTGTTGAAACGAATGTACATGAAGACAGCCACCAAATAGTGCTTAAAATTTTTGTCCATTGAGATCTCTTAACAAGCAATGAAAGTGTTAAAGAAATCCAAAGTAGTGCTCTAATAATGTCAACCAAGCTCCGCTGCTTGGAGCCACCAGTTTTGGCTATGAAACCCCATAAACCATTAATGAAATATGCAATGCTCAAAAGAGCACAACAGACTGATGCAGTTACCGGAAGCCATCCCTTTCTTGAGTTACCACTTGCAGGGATTTTCTTTATAAGATTGATGAGTAAAGATAGATAGAAAACAAGTGCAAAAAGCAAGTTGACAATGTCTATTATACTCCTTTGTGTGGAAACTGAAGTCAAGTTGAAATCTTCAAGCCATGTCCTTGAGAAGTAATCTGCATGCTCAGAGAAGGATAAACAATGAAAGCTCATTATCTTCACAGTTTAAGTCTGAATACTTAATAAAATGTTCCTATATGTAGATAAAACAATAAACAGATCGTTCACCTAAATACATTAGAAGAAATGCTCGGTATCAAAGTACTATCCTATTTATGACAAGCACATTCCAAACATGGGTCTTGTCTTCAAAAATTAAAGTTCATAATCCAACAGGAAGCACAATACAGTTTACGTATATTGTCAAAAACACACAGTCACACATACAAGAGGAATCAAGATATAGATTTTTATTCTTTTTTTTTTTTTTGTACCTCTTGTGATTCCCAAGCATGCCATTGATGTAGCTCAGTGTGGCTTGTTGCTTGCACAGCTTTAGCAACTTCAATGTATGAAAAAACTTAAGTTTTGAACACAATTAAATAGTACATAATAGTTAAATAACTATAACTGATAATATATAGATAAATATACTGTCATAATGACTAACTCCTTTGTAGTATTATTATTATCGCACACAATAGATAGATGGAGAACATATTATATTTTTTGTTTGCCTTATGTTATCATTGAAATTTTCAATGCATTGAAAGGTTAATAACACAGTAACAATAATGCATTAGTCGGAGTGCAAGATGCTCAAGTCTCTTAAGCTTGCAGTCTGAATTTGATCTAAGAACTCGGGTTTAGCTGATCTAAAGTGAGTATGTGTGAGTGTTTGGATACACTTCTGTGCATTCAAAATCAATTCTAAAGCTTGAATGGAGTCTTGAAAGTAGTGTTGTTAGGTTTGAATAGTTTTCATCAAAATCAATTCCAACCTCTAGAATTGATTTTAAGAGGAATGAAAATTTGTTACATTATATCAGAATCACTTTTAGATGAGCTATCAAATATATAAATTATCTTACTTTAAAATCAATTATAATTAAATCAATTCTGATAGAATTAATTGTACTAAAGATCAATTAATTCTAAAGCGAGAAAGTAGAGAATTAATTACCTTTATCTCATTTGGTGGAACCCACACACAAAATAAGTTATTGAGGGATTAACTCATATTTTTTCATTTTTTCATCCTACCAACCTTTTTATTTTAGAAAAGCCAAATATCACAAACACATATATAAAGAAAACAACTTTGTTGGTATAACTTTAATAACAGAGTGTCCATCAGTGGACTGGAATGCTGGAGGTCCATAGTAGGTGTTGTTGGAAGGAATTCACTAATGGACCAGGGCCAAATATGTGAGGTTTGTCTTTTTGATGCGCCAAGGATGTTTGGAGAAAGTTTTGAACACCAAAATAGTAATCCAGTTTTTGAGAAACAAATGGGCCAAGCCCGAAATAAGTTCTGTAAAATTGGTGTTTTAATGGGTAATGAAGAAGAATCAAGAAGTACGCATGAACTCTTTAGCTTGGTTTATATTCATCTTTTGGATTCTCTTCACCTTGACTGGAACGAGCAAGGTGTGCTGGCCTTGGAGCAGTCCAGCAATTCCCAATTTAAAAGGCTTATTGAGTATAAAGAACTGGTTAAAAATGTTGTTGTTATGATTATGAGAGCTGAGCATGGAGCTGATAATTCAGTTGATGAGTTTGTTCAAGAAATTGCAAGTTTAAAGCATATACATAATAAAAAACCCATTAATTTTGCTGAAGTAGGTACAAAGTATAGGCAAGAAGGAGGCCTCCACGACAGGTCATGGTCATTAATGCCAGAGATTCCAGATATAGAGGACTTTACAACTTTTGGTATCAAAAGTGCTGAGACATGTGTTGAAACCTTTGGTATCAATTACTTAAAGGACAGAGCAAGCAAACTTGAGACAGCTTCATGTGACCCTGGAGGATTTTAAAACAATGCAAGCTCACTTTCTTTCTTCCTTAAGATATGGGACCCCGGAGGAAGTGTTTTATTTTTCAGCACTATTGTTTTCTTTTATGTACATCACCTTGAGGACAGCACAAGAGGGGGGTATTGATAAAGAGCAAATCTCTAAAGGACTAAAAGTGTATAAAAAAAAAAAAGTTTAGGGGCAACATAGGAATTAACAAGGGGGTTGAGGTGTGTGATTTAAGTGGGTCCCAAGTCTAACGACATTAGCAAGGGCCAAGGAGTGTGCATTAAGGGGTTGAGGCGTGGGAAATGTTTGTTAGTATTCTGTTAGAGGCAAGTCTATAAGTGTAGGTAGTGGGGAGAAATATGGCAGGCTTTGGCTGAATTAGGAATTGAAGCGTGAGAACTGCTTAGTGCTCTAAACATTTCTCTGTCTTTGCATTATGTCTTAATCATATTTTCAATACCAGCACCTTCTTTCAGTATTTCATTTGTGTGGTTTCTAACAATTTAATACAATAACTCATATATTATTTATTAAATGAAATATAATGAATGTATTATCTTACTTTCTGAGCGTCGAAGATTTCTCCATTTTCTAAGGAAGCAAAGTGGAACAGATATTGTTATCTCCTTAAGAATCATGCCAGTAGGTGCAAGGCAACTAGTGAATTCTAATACTCCTACTACCTTTGACTTCATCATTTGATTGTCCCTTATATTGAAAGAGAGAAACAACTTCCTTGTGGGAAACCAACAAGTTTAATGAACGGAATGTACCTTTCTATTAAATCAAACCTAATGATAAAAACAAGTAGCCCCATTAGCTTCATAGAAGATTGCAAATACTCCACTTTCAGAAATGGGTTTGAAAGCCCTGACAACTCTTCTGAACTTGACGCACGTCCAATTTTTATTTCCTTATATCATTGTATTATGTTATATTTTAATTTAATAATATATTTATTTTTATTGTTAATTCATACATTATAGTAAGAAGTCATGTTACTTACAGCTGCATTGTTCATTACATGGCTATCACATTCTTGATTCTTCCAACTCTTTTATTTATTTTTTATTTTTTATAATTGAATAAAGACTCAAAACATCCAATAAAGGGTTGAGCATAGGTTACAACCAAAAAGAAACTTAACGATCTGATATGAAAGCACAAAATACAAAAAGAACAAAATGCAAACAAAAACAGTAAATAAAATAAGACAGAAGAAAGCAAACAACACCGCATAAGAAGTATAGTGTTTCTACTATTTTTCTTTCTTTTGTCTAGCTCGAGTATGCATGTTCGAACCTCCTTTTCCAGATGAAGTTCAGCAAAAGTTGTTTTCACAACCACCTCATAATCGCTGGCTCAAAAATGATAGAGCACGAAACTCCACCAAAGACAAACTCGAACACAAAATGGCACTAGACCACCATCGAAGACGAACTTGCAGACGAAATCGAAAGAATATGAGCCATCACTGAACACAAATTGCATTTGACTTTTTCCACATAAACTGCGTTTGACTTTTTCAAAGTCACTCCATATCCTTGAAGGCTAGAGATTTCAACACCCCAATTGCTGCGTAAATTAAAGTCCTACTACTTGAGTATAATTAGCTTCGTCAAAATAATCACATAAACAACATTTGATCATCCCTATTTTAGCTTGAAGAACGCCACCAATTGCGAAAATTCTCCATGTTAGCTATAAATTCATAACAAATCCACCTTGGTAAGAACTCATTATTGTTCAGATAGTTCACTCCCTTCTTTCACCTTTTCTACTGTTAACACTAGCTCATTTAATTGTATCAGTTGCGTCTTTGCGCCTCTCCCTTCTTTGAATTTCTTTTATTTGTAATAGATAGGCTTCTTAAGGGGCACAGAGGTGCTATCCACTAGTCTCTACAAAATGAAAAAAAGACTAAAAGCTACAACAACAGAGGAAAAAAGAATAGCCACCGCAAACAACACCACTCAACAAAACAATAACAACAACCCCAATCTAAGTCTTATCCCACTAGGTGGAGTTAGTTATACCAATGAGACGACCTCATAGTATTCTATTATATATCATATTTATATTTAAATAATTTATTTTTAAATATTTTTCGATAATTTCACCCACTCGACATCCTAAAACAAACCTTGCAAAACCAATACACTGCAAGTTTCAAAGATACACAAAAATGACACCATACACAGCCAGTATCCAACTCTAAATAGAAAGAAGCCGAAAGGAGATATCCGCCACAAAGGAACGAAGCAACACACCCTTTGACCATATGCAGCTTCATACATATTTCCCAACATATCCACCAAGCCAGCAAAGTAGTAAAGGATTAAAACAAGCATCCGCCTTTCTCTGCTTAGCACAAACAATTTCTTTGTGGGAGCTCTCACATTAGCATGAGAAATTGTCACACGAATTGCACTTGGCGAAGTGCAGCAGATGTGAATCTCTTTTTTTTTTTTTTCTTTTGAGTGGAATGAATATCTAATTTTATCAATATTAGCTTTCTTGTAACCTAGATAGAGGACAAAATTCCCATTCCCTCTTTGTCCTATTTTCTGTCTTCCCAATCAAATATTGCCATGTACAAAAACACTGAGTAGTTGGAAAAATTTAATTGAATAAAACATTACGAGTAGTACTATTATTAAATACGTGTTAAAATTTTATTGGAGAGACAGGGAAGGAAATAAAAGATACGAATCCTCGGAGAAATTAACATAACAATGGGTATAAAAATAAACTAAACTTAATTAACGTCAAAGACCATGAAGGTCCCAACTTGAACATAGCACTAGAAGCCTAACTCCCAAATCATCTCTAGACCAAGAACATGCATGGCAGCTCGCCCACTTCAAGAATCCCACAAGCAAAAAGGCAAAAGGAAGTCCACGACAGAAGCAGGCAGACACACAAGGAAGCAGTAAACCATTTAAAAATAATTAGCTATCAGCAACCATATAGCTACCTTAATAGCAAATAATTAAGACATGAGCACATGATCAGCCCCCTCAAACCAACCCTTTCGACATAGCCGTCAAGGTCAGCCTAGGAGATTGAGAGAGAAGAAGCACGTTTAATAACAGCAGAAGCAATAAACCATTTATAATGTCAGCAAAATTATCGTCTGCATATCAGCAAAATTAACCATCACTTCAACACCTGCAGCACAAGCATGCAACGCAAAGTCCCAATCGAGCGCATCTGACATTTAAAACTCACAATTCAAACCCAAAAAACCAGAAGTAATCTCATAGAGTACACTTGATATGTCTCAAAGTAGGAGCGTATTGAGGGCATGCATATACCATTACATAATATAGTTTCCCATATGTGAAACGATAATTATTCTTCATATATTCTTGTGCTGTATTGCTTCTCCTCACTGCTAATGTAGGCCAATGCTAATATTTTGGTAGAATATTCTCCTTGTAGTTGGTCCAATATTCAGCTACCAGCTTAGAGAATGAAGAATCAGTCTCAATGAGCTTTGAAGGCTTGTCATATTCCACTAATTTCCCTATATTATATAGAATAAACGTGAAAAAATAAAAAGATATGAGTACAGAAATCTCGAAGAGGAAAATTTGGAAAAAGGGGCAATGGAAGTGACAATACTATAATTTGTACTCAAAATAATAATAAGGTTTAAATATATTTTTGGTATATGAAAAACAAGTGAATTTTGATTGTGATCGACCATGAAATTTCTTTGGATTGGTTTTGTTCTAAATGTTTCTAAAACTGCTTAGTTTTAGTCTCTGCCACGTATTATTATTGACTATCATATAGGATTGAATAATCTGACCCTTTGCTAGCCAATTCAACATTTAATATAGATAGTTTAATGACAGGGACTAAAACCAATCAGTTTTAGAAATGTTAGAACCAAAACCATACAACATGTTTTTCAAGGATCAAAACCAAAATTTGCTTAATTTTTAGGAACAGGAAAATTATTATAATCATAATAGTAACGACAATAACATACCATAAGACAGGACCATAACCATGTCACTATCCATTACTGTTGGAACTCTGTGAGCCACAGTTATAACCGTGCAGTCCGAAAATTCTTGTCTGATAACACGTTGTAAAATGGCATCTGTGGCAGAATCAATGGATGCTGTAGCTTCATCCAGCACAAGAATTTTGTTCCTCTGTAGAAGTACTCTTCCAAGACAAAAGAGTTGGCGCTGCCCTGCACTCCAGTTTTCACCTTCATCGCTCACTGTTAAATTGGTAAGAATACTGAATTAGACTATTTTGCGCATATGTCAAACTTCAATTTGAGTAATATGTTGTCACTATTGCATTGTTATAACCAGAATTTGCACTTTTGTCATTGTAAAAATGATCTTGTTATCTAGTAAACAATGATATAAGTTTTGGTGGCTGTTACTTCCATTTCATATTGTATGCTTCAAGTTAGAGATCTAACTCACCGGAAGAGTCTAGGAGATTTGGTAGACTACTTATTGTTTCCTTGAGCTGACATTTTTCTAAAGCCTGTACAAATGAATGCTCACAAAACATTTCTTTAGAGAAAAGCCAAACAGAGAAAACAAACCTTTGGTTGGTGGAGAACAAATTCCATTGTAATTTATTGCATCTAGTTTTTCAATTGTTGCATTTACCTTCCATATTTCATCATCAGAGTACAGACCTATAGGGTCCAAGTTGGTTCTAATGCTACCCTTGAAAAGCGTTGGCTCCTGAGGAATGATGCTTAGCTTCATTCTCAAATCTTTCAGTCCTATTGAGCATATATTGATCCCATCAATAAGAATATGACCACCAGCGGGCTCAACTAAGCGAAATAAAGCACTTATAAGTTTAGTTTTTCCACTTCCAGTCCTTCCTACCACTCCCACTTTGCTTCCTTCTTTGAATGAACATGTTATGCCCTTAAGAACTAATGGAGCATTTGGACGGTATCTAATCTGAAATTAATGAAGAGATAATTAGACTTGACTCCATATTATATGCATAATGATAAAGTGAAGGAAAAAAAAAAGGGTGAGCCTCGGCACAATGCTAAAGTTATTGCCTTGTAATCTAGAGGTCACAAATTCAAATTCTGGAAATAGCCTCTTTGTTTACAAGGAGATTCCACTATGTGGGAGCCTTATGCACTGGATTGCCCTTTAATGATAAAGTGGAAAAAAGGAAAAACAATGTAGTTGATTAATTTGTTACCTCTAGGGATTGGAGATCTATTTGACCCTTGGATGGCCAAGAAGATGGTGGTCTTTTGTCCTTTAGAATTGCACTTGGCTCTGATGGTATGTGAATAAATTGCATGATTCGTTCAATTGAAATGATATAGTTTGACAAGTTGCAAAAGCATTGGGTTAGAAAGACTTGGGCCATTGTCAATGAAAACGCATACGAGAGAGATAGTCCCACGAGACCTGCAATAAGATAAACACAAATTGCAAGAAATTAGTAGCATGGAAGCACTCAAAAATCTGAACATAAGTTAATTTTGTATGTAAATTAACAAACCAGGGGCGACATATCCCTTTGGAAGTAAAACGAGTAGCAAAGTTGCACTATAGAGTGTCAAATTCTGTAAGGCTTCAATCCTTAAAATTAACCATTCGGTGGCAGCATTATAATGAAAGAATAATGTGGCATCTGTTTCAATAAGCTTTAAATAGTTTTTGAAAAATCTGTCCACCATATTGAAGGCCCTTATAGTAACGACACCAAGTGATGTCTCTGATGTAAAACTCATAAGAGGAGCTTTGTAGTTCCATTGATCCTCATAAGTTCCCTAGCAGAGGCTTGATAATAGCCCTTATATCCAAAAGAAACAATATTAATAATACAATAAAGACATAGCCAGAAAACACACAGCATTTAACTCCATTTGAATTGGGATAGCAGAAAAATTTGGACAAACCTGAAGATATTTTGAAGCCATCATAGCAAGAATGGCTATAATGAGCACTTGCCATGTGACTGAAACCATTATGGCAATCATTGTCAGAAGTTCAATTGACTCAGATACTACAAAAGTGAGTGTAAAAGGTAAATCAAAATCCAAAATGCTGAAATCTGATGAAGCCTGCAAGAAAGAGAAACATGTTGACATCAATTAGTTGAATAAATAAAGGGATCAGAATATAATAATATGTAGAGTAGAATATGAGTCGTTTAATCTCGCAATGAACATTGGAGTCTTACTCAGGTCAAAATTCTTCCTATGGGGGTTGAGTCAAAGAACAACATAGGAGCACTGAAGATAGCATTGGTGAAAGCAGAGAAGAGAGCTTTAGAAGCTTTTAAACCAAGATGTGCACCAAAGAAAGACCTTAAATATACAAATACAATGCTTAAAAGGAAATCACAGCATAAACTCCAATTAAAATGTTGCTTGTTACTTTTGGGAATTCAGTGGCTAGAGCAAGCCAAAATGTTGATCCAACCTGCATAACCTCAAAAGCCAACTGTGCTAATATACACAAACATAGAAGCCATGATCCCTTGGAGAAAAGAACATAATTACAAAAAGGCTTCCAACCAATATCACCAATCTCTTTTTCTTCTTCTTGTGTAAGTTGAACTTCAGTGGAAATGTCCCGGTCACTTCCATCTTTAGTAAGATTAAAACCATGAGAATCCTCAGGTTGAATAGGTGCTACATTTTCAAGCTCTATTTCATTCTCACCATTTTTCTTCAGCCCTGTTGTTGCATCTCTATGAGCACTCAAAAGATGTTCAAAGATTGTTCCAGCTATCAACAAATCTTTATAACTTCCTGATTGAGTAATTCTTCCGCCCTCCATTACCTGGAAATGCACAGGCATAATTTGATTGTGTATGAGTTATGAGCTAAGATCAAACAGAAGTATAGAATTTGAAAATGAGATACAGTACCAAGATTTTATCAACTTCAGAGAGAAATTCAACTTGATGAGTCACTAGAATAATTGTTTTCCTTCTTAAAGCAGTCTTGACACAATCCTGCAATTACATAGCATAAATTAGACTAGTCCAAAATATGATCCAATGGTTTTAATTTTTCTTTTAAGATTCTAAACTTAGTCCAAGTTACATTAAATAGAATGGAAGCAGTATGAGCATCTACAGCACTGAAAGGATCATCAAGGAGATAGATATCAGCATCATTATACACAGCTCGAGCAAGTTGAATCCTTTGCTTTTGTCCTCCACTCATGTTAACCCCTCGCTGACCGATTTCTGTGAGATCACCATGGCTAAAGCCTTCAATATCCTTGTCCAAGGCACAAACCTTAATGGCATAATCATATCTGGTTTTGTCCATTGGTTTTCCATATAGGATATTATCACGAATTGTACCACTTTGAATCCAAGGAGTTTGAGAAACGTATGCAAGGGTTCCACCTACACTAACCTGCATTCCATTATCAAACGAATAAGCAAGGGAAAAAGTCTATGATTATAGAAATTAGAGTAATATGTTAATCTACTAAAGTTGAATGGTCAAGAACTCACAGTTCCTGAAATTTTGGGTATTTCTCCAAGTATTGCATATAGAACAGATGTTTTGCCAGCTCCAACTGTGCCACAAACTGCTATTTTCTGTCCCCATTTGATCTCTAAACTCATATCCGTCAAAGTTTGATGCACCGATTCCTGATCCCAGCTAAAGTTGCCTGCTATAATTTCAACACTATTATAAGAATTTGGGCTTGCGTTTCTTCTAATATCATCACTTCTTATCTCATCATCAAGCAAAAAAGTGTTGAGACGATCAAAGGAGACCTTGACTTGGATCAAAACAGAAAGTGCTTCTGGAATCAGAGTAACTGGTTTACTCATGGTTCTCAAAACAGCAAGAACTGTGAATATGATTCCAGCATTCAAGGGGCACTGTGGAAAAGTGAACAACCCATGAAAATAACAGAAGAA
The DNA here is from genome assembly GCA_031216105.1 of Dalbergia cultrata. Lineage (NCBI taxonomy): Eukaryota > Viridiplantae > Streptophyta > Magnoliopsida > Fabales > Fabaceae > Dalbergia > Dalbergia cultrata. The sequence goes on from CM062346.1 coordinate 64,041,083, forward strand.
ACAATGGTAGGAGACATCCAATAAATAAATGTCCCATAAGCTCTCATTAACTGTACTTCAGTTAAACGTTTGAACTCTTTCGCACGAATTGATTCAACAAACTTCTTGAACTTTTCCTCCCAGGACTGCAATTTTATTATTTTGATACTACTCAAAATCTCTGAAGTTGATCTCAGACGCTCATCCTGTGCAACCATAAATTCTGACCGGCATTTTTGTAGGAACTTTACAAATGGAACATTAATGATTCCGCAAATGAGAAGAGGGACTAAACCAAGAAGAGCACCAAGACCCACCACACCAAAAGGACACATACAGCCAGAAAAATCTGCAATGCGGAAGTCCATAATGTATGAAACCACCATGGAAATTCTCCCATTCGATATGCATCAACCGCAATGTAATTCACAATCTCACCAGTTGAATGCCTTCTCCTACCCAAAGCTGAAAGTTTTAACTGCCTTCGATATACTGCTGCCACTAAAGCTGATCTCATTTTCATTCCTGACCTCCTTGAGTTAAAAAACCATTGCCTCTGAGATAGAGACTCAACCATCGTGGCAACAATAAGACACCCCACAATGGTTAGTCCTTGTTTTAGATCTTCCTCGATGCTATTGGAATAATTCACAAAAGCATAGACTAGTAAAGGAGAAACTACAGTACAAATTGTCTTGAGAAATGCACAAATGGCTATAAAGATGTTTTCTTTCAAGTAAACTCGGGCTATGGACGACAGAGCCAAGTTTTTAGAATTGTTCCTGCTCCTTTCTCTCAAAAGGGTATCCCATGCATGAGCAAACTTTTGATATGCAACATCAGCTTCATCTTCAGAAACAAGGGAAGGGATGTCTTCAAGTGCTAGTGGCTTTGAGTAGCCCAAACTGAGTAATGTTTTCATCCAAGAGAAAGTCAATCTACTGAGAATGTTGGCATGGCCTAGCCTTGATTGTTTATGGTCAACCTTATTATGAGCTAACAGAGGCTCACATAAATTGGCATCTAGGTCCCTTTGTGGGACAAAGTAGCCATGGTTTTGGAAGGCATAGATGACAAGTAGAATGTGTACTGGCCATATTACCATGTCATAAATTTTAAGTATATGCTCTCTAATTAGGATCTCAATATTGAGTGTTGAAACGAATGTACATGAAGACAGCCACCAAATAGTGCTTAAAATTTTTGTCCATTGAGATCTCTTAACAAGCAATGAAAGTGTTAAAGAAATCCAAAGTAGTGCTCTAATAATGTCAACCAAGCTCCGCTGCTTGGAGCCACCAGTTTTGGTTATGAAACCCCATAAACCATTAATGAAATATGCAATGCTCAAAAGAGCACAACAGACTGATGCAGTTACCGGAAGCCATCCCTTTCTTGAGTTACCACTTGCAGGGATTTTCTTTATAAGATTGATGAGTAAAGATAGATAGAAAACAAGTGCAAAAAGCAAGTTGACAATGTCTATTATACTCCTTTGTGTGGAAACTGAAGTCAAGTTGAAATCTTCAAGCCATGTCCTTGAGAAGTAATCTGCATGCTCAGAGAAGGATAAACAATGAAAGCTCATTATCTTCACAGTTTAAGTCTGAATACTTAATAAAATGTTCCTATATGTAGATAAAACAATAAACAGATCGTTCACCTAAATACATTAGAAGAAATGCTCGGTATCAAAGTACTATCCTATTTATGACAAGCACATTCCAAACATGGGTCTTGTCTTCAAAAATAAAGTTCATAATCCAACAGGAAGCACAATACAGTTTACGTATATTGTCAAAAACACACAGTCACACATACAAGAGGAATCAAGATATAGATTTTTATTCTTTTTTTTTTTTTGTACCTCTTGTGATTCCCAAGCATGCCATTGATGTAGCTCAGTGTGGCTTGTTGCTTGCACAGCTTTAGCAACTTCAATGTATGAAAAAACTTAAGTTTTGAACACAATTAAATAGTACATAATAGTTAAATAACTATAACTGATAATATATAGATAAATATACTGTCATAATGACTAACTCCTTTGTAGTATTATTATTATCGCACACAATAGATAGATGGAGAACATATAATATTTTTTGTTTGCCTTATGTTATCATTGAAATTTTCAATGCATTGAAAGGTTAATAACACAGTAACAATAATGCATTAGTCGGAGTGCAAGATGCTCAAGTCTCTTAAGCTTGCAGTCTGAATTTGATCTAAGAACTCGGGTTTAGCTGATCTAAAGTGAGTATGTGTGAGTGTTTGGATACACTTCTGTGCATTCAAAATCAATTCTAAAGCTTGAATGGAGTCTTGAAAGTAGTGTTGTTAGGTTTGAATAGTTTTCATCAAATTAAGAGGAATGAAAATTTGTTACATTATATCAGAATCACTTTTAGAGGAGCTATCAAATATATAAATTATCTTACTTTAAAATCAATTATAATTAAATCAATTCTGATAGAATTAATTGTACTAAAGATCAAACCTCTTCATTTTAAAAAAGTCAAATGTCGCAAACACGTATATAAAGAAAACAACTTTCTTTGTATAACTTTAATAACAGAGTGTCCATCAGTGGACTGGACTGTTGGAGGTCCATAGTAAACAACCCATGACACAGACCAGTGGCTGTGGTTGTGGATGTTGACATACTGAATTGTGTGCATGAATATTGAATATATGGATGCGGCTGAGTAAGATTTTGTGTCCTGAATGAAAACTTTAGAAACGTCATCTGTCTGCTGTCTGTGACTAGGTTCTTCACGCAAGAAGCCTGAACCTGTAGAGAGAGTGGTCGCACCTTGTTGCTGAGGTTAATGAACTGGTCCTTGTAATTTTAAAGTATCAAATTGTTCCTCATATTTTTAAAAGTGGCACAAATTGCTCCTCCATATAGTTGCATATAATATAGCATATAGTATATAGAGGGATCAATTTGTCCATTTTTATAAAATGTGAAATATCAATTTAAGATTTTTGAATTTGAAGAGACTTGTTTATTTTCGATATATTTTTAAGTATTTAGGTTTTGTTTTTAACATATTCATATATGAAAATGTAAATTTCAGGATATAAAGACCCTTTTTTTTTTCGTTCTTTGCTCTGTTGTCTCATAAGCTGTTCAAATATTGGGCTTTTCTTTTTTTCGGTAGTGTAAATATTGGTGTTTGTTTTATCCTTCTTTTACTTACTATTGTAGAATTTGGTTTAGTTATTTGATTTTTTTTTTCATTTTTATTATGATAAAATTCGATACAAAAACTCCTTTTAACATTTATACCGTTAAGTTATATAATTCAAAATTAGTTGGTTTTAATTCCTCTCAATTGTCACTAGACTGTATTTCAAATGCTGAGCTGGTTAAGGGAAAACCAGATCATTTAATCTTACATAATAACAAAAAAAAAAAGGTTAAAATCAATCAATTTAAGAAATATTTGTATCGTAACCGGATAAAAAAAAAATCAAGGATCAAAACTAAAATTTACTACTTATTTTTTTAACTATCAGAACATATTTAAACCTTTTAAGTATTTTTCAAATCTCAATTACGCTTACGCTGTTGTAATGGTGATACTGAGCAGAATGTCGAGACTTTTGCAGCATGTTGCGTGTGTGATCTTGAGGTAACTTACGTCTCACGGATCCAATTTTTAAAATAATATACTGAGTGTATTTGGATAATTGAAAAAACATTTTTCAAGATAAAAAGTAGTATTCTGAAGCAGAAATATCGAAGTTAGCGACGTTGAAAATTAACTCCTCATAATCCATACCCCTCTAGTTAATTTTTCGATGCATGCATTTAATGAAAAATTAATGTTAGATTAAAATTTTTATGCTCTTAATTAATGCTACTACATTAACAAATGGACAAGGTACCCGTGAATATCTCGTCTTAGAGAATAAAAGAAGGGGATTATATCTTTTAGATCAATAAAATTAAAAGTGGGAAATTTTTCATTCTATTGATCTAAGAGTAAAATTTCTAACTTTATTCTCCAAATTTATTAATTGGTATATCTACTTCCTAGTGAACTCATAGTTTAGTAGTAAACTTCTTTATATCTCAATAAGTTATGAGAGATTGTAAATTTGTTTTCCATCTGAACTTTTATCCCTAATATCTTAATATATATATATATATATATATATATCTTTATTATTTTTTATTTTATAAATTAAAAAAAAATTGAATCCTCGTCATGTCTAGCTGTCCAAGAGAAAAGTTAATTTTCAAGATTGTCTGGATATCCAAATTCATAAGTCAACAAAAAAGAATTACTATATCCGATCCATAATACAAATCATTTAAGATTATGCATAAAAATTAAGTTGATGTTTGAATTTCATTAATCTTTTCAAAAAATAAAAGTACAAAATAAAAATATTTTTTATCACGCATCATAAATTATTTCTATTAAATAATCATACTCACATCAATTTATTCTCATTCATAATAAATATAGGACAAAAATGGTAAAAAGTAATTGATGTCTTTTTGAAATGTAAAAACAATCTATATTTTGTGCCAGACAAAAAATTTAAAAATTATTTATATTGTGGACCAAATGGAGTACTTAAATAGAAAAGCTATGAAATTTTATATTTTAATGATAAAAAACAATTTGGTAACATATTTAATATACTTAAATTTCTTTAATCACAATTCATATATTTTTCTTTTGATTGCTATAATGTTTAGTTTCCACTAAAGTTAGGGTACGATCCTTGGGCTAGAGAAATATTTGGGTTGGGAGTGGAAATTCATTGAACGATTCATCAGGAGCTTTCAATTTTGCTTACATTATTCCACTTAGCATCGTAAGAGTAGCTATTCAGTAAATAAGTTAGGTCAATAATTTTTCTAAAAACTTTTTAGCTAAATAGATTAAGCTATTGGCAATGAAAAAATAATTGGGTCTGATAGGATGACCTAGTTATATTATCATTATTATTTAAGCATAATAGAAACATTTTGATCTATTTGAAAATAGACTTTTTGACCTATTTTAAAAATATTTTTCGTCTATTTAAAAATATTTTTTCTTAATATATTTAGAAGTCTTTTTACCTATTTAAGAGTAAGTATTTTAGTCTATTTCAAAATTTTATTATTAAATAGGTATCTAAGCAGTTTTCTTGTTAAGTAAAACTTTTAAAAAGGCTATGTTAAGGCCATAAAATAAACAATAATAAAAAAAACCTATGTTAGTTGATAGACTAGAATCGATCTACTTTTTAGGAACACATCATAGGTCTATTAAAGGTTTAACCTAACTTATTTCCATCCCTAATTTGCATACTCTTGAAATACCGCATGTATATGTTTCATATCTAATAACTGAGCGTTACTTTAAATAAAGGTAGAAGTTAAAGAAGTTAAAGTAAAACTTTGAAGAACTCATTTGAATTAATAGAAAAAAGGAGGAACAAAAAGCTGGAGGAAAAAAATGGAGGGATTATGAGTTTTCTCTCTTTGACATAGAAGAAAAATATGAAAGAAAATTTTCATGCGGAACTCACACATAGTGTTTTCTCTTTGAGTATGGGAGGAAAGTGAATATACAAAAGTATGTAATCAGGAATTTGATTTTTGATGATGTATACAAAAAAGAGTTTCATGGTCATAAATTTATCATTTTAAGAGAGCTTCATGTCTCAAAGAAATTAGTTACTTCTATCAACAATCAATGCCTTAAAAAACCAAAACAAGAGAAAAGGAAGGAGAGAGAATGTGCGAGTATTTTACACAAATAAACCCCAAAAAAATATTAACAACCACAATAAAACTTTCAAACATTATTTATATGGGTAATCCATTTTAGTATTATTAGATGATTTTTTAGGAGACTACAACAAAATCAATTTAGTCATAATTTAATAGGAGCCTCCTACAAAATCAGACACATATTAATGTGTCTAATCTTGTTGAACAGTATGATGAAATCAAAACATTTATTTAATACAAGTTAACTTTTAGTCTAGTTGGTCTTTGCACTATAATTTTATGTACAGGTCAAGGGTTTAACCTCCACCTCTAACTTTTTGAATTTTTCATAACTATTTTAAACTTTTAATAAATGATGACAAAAGATCATCTAGTATTATTAATTTATTTATGTAAGAAGGGGAATTCTTTGACCATGTTTTTGAAAAAAAAAATCTTCTATTTATTGTGAAAAAATTGGGTGGAAAAGTTTTTAAATTTTTTATCCTTAAAAAACCTTTCCACACAACACTTTTTTTCTATTGTTTATGTTATACAAAGTTTCAATTTTATTATACAACACATATAGACTATAGCTGCTAGATTACTAGATTGATTGATTTAGGATTCAATTGATCTTTTAAGCTGTACAAATCTTTGATCCTAACTCATTTTTTATTTTCTTTAACTGCATTAAGATTGTTGGATCAACTATATTTTAAATTTTTAATATTTTGTTAATTTAATAGTTGGGTCAGTTTATTTTTTAATATTTCTTAATAACTATGTATTTGGTTGCATTTAGATGGTTACGTAATTTTTTGTTTCAGAACTTTCTTTAATTACATTGATAATCAATCATGTTGTTGAGTATTCATATATATATATATATATATATGATTATTACACAAATAAATCAATAATGCTAGGTGCTTTTTGTTATTATTTATTAAAAATTTACAATAATTATAAAATTTGAAAAAGGTGGGGTGAGATTTGAACCATTGAGCTTTACATAAAAAATAAGCGTACAGACCAACCATACTAACAAACAATATATGCTAAATAATTGCTTTGATTTCATCCTAGCTGTCAATGAAATCATGACCAAATTGATTTCTTTGCAACCTCCTATAAAATTGCCTAATAATATTAAAACGGGTCATTTATATGGATAATGTTTGAAATTTTTATTTTAGTTGTTAATGACCTTTTTTTGTTTATTTGTGTGAAAAAGCTGAGTTCTTTTTATAATACTTTGAAAATTATATTAATTGCAATAAGATTGAAACCCTAGCATTTCATACATAATATCCAAATCCTCAGTAAACTGTTCCTAGCATCTTAAGCCGAGAATGTGCAGTCTTGAAAAGAGATTACTGTGAATATTATAACTCTCTTTTCATTCATTTTTTTTTCCCAACACATCCCTATAAAACATCCTTTCCTTTCTATTTTCTTTTCTCTTCTTTTCTTTTTTCCCTCTCATGTCCTTCTCGCATCCAAACAAATCATAAAATTACTTCTAATAAGTACTTATTTTATTAAAAAAAACAAAAAAAAAGGTAGCCAAAGAAATGTGCACACATACACTAATAATAATTTCACAGAATTAAACCGATTTATGCTGCTCTCTTCGTGTGCACTGGTGTCATTATTCATGGTTGTTGCCCGCTTAGATTTGGGGAGGAATTCTTCCTGCAGCTGGACCAATATTCAGCTACCAGTTTAGAGAATGAAGAGTTTGTCTCCATAAGCTTTGAAGGCTCATCATATTCCACCAGTTTCCCTTAATAACCAGAAAAAAAATAAATAATATTGAGGAAACAAACAAAGAATACAAACTTGGTCCATCTTAAAAAATAAAGAAAAATACTATCTGTAAACATTTAAAAGTTATGTCAATCGACCAATTGGGAATGCATGTGTTAATAATAATGGAAAATTCACGATGATAGATGGGGAACTGAGACAATTTCTCAGAGAATTGATGTAGTAAGTGATAATGTTATCACCCCATTGAGGATTCATGTGCAAAAAAATTGGTGATTTTTATGTATAACATTATCGCTTGTCACTACAATGTCCTCGATTGCTCAATAATCAAACTGAATTTCCCACTATTATTGGATGCGTTCTCTTGTGTTGATTGACATACTCATTCAATATTGTTCAAATAACACAACATTGAAATAAAAGGACAAAAAAGGGTAGTAATTAACATATACCATATGATAGGACCATGACCATGTCACTATCTATAACGGTTGGAACTCTGTGAGCCACGGTTATTACTGTGCATTCTGCAAATTCTTGCCTAATAACTCGTTGTAGAATGGCATCAGTAGCAGAGTCAATTGATGCAGTAGCTTCATCCAGAACAAGAATTCTGTTCCTCTTAAGTAGTACTCTTCCAAGACAAAATAGCTGGCGCTGTCCCAAGCTCCAGTTTCCACCTTCATCACTCACTGTAAAACTAGTAAGGATTAGAATTCAATTGAAAACTCTGAAAACTTTAGAAAGGATAACATGTAGCTACAAACAAATGATTATGAATTTTCCACAATGTGAAAAGAACCAAGATAAATAATATGGCAGAGCATTATATCGTCGCTTGATCCATGCAACCGACCCTACCTGGTCAGACAAGGCTCAATATTGTAGTAGCTGTTGTTGTTAAAAGAGCCAAGATTCAATAGATTGGTAGGAAAAACTGTTGGCAGAATTCCCTTGAAGTTATTGATCAAGTAAGATTCAAATTCATATGAAGATAACTCACCTGAAGAGTCCAAGAGACTTGGTAGCTTGCTGATTGTTTCCTTGAGCTGACATTTCTCTAAAGCCTACATAAATATTAAATATGATCTAAGTTGTGCTTATTGAAAGGCCCATGTAAATGATCTACATATTTATTTTTAACTGCGGAGTTAGTTCCTTTTACCTGCCATATTTTATCATCTGAGTATAGGCCTAAAGGGTCCAAGTTTGTTCTAATGCTGCCCTTGAAAAGAGTTGGTTCTTGAGGGATAATGCTTAGCTTCATTCTCAAATCTTTCAACCCAATTGAGCGTATGTCAATCCCATCAATAACAATATTACCTTTTGAAGGCTCAACCAAGCGAAACAAAGCACTTATAAGTGTAGTTTTTCCACTTCCAGTCCTTCCTACAACTCCCACTCTATTCCCTTCTTTGAATGAACAGGTGATGCCCTTAAGAACTCGCGGAGCATTTGGACGATATCTAATCTGAAATCAATGTATAATAACAAGGAATCAGAAATGAATTTCTGTCAAATTTTCGGAAATAAGATTTGAAAATAAAAATTGATTGTAGAATTGAATATCTGTCCACAAGAATAGATTTCGGATTAGTCTTGTTACCTCTAAGGTTTGAAGATCAATCCTACCCTTCCAAGGCCATGAAGACGGAGGCCTGCTATCCTCCACAATAGCAGGAGGTTCAGCTGGTATATGAATGAATTGCTTGATTCTTTCAATAGAGATAATATAGTTTGATAAGTTGCAAAACCATCTGGTCCAAAAGATTTGTGCTTGTGTCAATGTGAAAGCATAAGAAAGAGACAGTCCCACAAGGCCTGCAAACACACCAGGAGGAAAACTTCACCCGCATTATTAGCACGTGAACTTGATATGTCGTGGAACAATATAGTGTTGTCTGATTTATGTAGCCGCCCCCATATAGTGAGACAAGCCTTAGTTGGTTATATTAGCATGTTAACAACACGAACAAAACCATGGTAACTATTTATGTATTTTTATTTTTCAGGTGTAATATTACCTGGGGACACATATCCCATAGGAACTAGAATAAGTAACAAGGCTGCAGTGAAGACTGTCAAGTTTTGAAGTACTTCAATCCTTAAAACCAACCATTCCATGGTCACAGTAGAATGAAAGAATAGTGTTGCATCTGTGTCCACAAGCTTAAGGTAGTTTTTGACAAATCTGTCCACCATGTTGAATGCTCTCACAGTTACCACTCCAAGTGATGTCTCAGCTGCAAAGTTCATGACTGGAGCTTTTGTGGTTCCATTGATCCTTGTCAGTTCCCTTGCAGAGGCTTGATAATATCCCTTTCAGAATAAACAAAATGTATTAAAAAAAAAAACTTAAGTAGCTAGCTCCATGATTTAAGCAGGGGTAGAGAAATGAAGGTTAATAAAAATTATGGAGTGAAAGTGTATAAACCTGAACATATTTTGATGCAACCATAGCAGGTATTGCAACAATTAGAACTTGCCATGTGACTGAAGCCATGATACAAATTATCACCGCATTTTCAATGGCTATAGCTGCTACAAAGGTGATGGAATAAGGTATATCAAAGTCCACGATACTCAAATCTGTTGAAGCCTGCAAGTGAGAAGATTTGACATAAATAGGGAAAATGACTAACTCCAAAAGAAAAAGCATGATATTTACATAGATTATGTTCCAATATAGTTGGGAAAAGTATCTTACTCGGGTTAAAATTCTTCCTACAGGGGTTGAGTCAAAGAACAGCATAGGAGCATTAAAGATGGCCTTAGTGAAACTTGAGAAGAAAGCTGATGAAGCTTTTAGCCCAAGATGTGCAGTTAATAAGGACTTCACATACACAAACACAGCACTAAAACATGAAATTAAGGAGTAAACTCCAATCAAAGAGCCATTAGTTATTTTTGGTATTTCAATGGCTAGAGCAAGCCAAAAAGTTGCAACAGCCTGTAAACCAACAAAAGCAAATTGTGTTAATATCACCAAACACAGCATGAATGCCCCATTAGATAAAGAAAGGTAATCCCAGAATGGCTTCCACCCAAGATTACCAATCTCTTTTTCTTCTTCTTGTGTAAGCTGTGCCCCAAGTGGACCCTTGGTAGAAATATCCCCCTCACTTTGACTTTTAGATAGAAAAGAACTTTGAGACTCGACTGAATGAACCATAGCCTCATTTTCAGCACCTCCTTTGTTTTCATTGCCTTGGTCCAACTCGGATATTGCATCTTTATGTGCACTCACAAGTTGTTCAAATGCAGTTCCGGCTGTCAGGAGATCACCATAACTACCTTGTTGAGTAATCTTTCCACCCTCAATTACCTACAATTTGAGTTGTAACTTTAAAGTAGTTAAAAGTCATTTCATACCTATTTGGATTAAATTCCCTTATGACTTCCCAAAATGTTATTCTTATTGCTTTTGGAAGTTGAAATATTTTACTTCTCAAAAAATCACTTGCACAACTTTCTAAGAGCTAGCACTACAAACTAAAATAAGCACTATTAATGTGCTTCCAAACAGAAAATAATTTTCTCATAAGTTACTTTTTATACAAGTCCTTATATAAGAAGCACTTTTTACATAAGGGCTTATTAAGCAGTTTAGCCAAATGGGGCCTAACTGAACACCAAAATGGAGATACTTTACCAGGATTTTATTGACTTCTGAGAGAAACTCCACTTGATGAGTCACTAGAATGACTGTTTTATCTCTTAGAGCAGTCATGACACATTCCTGTATAATTTGGTAAAATGCAAAAATTAGTTTGATTCATTGATATGAGGCCTATAGTTTTATCATAATTAAGAATCTAAAAGATGTATTTTTTACATTAAATAGAATAGCAGCAGTGTGTGCATCCACTGCACTGAAAGGGTCATCAAGGAGATAGATGTCAGCATCATTGTAGACTGCTCTAGCTAGTTGAATCCTTTGTTTTTGTCCTCCACTCATGTTAATCCCTCTCTGACCAATTTCTGTGAGATCACCATGGCTGAATTCATTAATATCCTTATCTAAGGCACAAACGTTAATGGCATTCTCATATCTTGTTTTGTCCATTGGCTTGCCAAAGAGTATATTATCTCTAAATGTTCCACTTTGTATCCAAGAAGTTTGAGAAACATAGGCTATGGTGCCACATATATTAACCTGTTTCCCATCATCATGAAATTTCAGAGGTGGAAAAAAGTGCAAGAAACTAAAATTATAAAGTTTAGATATGTTTTTTTCTGTAAGTATTTGTCATTTTGATTAATCTCTTTAAAAAAGTTAACTTTCGGTCCCTCTTTTTTCTAATATTATTTTTTCTTTTGTCCCCATAGTTCTTAAGTTAGGCCCATATTAGTATTTTGGTATATGTATTTAGTCTTTACAAATATTGAGAATTTTGTCCTTATAAATATTTTAAAAATCTTGTGTTGATCTTTATAACTAGAGACCAAAACATAATATTCAAAGAAAGCGGGACCAAAACCTAAAAAGAATTAGGGGCGCTAAAATTAACATAACATATATTTATAAGAATTAAAAATATATTTTAAATCAGAAATTATAAATATAAAATTCACATGATAATAAACAAACAAAAAATTCTTTTTTTATCAATAACTCACAGTTCCTGAGATCCTGGGGATCTCTCCTAGAACTGCATGCAAAAGTGAGGACTTTCCACCTCCAACTGGCCCACAAATTGCTACTTTCTGTCCCCATTTGACTTCTAAGTTCACATCAGCCAAAGTTGGGAACACTGACTCCTGGTCCCAAGTAAAGTTGCCAGCTTGAATGTCCACTGCATTGCTATTAACTGAACATTGCTTTACACTCCTCACATTGTCATCACTGTTCAGCTCCTCATCAAGCAAAAAAGTATTGAGACGATCAAAGGATACCACAACTTGGATCAGAATAGATAAGGCCTCAGGGATCATCCTAACAGGTTCGGCCAATATCCTCAAAGTTGCAAGAACGGTGAAAATGGTTGCTGCATTCAATGTAGCACTATGGAAAAGTACACATCCAAGGAAAACAACAGAAGAGACAATGGTTGGAGACATCCAATATAGAAATGATCCAAAAGCCTTAAGGATCTGTGCCTTAGACAACCATATGAACTCTTTAGCCCTTAGGGACTCAACCAAGCTCTTGAACTTACCTTCCCATGATTGTAACTTAATGATCTTCATGCTATTTAGAATTTCTGAAGTTGATCTTAGGCGCTCATCTTGTGCTACCATGAGTTGTGCTTGACAATTTTGTAGTATCTTTGCAAAGGGTACATTGAGAAGTCCACAAATAATGAAAGGGACTAATCCGGGAAGAGCACCAAGACCCACAACACCAAAAAGTACGCCAATAGATAGAATAAGCTGCAATGCTGAAGTCCATGTTATGTGAAACCACCATGGAAACTCTCCCATTCTGTATGCATCAACTGCAATGTAGTTCACGATTTCGCCGGCTGAATGCCTTTTCCTCGTCGAGCTAGATAGCTTTAGCTGTTTTTGATACACTGCCACCATCAGGGCTGATCTCATTGCCATTCCTGACCTCCTTGAATCAAAATAACAATGTCTTTGGGAAAAAGACTCAAGCACTTTTGTGAGAATCAGGAATCCTAATATGGAAAGGCCATCCTTGAGATCTGCATCAGTGCTATTTCTATTTGAGTAGTTCACAAAAGCTTAGAGTATTAGAGGAGAAACCACAACACAAATGGTTCTGATCAATGCATAAAATGCTATTAACATGTTCTCTTTTAAGTAAACTCTAACCACACACCAAAGAACCAAGTTTTTGGTATTGGTATTGGTCCTCTCTCTTGAAAGTGATTCCCATGCAAGCACAAACTTTTGGTATGCTGAGTCTGCTTCATCTTCAGGAACAAGTGAAGGGATGTCTTCAAGAGCTAGTGGCTTTGAGTAACCCAAATTGAGTAAAGGGTTAACCCAAGAGAAAATCAACTTGCTTAGAAGGGTAGCATGGCCTAGTCCTGTTTGTTTGTTTTCACCTTTCTGAGCTAAGAGAGGCTCAGATAAAATTGCATCATCTGGATTACTTTGAGTGGCAAAACAACCAAGATGTTGCAAGGCACAGAAGAGAAGTAACAAGTGTACAAGCCACTGTACCACGTCAAGAACTTCAATTGCATGCTTTTTGAACAGAACTTCAATGTTGAGGGCTGAGACTAATACACAAGAAGATATCCACCAAACTGAGTTAAGAATCTTTATCCATTTGTATCCCTGAACAAGCAAGGAAGCTGCAAATGAAATCCAAACAAATCCTCTGACAATGCAAGACAACCAGCTCAGCTGCTTAGTGTCATAGCTACCAGTTTTGGCTATGAGATTCCACAGGCCAATACTGAAGAAACCAATGCTAACAAGACAGCAGCAGATTGATACAAGTGTGAAAATCAAGTTCCTCCTGTATGTTCCACTTGCTGAACATCTTCTCACAAAACTGATAAACAAAGATGTGCAGAAGATACAAACAAAAAGTAGATTTATAGTGTCTACTATGCTCCTTTGAGTACATAGAGAACTAAAATCAAAATCTTTCAAACAAATCCATGAGAAATCCCCTGCGTATTCAGTGAAGATAAACAATCAAAAGTCCATCACATTTACACGCAACGTTTTCCAAAGTTGGATTAGTTTGTAGTAAGTACTAAGTTCTGTGTGACTGTATAAAACTCAATAACCAAAGGTTACTTGGTTAAACTAATGAGAAGACATAATCTATATGAAGAACTTGCATTCAATATCCATGTGATGATTATATATATATATATATATATATATATATATATATATATTGGGAACTCATGAACTGTGAGGTACTAAATGGTGCATAAAAGCAAGAACCAAATCATATTAATATGAACACAACAGCACCTACAAATACAACTTACAAGAGTAAAAGGAAAAAGGAAAAAGAACCAAATTAAGTGTAGTATATACCTGTTGTGTTACCATAGTAAGCCATTTTTGGAGCTTGATTGGTTCCAGCGCCTTGTGCAGCAGTGAGAGAAGGTCTCTCCTTGAGCACAAAATTTTTTTTGAAGAAGATTCACTGGATACAACAACTACCACCTCCTTTATAAATTAATGAACATGTTTAAAGAAAGTGATTGCATGATGATCAAATAATATCAATGATAACTGTGTGGAATTGTCTAGTTCAAATATAGTGATAATATGAATCAATCTCCCCCAACTTAAAGTACATGCTAGAGGCACATGTGCAATTTTATTTTTGGCTCATTCTCTCGTACAGAAGCAAATGCAGCTTTTAAACTTAATGTGAACAATTATTAGCGTGTTTGGTTTTACATTTGGGAGAGTTAGAATCAATTCTAAGCTTCCAAAATCAATTTGGGTAATTTGGTATCTAGGTTGGTTGTGAAGTTTTAAAATCAATTCTAATTTCTAGAACTGATTTTAGAAAAAGTGAAAAATTCTTATTTTCTGTCAGAATTAATTTTAAAGAACTATGAGATTTAGTACAATTGGTAGTTAGTTGGGTTAAGCCCAAACATCTAGCTCGGGGTTCGATTCACGATAATGTGTATGGAGAAGGTTTTATAGCCAGAGGCAAGATCCACATATGTAGTCTCATCTAGTCCTCGAGGGGAATAGTAATTACTTCTGATGGTGGATATCCTTGGATTCATATGAAAAATTAATTTTAAAAAAATTATCAAATAAAAATAATTTAAAATTAAAATTAATTCTAAGTAAATCAATTATGATAAAATCAATGTAAGAAACACAGATCTTATCATAATGGAGTTTGAATCACATACCGTTGAATCACAAGAGACTCTTATGGTAAAGACACATTTAGTTTGACTATATTTTTAGTCCGACGTCCATAATAAATTTTCCTGGCAGAACTCTTATGGTAAAGACACAGCTTTTAATTCGACTTTCCTTCGTCCTCTGAATCTTCTATGCTCCAAATTTTTAATTATTATTTATTGGGACATCTTTTAATGTCGCCATGTGAACCGTGGTGAATAAATAGTTGGGCTTCGCGTTCCTTTCTATGTCCATAATCCAGTTTTGTCTCGTTGATCTGCGTAACTATATATGGATGCAACTTTTTGTGGTCTGAACCGAATGAATATATAACGGTTTGGACTCTTGGGAGTTTTATTAGCTTATTTTATTATTATTATTATTTTAACGTATGAATATGGGATATTCTTTTCATAGCTGCATTGAGTCCTAGTCAAACTGAACTACATTTTATTGGCTGAATCGATTCATAAAGTGAATTGATTAGATTTGATTTTGGCTCATGAAATTTTTTCCTTGTCATCAACATGTTAATTAGCTGACTAATGAAACCATTACATCAAATCCTATATGACAGTCAATATTACTATGTGATACATTATAATTCTGTATTTTAAAACCCAACAACCAAATATGTTGTTAGATCGAGTAAGATGAGTTGGTGCGTTGAGTCATGTGATTAGTTGAGTGAGAGTTTTGACATGAAAAATTATAATATGTTGACATGTTACGTTGGATTTTTGGCTAGTATACAGGATTAAATGAAATGGCTTTTCATTAATCAACTTAGGATTTTACATAAACAAATTCAAGGAAAAGGCTAAAATCAAATAGTTTAAAAGTTCAAAATCAAGTTCGTTTATTTTTCAAGAATAAAAAAAAATATTTAAACCATTATTTTTAAATTTGTTTCATACAGTAGCCGTTTAAAATCCACAGTTTGCAGATCTTCATAATAAAAAGTAGATTCAACCCTATACAGATTTTCTAATCACCACGAAGATAATTATTTTTAAATGAATGGAGTTTAACCTGTGTGTCTATGTATATATATTATTGTTTATTACAGATTTTGGCACTTATTAATTATTGTCAACAATAAATAATTGACAATTTTCTTGTGCAGGAGGTCAAATTGTGCTAAACCAGACATATATCGACAAACTCTAGGAGTTTGGATGATAGCCTTTACTTTTCAGGATCTCAATTCGGGGAGCGAAAAGCTACTCCTCTTGGGTTCTCCACCGAAGAAATCTAGTGTCAAACTTGTTTTTATGTAATAAAGATGGAATGTAGGATGATTCGTATGATAATTCGTGTGTGTTGTGAATGTAATGTGAAATTGAGAAATTAAACGAAGAAGAAGAAATGCAGGAAGCAAGTTTATTAACAAACTGAAGGTAAAGTACAGAAATGACAAACTGAAGATGAAATGCTGAAATTATAAAGAAAAGGAAATCTAATCCTAAAAACACGAAAGAGAGGGTTGAAAACAATACTCAGTAAACTCTGGACTCTGTGTAGTCATTGGAGACGTTTTTAGAGTGAGTGTATGAGTGAAAATTTCAACCCCTTACAATTTGTACAGAACTAATATTTATAGACAGCCTAGGACTATAAGATTTTGACACTTGTCTTCTAGCTGTCCTTGGATGTTGTCCACGTGGCTTTGACAGTTATTTTCTTTGTCATTTGCTCTCTGCCACTACTTTGTCACGTTCTTGTGAAGTTTCAATCAGTAACTGCTGGTAACCGTCAATAACCTCTATTTGACGAACCCATGCGAAGCAATTATCTTGACAATGTCTTTAACATCTTCAAAATTTTCTAAGTCTTCAAGTGACAAACTCTCACTTCGACTTGTCGAACCTCGAGCATGAGAACTACTTTGTCATGCGCCTTTGTCGTCGACCAGTTACCACTTTGTTTCATCTTTATAAGGTCTCCATCAGTAATTGCTGGAAATCGCTATTAACTGTCATATGACCAACATCTGTCTTTTACTGATCACTGTGACAATCTTCTTAAGATCTTCAAAATTTTCTAAGTGTTGAATGACAAACTCTGATTTCGACTTGTCGAACTTCAACTTCGACTGACGAACTCCCACTTTAACTGACAAACTCCCACTTCGACTTGTCGAACCTCTACAGTGAAGATTGGTCATTCTTAGCCTCTAATTGGCCTTGAAATATTAAGTCCCAAATGACAGACTTTGACTTCGACTTGTCAGAAGTCGAATAGAAGAATGACAAACCTTAACTTCGACTTGTCAAAAACTGAATAGAAGAATTTTGACAATATTAAATAGAAGAATTTTGACAATGCAGAGTTGTTGAATTATATCCAAGCTTTATCACAACTGGACTTTTATCATATTGTCTGACAAACTAGATGCTTTGTCGATTCTTCCCACAACAGGCTTTTGACTAACTTTCAAGCTGTCAAAGTTAAATGTCAATTTGACAATTTGATACTTAGTGAAATTTGGTGCCAACAATTATAATTTATTCACCGAAAAAAAAAAAGTAATTCTAATAAAGGAGTTTAAGAATTATCACGTTCCTATTATTATTATTTTTACTGTACACAAAAATTCACTTTGACAAGAAAAGTGATAAATAATTACCTTATGTAACACAGTTTTCCATTCAATCGCAATCAAATATGGTGGATGCCGTGCTTGACATTGTCAGCTAATAAGCGAATTAACAATATATAGTAGCAATAATAATGTAGTTAGCCATCGAAAGTTAAATAATCTTATTTGCATGCCGTGTCAAGTACGCCGCGTATCCACTAAAATACAAGAATTACGGCTTGTTAAGATATTATCATTGGGATTAAAAGAAACGAAACATAGCTTTTCACTTTCAAGATGTTAATCTAACATTGTGTGGTGCATCATATTTATATTGAAGAAATATTTTGTCTTTAAATACACGCCTTCGTTCTATCCTTAAAATTATAAAAAGAACGATCAGAATAATTTCTAGCTTTAAGAAATTCTATATAGGCCTTCAACAATGTGTTTGGTAAGTTAAATTAGTTCATATCTATATTATACTTTTATTACATAAATTAATTTTTGTTAAAGACTCAATAATCAATTTTTGAAATTAAAAGGCTTAAATATATTTCTAGTCCTTATAAATATGAGTAATTTTAATTTTAGACCTTCCAAAATTTTGATTTTGGTTTCAGTCTCTCCTTTTTCCATCCTTTTGTTTTTGGTCCCTTTCATATAAATTCATGTTAAATAATGGTAGTTATAAAGATCAAAAGAAGATTCTTGAAATATTTAAAGGATGGAAATAACATTTTTAATATAAATAACAACTACATATATATTCAAAAATATTTATTAAGACCAAAGTTTAGAATAATAGGGAGCAAAAATAATAAAAATGAAAATAATGAAAAAGAAAAAAAATGTGGGACAAAAACTAAAGTAAAAATTTTAGAGGGGCTAAAATTAAAATGATCTATATATTTAGGGACTAAAAACATACTTAAGCCTGGTGGAACACATTGGCAAAATTTTTAATAATAAATAATATTTATATTTAATAATTTACTTTGAAGGGTGTATGGTATCAAAGTTCAATTAAGAACACATTGGTAAAATCAAAATCTTCTAATAATTCATTCATTCACATTCTATAATAATTTTTAAAAGTCAAAATTTTACTATACATTCTATTTATACTATTTAATGTTTTTTATTCATTTTAAAGTATATGATAAATCATATCATAGAATACATATTTATACTTTTAATTCTTTTTATATTTATTTAATAGTATTTGATTCAACTGGTTCAAACAATGACTTACTAGTTGAACTGGTGATCTGTCACAACCTGCTAGAGAATGTGATTGGCATGTGAGGGATTGGATTTCCACGGAAGCCTCTGATAACGTGACTGGCTAATATACACAAATAAATCGAATATATTTAAAATATTTCAAGTTTAACCAAATTTCATATTCTAAAAATGTTTTCAATCATAAATCATGAATATAAAACGGCGTAAAATCCATAATCTGAGTCAAAGCCAAAGCCAAACATAATTAAATAAATTACTGAAATTCTGAAAATAATCAAAATAATATAATGTATGCCCGAGATTCTACCTATACAATTATTAGAGCACTACTAAACTGACATAACCAATAGTAAGTTTTACTCCAAAGTGAAACTCACCAAAACAAGCTATGGCACTATTGAGAAGGATTATGTGGTACAACTGAGCCTGTAGCTGTATCTATAGGAGAGGAAAGAGAAGGGTAAATTTATCAAAACGCAGTGAATAAGCCTCCATTCATAACTCACATGGGAAAGAAACAAAAATACATAATATATACATGCAACTAATGTAAAATATTTTATATATAATTACATATAACTGTGCTGAAAACAATAAGTTAACTAAATTCATGACAATAACTAGTAGAGAAACAAGAATTGTTATATACATAAATATCTGAGCTGAATAATTGAATCTAAGCCAATGACTAATCTAATGGGCACCTAAGTAGGTCCCATAAATGAACACCACACTGAGTTCTTTTTGTGGGTGAGTTAGTCCTCTAGTGGACTACTTGATACCAAGGTTAACGATTAATTCTGTAGTCGTTAACTCGCTGATTTATTTCTCACAATTTATTGACTAGAAACTAATAGTAACAAAATTAACTGTTCTTATTGTTCGTAGAAAACTTGGATTCATGTAATCTTCTGGCTCATAAAATAAGTCTAAATACATACAACAAGTATGGTCCCATGAGTTTTCTAAAATAATAATTTATCATGATAACTACAAACAATAATTTTCTAAAATTTCTATAATCCATAAAATTAAAGCATATTTCTTGGCATAAATCATTCTAAAATTTCATAAATAATAATAATAATAAAAAGTATGGTCATGAGCTTAAACTCACTCACCGTTGGTAGCCGGAAGCATGCTTTCACTAACAACTTAACTCTGGGGAGCTGGAATGGCACTAGTAGTTGTCAAACAATATAATGAAAATATAAACAATTTGATTTTATTACCCAAACTGAGTTTGGAATGATAGAGAGAAAAAATATTGTGAGAAAACCATACCTAATAGTACCCAAACTCACAAACTAGATAAAAAAAAAGGAAAGAAACGGCTAAATTCCATAAAGATCATTTATCAAAAGAGATTAATTGGAGAAAGTTGAGAGGAACCACGCTTTTCTCTCTAAGAAAAAAATCCTTGGGTGACTAAGGTTGTTAGAAAAATATTTAAGCGTATTATGATGTGTCAAAAATATTTAAGGTTCTTAGCCTCCCATGAATTGTGTTGGCCAACTGGATTCTTCACACACATACACACACATATATATAATATTAAAATGTTTCTCGTGCACCACGTGATAATATTATTAAAATGATAATACGTTATAATATTATTAAAACTATTAACTGTGCAACACTTTTATAATAAAATAATATTAAAATGTTTATTATGCACTATGTCATAATATTATTAAAATGATAACCAATTAATAATAACAATAATAGTAATAATAATTCTGATACTAATATATTCTGTATTTGGGGTATTATATGATCTAGTGACCCAATACCTTGACTAAGTTGAACACCGGATCGAGTTTAAAACCTATGGAAAAAAATTATATAATAACTCATTTTATATTTATATATGATAAATTATTTTATTTTATTTTATTTTATTTATATCAACTAATTTAACCGCTTCCTTCAAAATTTTTAGCTCCATCCTTCCCTAAGCCAAATGAAAATTATAACTGACATTTACAATTTCAAAGATAAAGAAATAAAGGTTTTCTCATATGTAAATACTCAAATCTATCATCTTATGAATGCATTATACGAAGGAAGCAGAGAATATTTACAAGTGAAAAGGACATCTAAATATCTAAGCCCGGATTTAATTGAAAGCTTACTTAGCATTAGACAAATAATCTGACTAGGCCATAATAATATGGCAAACAAAGATTGCTGGATGCTATTCTTGGTTGTATTCATGTTTCATAAATCTTAATTAATTACGCTATTGATTTTATGCTGCTAGTAGTTTGAATAAGAATAGCTGATCCCCAGTTAAAATTGATCATGCTAGCTCGTTGCTGCTCCGGAGCTGTGTAAGAGGTGATTAAACTCTTGCTACAATTGTTATGATCTTCTTTCTTTTTTTTTTTTTTCCCTTTCCTTCAATGTGTTTGACTGAGATCCAGTGAAATATGGTGAAAATTTTCATGTATAAGATTAATGTGTGTATAATTTTACTAAAAAATTTATACATGCTATTTCTCTCAAACCAAATATATACGCTCTCAATTTGAGTAAATTTACATTTTAGATCTTCAAATTATAACGATTAATTATAATATAGTCTCTAAAATTCACATTTAAAATCTTGATATTGTGTTCTTGTAAGTAAAATTAGTACCATTGATATTATATTATTATTAATGAAATTAGTCTCTATTTTCAAATATTTAAATGCTCAATTTTTCACTTAAAGAACTATTATGAGAACGACATTTATAATTTCACAGATACATTATATCAGACGATAGGTATAGGACATCTAGGCCAAATAATAGGGTAGACAAAGATTGATGCTATTAATTATTAGCTGTATTTATGGTTCTATAGTCCACAACCATAAGAGTTGTCATGGTTGCGGTGCACTTCCCTATCTAACCGTACTGACAATTAGGATTGTGTCAATAAAATGTTTTGGTTTAAATATTTTTTTCCTGAAAATTTTTTAACTTTTGATCCAAATATTTCAAAAAATATTTGATTTTAATCCCTATTAATATGTTTTAGTTAAATATTAAGTTGGACAAAATAAAAAATTATGTTATCCAATCCGTCAAACATATGTTATATTATAATTATGAGTCAAAATTCTGCTATAAGTTAGTTATTGGGTAGAGTAAGACGAGTTATTAGGTTGATTTAAAATAATGGTTTATCAAGTGAATATTTTGACACATAATACTAAGATATATCACTAGCTACAATGTAGACTATATAAGATGATGTGATTTTTTGTTAATTAGCTTAATGTTTAATATAGACAAACTAAAAATCAATTAATTTTAAAAATGTTCATACTGAAACCAAAAATACATAAATAAATCTAGAAACTAAAATTAAAATTCATTTATTTTCTAGGACCTAAAAATATCTAAGTTTTCTTTTTTCAAAAAAATTTTTTTGCATTGCAATACAACTATGACTACTGTTGTAACTATAATTTAAAATCATGATCGTATTTTTTTTTAATTGAAATATTCGATGTGCTGATCATAGTATTTTTTTACTTTTTGCTGTCTTTTGTTTGTTGATACTGTGGATTCTCCATCTAAATAGCTAGCACTGGACGATCAAGACGTGAACACTTGAGAAATTAGATCAATTCGACCATTTGTTGCAGAAACTGAAATTGCAAGAGTCAAAAATCAAAGAGTCTTTAATATATAACCAGACACCTTTCGGCCACAACATTCCACAAGCTGTACGACGAGAGAACTGAAAGCTCAAAAGTATCACCAATGATGGACAAGAGGTCACAATCCCAAATTAATGTCCTCAAGTCATTCTGTGGTTTAATTTGCCAACTTAAGATAACCACTCAATTTTTCTTTGGTCATGATTTATCACAGTATGCTGATAACACAACTTACATTCCATTTTTGTTGCTAGACTTCCTTTTATGAATATTCTTTTTGTTTTCTAGTTTTTTAATAATTTTACAAGTCTGTTAATTTAAAAGGCAAATCATTAACGGATCAAAAAATTAAAATAAAAACATCATATATATATATAAATAATTATTATGATCAAAATTTATTTTATCAAATATGACGTGTATATATATATATAAAATAAATTTTGATCATAATAATTATTTTTATATGATTGATAAGTTTCCCAACCTTGTTCTGATGCATTGACCATGTGATCAACTACATTCAACAGATACATCAGAAGTTCAATACGGCAAACAACATTATGTTCTCTTTCAAATTGTTCAAAATTTACTAAATACTGAATATAATCTTGATTCATTGCTTTTTTTTCATTATTCTCATTCAATTATGTATTATTATACTGTTAAAAATATTTAACTTTCACAATAATTTTTAAAAACTCATGTTAAAAGTAACATATAATTGTATCAATAGTATAAAATAATTTATACTAATACTGTATCAAAATTATTAAGTTATTAAATATTTAACAAATGCATAATATATAACTTATCACGAGATACAACTTATCCCCAGGCCCAGTAACATCAATGTCCACCCATCTGTAGCTTAATGTTTGTTTGTTAGTTAGTTAGTTAATTGTCTATTAACGTCTTTAGTTACACCTATTGTGACATCTACCAAAAGGACTTTCACTGTAAATTACATCCATTCTATCATGCAGCTACCTAGATGACAATGCCACAAATCAACAGTGACTTTATTGAAAGTATTGGCTATTTTAGAAAAATGCAAAGGGACATTATTACTAGTAGACTTAAAGTGTAGTATGTGGAGTCCATCTTGCTCCTTAGCGGTTCCAATCTTCTGATAAGAAAGAACATCTCAAACATAAATTAAGAGAAGAAAAGAAAGATGAAATGAAACACGAGTCTTCTTCTTGATGTAGCCATAAAATATTTATAGAGCTTTTCTTGAACTCTCAAATTTTCCGAAGAGGCTAAAGGCCATCAAAAAGACCATCTTTGATAATTAAGACATTGTTTTTATAGCTCTCATTATATTTTAGGGTTTAATTAAGCCTTAATTGCATAGAATATGCCCAAAATATTTAATAATGTATTCCTTGGACCTAAAGTTGGACCAATTTGCATTTTGTCACTTGACAACATCTAAATAATCAACTTCTAATAGGGGGTGTAAGCCCATCACATCGATCCGATCAACTCGAATCGACTGAGCACTGATCCTGTCGAAAAACCCAAAGAAATCAACGGTAGGTTGGGTCTCGCTTCGGGTTTCTCAAAAGTCGACCCGATGACTCAATGACATGGCTTGAACTATTATTAATTTTTTTTTATACGAAAAATCTTAGTTTGAGAGAGTGACACAAAGATGACAAACCTATGCCCATTATCACATTTGAGGTCCCCCAACCCAAAATACACTCAGCGGCCACTGCTCTCTCAATCTCTCTGTTCCCTAATCACTGCCACCCTCATCTTTTCTCATTCATAGCAAACAATGCTACAGTCGACAGCCCAACCTGCCATCCTTGTCGCACCATGCCGCACCACCACCAGCAACTGTTGCAGACTCATAGCAGACTCTGTTGTTGACATTAAGCTTAACCACCGAGCTAAAGCATTAAAAGGATGAATATTTAGAGTGTATTTATGTCAGGACTATGGTTCCTTCACCATGCTATAACTGCAAAGCTAGTGACGAAAAGATTGAGAAATGAAGCAATACCTCAATGATAGAGGAGGAGTTTGATTCGTATAGAGGTTGTTCAATGACAAGCAAGAGAAAATTCTAGAAATGAAGCACAAACTTGAAGACCGCTATTGTCTCTCCATGTCTCTTTTCTTTTTGTTTGCTTTTTTGAAAATTAAAAAAACCACTTATATGTCTGTTGCTTGATTATGATTCTTTTTTTCTTTTGTTTTAAAATTTAAACTGGTCAGTAGATTCAATGGTCATTGAGTTGAGCTTCATTGTTTTTTCCCCCTAATTTTTTTCCTGATTTAGTGCATTTCTGGCCTTTTCGGGAAAAATAATTCAGGTAACCATATACTCAAATAGAACCAACCTAACTTTGACCGGTTTGCTTGTTTCGGGTTTGAACATGGAAAAAGCGCCTAACCCAAACCAAAAACTGAAATGTAAAAAAAAATGGTTGAATTCATTTTCATTCTAAATCTGAACCAACCCGACCCTATTACACCTCTAACTTCTAGGCTTTGTTTTTGTCAATATAGTTGGAATTAGCTCTCAAAGGTAGAAATAGAATTAGCTTTCCAAAGCTACAAGAACCACTTCATTTAAATTTCTATAGCTTCAAATATTGGAAAAACACAAGGTAGAGGTCATTCTGAATAATATCAAAACACCAACATCTTTTAATCTTGCAACAGGATTTTCACCAAAAAAATCTTAGAACTGGGTTTTGGGTTAAAAATCAAATCCATAGAAAACTTCTTGAGCTTTATTAAAATTTTTTATTTGTCCCAATACATTATAGTGATTTTTTGAGAATATAATTTCTTCAAATAAGCTCCAAAACTTCTTTATTTAGATCTTAAAATGATTCTCTTGCAAAATTGAATAAAAGCAAGCCTCCAACCCATCAAATAAACCAAAAAATTATCAATTTAAAATTATCTCCAGTAATTTCACAAAAGCCCAAATTTCACATGAAAGTAACTAATTTCTTCACAAGCACACAATCATGTCAAATTAAGCACTAAATGGATTCATAATATACAATCATTAAGAAAATGACAAACCTTATAACATCTAATCAAACCACAAGATGAAAAGACAAAAAAAAAAAAAAAACATTAGGGCACGAAAGACACAAAAACATGCCCCAAAACGTATAACACGGGTTCTTTTTTGTCTGAAGAAAACTCATGTTTAAGCTACTGGATAAATCATATAGTTTTTGTTTCTGAATAAAAGGCCCATGCACACTACGATTCTACGAGTTTTGATTGCTACTTGGACATTTCATTCCCTTTTTGTTTTTGACGTGTACTTGGACATTTAGGCTTCAGACCCAACCAAAAAAAAAACAATAATATTAGGGTGTCTATTTCAATCTCAAATCGCAATAATATCAGCGTGATTCCACTGTTCATGTAGAAGATTTGATCATAATATTCTCTGGTAATCGCAATAAAAATATTAGGGTGTCTATTTCAATCTCAAATCGCGTAAATAATTTATAAAACAATAATATTATTTTGCAATTGAAGAATTTAGTCTAGAAGAAAAAAAATCAACAGTACTCAAGCTGGGTTCATCGGAGAAAAAAATCATAAAAAAATAGTACTAATGTTGGATTGAAAGTGATCTAAATGAAAAATATTTGGTTACGATATTTTTTTTACACTAATCCTACACCCTAGAGTAGTACACAAACATTGTGGCCCATTATTGGGTTCAAAAGAGAAGGGCCCATAACATTGTTTCTATCATACTTTAAAATGTAAGATTGTTGTAACAAAATGATGTACCTCTAACATTCCTCGATCTCAATATATATATCATCATCTTGCAATAATGCAGTCTTTTAGGTGATCCTTTTGTCACAAACTCTGTAAACAAACAATGGAGGAAATTTCAACCATAAATTAAGTAAAACGGATAAAAAAAGTGGAAGATAGTAATTTGATTATTTAATCACTTGTCAAATTATATTGACCTCCTCTATAATTTGATGAAATTCATTCTAATTCATCTCTATTTATTCAAGTGACATTAATCTTTCCTGAATGCATTGTTCATTGTATAATAAAGGAGAGGATAGTGTAATAATTTTATAAATACAATGAAGATTGATATAATGATTTGACTAATTCAGAGACTTTATAGACAAATTTTACAAATAGAGAAGAGGTGAAATCAATTTCACCAAATTGAAAATGTCAATGTGATTTAATTTGCTTTTAACCGATGGTGAATTGGGAAAACGATTTTTCTTGTTCTCACCATTCATGGGTAGATTGAGTTTTCAATTCATTTCTCTACTAATCAATCAATCAATATCAATATCAATCAATCAATCAATCATTATATTTATACAACAAAGAGATTATCCATAGAGTTAACGCTTATTTTAATTCCTATTATATTTGTGAGTCATTATAACCTCTAATTTTTAAAAATCATTTTTCCAATTCACTATGGGTTAAAGGCAAATTACATTACATTGACATTTTTGATTTGGTGAAACTGATATCACCTCTTCTTTATTTGTAAGATTTGTCTATAAAATCTCTAATTTAGTCAAATTATTATATCAATTTTTATTGTATTTATAAAATTACAACATTGTCCTCTAATGTACGATACTTCTCCAAGAGGCAGCAATGTCTTGCCAGTTTGTCCACGACTCTAAGTGCAACTATCGTACATTTTAAAGTATGATAGAAACGATATTATAGCCCCTTTTCTTTTGAACCCAATAATGGGCCACAATGTTTGTATACTACTCTAAGGTGTAGGATTAGTGTGAAAAAATTATTGTAACCAAACATTTTTCATTTAGATCACCTTCAATCCAACATTAATACTATTTGTTTATGATTTTTTTTCCAATGAGTCCAGCTTTAGTACTGTTGATTTTTTCCTTCTAGACTAAATTCTTCAATTGCAAAATAATATTATTGTTTTATAAATTATTTACGTGATTTGAGTTTGAAATAGACCCTCTAAGAGTGCGTTTAATTTGAGAAAATATTTCTTATTTTCATTTTTTGAAAAGCATTTTCATTTTCAAATTTTCAAAATCAGAAAATGCGTTTGGCTGATAAAAGCAAATCCTATTTTCAGAAAATAAAAACAATAAAAATATGTTTGATTGGTCTTATTCCAAAATATATTTTCAAAATTAAATTTAAGATAATAATATTATATTTATTATTGAATAATAAAAGACATATATATTTATTTAATTTGCATTGGTCTATCTGCTAAATGAATTTATAAAAATACCTCCATAAAATATTAAGACTAAAAATAAAATAAACTGCTCACTTTTAAGTTATTTTTTTATTAAAGTTATAAGTTATTATGTTGTGATCTGTATATGAATAAATATTCAAACACTATAATATTATTTTATTACTTATTTAAAAAATTGCTAGAAATGTTATATAATGTGAATGTTATATAATATATCACTTTATCCAAATTAAATTTTAACTAAAAGATTTTGACCATTTTGTTTGAATGCTAGTAATAAAAAGGAAATGAATTTATACAAGTAAGTTTATGAAGCTTTTAAAAATAATAATAGACAATAAAAAATTAGTTATAAAATATTAAATTAAATTAAAAATTATGGTTGCAAGAGTGAGAGACACAATACAGGAGTGTAATGTGGGTTTGGCTTAGTGATTTATTTTAATAAAAAAATAAATATAATTAAGAAAGGTCTTGCACTGTGTGACTAAAGTGTGATTTGGTGGTTTAATTCATTAATTGCATTTGCAAGAGACGCGAGAGTGTTCATTGAGGGGAAAAATATAAAGAACTATGGTTTTGTCTGTTGTCGGGTTTCGAACTAGATACGTCAAAGTAAAACAAAACAAACTTCTTTATATTTACGACTGTGCCACCCCATTTTTGTTTGAAAACATTTTCAGTTTCTCACCCCCCCCCCCACAACACAGAAAATGCTGAAAACGTGAATTTGATATTTTCAGATTTTGCCTCTTTTCATAAATATTTTCTAGGAAATATTTCCTTAAGGATATAACCAAACATATTTTCATGTCTATTTTCTATTTTTACTGGAAATAAAAATAGAAAAGACACAAACCAAGCACACTCTAATATTTTTCTTTCTTTTTATTTTGGTCTCTCACCTAGTTTCCAGCCCGGAAGACCAACTAATTTGAATTCGAATACTGCGGAACCCAAATGGGAGCAACTTTGACCATAAGTGATGTTCTATTCCCATCCCTCAAAGGATTGAACTCGGGAGGAGATGGTTAAGGGAACACAGCCTCTTTACCACCGTAATATTTTTATTGCGTTTACCAGAATATTATGATCAAACCTTCTACATGAACAGTGGTGTCACGCTTTTTTTTAATAAATTTTTTGTTGGGGCTGAAGCTGAAATGTCCAGTGAAAGTGCATTTGGGGTTTTTTGTTCGAATATTTGTCATTAACGATATTTGCACCGTAAATGAAAGTGAGGTTGGGCTTGTTTAATTGGAGCCAATAAAATGGACCTGGGCCAACACCTTTACTAGCAATATTGGGCCTGACTTACTAGGCATTTGTCAAGCGGCCCAAACTAAAAGTCTACTTCCAAACCAAGAAAAAAACCTGGAAGGTCTATTTATTTATTTATTGTTTTCTTAAAAATAAAAAATAAAAAATAAAAAACAATTATACTCATCAATTGTCACGTGTTAAAGATGCATACAAAGCCGTGTTTATATTTTCTCAATTCGATTGTTTTACATCATGGACCAAACCAAATAAAATATATATTTTTACATCCAACTCTCATACTTGACTATGACGTTGACCCTTAAAAATAAAAAATGCACTATAAAAAAAAAGCTTAGTTTGAAAAAAGAAATTTTGTTTTAATTTTTTTCTTATTTTAAAAAGTTTTTATTGTCATATTCTCGAGTTTTATGAAATATGTTTATTTTGAAGTTGAGTTTTCTATTTCTAAAGTCCATAATGTATGAAACCACCATGGAAGTTCTCCCATTCGATATGCACCAACCGCAATGTAATCCACAATCTCACCAGTTGAATGCCTTCTCCTACCCAAAGCTGAAAGTTTTAACTGCTTTCGATACACTGCTGCCGCTAAAGCTGATCTCATTTTCATTCCTGACCTCCTTGAGTTAAAAAACCATTGCCTCTGAGATAGAGACTCAACCATCGTGGCAAAAATGAGATACCCCACAATGGTTAGTCCTTGTTTTAGATCTTCCTCGATGCTATTGGAATAGTTCACAAAAGCATAGACTAGTAAAGGAGAAACTACAGTGCAAATTGTCTTGAGAAATGCACAAATGGCTATCAAGATGTTTTCTTTCAAGTAAACTCGGGCTATGGACGACAGAGCCAAGTTTTTAGAATTGTTCCTGCTCCTTTCTCTCAAAAGGGTATCCCATGCATGAGCAAACTTTTGATATGCAACATCAGCTTCATCTTCAGAAACAAGGGAAGGGATGTCTTCAAGTGCTAGTGGCTTTGAGTAGCCCAAACTGAGTAATGTTTTCATCCAAGAGAAAGTCAATCTACTGAGAATGTTGGCATGGCCTAGCCTTGATTGTTTATGGTCAACCTTATTATGAGCTAACAGAGGCTCAGATAAATTGGCATCTAAGTCCCTTTGTGGGACAAAGTAGCCATGGTTTTGGAAGGCATAGATGACAAGTAGAATGTGTACTGGCCATATTACCATGTCATAAATTTTAAGTATATGCTCTCTAATTAGGATCTCAATATTGAGTGTTGAAACGAATGTACATGAAGACAGCCACCAAATAGTGCTTAAAATTTTTGTCCATTGAGATCTCTTAACAAGCAATGAAAGTGTTAAAGAAATCCAAAGTAGTGCTCTAATAATGTCAACCAAGCTCCGCTGCTTGGAGCCACCAGTTTTGGCTATGAAACCCCATAAACCATTAATGAAATATGCAATGCTCAAAAGAGCACAACAGACTGATGCAGTTACCGGAAGCCATCCCTTTCTTGAGTTACCACTTGCAGGGATTTTCTTTATAAGATTGATGAGTAAAGATAGATAGAAAACAAGTGCAAAAGCAAGTTGACAATGTCTATTATACTCCTTTGTGTGGAAACTGAAGTCAAGTTGAAATCTTCAAGCCATGTCCTTGAGAAGTAATCTGCATGCTCAGAGAAGGATAAACAATGAAAGCTCATTATCTTCACAGTTTAAGTCTGAATACTTAATAAAATGTTCCTATATGTAGATAAAACAATAAACAGATCGTTCACCTAAATACATTAGAAGAAATGCTCGGTATCAAAGTACTATCCTATTTATGACAAGCACATTCCAAACATGGGTCTTGTCTTCAAAAATTAAAGTTCATAATCCAACAGGAAGCACAATACAGTTTACGTATATTGTCAAAAACACACAGTCACACATACAAGAGGAATCAAGATATAGATTTTTATTCTTTTTTTTTTTTGTACCTCTTGTGATTCCCAAGCATGCCATTGATGTAGCTCAGTGTGGCTTGTTGCTTGCACAGCTTTAGCAACTTCAATGTATGAAAAAACTTAAGTTTTGAACACAATTAAATAGTACATAATAGTTAAATAACTATAACTGATAATATATAGATAAATATACTGTCATAATGACTAACTCCTTTGTAGTATTATTATTATCGCACACAATAGATAGATGGAGAACATATTATATTTTTGTTTGCCTTATGTTATCATTGAAATTTTCAATGCATTGAAAGGTTAATAACACAGTAACAATAATGCATTAGTCGGAGTGCAAGATGCTCAAGTCTCTTAAGCTTGCAGTCTGAATTTGATCTAAGAACTCGGGTTTAGCTGATCTAAAGTGAGTATGTGTGAGTGTTTGGATACACTTCTGTGCATTCAAAATCAATTCTAAAGCTTGAATGGAGTCTTGAAAGTAGTGTTGTTAGGTTTGAATAGTTTTCATCAAAATCAATTCCAACCTCTAGAATTGATTTTAAGAGGAATGAAAATTTGTTACATTATATCAGAATCACTTTTAGATGAGCTATCAAATATATAAATTATCTTACTTTAAAATCAATTATAATTAAATCAATTCTGATAGAATTAATTGTACTAAAGATCAATTAATTCTAAAGCGAGAAAGTAGAGAATTAATTACCTTTATCTCATTTGGTGGAACCCACACACAAAATAAGTTATTGAGGGATTAACTCATATTTTTTCATTTTTTCATCCTACCAACCTTTTTATTTTAGAAAAGCCAAATATCACAAACACATATATAAAGAAAACAACTTTGTTGGTATAACTTTAATAACAGAGTGTCCATCAGTGGACTGGAATGCTGGAGGTCCATAGTAAACAACCCATGACACAGACCAGTGGTTGTGGTTGAGGATGTTGACACACTGAATTGTGTGCATGAATATTGAATATATGGATGCTGCTGAGTAAGATTGTGTCCTGAATGAAAACTTTAGAAACGTCATCTGCCTGCTGTCTGTTACTAGGTTCTTCAGGCGAGAAGCCTGAACCTGTAGAGAGTGGCCGCACCTTGTTGCTGAGGTTAATGAACTGGTCCTTGTAATTTTAAAGTATCAAATTGTTCCTCATATTTTTAAAAGTGGCCAAATTACTCCTTCATATAGTTGCTTATAGTATAGCATATAGTATATAGAGGAATCAATTTGTCTGTTTTTATAAAATATGAAAGATTAATTTAAGATTTTTAAATTTGAAGAGACTAATTTATTTTCGATATATTTTTGAGTATTTAGGTTTTGTTTTTAACATATTCATATATGAAAATGTCAATTTCAGGATATAAAGACCTTTTTTTTCTTTCATTCTTTGCTCTGTTGTCTCATAAGCTATTCAAATATTGGGTTTTTCTTTTTTCCGGTAGTGTAAATATTGGTGTTTGTTTTATCCATCTCTCACTTACTATTGTAGAATTTTGTTTAGTTATTTGATTTTTTTTTTTTCATTTTTATTATGATAAAATTCGATACAAAAACTCTTTTTAACATTTATACCGTTAAGTTATATAATTCAAAATTAGTTGGTTTTAATTCCTCTCAATTGTCACTAGACTGTATTTCAAATGCTGAGCTGGTTAAGGGAAAACCAGATCATTTAATCTTACATAATAACAAAAAAAAAAGGTTAAAATCAATCAATTTAAGAAATATTTGTATCGTAACCGGATAAAAAAAAAATCAAGGATCAAAACTAAAATTTACTACTTATTTTTTTAACTATCAGAACATATTTAAACCTTTTAGTATTTTTCAAATCTCAATTACGCTTACGCTGTTGTAACGGTGATACTGAGCAGAATGTCGAGACTTTTGCAGCATGTTGCGTGTGTGATCTTGAGGTAACTTACATCTCACGGATCCAATTTTTAAAATAATATACTGAGTGTATTTGGACAATTGAAAAAACATTTTTCAAGATAAAAAGTAGTATTCTGAAGCAGAAATATCGAAGCTAGCGACGTTGAAAATTAACTCCTCATAATCCATACCCCTCTAGTTAATTTTTCGATGCTAATGAAAAATTAATGTTAGATTAAAATTTTTATGTCCTTAATTAATGCTACTACATTAACAGACGGACAAGGTACCCCTGAATATCTCATCTTAGAGAATAAAAGAAGGGGATTATATCTTTTAGATCAATAAAATTAGAAGTGGAGAATTTTTCATTCTATTAATCTAAGAGTAAAATTGCTAACTTTATTCTCCAAATTTATTAATTGGTATATCTACTTCCTAGTGAACTCATAGTTTAGTAGTAAACTTCTTTATATTACAATAAGTTATGAGAGATTGTAAATTGGTTTTCTATCTAAACTTCTATCCCTAATATCTTAGTATATATATATATATATATATATATATATATATATATATTAAAAAGAATTGTCCTCATGTCTAGCTGTGCAAGAGAAAAGTTAATTTTCAAGATTCTCTGGATATCCAAATTCACAAGTCAACAAAAAAGAATTATTATATCCAATCTGTAATATAAATTATTTAAGATTATACATAAAAATTAAGTTGATGTTTGAATTTCATTAATCTTTTTAAAAAATAAAAGTACAAAATAAAAATATCTTTTATCACGCATCATAAATTATTTCTATTAAATAATCATACTCATTTCAATTTATTCTCACTCATAATAAATATAGGACTAAAATGGCAAAAAGTAATTAATGCCTTTTTAAAATGGGAAAACAATCTATATTTTATACCAGACAAAAAATCCAAAAACGATTTATATTGTGGACGAAAGGGAGTACTTAAATAGAAAAGCTATGAAATTATATATTTTAATGATAAAAAACAATTTGGTAACATATTTAATATACTTAAATTTCTTTAATCACAATTCATATATTTTTCTTTTGATTGGTATAATGTTTAGTTTCCACTAAAGTTAGGGTACGATCCTTGGGCTAGAGAAATGTTTGGGTTAGGAGTGGAAATTCATTGAACGATTCATCAGGAGCTTTCAATTTTGCTTACATTATTCCACTTAGCTTGGTAAGAGCTATTCAGTAAATAAGTTAGGTCAATAATTTTTCTAAAAACTTTTTAGCTAAATAGATTAAGCTATTGGCAATGAAAAAATAATTGGGTCTAATAGGATGACCCAGTTATATTATCATTATTATTTAAGCATAATAGAAACATTTTGATCTATTTGAAAATAGACTTTTTGACCTATTTAAAAAACCTTTTTGGTCTATTTAAAAATATTTTTTCTTAATATATTCAGAAGTCTTTTTACCAATTTAAGAGTAAGTATTTTAGTCTATTGCAAAATTTTATTATTAAATAGGTATCTAAATGAGTTTTCTTGTTAAGTAAAACTTTTAAGAAAGCTATGTTAAGGCCATAAAATAAATAAATAATAATAATAATAAAAAAACCTATGTTAGTTGATAGACTAGACTTGATCTACTTTTTAGAAACACATCATAGGTCTATTAAAGGTCTAACCTAACTTATTTCCATCCCTAGTTTGTATGCTCTTGAAATACCACATGTATATGTTTCATATCTAATAACTTAGCATTAAAGTAGAACTTTGAAGAACTCATTTGAATTGATAGAAAAAAGGAGGAACAAAAAGCTGGAGGAAAAAAATGGAGGGATTATGAGTTTTCTCTCTTTGACATAGAAGAAAAATATGAAAGAAAATTTTCATGCGGAATTAACACACGGTGTTTTCTCTTTGAGTATGGGAGGAAAGTGAATATACAAAAGTATTTAATCAGGAATTTGATTTATGACGATATATATATACGAAAAAGAGTTTTATAGTCATAAATTTATCATTTTAAAAGAGCTCCATGTCTCAAAAAATTAGTTACTACTATCAACAGTCAATGCCTTAAAAAATCAAAACAAGAGAAAAGGGAGGAGAGAGAATGTGCCAGTATTTTACATAAATAACCCCAAAAAAATATTAACAACCACAATAAAACTTTCAAACATTATTTATATAGATAAACCATTTTAGTATTATTAGACGATTTCTTAGGAGGCTACCACAAAACCAATTTAGTCATAATTTCATAGGAGTCTCCTACAAAATTAGACACATATTTATGTGTCTAATTTGGTTGAACAGAATGATGAAATCAAAATATTTATTTAATACAAGTTAGCTTTTAGTCTAGTTGGTCTTTGCACTATAATTTTATGTCAGGTCAAGGGTTTAAACTCCACCTCTAACTTTTTCAATTTTTCATAACTATTTTAAATTTTAATAAATGATAACAAAAGATCATCTAGTATTATTAATTTATTTATGTAAGAAGGGGAATTCTTTGACCATGTTTTTGAAAAAAAAAATCTTCTATTTATTGTGAAAAAATTGGGTGGAAAAGTTTTTAAATTTTTTATCCTTAGAAAACCTTTCCACACAACACTTTTTTTCTATTGATATGTTATACAAAGTTTCAATTTTATTATACAACACAAATAGACTATAGCTGCTAGATTACTAGATTGATTGATTTAGGATTCAATTGATCTTTTAAGCTGTACAAATCTTTGATCCTAACTCATTTTTTATTTTCTTTAACTGCATTAAGATTGTTGGATCAACTATAGTTTAATTTTTTTTAATATTTTGTTAATTTAATAGTTGGGTCGGTTTATTTTTTAATATTTCTTAACAACTATGTATTTGGTTGCATTTAGATGGTTACGTAAATTTTTGTTTCAAAACTTTCTTTAATTACATTGATAATCAATCATGTTGTTGAGTATTTCTTTAATTTTACGTAAATATATATATGATTATTACACAAATAAATCAATAATGCTAGGTGCTTTTTGTTATTATTTATTAAAATTTTACAATAATTGTAAAATTTGAAAAAGGTAGGGTGAGATTTGAGCCATTGAGCTTTACATAAAAAATAAGCGTACAGATCGATCATACTAACAAACAATATATGCTAAATAATTGCTTTGATTTCATCCTAGCCTTCAATGAAATCATCACCAAATTGATTTCTTTGCAACCTCCTACAAAATTGCTTAATAATATTAAAACGGGTCATTTACATGGATAATGTTAGAAATTTTTATTTTAGTTGTTAATGACCTTTTTTAGCTTATTTGTGTGACAAAGCTGAGTTCCTTTTTTATTACTTTAAAAATTATATTAATTGTAATGAGATTGGAACCCTAAAACCTCATACATAATATTCAAATCTTTCACTATTAAACTATTCTTAGCGTCTTAAGCCGAGAATGTGTAGTCTTGAAAAGAGATTACTGTGAATATTAATAACTCTCTTTTCATTCATTTTTTTTCCCAACACATCCCTATAAAACATCCTGTCCTTTCTATTTTCTTTTCTTTTTTCTCTCCCATGTCCTTCTCTCATTCAAACAAATCATAAAATTACTTCTAATTAGTACTTATTTTATTAAAAAAAAATAAAAAAAAAAAGGCAGCCAAAGAAATGTGCACACATACACTAATAATAATTTCATAGAATTAAACCGATTTATGCTGCTCTCTTCGTGTGCACTGGTGTCATTATTCATGGTTGTTGCCCGCTTAGATTTGAGGAGGAATTCTTCCTGCAGCTGGACCAATATTCAGCTACCAGCTTAGAGAATGAAGAGTTTGTCTCCATAAGCTTTGAAGGCTCATCATATTCCACCAGTTTCCCTTAATAACCAGAAAAAAATAAATAATATTGAGGAAACAAACAAAGAATACAAACTTGGTCCATCTTAAAAAATAAAGAAAAATACTATCTGTAAACATTTAAAAGGTATGTCAATCGACCTATTGGGAATGCATGTGTTAATAATAATGGAAAATTCACGATGATAGATGGGGAACTAAGACAATTTCTCAGAGAATTGATGTAGTAAGTGACCATGTTATCACCCCATTGAGGATTCATGTGCAAAAAAATTGGTGATTTTTATGTACAACATTATCGCTTGTCACTACAATGTCCTCGACTGCTCAATAATCAAACTGAATTTCCCAACATTATTGGATGCGTTCTCTAGTGTTGATTGACATACTCATTCAATATTGTTCAAATAACACAACATTGAAATAAAAGGACAAAAAAGGGTAGTAATTAACAAATACCATATGATAGGACCATGACCATGTCACTATCTATAACGGTTGGAACTCTGTGAGCCACGGTTATTACTGTGCATTCTGCAAATTCTTGCCTAATAACTCGTTGTAGAATGGCATCAGTAGCAGAGTCAATTGATGCAGTAGCTTCATCCAGAACAAGAATTCTGTTCCTCTTAAGTAGTACTCTTCCAAGACAAAACAGCTGGCGCTGTCCCAAGCTCCAGTTTCCACCTTCATCACTCACTGTAAAACTAGTAAGAATTAGAATTCAATTGAAAACTCTGAAAACTTTAGAAAGGATAACATGTAGCTACAAACAAATGATTATGAATTTTCCATAATGTGAAAAGAACCAGGATAAATAATATGGCAGAGCACTATATCATCACTTGATCCATGCAACCGACCCCACCTGGTCAGACAAGGCTCAATATTGTAGTAGCTGTTGTTGTTAAAAGTGCCAAGATTCAACAGATTGGTAGGAAAAACTGTTGGCAGAATTCCCTTGAAGTTATTGATAAAGTAAGTTCAAATTCATATGAAGATAACTCACCTGAAGAGTCCAAGAGACTTGGTAGCTTGCTGATTGTTTCCTTGAGCTGACATTTCTCTATAGCCTACATAAATATTAAATATGATCTAAGTTGTTCTTATTGAAAGGCTCATGTAAATGATCTACATATTTATTTTTAAATGCGGAGTTAGTTCTTTTACCTGCCATATTTCATCATCTGAGTATAGGCCTAAAGGGTCCAAGTTTGTTCTAATGCTGCCCTTGAAAAGAGTTGGTTCTTGAGGGATAATGCTTAGCTTCATTCTCAAATCTTTCAACCCAATTGAGCATATGTCAATCCCATCAATAAGAATATTACCTTTTGAAGGCTCCACCAAGCGAAACAAAGCACTTACAAGGGTGGTTTTTCCACTTCCAGTCCTTCCTACAACTCCCACTCTGTTCCCTTCTTTGAATGTACAGGTGATGCCCTTAAGAACTCGTGGAGCATTTGGACGATATCTAATCTGAAATCATTGTATAATAACAAGTAATCAGAAATGAATTTCCGTCAAATTTTCAGAAATAAGATTTAAAAATAAAAATTGATAGTAGAATTGAATTTCTGTCCATAAGAATAGATTTCGGATTACACTTGTTACCTCTAAGGCTTGAAGATC
Source organism: Dalbergia cultrata (assembly GCA_031216105.1). Lineage (NCBI taxonomy): Eukaryota > Viridiplantae > Streptophyta > Magnoliopsida > Fabales > Fabaceae > Dalbergia > Dalbergia cultrata. Next base: position 64,079,667 of record CM062346.1, read on the forward strand.
AATCCTACCCTTCCAAGGCCATGAAGATGGAGGCCTGTTATCCTCCACAATGGCAGGAGGTTCAGCTAGTATATGAATGAATTGCTTGATTCTTTCAATAGAGATAACATAGTTTGATAAGTTGCAAATCCATCTGGTCCAAAAGATTTGTGCTTGTGTCAATGTGAAAGCATAAGAAAGAGACAGTCCCACAAGGCCTGCAAACACACCAGGAGGAAAAATTTACCAGCATTATTAGCATGTGAACTTGATATGTCGTGGAACAATATAGTGTTGTCTGATTTATGTAGCCGCCCCCATATAGTGAGACAAGCCTTAGTTGGTTGTATTAGCATGTTAACAACATGAACAAAACCATGGTAACTACTTATATATTTTTTTATTTTTCAGATGTAATATTACCTGGGGACACATATCCCAAAGGAACTAGAATAAGTAACAAGGCTGCAGTGAAGACTGTCAAGTTTTGAAGAACTTCAATCCTTAAAACCAACCATTCCATGGTCACATTAGAATGAAAGAATAGTGTTGCATCTTTGTCCACAAGCTTAAGGTAGATTTTGACAAATCTGTTCACCAAGTTGAACGCTCTAACAGTTACCACTCCTAGTGATGTCTCAGCTGCAAAGTTCATGACTGGAGCTTTTGTGGTTCCATTGATCCTTATTAGTTCCCTTGCAGAGGCTTGATAATATCCCTTTCAGAATAAACAAAATGAATAAAAAAAGGTTTAGTAGCTAGCTCCACGATTTAAGCAGTGGTAGAGAAATGAAGTTCAATAAAAATTATAGAGTGAAAGTGGATAAACCTGAACATATTTTGACGCAACCATAGCAGGTATTGCAACAATTAGAACTTGCCATGTGACTGAAGCCATTATACAAATTATCACAGCAATTTCAATGGCTATGGATGCTACAAAGGTGATGGCATAAGGTATATCAAAGTCCACAATACTCAAATCTGATGAAGCCTGCAAGTGAGAAGATTGACATAAATAGGGAGAATGACTAACTCCAAAAGAAAAAGCATGATATTTGTATAGATTATGTTCCAATATAGTTGGGAAAAGTATCTTACTCGGGTTAAAATTCTTCCTACAGGGGTTGAGTCAAAGAACAGCATGGGAGCATTGAAGATAGCCTTAGTGAAACTTGAGAAGAAAGCTGATGAAGCTTTTAGCCCAAGATGTGCAGCTAATAAGGACCTCACATACACAAACACAGCACTAGAACATGAAATTAAGGAGTAAACTCCAATCAAAGAGGCACTTGTTATTTTTGGTCTTTCAATGGCTAGAGCAAGCCAAAAAGTTGCAGCAGCCTGTAAACCAACAAAAGCAGATTGTGCTAATATCACCAAACACAGCATGAATGCCCCATTAGAAAAAGAAAGGTAATCCCAGAATGGCTTCCACCCAAGATCACCAATCTCTTTTTCTTCTTCTTGTGTAAGCTGTGCCCCAAGTTGACCCTTGATAGAAATATCCCCTTCACTTTGATTTTTAGATAGAAAAGAACCTTGAGACCCCACTGAATGAACCATAGCCTCATTTTCAGCACCTCCTTTGTTTTCATTGCCTTGGTCTAACTCTGATATTGCATCTTTATGTGCACTCACAAGTTGTTCAAATGCATTTCCGGCTGTCAGGAGATCACCATAACTACCTTGTTGAGTAATCTTTCCACCCTCAATTACCTACAATTTGAGTTGTAAGTTTGAAGTAGTTAAAAGTCATTTCATACCTATTTGGATTAAATTCCCCTTATGACTTCCCAAAAAGTTATTCTTATTGCTTTTGGGAGTTGAAATATTTTACTTCTCAAAAAATCTCTTGCACAACTTTCTAAGAGCAAGCACTACAAACTAAGATAAGCACGGTTAATGTGCTTCCAAACACAATAATTCTCTCATAAATTACTTTTTATACAAGTCCTTATATAGGAAACCCTTTTTACGTAAGGACTTATTAAGCAGTTTAGCCAAATGGGGTCTAATTGAACACCAAAATGGAGATACTTTACCAGGATTTTATCAACTTCTGAGAGAAACTCCACTTGATGAGTCACTAGAATGACTGTTTTATCTCTTAGAGAAGTCATGATGCATTCCTGCATAATTTGGTAAAATGCAAAAATTAGTTTGATTCATTGATTGATATGAGGCCTATAGTTTTATCATAATTAAGAATCTAAAAGATGTATTTTTTACATTAAATAGAATAGCAGCAGTGTGTGCATCAACTGCACTGAAAGGGTCATCAAGGAGATAGATTTCAGCATCATTGTAGACAGCTCTAGCTAGCTGAATCCTTTGTTTTTGTCCTCCACTCATGTTAATCCCTCTCTGACCAATTTCTGTGAGATCACCGTGGCTGAATTCATTAATATCCTTATCTAAGGCACAAACCTTAATGGCATTCTCATATCTTGTTTTGTCCATTGGCTTGCCAAAGAGTATATTATCTCTAAATGTTCCACTTTGTATCCAAGAAGTTTGAGAAACATAGGCTATGGTGCCACATACATTAACCTGTTTCCCATCATCAGGAAATTTCAGAGGTGGAAAAAGTGCAAGAAACTAAAATTATAAAGTTTAGATCTGTTTTTTCCAGTTAATATTTATTAGAATTAAAAATATATTCTAAACCAGAAATTATAAATATAAAATTCACATGATAATAAACAAACAAAAATTTCTTTTTTTGTCAATAACTCACAGTTCCTGAGATCCTGGGAATCTCTCCCAGAACTGCATGCAAAAGTGAGGACTTTCCACCTCCAACTGGCCCACAAATTGCTACTTTCTGTCCCCATTTAACTTCTAAGTTCACATCAGCCAAAGTTGGGAACACTGACTCTTGGTCCCAAGTAAAGTTGCCAGCTTGAATGTCCACTGCATTGCTATTAACTGAACATTGCTTTACACTCCTCACATTGTCATCACTGTTCAGCTCTTCATCAAGCAAAAAAGTATTGAGACGATCAAAGGATACCACAACTTGGATCAGAATAGATAAGGCCTCAGGGATCATCCTAACAGGTTCGGCCAATGTCCTCAAATTTGCAAGAATAGTGAAAATTGTTGCTGCATTCAATGGAGCACTATGGAAAAGTACACATCCAAGGAAAACAACAGAAGAGACAATGGTTGGAGACATCCAATATAAAAATGATCCAAAAGCCTTAAGGGTCTGTGCCTTAGACAACCACATGAACTCTTTAGCCCTTAGGGACTCAACCAAGCTCTTGAACTTATCTTCCCATGATTGTAACTTAATGATCTTCATGCTATTTAGAATTTCTGAAGTTGATCTTAGGCGCTCATCTTGTGCTACCATGAGTTGTGTTTGACAATTTTGTAGTATCTTTGCAAAGGGTACATTGAGAAGTCCACAAATAATGAAAGGGACTAATCCAGGAAGAGCACCAAGACCCACAACACCAAAAAGTACGCCAATAGATAGAATAAGCTGCAATGCTGAAGTCCATGTTACGTGAAACCACCATGGAAACTCTCCCATTCTGTATGCATCAACTGCAATGTAGTTCACGATTTCGCCGGCCGAATGCCTTTTCCTCGCTGAGCTAGATAGCTTTAGCTGTTTTTGATACACTGCCACCATCAGGGCTGATCTCATTTTCATTCCTGACCTCCTTGAGTCAAAATAACAATGTCTTTGGGAAAAAGACTCAAGCACTTTTGTGAGAATCAGGAATCCTAATATGGAAAGACCATCCTTGAGATCTGCATCAGTGCTATTTCTATTTGAGTAGTTCACAAAAGCATAGAGTATTAGAGGAGAAACCACAACACAAATGGTTCTGATCAATGCATAAAATGCTATTAACAAGTTCTCTTTTAAGTAAACTCTAACCACAGACCAAAGAACCAAGTTTTTGGTATTGCTCTCGGTCTTCTTCCTTGAAAGTGATTCCCATGCAATGACAAACTTTTGGTAGGCTGAGTCTGCCTCATCTTCAGGAACAAGTGAAGGGATGTCTTCAAGAGCTAGTGGCTTTGAGTAACCCAAATTGAGTAAAGGGTTAACCCAAGAGAAAATCAACTTGCTTAGAAGGGTAGCATGGCCTAGTCCTGTTTGTTTGTTTTCACCTTTCTGAGCTAAGAGAGGCTCAGATAAAATTGCATCATCTGGATTACTTTGAGTAACAAAACAACCAAGATTTTGCAAGGCACAGAAGAGAAGTAACAAGTGTACAAGCCACTGTACCACATCAAGAACTTCAATTGCATGCTCTTTGAACAGAACTTCAATGTTGAGGGCTGAGACTAATACACAAGAAGATGTCCACCAAACTGAGTTCAGAATCTTTATCCATTTGTATCCCTGAACAAGCAAGGAAGCTGCAAATGAAATCCAAACAAATCCTCTGACAATGCAAGACAACCAGCTCAGCTGCTTAGTGTTATTGCTACCAGTTTCGGCTATGAGATTCCACAGGCCAATACTGAAGAAACCAATGCTAACAAGACAACAGCAGATTGATACAAGTGTGAAAACCAAGTTCCTCCTGTAGCTGCCACTTGCCGAACATCTTCTCACAAAACTGATAAACAAAGATGTGCAGAAGATACAAACAAAAAGTAGATTTATAGTGTCTACCATGCTCCTTTGAGTACATAGAGAACTAAAATCCAAATCTTTCAGACAAATCCATGAGAAATCCCCTGCGTATTCAGTGAAGATAAAAAATCAAAAGTCCATCACATTTACACACAACGTTTTTCAAAGTTGGAGTAGTTTGTAGTAAGTACTAAGTTCTGTGTGACTGTATAAAACTCAATAACCAAAGGTTACTTGGTTAAACTAATGAGAAGACATAATCTATATGAAGAACTTGCATTCAATATCTATGTGATGGTTATATATATATATATATATATATATATATATTGGGAACTCATGAACTGTGAGGCACTAAATGGTGCAAAAAAGCAAGAACCAAATCATATTAATATGAACACAACAGCACCTACAAATACAACTTACAAGAGTAAAAAGGAAAAAGAAAAAAGAACCAAATTAAGTGTAGTATATACCTGTTGTGTTACCATAGTAAGCCATTTTTGGAGCTTGATTGGTTCCAGCGCCTTGTGCAGCAGTGAGAGAAGGTCTCTACTTGAGCACAAAAGTTTTTTTGAAGGAGATTCACTGGATACAACAACCACCACTTCCTTTATAAATTAATGAACATGTTTAAAGAAAGTGATTGCATGATGATCAAATAATATCATATGATAACTGTGTGGAATTTTTTAGTTCAAATATAGTGATAATATGAATCAATCTCCCCCAACTAAAAGTACATGCTAGAGGCACATAAGCAATTTTATTTTTTGGCTCATTCTCTCATACCGAAGCAAATGCAGCTTTTAAACTTAAGATGTGAACAATTATTAGTGTCATTTGGGAGAGTTGGAATCAATTATTGGCTTCCAAGGTAATTTGGTATCTTGTTTGGTTGTCTAGCTTTAAAATCAATTCTAATTTCTAGAATTTATTTTAATAGAATTGATTTTAAAAAAAATAAAAATTTCTTATTTTTTTTTATCAGAATCAATTTTAAAGAAATCATCAAATGAGAATAATTTTAATTTAAAATCAATTCTAAATAAATCAATTATAACAAAATCAATTCTACCTGAATTCTATCAAAAGAAACAGAGATCTGTCATAACGGAGTTTGAATCACAAGAGACTCTTATGGTAAAGACACATTCAGTTTGACTATATTTTTAGTCCGACATCTATAATAAATTTTCCTGGCAGAACTCTAGCTTTTTTTAATTCGACTTTCCTTCGTTCTCTCAATCTTCTATGCTCCAAATTCTTAATTATTATTTATTGGTACTTTTAATGTCGCCATGTGAACCGTGGTGAATAAATGGTTGGGCTTCGCGGTCCTTTCTTTGTCCATTTCCACTTTTGTCTCGTTGATCTTCGTAACCACGAATGCAACTTTTTATGGACTGAACCGAGTGAATACAAAACGTCTTGGACTCTTGGGAGTATTATTAGCTTATTTTATTATTATTATAATGTTAAAGTATGAATATGGGATATTCTTTTTCGTAGCTACATGGAGGCCTAGTCAAACTGAACTACATTTTGTTGACTGAATTGATTCATAAAATGAATTGATTAGTTTTGATTTTGGCTCATGAAATTTTTTCCTTGTCATCAATATGTTAATTAGCTGACTAATGAAATACCATTACATCAAATCCTATATGACAGTCAATATTACTATGTGGTACATTATAATTCTGTATTTTAAAACCCAACAACAAAATATGTTGTTACATCGAGTAAGATGAGCTGGTGGGTTGAGTCATGTGATTGATTGAGTGAGCCTTTTGACATGAAAAATTATAATATGTTGACATTTTACGTTGGATTTTTGGCTAGTATACAGGATTAAAGGAAATGGCTTTTCATTAATCAACTTAGCATTTTACATAAATAAACTCTAGGGAAAGACTAAAATCAAATAGTTTAAAAGCTCAAAATCAAGTTCGTTTATTTTTAAAGAATAAAAAAAATATTTAAACTATTATTTTTAAATTTGTTTCCGACAGTAACCTTCTAAAATCCACAGTTTTGCAGATCTTCATAATAAAAAGTAGATTCAGGTCTATGCAAATTTTCTAAACACCACGAAGATAATTATTTTTAAATGAATGAAGCTTGACGTGTGTGTGTGTATATATATATGTGTGTGTAACGACGCACTTACCCTTAACATACTAAATGTAAAGTAATTATTATAATTTATTCACCAAAAAGAAAGTAATTCTAATAAACGAGTTTAAGAATTATCACGCTCCTATTATTATTATTATTATTATTACTTTACACACCAATTCACTTTGACAAGAAAAGTGATAAATAATTATGCTGCCGTGCTTGACATTGTCAGCTAATAAGCGAATTAACAATATATAGTAGCAATAATAACGTAGTTAGGCATCGAAAGTTAAATAATCTTATTAGCATGCCGTGCCATGCACGCCGCGTATCCACCAAAATACAAGAATTACGGCTTGTTAAGATATTAACATTTGGATTAAAAGAAACGAAACATAGCTTTTGGCTTTTAAGATGTTAATCTAACATTGTGTGGTGCATCATATTTATATTGAAGAAATATTTTGTCTTTAAATACACGCCTTCGTACTAATCCTTAAAATTATAAAAAGAAGGGGTAATTACAGGGACCTCCCCTGAGATTCTGCGACATTACATTTATCCCCTTCTAGTTTTTAATACCTACATTTATCTCCCTTATTTCTAAATAACTTTTCAAAATTCCAAGATTACCCCTTTTCTTTCTTCCTCCCTTCCATCTCCTCCTTCACCATCCGCTAGACAATTCACACTATCCAATGGCCTGCAATGACATCATCACTAAAGGCATAATCATCTTCACATAGCTCATCTTCACTAGAATTTTCCTCCGACGAAGCTCCAGCATCTTCTGGCTTGGCATATTTTTTCACAATTGTAACAAAAAAAAAGGGACTAGACAGAAGGGTTAAGTAACCAAAAAAAAAAAAGAAAGTAAAACAAATTCAGATATGCTAACACCTAATAGCTTTAGCTCGTTCAGTACTGCTTCTACCTCAATCTGCCTATGAAATGGATTCAAATTATTCCACACAAAACTCACCAAACACCCATGAAGGAGAGTTACACCACACATACGAAGAACAAGAAAAGAGGATTTGGAACAAAGGAAAAACATTGAAGTGTTGTGCAGCGGCGAGATGCGGAGGAGCAAAGGCCGCGACTCATCACAGAGCTTCCCGCGGCAATGGCTGACCTCGTAGCAGCAACAGCGGCATCAACTGCTGTCGAGGGACAGTATGGGGCTTCATGGTGGTATTGGTTGCAGTTGATTTGCGGAGGCAGAGGAAAAGGCAACGACGGTTGGCATGACGGCTAGACTTAGAGGATTCTCTCGGGCAATAGCCTCCCTCCTGGCGGCCTTATAATCGAAGCTGCAATCATGGCGGTCAGAGTACAGTGCTATGGGCAATCTGACAAGCTGCAACGGATGGTGAAGGAGGAGATGGAGGGGAGGAAGAAAGAAAAGGGTAATCTTTGAAATTTTGAAAGGTTATTTAGAAATAAGGGAGGTAACTGTAGGTATTAAAAATTATAAGGGGATAAATGTAATATCGAAAAACCTCAAGGAATGTCCCTGTAATTACTCCTAAAAAGAACGATCATAATAATTTCTAGCTTTAAGAAATTCTATTTAAGTCTGCAACAATGTGTTTGGTAAGTTAAATTAGCTCATATCTATATTATAATTTTATTACATATATTAATTTTTGTTAAAGACTCAATAACCAATTTTTGAAATTAAAAAGGCTTAAATATATTTTTAGTCCTTATAAGTATGAGTCATTTTAATTTTAGTCCTTCCAAATTTTTTATTTTGGTTTCGGTCTCTCTTTTTTCCATCCTTTCATTTTTTGTCCCTTTCATATAAATTCAGTGTTAAATAATTGTAGTTATAAGGATCAAAAGAAGATTCTTGAAATATTTAAAGGGACAGAAATAAAATTTTTAATATAAATAACAACTAAATTCAAAAATATTTATTAAGACCAAAATTTAGTATAATAGGAACCAAAAATGATAAAAATGAAAATAATGAAAACGAAAAAAAAATGTGGGACTAAAACTAAAGTAAAAATTTTAGAAGGGCTAAAATTAAAATGATCTATATATTTAGGGACTAAAAACATACTTAAGTCCCGTGGAACACATTGGCAAAATTTTTAATAATAAATAATATTTATGTTTAACAATTTACTTTGAAGGGTGTATGGTATCAAAGTTCAACTAAAACACATTGGTAAAACCAGCATCTTCTAATAATTCATTCATTCACATTCTATAATAATTTTTAAAAGTCAAAATTTTGTTATACATTTTATTTATATTATTTAATATTTTGTATTCATTTTAAAGTATATGATAAATCATATCATAGTATACATATTTATACTTTTAATTTTTTATATATTTATTTAATAGTATTTGATTCAATCGGTTCAAACAATGACTTACTAGCTGAACTATTGATCTCTCACAATTCGCCTAGAGAACGTGACCAGCACGTGAGGGATTGGATTTTCACGGAAATCTCTGATAACGTGACTGATTAATATGTATAAATAAATCGAATATATTCAAAATATCTCAAGTTTAACTAAATTTCATAATTTTAAAAATGTTTCCAATCATAAATCCTAAACATAAAACTGCATAAAATCTATAATCTTGGTCAAAACCAAACATAATTAAATAAATTATTGAAATTATGAAAATAATCAAAACAATATAATGCATGTTCGGGATCCTGTCTACACAATTATTAGAACACTACTAAACTGATATAACCAACAGTAAGCTCCACTCCAAAACGAAGCTCACAAAAAAAAGCTGTAGCATTATTGGGAATGATCATGTGGTACAACTGAGCATGTCGCTATATTTGTATAGAAGGAAAGAGAAGGGAGAGTTGATCAAAACTCAGTGAGTGAGCCTCCACTCACAATCCACATGAGACAACAACAAAAATACATTATATATACATACAATTATGTAAAATATTTTATATATAATTACATATAATTGTATTAAAACAATAAGTTAACTAAATTCATAGCAATAACTAAGAGAGAAATAGGAATTATTATATACATAAATATCTGAGTTGAATATCTGGATTTGAGCTAATGACTAATCTGATGGGCATCTAACTAGGTCCCATAAATGGACACCACATTTGGTTCCTTTTGTGGATGAGCTAGTCCTTTAGCAGATCACTTGATATCAAGATTAACGATCAATTATGCAGCCGTTAACTCGTTGATCTGTTTCTCAGTATTTATAGGCTAAAAGCTAATAGTAACAAAATTCACTATTCTTATTGTTCATACAAAACTGGGATTCATGAAATCTTCTGGCTGATAAAAAAATCTAAATACATACAACAAGTATGTTTCCATAAGTTTTCTAAAATAATAATTTGTCATGATAACTACAAACAATAATTTTCTAAAATTTCTATAATCCATAAAAGCATATTTCTTGGCATAAATTATTCTAAAACTTCATAAATAATAATGATAAAAAGTATGGCCATGAGCTTAAATCCACTAATCGTTGGTAGCTGAGAGTGTGCTTTCACTAACAACTTGACTTGAGAGAGATGGAATGACACCGGTAGCTGCCAAATAATATAACGAAAAAATATATAAACAATTTGATTTTATCACCTAAAATAAGTTTGGGATGATAGGAAGGAAAATGTTGTAAGAAAATCATGTATGACAGTACCCAAACTCATAAACTAGGTAAAAAAAAAAAAAGGAAGGGAACAAGCTAAATTCCATGAAGATCACTTACCGAAAGAGATTAATCAGAGAAGGTTGAGAGGAACCACTCTTTTCTCGCTAAGGAAAAATTCTTGGACGATTAAAGGCATGTTTGGTTTTCATTTTCAGTTTTCCAAAATTTATGAAGGAAAAATTGAAAGTTTGTGAAGAAAAATTCTGTTTGGTTCCGTTTTCAGTTTTTTCTTCACAAATTCTGAAAAACTGAAAACTAAAAACTCAAACCAAATAGGTCTTAAGGTTCTTAGGAAAATACTGACGAGTATTATGATATACTAAAAATACACTAAGATATAAGCTACAACCGAAAATGGAAATGCTTAGCGTCCCGTGAATTGTGTTAGACGATTGGATTCTTCACACACGCACACACATATATAATAAAATAATATTAAAATATTTATCGTGCACCACGTGATAATATTATCAAAATGATAATATGTTATAATATTATTAAAATGATAACCAATTAATAATAATAATAATAATAATAATAATAATAATAATAGCAATAATAATTTAGATACTAATATATTCCGTATTTGGGGTATTACATGATTCAGTACTGACTCAGTGCCTTGACTATGTCAAACACCGGATCGAGTTTAAAAACTATGGAAAAAACTACATAATGACTCATTTTATATTTTATATATGATAATTTATTTTATTTTATTTATGTCAACTAATTTAACCTCTTTCTTCAAAATTTTTAGCTCCATCCTTCCTTAAGCCAAATGAAAATTATAACTGACATTTACAATTGCAAAGATAAAGAAATAAAGGTTCCTTTTCCCATACGTAAATACTCAACTCTATCATCTTATGTATGCATTATTCGAAAGAAGCAGAGAATATTTGCAAGTGAAAAGGACATCTAAGTATCTAAGCCCGGATTTAATTGAAAGCTTACTTAGCATCAGACAAATAATCTGACTAGGCCATAATAATATGGCAAACAAAGATTGCTGGATGCTATTCTTGGTTGTATTCATGTTTCATAAATCTTAATTAATTACGCTATTGGTTTTATGCTGGTAGTAGTTTGAATAAGAATAGCCGATTCCCAGTTAAAATTGATCATGCTAGCTAGTTGCTGCTCCGGAGCTATGTAAGAGGTGATTAAACTCTTGCTACAATGGTTATCATCTTTTCTTTTTTTTTTTTCCTTTCCTTCAATGTGTTTGATTGAGGATCAAGTGAAATAAGGTGAAAATTTTCATATATAAAATTAATGTGTGTATAATTTCACTATAAAATTCATACATGCTATTTCTCCCAAACCAAATACGTACACTCTCAATTTAAGTAAACTTTCATTTTAGTCCTTCAAATTATAAGGATTAATTATAATATAGTCTCTAAAATTCACATTTAAAATCTTGATACTGTATTCTTGTAAATAAAATTAGTACCATTAATATTATATTATTATTAATGAAATTAGTCTCTATTTTCAAATATTTAAATGCTCAATTTTTCACTTAAAGAACTATTATGAGAACGACATTTATAATTTCAGAGATACATTATATCGGATGACAGGTATAGGACATCTAGGCCAAATAATAGGGTAGACAAAGATTGCTGGCTGCTGTTGATTATTAGCTGTGTTTATGGTTCTATGGTCCACAACCATAATAGTTGTCATAGTTGCGGTACACTTACCGTAATGGCAATTACGATTGTGTCAATAAAATTTTTTGGTTTAAATATTTTTTCCTGAAAAATAGTTTTTTTAACTTTCGATCCAAATATTTCAAAAAATATTTGATTTTAATCCATATTAATATGTTTTAGTTAAATATTAAGTTGGATAAAATAAAAAATTATGTTATCCAATCTGTCTGACATGTTATATTATAACTGAGAGTCAAAATTCTGCTATAAGTTGGTTATTGGGTTGGATAAGACGAGTTATTAGGTTGATTTAAAATAATGGCTTATCGAGTGAATATTTTAACACATAAGGCTAAGATATACCACTAGCTACAATGTAAAATATATAAGATGATGTGATTTTTTGCTAATTAGCTTAACATTTAATATAGACAAACTGAAAATCAATTAATTTTAAAAATGTTCATACTGAAACCAAAAATACATAAATAAATCTAGAAACTAAAATTAAAATCCATTTATTTTCTAGGACCTAAAAAATATCTAAGTTTTCTTTTTTCAAAAAATTTTCTGCATTGCAATACAACTATGACTACTGTTGTAACTATAATTTAAAATCATGATTGTATTCTTTTTTTTTTTTCAATTGAAATATTCGATGTGCTGATCATAGTAATTTTTTACTTTTTGCTCTCTTATGTTTGTTGATAGTGTGGATTCTCCATCTAAATGGCTAGCACTCGACAATCAAGATGTCAACACTTGAGAAATTCGATCAATTCGACCATTTGTTGCAGAAACTGAAATTGCAAGAGTCAAAAATCAAACAATCTTTAATATATATCCAGATACCTTTCGGCCACAACATGCCACAAGATGTACGACGACAGAACTGAAAGCTCAAAAATATCACCAATGGTGGACAAGAGGTCACGATCCCAACTTAATGTCCTCAAGTCATTGTGTGGTTCAATTTGCCAACTTAAGATAACCACTCAATTTTTCTTTGGTCATGATTTATCACAGTATGCTGATAACACAACTTATATTCCATTTTTGTTGCTAGACTTCCTTTTATGATTATTCTTTTTGTTTTCTAGTTTTTTAATATTTTTACAAGCCCGTTAATTTAAAAGGCAAATCATTAACGGATCAAAAAATTAAAATAAAAACATCATATATATAAATACGTCATATTTGATAAAATAAATTTTGATCCTAATAATATTTTTTATATGATTGATAAGTTTCCCAACCGGATTCTGACCGCATTGACCATGTGATCAACTGCATTCAACAAATACATGAGAAGTACAATATGGCAAACAACATTATTTTCTCTTTCAAATTGTTCAAAATTTACTAAATACTGAATATAATCTTGATTCATTGCTTTTTTTTCATTATTTTCATTCAATTATGTATTATTATACTGTTAAAAATATTTAACTTTCATAATAATTTTTAAAAACTCATGTTAAAAGTAACATATAATTTATATTGATAGTGTAAAATAATTTATACTAATACTATATCAAAATTATTAAGTTATTAAATATTTAACAAATGCATAATATATAACTTATCACATGATACAACTTATCCCCAGGCCCACCAGTAGCATCAATGTCCGCCCATCTGTAACTTAATGTTTGTTTGATAGTTAGTTAATTGTCTATTAACATCTTTAGTTACAGCTACTGTGTTTACATCCAACAAAAGTACTTTCACTATAAATTACATCCATCCTATCTAGCAGTTACCTAGATGAAAATGCCACAAATCAACAGGGACTTTATTGAAAGTATTGGCTATTTTATAAAAATGCAAAGGAACACTATTACTAGTAGAATTAATTTGTAGTATGTAGAGTCCATCTTGCTCCTAAGCGGTTCCAATCTTCCAATAAGAAAGAACATCTCAAACATAAATTAAGAGAAGAAAAGAAAGATGAAACAAATGAGTCTTCTTCTTGATGTAGCCATAAAATATTTATAGAGCTCTTCTTGCTCTCCCAAATTTTCCAAAGAGGCTAAAAGGCTGTCAAAAAGACCATCTTTGATCCTTAAGACGTTGTTTTTATAACTCTCATTATATTTTAGGGTTTGATTAAACCTTAATTGCATAGAATATGCCCAAAATATTTAATAATGTATTCCTTGGACCTAAGGTTGGACCAATATGCATTTTATCACTTGACAACATCAAAATAATCAACTTCTAATAGGAGTGTAAGCACATTAAGTCGATCCGATCAACCCGAACTGAACCGAGGTGTGATCCTAATCGGGCAAAACCCAAAGAAATTAACGGCAGATTGGGTCTGGCTTCAAGTTTCTCAAAAGCCGACCCGATGAATCAATGACCCGACTCGAACTATTATTAATTTTTTTTATATGAAAAATCTTAGTTTGAGAGAGTGACACAGAGATGACAAACCCATGCCCATTATATTCACATTCGAGGTCCCCCAACCCAAAATACACTCAACGGCCACTGCTCTCTCAGTCTCTCCATGCCCTAATCACTGCCACCCTCATCTCTTCTCATTCATAGCAAACATTGCTACAGTCAACAACCCAACCCGCCATCCTTGTCACACCGTGCCACACCACCACCAGCAACTGTTGTAGACTCATAGCAGACTCTATTGTTGACGTCGAGCTTAACCACCGAGCTAAAGCATCAAAAGGGTGAAAAATTGGAGTGCATTTATGCTAGGACTATGGTTCCTTCACCATGCTATAACTGCAAAGCTAGTGATGAAAAGATTGAGAAATGAAGCAATACCTCAATGGTAGAGGAGGAGTTTGATCCGTATAGAGGTTGTTCAATGAGAAGCAAGAGAAAATTCTAGAAATGAAGCACAAACTTGAAGACAGCTATTGTCCCTCCGTGTCTCTTTTCTTTTTGTTTGCTTTTTTGAAAATTAAAATCGCTTGTATGTCTGTTGCTTGATTGTGATTCTTTTTTTTTCTTTTGTTTTAAAATTTAAATTGGTCTGTAGATTCCTTGGTCATTGAGTTGAGCTTCATTGTTTTTTCCCCTTATGTTTTTTCCTGATTTAAGTGCATTTTTGGCCTTTTTGGTAAAAATAATTTAGGTAACCAGATACTCAAATAGAACCAACCTAACTTTGACCGATTTGTTCGCTTTGGGTCTAATCATGGAAAAAGAGCCTAACCTGAACCAAAAACTGACTTGAACAAAAAAAAAATGGTTGAATTCATTTTCATTCTAAATCTGAACCAGGTCGACCCTATTACACCTCTAACTTCTAGGCTTTGTTTCTCTCAATATAGTTGGAATTAGCTCTGAGAGCTAGAAATAGAATAAGCTTTCTAATGCCACAAAAATCACTTTATTTGAGTTTTTATGGTTCTAGATATTGGCAAAATACAAGGTAGAGGTCATTCTGAACAATATCAAAACACCGTCTTTTCATCTTGTAACTGGATTTTCATCAAAAAAATCTTAGAACTGGATTTTGGATTGAAAATCAAATCGATAGAGAACTTCTTAAGCTTTATTAAACATCTTTTTTATTTATCCCAATACATTATAGTGATTTTTTGAGAATATAATTTCTTCAAATAAGCTCCAAAACTTCTTTATTTAGATCTTAAAATGACTCTCTTGCAAAATTGAATAAAAGTAAGTCTCCAACCCATCAAATAAACCAAAAAATTATCAATTTAAAATTATCTCCAATAATTTTACAAAAACCCAAATTTCACATGAAAGTAACTAATATCTTCACAAGCACACAATCATGTCAAATTAAGCATTAAATGAATTCATAATATACAATCATTAAGAAAATGACAAACCTTGTAGTATCTAATCAAACCACAAGATAAAAAGACAAAAAAAAAAAAAAAGAGGGCACGAAAGACACAAAAAATGCCCGAAAACATATAACACGAAGATACATCATAAACTCAATCACGAAGAGCACAAAGCCCTCGCCAAATGAGAAAATTCAAAGCCCGAAGGGCACATGGCAGCGATCAATCACAAAACTCAAATCGACTCTCCACCACCTTGAACATGAGCTATAGCACACCTGCAAATATCAAATCGCGCTGTATATCAAAGACAAACCGAAGTGGAGCCGAACATATCCAAAATCAACCTGACCACAAACTCAGCAAAAATCAAAGCATCAAGATTGAATCGTCTCAAATATGAAATTTTAAATAAATAAATTAGTTCTAATTTGACTAATTTAACTCTATATTAGTTCTAATTTAACTCAATCTATTTAATAAATAAACTAAATTTTAAATAATGAGAATAGCCTATTAGACCTAACAGACTGGACTATTTATATTAATTAAAAAGTCTTTTAGTTAATTTTAAAATATATAATTTTTCACTATATTTAGAAAGTCCTTTGGCTTATTAAAAAAATAGATGTTTTGATTTTTTTTTTATTAAAATTATAGTCAAGTAGACCTTTAATAGATTTTCAGGCTAGGGTAAGCTTTCCAAAAGATCAAGATAAAGCCATAAAAGCTGGTTATATAAAGAAATAGACTCAAGTTTAGGCTACCTATTAATAATTCATATCAGACCAATTTTAAGTTAAAGCTTAATCTAATCCGGCCTATTTCCACATCTAATCCTTCGGGACTATGTTAATTTGGATTAACAGAAGATTAAAATATCACTTGGAAAATTGTTGTCTGTTTGGTCTTCGAAAATCATTGTGAACGCCGCCCCATCACTGCAACATCCAATCCATTAGAGATTGGGCCATTCAATCTATAGGGGTGTTACGATCATCGTTTGTCGTTTCACCCATTCATAAGTACGTGCAACTTGGCCAAAGTCTCAAATTTCTAGAATCTATTGTCGTCTTCATCGTGCTGTGCATCTTGCTGTGTATTACTTATTTTTAAAAATAATTAGTATTTTCTATCAAAAAAATAATAATTAGTATTTATTTCCATATTTTGATATTATTCTAAATATTTATTTAATTTTTACATCTTATTTATTTAAAATACTTGTTATTAAATTTTTTAATTAACATAATTATTTTTAACTCTTAATATAATTTTAATATTATTTATGAGCTTAATTTTTATGCACTGATAGTAGAAAGTGTCTTCACGTTGTCACCAACAAAAATTCATAAAAGTGCAAAATTAGGTGAAAGGTTGTAAATCATTATTTTATTTTAGGTTATCTTTGGATAGAGATTAAACTAATTTTTTATTTTATAATTATTTTTGTTATCTAATATATAATTTATAAAAAATCAAATTACCAACGAGAATACATCAAACACGTCTCAGTGAAATGAGACGGAGTGTAGGTTCTTAAAACTAATAGGATAGAGTATCATTTCTTAACCTAAGAGGACTAAGTGTATTTTACTTTTTAGTGTGTTTGGTTCTATGTTTGTATAATTGATTTTGTAAGAATTGATTTCCTAAAATTGATTTCGAGGCAAAGTGATTTATATTTGATAGTTTGATTTGAGAAGTGATTTTGACGAGAATTACAAGAGTAAAAACCTAAAAACAACAATTTTCACTTCTACAAAATTGATTTTGGATACAAAATCAAATCAATTCTAGAATTGTATGCTACTGAAAAACCAAACATGTTAAAAAATTGATAAAATCAATTTTTGCAGCAACAAAATAAATCCTGAGCCCTCTTACAATTTTTCCAAACACACTCATACGGTCCATCCTAATGTTCCATCTTCGTTATTGATTTTTTTAGAACCTAAAGTACCCAATTTTGCAAAATTTTAACAAATGGAAGTCTTTTGTGGCATTTTAATGTGTAAATATGTTTTGCAAATAGTTTAGTAAGTTTTAGAATTTATCTTGATTTTAGTATAATTTGACATTTTAATTTTAGGTTCATGAACATGACAAAAAAGGAGTGATCCTTCAGAACCCGACATCTCAATGCAAGAACTTGGCATTGCAACGGCATAACTCAGCTTCTCAACACCATAACTCAGCTTCTCAACGCCACCCGTGTTTTCTTTGTGTTTGTACTTGTTGGATTATTA
Source organism: Dalbergia cultrata (assembly GCA_031216105.1). NCBI lineage: Eukaryota > Viridiplantae > Streptophyta > Magnoliopsida > Fabales > Fabaceae > Dalbergia > Dalbergia cultrata. The sequence goes on from CM062346.1 coordinate 64,097,758, forward strand.
AGGAGATATAGATAAGGTTTTTTACGGAGGGTAAGAAGGAAAACATGGAGAACAGAGAGGAGGATTGGGAAGAGTGCAAAGAAAAGGAGAAAGCTTGAAGAAGATGAGAAGATTGGAGGAATCCATCATCACCAACCTTGGGTTTTATGAATTTCTCTTCTTTATTGCAATTTTCTATTACTTTCATGATGTGTAGTTAAACTCATAGTTAAGGGCAGGGTAAATTTGGCTTGTTATATGTTTCTCTTGAACCAATTTACTTGAGTCTGAATTGTGTATGGATTAATCATTTAGTATTGCAAGTTTATTAGTTTGCTTCTCATAGATTTTGATTAGTGTTTATATCCAAATTGAAAAATTTGGTTGTGTTCTTGCTCTAAGGTTAAATGACATGATTTTCAGGAATTAGGAATAGTTCTTGTGGTTGTGTGAAAATTGGATTAGAGATTATGCTTAAACCTGTTATTTGTTAAACATAGTTAAGGAATTGACATGCTTTGATAAGTAGAGGAGAATTGGTTTGCTAAGGAATTAGGGACCAATTACCTATAATCTTTTCATTAATCCTTATAGTTTTTCAACACTTTTGCATATAATTGTTACCTGTTGGAATTTGTCTCTTAAGTCATAGCTTTTATTTACAAGAGGTTAAAGCTTTAACATTAGAGTTACCTTCAATCCAAAGCATTTTGTTTATCTAATTAGAAGCAAACTTGCAACCTATTGTTCAATTGTAGTAGTCTTCGTGGTAACAATACCCACTTCCGTGGTACTACCGAAAATGATTTGGTATACTTTCCAATTGTTATCACATCCATGTGAGCATAGAGCCATAGACCATGTAATACGTATCCCCAATTAGTAAATATACAGTAATTAGAAAAAGAGCTTACAATAGCATTTCTCCTAAATTAAATCTCACTGCATGGTACTTCAAATGTCATGAGGTACATTTAGGTATCATTTAAGATTAATTGATGAAATGTTAAATAAAAATGAGTTGAAGGATTAAAATGACTCACATTTTGTAATGCTAAGAACTAAATTGGCTCACTTTAAAAGCTACGGGTTATAATGACTCACAAATATAAAGTTAAAGATTAAAATAAGCGTTAACTCTTTGTATAAACTGTCTTTTATATAAATATATTGATTGATATTGATATTGATTGATTGATCAAGAGAGAAATGAATTGAAAACTCAATCTAACCATGAATGGTGAGAACATGAAAAATCATTTTCCCAATTCATTGTTGGTTAAAGGCAAATTGAATCACATTGACATTTTCAATTTGGTGAAATTGATATTGTCTCTTCTTTATTCGTAAGATTTGTCTATAAAGTCTCTGAATTAGTCAAATTATTATATCAATATTTATTATATTTGTAAAATTATTACACTGTCCTCTCTTTTATTATACAATAAATAATGTATTTAGAAAAGATTAGTATCACTTAAATAAATAGAGGTGAGTCAAAATGAATTCCATCAAATCATAGAGGAGGTGAATATAATTTGGCAAGTGATTAAATAATCAAATTACTATCTTCCACTTTTTTTTTCGTTTTACTTAATTTCTGGTTGAAATTTCCTCATTGTTTGTTTACAACGTTTGTGACAAAAGGACCACCTAAAAGATTGCATTATTGCAAGATGATGATATATAAATTCAGATCGAGGAATGTTAGAGGTACATAATTTTGTTACAACAATCTTACATTTTAAAGTATGATAGAAATGGTATTATGGCCCCTTCTCCTTTTGAACCCACTAATGGGCCACAATGTTTGTACACTACTCTAAGGTGTAGGATTAGTGTGAAAAAAAATGTTGTAACCGAACATTTTTCATGTAGCTCACTTTCAATCCAACATCAGTACTATTTGTTTACGGTTTCTTTTCCGATGAATCCAGCTTTAGCACTGTTGATTTTTTCCTTCTTGACTAATTTCTTCAATTGCAAAATAATATTATTGTTTTATAAATTATTTACGCGATTTGAGATTGAAATTGACACCCTAATATATTTATTGCGATTACCAGAGAATATTATGATCAAATCTTCTACATGAACAGGGGAATCACGCTAAGCTGAGTGTTTCTATTTTTTGTTGGGTCTGAAGCTGAAATGTCCAGTGAAAGTGCATTTGGGGTTTTGTGTTCGAATATTTGTCATTAACGATACTTGCACCGTAAATGAAAGTGAGGTTGGGCTTGTTTAATTGGAGCCGAATAAAATGGACCTGGGCCAACAGCTTTACTAGCAATAATGGGGCTGACTTACTAGGCATTTGTCAAGCGTCCCAAACTGAAAGGTCTACTTCCAGACGAAGAAAAAAAAAACCAGGAAGGTCTATTTATTTATTTATTGTTTTCTTAAAAAAAAATAAAAAACAATTATACTCATCAATAAGGTTTCACTCTTCGCTCTTGTTGACCACTGTGAGACTTCTATTTGAGGAAAACTGTGTAAAAAACCCATAAGTGCACAAAGAGCACAGGGATTGTTCTCTAGTTCTTATAAGATGGTCGGTGCTGAATCTACATAAACTTTTTTATAGAATAGTGTCTTCAAAATGTAGTAGTTTTTCTAATTCTCAAATTCGAAGGTGGCAGGGATGTCACATGCAACATGAGGCATAGTATCAATGGGCCGGGCCCACTGTATTTTAAGAGGGGCTCCCCCAACAAGGGGGTAAGCTGTCAGCAAAGTCAATTAACTTCAATTATTTTTGGGTCAGGTATAAACTTGGGATCATAGTGAATTTTACATATGATAATATTTTAACCATTTAAAATAAAAATTAACATTATAAAATGTAGATACTATAAAAATTAATAGTGAATATATTGTCACGTGGTAAGACACACACAAAGCTGAGTCTATATTTTCACAATTTGATTATTTTACATCATGGACCAAACCAAATAAAATATATATTTTTACATCCAACTCTCATATTTGACTATGAGGTTGACCCTTAAAGATAAAAAATGCACTATAGAAAAAAGATTAGTTTGAAAAAAGAAATTGTTTTAAATTTTTTTCTTATTTGAAAAAGTTTTTATTGTCATATTCTCAAGTTTTATGAAATATGTTTATTTTGAAGTTGAGTTTTCTATTTCTAAACAATGATAACATTGAAAGAGTTTTAAATTTATTACCTGAGTTCAATCAAATGAAAAAATTAAAAAAATAATTTTATAAATAAATTTACATTATTTTAGAATTTTGTGAATAAAATAATACAAAAATCATATTTCCTGTTTTACTTATCTATTTTCACTAGTTATTTCATAAAATTTTTAAACAGTAGAAATTAGATTGTAAATAGCAAATGAGACAAAAATATGCATCGTTTTTGCATCCTTAGAATTGGGCCGTCAAACTACGCTAAACCCATGGAATCAACCCCATTAATTCGGAAATATTAAGTGGGTTAGATTTTTTTAAAAAAATAGGTCAGGTTAAACTAACAAATTTTTGAACCCACTCATTTAAGTTACGGGTTAAATGGGACAATAAGCCAAACCCATTGGCCTATACCGATTAGGGATTACCCATTTATTATTTTAAAAACTTAAGTTTTATTGTTTTACAAATTACAATATTTAATATCCATTTTTATTTTATTTTCACTTTTTAAAAATGTTTTTATTAAAAAAAAATTACAGTGGCCATACAGGCTCATTTAAGTTTGCAAGCTAATCTTAAAGGACTGAAATGCTATTATAATGTCCTAACCTTTTTAACTCCGACCAACTTCAGTCTATTTAATTTATAGACCTAAATGGGTCGGACTTAAATGAGTCAGCTCGACCCATTTGACCACCATACTTCCAAATTCCAGGGGATGAAAAATTTTTTGGCTCGAAGATGTTATACTGCAGAGCTGTGTACGAAAGTAAGGGGAATTCGGTTCAACAGTGGGAAGTGAAATCTATTTACTTTTTCTTGTCATTGTATAACTGGGGATCAGTGTTTTTTCTTCCCCCTAAAATGTCAATGTATTAATGAAAATTAAATTGTTTCTCTCTCTACACGAAAATTTGTTTGTCTCTCTATCTGCTTTTGCCTCTCTTTCTTTCTTTTTGAATGTGTTCTTACATTTATGAAATCTCCACTTACACACTTGGATTCAAAGTGATGTAATGGCAAGAAAATAAAGTATAGAAAAAAAGGTGAAGAGAGATAACTCTTCGGTCTCCTCCTGTGATTGAATTCTCCAAATTTGCTTACACGATTCTCCAATAAAAATATCGTGCGTCAGGAAATTTTTTTTTTTTTAAGAAAGCATCAATTATTATTATTATTGCGAACCCCATATTTCGATAGTAAGAACCAAAACAAATCCTTGGTCATCCTTCTTTAATTGGTAACATTTTTGTAATTTATGGGCTAGTACCAAATTGCATTGTTGTCAAGAACGACGGTTTTTTCTCCTTTAATTTATTTATTTACATCAAATTGTCCCGGTAATAGGATTTGAATACTGGTTCATGACTCCATCAAAACAGCAAAATGCCCTAAGGATTAGTTTAGCACGGTGGATAGGATAAAAACTGATAGTATAAATGATAAGGTTTAATAGTATAAGACTTGATAAACTTTTAATATTATACAATATTTGGTGTAATACTGCATAAGATATTATACTTTATATTTTATCATTTATTTACAAGTAATTCTAATATTTTAATTAAATATTAAATAAAATAAAATTTTTATTAATGATTTGAATATAGTTTTTAAATATTATTATTTACTTCAGCATTATATAATTATGTATTATTTCAATAAATTATATAAATATTAAATAAATCTTTTATATATTTTTAATATATTCTATTTTTAATTAAAATTATTTAAATTTAATTTTTAAAATAAATACTAACTCATAATATTTTTATTATTTATTTTAAATATTTATTTCTATTTAATATTTAATATTTTATTTTATATTTATTAATTATAATTAAATTTTTATTTTTATTATATATAGCTAGATTGATATCATATATTATTTGTTACTAATATTTATTTACTATAAAATTATTTTAGTTATAAATTTTTAGTATAATTATTTATTTAAAAATTATTTTATTTTAATAAATATTAAAAAATGAAAATAACTTTAGACGTTAAAAACTTATCAAGCCTAATACAATCTCTTCATACTGTATTATTTTATATAACATTTTAACATATAAGGGGGTTATAATATATAAACTTATACAATACGTTATTTGCACCAAACAACATATAGGAACATAATGTATAGTATAAGTTTATACTATCATATATAATATAGCATACCAAACACATCTTTAAAAAAACTCAAAATTGCAAAACGTGAAGGGTTTTATGGTATAAAGTCTTACTCAAATTAGGGATAGACCAAACAAGCAGATGATTCAACTGAGAGAAAAAAGTGTTGCCAAGAAAAACTATTAAAAAAAGAAAACACAGAACAATAATTTGGTCGAGGGACAATATAATTAATACAGTCGACATATTTTTTGTGTTTGTCTCTTTACAGTGAAAAACTTGTCTTACTAGCAAAGTCTGGAGTCAATTCCCACCGTACATAATAGTATAAAGATGGCCGAAATATTAAATAATTGATCAGATGAAACCAAGAGAAGAATAGGGAATAATTAAACCCAAAATTGAAATAAATAAATAAATAAAAGGGCCTGCCAAAGATGTGACGAAGGATTGGAATCAGAACATTTTTGTAATCATAATAAGAGACAAGGTTTGATATATGCTACTGGGTTAGCATTTATATATAGAGCCTGCATGGGTAAAATCTTGGAAGGCCATGATGGCCACAATTATTACATGTTTCTTCTCTCATCACTTTCGACTATCCATGGAATCATTAAGCTAAGAATTATGGCAGACATGAAGCGGCTATATACATTGCAAGTTGGTAAAGGGGTCCAGTAAAGGAGAGGGGTGGCCCAGCCCTCTAAGCACTTCCCATAACAAAGTTGAAACATAATGGGATGTAACATGTCCACCCTGCATGGGAAAAATTTTCATGTGAGCACAAGTGGCCCACCCATGACCATAAGGGCTTGCATTATTAATTGAGCCTCTCTTGCTTGCCCTTGATCACTAACCCTATATATATATATATATATATATATATATATATATATATATATATATATATATATAAAAATAAAGGCTTGCATTATTAATTGAGCCTCTCTAGTTTACCCTAATATGTGTGTGTATGTGTGTAAAATAAGATTTGAACTTGAGATTTTGTGGGTACTAGACAGTACTCCTTCCTACAACTATGCCACCTATGCATTTTTTTAAATATTATTCTTTATGTTGTTCTAATTATTTTTGCTAAGTGCACTTGTTTGTAAAACTTATTATTAATAAAAAGTACAGTATTTAACATATTAAAATTGAAAAAGTGACAACTGTGAGATAGAATTTCAAAATCTATGGAAAGCCGTATGTGAAGAGTTGCATCTCTTCGAAGAGTTGCATCTTCTCCAAGAGTTATATCTCTTCATGGAGTAGCTTCTCTTCAAAGATTTTATTTGTAAGACTGTTACAACACAAATTATTATTTTTCATTTTATTTAATTTTATTTTAGTTATTTAATTATTTTTTAAAAAAGGATGTTACAATTTTTATTAGTATATTATTCTATCGTTTTCAGAATATTTGTCTACTTTCAGACAAGTTATCTTTTAAAATATCTATCAATTTTACATTTCTATAAAATAGATTTTTCTTGTTCCAATAGTATCTTTGAGTAATTAATAACCATTAGTATAACATTTTATTTTCAACCATTTTATGTCTTTACAATTAATAACTATTAGGGTATATAAGTCCATACACCATTATTTTACATAGAAATACTCTATTACTATATTATTTTATCAACTTTCTTAATATTCATGTTGGCCCCCTTATGAAATTTAGGTCTAGCTTGGTCGCTTGCTGCACTAGTGCACTCTCCCCTTCACGTATAAACATCATCAACTCAGTGTAAGTCATTGACAATCAATTCATTCTGGGTTTACATCAGAATTCTCTCATCTTTCTCCCTCAATCCTTTCGTTTCTCTATCACTTTCTTGTTGACATGGCATTGATACATATATCTAATATTGGGAAAGTTGAATCTGAATTTTCACGACTCTCTCTTTTTTTCACCTTCTAATCCTATGAAATTTTCTTTCACCATTTTGAGATTAATTTTTTACTAGGAATATTAGGTTATTACTCCTTCTTTGTGGGCTTTAAGCATTACTATAGTTTGCAACATCAATTCTAAAGCTATTTTTCTAAAATTAAAACTGTTAGGTTATGTGCAAATATTTATTTAAATTTTTGCATGAGTAATCTATTTTTAATTACATTAAAAGCATAAATTAGTCAACTTACACACAAACTAATCAAATATCATGCATTGAGCAAAGGTTCATTTTGATATTTGAAATTATATGTATGTTTTATTTTAAGGTCTAAAATTAAAAACTTAATGGTTAATCCTTGAAGTTGTAATAAAAAGTCATTCAAATTAATTTTTAAATTAATACTCGCACATATTAATTTGAATCATTAAAAAAATTAATTTAAAACATCTATTTTGCAATTTTACTAAATTATTAATTTTTTAATTTTATGAAATAAAGAGTAAAACACACATATTATTTTAATGATCAAATTAAATGAACCTTTACTCATCATGTAACCACAGTATTGAATTGCAAGCTAAGTGATTGTTTTATTTATCTTCTGCCATTTTGGATTGCCTTTATACCCTCATCATTGGCCAAATTGTTAGCTTTTTTTGTGATATTTTTTAAATTATAATGATCATACTAAAGTTTGAACCTAAAACTTCATGCATTTACCAAAACCTTTCACCACTAGACCTATTCTAGTGGTTTTTGCCAAATCAATAGCTAATTAACTAGTCTTTTCCCATGGATAATCCCATCAATATTTGTTGTTTGTTACAAGTATCCTTCAATTGGAAACATATATGTTGGAGTATTTGAGATTCTATGAAGGACATGTGGAATTATTTTGTAAACTAACATAAATCAATTATATATTTAATTTGGACCCAAACTAATTAGTTGTCAAAATTATTGGGGCATAGTGCTTAAGCATAATATTGTTGTTAATGAACCTTTATTGGGCCCTTATTATGCTTACTATTATCAAAACACAAACCACCAGTTGGTTTGTTATATTTCTGTGTATGAACCCTGCTATAATGGGTAGGTTTAGTCTATCATTTCACTAACATATATAAGGAGATGTCCCTTTTCCTAAACTATATATAGGTGCTTGATACTTTATTAAATTAAGGACAAATATTCAACTATATCAAGAAATAGGAGGAGCTCTCTCTCCTATAGGCCTCCTTTGGCCTTTCTTTCCCTTCAAGATCTTAGGATTCAAAGGTTATGGGACCAATGTTTTCTCTTAATCAATCTTGGTAACTCATATCCAATCTTGTTTGTCATTTTTGTTATTAAATTGCATGCTATAATTAGAATCAAATCAATAGATATGGGAGTACTAAAATTCACTAGGGCACAATTTTCTTAGCATCAATTACTCCATATTCAAGCCTCTAACTCATGAACACCACCATCAATATTCACTTTAAGGAGTTGAGCCTAATCTTTTTTCCTTTTGGTGATTTTTTTTTTCCAAAAAAAAGAGAGTTGAAATAGGGATAACAAAACCATATGTAGTAGTAAATTAGAAATGAGAATCGTAAGAAAGGGAGATTACATAGTCTAAGACTTTAGAGTCATACCTAGAGTCTTGTCTTCCCAACATGAGGGCCAACATTTATAGAATCAGAAAAGAATGCAAGAAAACATGCATTGTCCATGTAAGGCACACATAGCTTGGTGTGAGAGTAAACGATATTGACCTTGATTAGTGAGATTAGCATTTTGTACTAATTAGTAGCACCCTGGCTAATTTAATTAGCCCACCTCCCTAAAACATCTCCTAATTTGTCATTTAGTATTAATCCTTTTTGTCATTCCAACAAGTTAAAACAATTTTTTGATTAATGCCAGCATTAAAAGAAGTTTTTCACAGTGAAACTTTTGCATAGTTTGGACCCAATCTTCAGCACCCTGTAACAAATTAATCACTCAATAATCAGGACCAACGTGCCACTATAATTGAAATGTATGTGAGTATTTAAAAGGAGAGGGAAAAAAGTAATTTCCTACATTCTTATGTGGAAACTATCAAGTTGTTTGTGTAAGAATTTGTTACCCTTTTTGAGTGTGAAAGTATTTGTATCAGAAAATTGTGATTTTTCCTCACAACAATATTACATTTATGTGACTTGGAACTTTTGTTAAATGTAAAAAGATTTAAATATATTTTTAATTCAATAGCATGGTCGTACAATATTCCTTTTCCAACCTTGTTGACAATGCCAAAAGGGGCTAAGGTGGGATTTTAGTTTTATGCTAAGCTAAAAAGGTGTACATGAGGATTGATACATGGAATGGATTTACACATGATTTTGATGTTATCGGCTCCCTGTTTTATTGACTATTATTTTCTTAATGCATATATTTTGTTCGTTCTTGGGCGATCATTATTTTGGTTACATGATACTATGGTTTTGATGCTCCATCGGGTTTGAATACATTGCCAGAAAGGATGGTTGCTGCCTGCTCATGCTCGTGTGGCACTTACATGCTGCGTTGAATTGTTGATTGAGATTTATAACTACTTAGGTTTGTTTATCGCATGAGTTTGTTAGATATTTATTTCTTCATAATCCCTAGATTATCCATGTCAAATCATCAAGAAAATTGGAAAACTAAATGTGGAAGAGTACCTGAAAATCCATAGAAATTGATTGGTATTTGGACATGAGATTCTTAATCTTCCAAGTTGATATGACGGCTCTGATGTCAAGAAAAGAGGTATACATATAATTTGGAGACCATAACCTTTTATAGCTGTACTAACCCTAATTTCTAATTCAGCCCACTATGAAATTAGTAACTAGGTAACATGATATTTATACATAATAAGTTCATACTTAATGAGATGATTCAGGTCCAATTAACTTGTCCTTATTAAATCACTTCAATTTGGGTGAAACTTTATAATAACATATAATATATTTATACACACACACACACACACACAAAAGTCTATACAATCTCCTACTTGGACGTATGTATATACACATAAATTGTATATTAAACAATAACTTTATGAGCTCTAAATTTACTATCATGATAAAAATATTTCCCAACAATCTTGTCCATCAATTATGTCAATGTAGGATCAAGGTGAATTTTATTAAATGTATAGTAACTAAATCCATCCATGACCACATACATTAACATAATCAAATGACGTAGATCAGGTATGGATGTGTAGTATGAAAATTACATGTCATGTGATCCAACATGTCTATTTCCAACTAGTTCAACCTTATTCTTTATTAAATTATATACAATATAAGTCAGAGTGAAAGATAAAACCAAATACTTTATTTCTATAAATGATATCCATAAACTAAAGATTTGTCTAAAACATATGAGTACCAAATGCTCACTCCCACTAACACAACATATCATATAAAATAATATCACAGCCATATGAGCAATATGTTCATAAAGACCTTGGGTGCTAGTCCCTTAGTAAGCAGATTTGTAGCGATGGAGTTTACACCAATATGTTTTATATACATTTTGATCACTATATATATATATATATATATATATATATATAAGACACACACACACACACACACACTATGATAACTCCAGTTTATGGAGTTATTTAGCTTCTAATTTGGCTTAAAATTACATGCTTTGTCCTTAATTTTCTAAATGAAACACTTTAAAGTAAGAAGAATTGGCTTGCTCTTGTCTTGGAATACTTGTTGAAAATTCATTGTCACAAAGCATGATTTAATTGATTGGAATTGCATATTATTAATTAAAATCCCATTTGGTGATTTTTGACAATGGAAATTGTAGATTTTTTGAGCTTAAAAAGAATTCAATTAGAAGCCAAGAGGAAGGAAGCAAAGCATAAAGAAAAAACCATTGAAAAGAGTATTTTTGCTATTGAGTCGCAACCTAAAATCTACTGGATTGCAACCTATTGGGTGCATATAGCATTTGATCATTTTTCAAGCCGGGTCACAATCTGATGTTTTTGCCAGGTTGCAACCCGAGGTGACCCAAGCCATTATTAGTAAATTTTTAAACCAATCTTTAGGGCAGTAATAGGGAGTTCATTTGCTGCCTCTTTTAGGACATTTTCAGAGAGAAAAAACTGGGTTTTAGGAGAAACTAACACTAGAGAAAGATCCATATTGGAGATTGAAGACCGAAGGCTTGGAGGAAAATTGAAATTCCATTTTGTTCATCTTTTCCTTTCTTTTATTGTTCTTTAATGTTCATTATGTTTTTTGAGCTAATGGTTTGTTTGTTTATTATTATGGATAGCAACTTGTAGCTAAGGGATCCTTTGGACCCCTCTATGAATCTTGGATGCTTGTAAATTTACTTGTTTGAATGTTAATGATGTTGATTTTGGTAACCCATTTCTTATCTTAATGCTCTTATGTGTTTGGTCACCATTTAAGTTGATTTGGGGGATTATCTTGAACTAGATATAGGAATAGGGATATTGGATCTTGGTTATGGATAATGTTTGTTCTTTTACACTTAATTGACTTAGGTGTGAGGATTAATCAATGGGATGGAAATATACCCATTGGCCTTGCATAGTATGTGCTTGATGTTAGTTTTCAATGGATTGATTTCACACTAATTCACAAGGACACTCAGTGTTTTAGGTGAAGAAGATATGGTTAATTGACCTAGATATAGGCTTTTAACTGTAATTGACATGCTAATAAAACCAACTTATTGATGTTTATTTAAGTGAATTGTTTATCCAAGTGAAGTAGAGGGTAAAAAAGATCCTCTAGGCCTTTTAACTTTGGTTGTCTCTCACTTTTAGTTTGTGCTATTGTTTTCTATTTACTTATTTTTCTAGTATTTTCTCTTAATTCTCATTAAATTGATATTGCTTAGGCCTGAACATGATAGTTTACTTTATCACTAGTATACTTCTATCCAATCCCTATGGATACGATACTTTTTCACTCACATTACTATATTATTTGAACGACTTGTGCACTTGCGGTGTTTTAACTGCTTTTGTAGGCGGCCATCATACTACTAACGCATTGTCCCAACAATGTACACAATATCTCCAAATATGTACAAAATTGAGTGTACATTAGACTTCCAACTACTAAAGCGCATAAGAAATCTTCTATATTTTTTCAATTTCAAAAATCACTTTAAGGCATTGATTGAAACTAAACATGTCTCTCTTGATAACAATGGTGCATCATGATTTGCAATTATACATGTCAATTTTCTTAACTATCTTCTCAATACAACTCTTCTGTGACAATCCAATAATACATCGAGAGCAATCTTGATGCATCTGAATCCTTAATACAAAAAGGTGTCTCACGTTTTTTATTTCAAATTGATTTGATTGAAATCTCCTGGCTTTGAGAACTAAATTATAACTGGCAAACAATATGTCATTGATATATAAAATCAAATAATATATGTATTCTCACTGAATTTGGCATGTACAATAATCAATTTCATTTATTTCAAAACCAAACTAGATAACATTTGGATGAAATTGTTAATATCGTTGACTTATAAATAGATTACTTTAATTTTACAAACCAAATTTTTCGCAACACTAAATATAGTTGTCATTCTTTTTAATACTTCAACTTCCTCTCTCCTCCTTTATTAATAAGTTAATAATATTTAATAAGGTATTATTGATAAAAATAATTAATATTATCTAAAGTTTTGAAATGCATAATTATTTCTAGACAAAACAAATTTTTTAAAATGGACAATTATTTAAGAATGAAGAGAATAACTGGATAACATGGTATATACACATATTAAACATATACATAATGAGATGATTCAAGTCCAATTACCCTGTCCTTACCAAATCACTTCAATTTGAAACAAACTTTATAATAACATATAACATATTATATATATATATATATATATATATATATATATATATATATATAAAAGTCCATGTATTCTTACAGGGTTTTTGTGGTTAGGTTTTGCAATTAGTTTCAATTAGAAAACACTAAAAAATAAAATTATATTTTTTACGTGTACTATAGTAGACTCCTAAATAATATTGAAGACACGAAAATTTTAAAATACATGTTTCCCATGTTTTAAAAATCATAATATGCATAAAGCATCAATATCAAAATATATTTAAGATGATTTAGAATTAGAACATCCAAGATGCCGTACGGAAGTAGTCGGTGGAAATATTTTGTAATAGAATCGTATCACAGATAAGTTAATTAGCAGCTATGTAGCCTGCATACGATCACTGGGTAAAGTTATCTAATTTATGTTTTTAGTATTTAATTTACATTCGATTGTACATATTATAATCGGATTCAGTTTTTAATTCAATACAAACAGATTCATGCATGAATCTGAATATAAAATTAAATGTCATCCATATGAGCGTGGATAATATATTATTCTTAACTTTGAGGCGCGAGTAGCATATTGGCAAGATTCTTCAGGCTATTAGGTACTTTTTGCTTCTTCAACCCAGTTGTTGATATATATATATATATATATATATTACGTGCTTTTTGAAGTATAAATTTAATTAAAAGAAAATGATATGCATGAAATTGAGATCATTTTGTCTGCCTTTGGTGTTTGCTTCTGCTTAAGTAATTAAATAATGGACGCCTGAAACTTTTGACGTGCACAGGCTACCTTTTTCGCCAAATGCAGTGGATTTTTGCACCAAATTGTTACTGGCTTTTGCAGTTTTTTATTTTGTATACTAGTTTTCGATGAGTTTTATATCGATACATCATCCACCTGAGACTAAATTCTGGCTTTTGCACCAAATTATTATATTATTTTTATTAAGTTTGCCATTAGTGAGTTTATTTTAAAATTATTATTAAACTGGTCTCTAGCGAGGTCTCAATCCCATAATTCAGTAAAATTGTATTTTTTTGGGTACAAACTACTTTAAACAAGGTGCAAATCCCATAAGAAAAAAAATCCGAGTTTTAATATAATTTTTTGTAATAATCCTCCATATTGTTAAACAAAAGAAATATCAATTTTTTTTATAGTATCAAGGTTTATTTACATTAATTTGGAAAGTATTTGATAGTCTAGATTATTAAGAGTTAGTTTATTACATGATAGACGAGATATAATAGTATATAGAAAATAATATAAGATTTGTTAAAATTTTAATTTGATATAGTGTTTTTTTTTTTACACGATCATTGGTATTCATCATCAATTACAGTAACTAATCCTCGAACCCCTGACATTTAGTTAGGGGTAAATGAGTCCCTTCCACTCAACCACACTCCCAGGTTAATTTGATACAATATTTAATATAATATTGTACAAGATATTATTACATATAGTATAATATTATTGTCACACTTTAAAAATATTTTTATTTGTTAGAAAAAGTAACAAAAATAAAGTTATAATAAAATAATAGTTTTATTAGTTACTTAAGCATAACTTCAAAAATAAATTCGATTATTTAAATATTTGTTGTATATGATTATAATGTATCTTATAAAGTTCTAGATTTATATTTATTTTTACTAATTATTGTACAATTAAGCAATTTCAATAATTATTTTTTTTATTTTTTGCAAACTGTAAAAAACGTACAAAATATATAATACTCACTTTCTCTTATATTATCAATAGTTCATAATTGCGCTAATTTTTATCATAATATGTTAAAACGTAAGGTAATATATTAAAGTAACAATTTTCATTAGCTATTTGCATATAAATTTTAAAATAATATAATTGAAATATGTAATTGTTTGGTAAAATTATTTTAAACATTTTTTGTATTTATTAAGTATAATAATATTTTATATTAAAATATTATCTAGTATTTAATTTTATTTATCATGTAAGATTTATTGTTAATAATTGTTTATTATGTACTTATTTTTTATTATTTTTAGTATTTATTTCTATATTAAATATTATTCACATAAAAAAATATTTCTTATTAATTTTGTTAATCAAGAATGATTATTTATAATTCTACAAATAATTTTAAATTTTAATTTACCTATTTAATAATTATTTTTATTTTAATAAAATACAAAAATTTGAATCATAACACGTTAAAAGTCTTATCCTAGCTCAATAGGTTTGATATATATTTTTTTGGTGCACCACGTTTGGTTAAGTCATGATTTTAACATGTAAAAGAGGTTTGATAGATAATCTTATATACTAAATTTCTCTCACCAATCAACATGTAAAGATTTGTCAGTAAGAAAAAACCCAATCAACATATGTAAACTCATTATGTATTGAATTAGTTTATCTTATCATCTCTTAATTATACAATGTGTCAAGCGGACTCTAAAATTCCTTTATTATTTTGATATATAAAAGTACTTGGTTAATTATGATATACGAACTTATACAATAAACAATTAATAAAAGCATAATATATAGTATTAATTTACCATATCATATTTAGTATAGTATGTCATGTACCCCGAGAGAATTAATTTATTGAAAGAGAATTAAATTAAGCCATCTTGAGCTATTAGTAAGTAACATAGGTATACATGAAATCTTACATTTAAATCTCATTTAGTACCATTAACATTAAAAAGACAGAAATAAAAGAAAGGATATAGAACCATTCCATTCGCACCTACCATCACGTACTATACTACTATATTTCATATTGCATACGAGATGTTAGGCGGCTTGTCACTACTTTAGATTTGTGTGCAAACTGTTTTATTTTAATAGTTTATAGAGTGTGGTGCTCAAGTTCGACCTAGAAACCATGAAATAAGGTTGGATTAATCTCACGTTAAAAAATATAAATAATAATAACTTGTTACTATTTTTATCCACTTTTAACTGTCTTTTAAAAAATTAATAAAAATTTAATACATTAGAAACTTGATATATTTGGACTCTAATTTTGTCAAGATATATTAAATTTTTAATGTACTTAAATTTTATTGATTCTCTGAAAAAAAACAGATAAAAGTGGGTGGAGGGAATATATTTTTCATCATGTTATGCTTTGAGACTGGAGCATGCTTCGTCAGCTGGTTCCTATTATATGACACGTTTAATTTACAAGGCGCATCCCTTTGTCCTAGTGAAAGTGAAAGGAAAAATGTCATGAATGTCAAAAAAATAAAATAAAATTGCAAGTTCCTTTTTTTTTTTTAGATAATTGTTCATGATGACCTGAATAAGGTATCATACAAAAGGAGTACATATATGTAATATTCCAAAGTCAACTATAAAAACTTTAGCACACCCTGCTAACAAAGGCAATAAAAACATTTTCCTCTCTACTCATAGTACTTCAAGAACACTACTGGATCTCATACCACATATGAGCTCAACACACGTAATCACATCTCATAGAAAAATTATACTCTCCCTTATAACATGATGATGAGTGTAGAGATGGCTATCATCTCCATAGTGACAATCTGTTTGAGCACAGCCACCAAGAAGTGGATATCAATTATTCCCCAAAGCACAACAATCATTCCTTTTGAGCTTGGTTTCTGTATCAAGGAGTTGGCTACTTGTCTTTGAATGTCACACTTGCAGTCTTGAGTGTGGGGTGAACCAGGTATGATGACCCCACTTGAATACACATAAACAATGTTCTGTATATGGAAGCTTAATCAACATATAATTTCATCATGAGAACAATTAAATGCAACCAATGATTCCATACACATGCCTATTCCTCGACTTAACATTCCAGGACTTACGTGTTGACCATTACATCAGCCAAAATATAGCCATATTGACGACCTCTTCATGGCTGTAAATTTTTCAAATATGATATTATTCCTACATTTCCATACCACCCAATTAGAAACAAAAAAGCCGTTATCCATTTCTTTCTCATCATCCCTCCTAACTTTCATTCCTAACCAAGACTCTAAGGCTATTTTCATGTCAAATGGAGTAACCCAAGCCACATTCCATTTTTTCAACCATATTCCCCACACAGTCCAAGCAAAGTCACATGCTAGAAAGAGGTGGCGCAAATCCTCTCCCTTAGTACCACACATTGGACAAATATTGTGTTCCTCTTGGATAATGCCCAACCTACACAGCCTATCTCTTGTATTTAGTCTTCCAATCACAGCAAACCAGTTCAACACCTCCACTCTAGGGGGCACAAGTCCTTTCCAAACCTTACTAGCATAGTTGAAACTATTTATTTCTCGAGGCTGTTGGCACCCATTAATCAATTTTTCCATCACCGACTTAACAGAGAATACACCTTTCTTATCAAACTTCCAAATCAATTTGTCCACCTAAGAAACAGAGTTTGATTAAAAGGTGGACAAATTGCAAGTTCCTAATAATAGAGTTTTTTAGGTACACCTAAGAAATAGAGTTTGATTAAAACATTTGATTGAATTTCACTTATAAATAGGAACAAATATGTTTTAAACAAAAGTTTTACACGAACTTAATAATCAAATGTAGCATAGAAATTGATCATTGGATAATTAACATTACACCATTAAAAACAAGGTATGCTAATAAACATGATTGTGACTTCGAGAACAAAAAAACACGATGTTCCACAACTTATGTTACTACTAATTAATATAATTTTGCAATTTTCCTCTTCTCCCCCACTCAGATACGTTTAAAAAATAAGAGTTTTTTTTAACCAGTATCTTTAAGACGTTAATTAAGATTTCTAAGGTAGAAAATTTTTATTGAAAAAAATGAAATTTTTAAGTTACCAATACATTGAATATATTGGAAGTATCAAAAGTTTCTACCATTAAAAACTTTAACTAGTGCCCTTTAGCAAAACTCTAAAATTAAAAACTAATAATCTTGATCTCCAGAACATGCAAATAGTAGCATGCTACTCCCACTGCCTTCGTTCTCAAATAAGAGTTCAATTTAAAATGCGCACATGAATTAATAAAATACTTGGTAAAACCTTGATATTAAGATGATTTAATTGTACTTACTAAATTACCCTCACTCCTTTTCTCTCTCTTCTCTCCATTACACCCTCTCCTCCACTTATATATCATTTAATAAGGGTATAGTTAGGAAAAAAAATTAATACTTCATCCATTCTCTAATAAGTGTCTATATTTAATTATGTAAACATATTAAGGAAATAATTAGATAGTCTTGAAGTTGAATAAATTTAAGTGTATTTTTTGCCCTACCACCTATTTTAATACTCTCTCATATTTAATCTATCCACTAACTCTCTCACTCATAAGGGTATCAAATAAAAAATAATTAATATTGTTTAGAATTCTTAAAAGGACATATAATAGTAAAAAAATAAAATTTTGTAGATGGACTTATTAGATAACTAAGGGGATACTGTTTTGAATTCTAAAATTTGCTTAGATAAATTCTTTAATGATTAACCTGGATAAATTATAAATGTAAATATTTTTTCATTGATCTTACTCCTTATTTTGAGTTGTGTTATTTGTATTCATAGGGTGTGGGGTACCGTGTCGACTCATTCAATGATAAATGAGGCGTAAGTCAACACGATATTCCATATCTCATAAGTACAAATAATTTTTTTTATTTTAGGATTTTTGTTAACGAGTGCACTAATAAGTAAAATCACTCATAAAAAAACTTAGAAATAGAAAGCTTTGATAGAAAAAACTAAATTAAATTGTTAGTATATTGGATACACTGATTGAATTAAAATTTTCCTCTTATAATTCCTTAATTATATATATATCAAAAGTCTTCTTAAAAAATTGTATATATCAATATTAATATTAATATTTAGTAGTGATTGTGCACATAAATTTTGATGAATATATATAACAAAGAAAAAGGATGGAGCATGTTTTGCAAGCTGGAGCATATAATCTTGTATCCTAAAAAACAGGTAAAAGAACATGACCATGGCTCATTAATTGATGTCATAAAGATTGGCAGACACAATGGCCGCGTAATTATGTTGGCACACTTGTACCAAAAACACATACAGGTTTCTAAAACTAATGTTACTAAATTTGCAAATATTTAGTACATTGAAAAATCAATTTATGTGTTCGGACATATTAATTTTATAATGTATAAATTTTTTACTGATTTTCTAAAAGGCACTTAAAAATAGGCAGAGGAAGTAATAAATTTTTAATTTACTCTCTCCTCTCCAACTCATGTAACATTAACACACAAAGACTATAGTCACGATCCCCCAACATGCAAATATCATGCTAAATATTTTATCGTAGCTATATATATGTAGCTAGACATGAACTTAGATGAATAATAGAAGCATAGGCTTCGTAATTAGAAAGAACATATTGGCTAACAACTTCTCATAAACAATGATCTTATGCTTGCTAATTCAGCATACCCACTTTTGTCTTATACAATGCATGATTCATTTCCCAAGTAAGACAAAAAGTTTAAATTATTCTACACTCCACATATATAAAATAGCTGAATGATTAATTGTTTTTGCATTATTTCAATTATGATAGCAATAAAATATATTATTTGCGTTGTCTAACGTCTTGCTCCACCAATACCAACGAGGTAGGTGCTTTTTTTCCGCCATCTCTTTTTGTCCTTTATCGTTCCCAATGATGATTTTTTTATAAGAGCTCTCGAATAAAAAATCGTTTCGCAGGTTCGAAAATTACAAGACACGATCCGGGATACGTGGCGCCAAAATCGAGTAAATTGAGACAACGGCGTTAAGTCACAGGTAAGCTTGAGGTATCAATAAACTTTTGTATTCAACAATTATGATTTAAGGAAAAGCTTTATCAATCTTATTATCTTAAATGAAAACAGAGTGCATAAGATGATTGCTGTTTGTAGATTAGGGTTGTTCTAATCATATTTATTAATTGCAATAAAAAATGGCATAGTTTAAAATTTTATGATATTTGTAGTAATGGGGTTGTCAACTTAGGTAACAGTGATTGTTTGGATACTGTTAGAAGGGGCATGTGAAAATGAGCATGCATAGTGGTTGTGTGCATAAATTAGTGATGAGGTATATGCCTGCTCTTGGGATAAATTGGATTTCTTTGTGTAGAATTGGTGTATTGAGCTAAGAATATTATGCAAAACACGAAGTACTAAAGCAAGTTTGTAGTGGTTCTTTGGTGAAAGTGAATGCTAAGAAGACTCGTAGCAACTTATATAAGTTGATGGGAAGAGATTATTGCCAATAAAGATAGTGATGTAGTATATAATAATGTGAAGAGTGTGGAGCGTTCATACATGTAAAAAAAATGGTGACATTTGCAAGTATTTTGGTCCATCTAGGATGTGAAAATAGGAGAAAAAATTAGTGAGTTCAACAAAAAATGAAGATTTAAGGTTTATCAAAAAATGGGATATTTAAAGGGATTTGGATATTTTCACGCAAGTTTATAAAAACTCCCCAGTCAATTTGAACATATTCCTCATTAATGTTATCTTATAGATTTCCGTGGATGCCACTATCTCACTTAACATATAATACATCAATAAAAACAAGATCACGCAATGTATTAAAAAATAAATTTTAAATTGATGTAACTCATCATGATTTGCATATTTAAAACCTAAAATATCAAATTTTTAATTTCAATGAAATTCACGTATAACTTAAGGATTCACATCAATAATTCTTGTGAGATAGAGAATCCTCCCGTATACAAATTGCATATAATTTACATATAATTTGCACGTTGAAGAGTATGTTCAAGGGAGATCAATGTTTGAATTAGAGCTGTTAAAATGGGTTGTGATTGTGAGTCAACACAACGCTCAACCCATAAAAATGATTAGTTGGGTTGCTAAAATGTGAGCTCATATAAAAGTTGGTTGATTTGGCTCGGCCCACATATATAATCCGTGGGTTAAATGGGTTCGATTAGGTTGGTAGTGGGTTGACTTAGTTTCTCTCCATTTTTTTAAAATCGATCTATCATGTAAAATGCGACATACTTATTATCTTTGAATAGAATTTGAATTTAATTTAATGTTATATGTGTTTTTTTTTTGTTTTGCATTTTATAAGTGTATATATATATATTCTATTTTCATATTTTTAGCCTTTTATAAGATTTTTCAAGTTTTATTTTGTCAATTTTAAAATCTTCAATTATTCTTATTTTTTTCAAATTTTTTGGTGATTTAATCCATTTAACCCACCAATTTTGGTGGGTTGAACTAGGTTAGAATCTTTTTGGCTTGCCATGAAATTGAATACTGGGTTAACCTATTTTAAAACTTTTGACCCAAATGATGAGCCAATCCAACTGGGTGAGCTAGACTCACTCTGGCAACTCTAACCCAAATAAACAGAGAAATTTCACCAAATGAGATAAATGTAATTTGGCCCGATAATTAAGGCACTCTCGCTCTCCCCCTGTACTAAGGGGTGAGTCCCATGAAAAAAGTGGGCCCTACCAAGGGCATGGGGTGTGTTGGTACCACCATAGAGCCTAGTCACGACCGAAACCGAATCCTTCTTGTTTTGGTTTGGAATTGGAAAATGGGAACCTACGGTGACGTGACGGTGCAAATTTAAAGAGTTTCACAGCTGCGGCATTTATGGCAAAGTTCAAAAAAATCGAATGGGAGTTAGAGGAAAGGACAAGATTGTCGAGCAATTTACGACCATGGCATTGTCTTCGATTTATTTCTTCACACGGTCTCGCACACTTGGCAGTCAATGCCGATCTTAATTTATATAGAACTGCGTGACCTTTCTCTGCTCCTTTGTTTTTCTCCATGTCTGGGCTGCGACTTTGAATACTCCCTCCATTGTTGAACACTAGTTATTCAATTTCACATCCTATCTCCATCCATTTTTAAGTATTTTTCAAAAAAATACTAGAAGTTTAATATATTAAAAACTCAATATATTTAGATATAATTTATATCTAAATACATTAAATTTATAATATAGCAAACTTTTATTAATTTCCTGAAAGAAGGTTAAAAATAAAAAAGAGTGCATATTGAAATTTTAAAAAATTATTGAGTTATTTTTATTTCTTTTTAATAATCTAATTTTCTCTTATTTTTTTTACTATATCTCTTCTCTTTTAATAGTATTTAATAAGAGTATTATTGAAAATAAAAAATTAATACTATTTAAATTTTTTAAAAAGATAATTATTTATAGATAAAGAAATTTTTTTAAATGAATAATTTTTTAATAACAGAAGAAGTAATATAAGTAAATAGTAAAAGGATTCATTCTCTTTCAATTTTCACACTAATTTGGAATATTAAAAAAAGTAAGTTTCAAAAGTTTTATTTGGATCAGTTCTTTAAAAATATGAAAACTTATCTTTTCAATGTGATTCTTTCTTTCTTTCTTTTTTTTTAATAACTACTGCCCTTAAAAATATGATCCTTTCTTTTCAATATGAAAACTTATTTATTTCTTTTTGTTCACTCATTCTTTTAATTATACTTCCGTATCTGAAACTAAGGCAACATGTAACTAAAATTTTTTATTTTAATTTTAAAATAGTTTAAGTAAATAAATAGAATATAATATAATATTTAACAACGTTAGAGTTGGATTGCTTGATGTAATTTGACATTTATTTCTGTTGAGGCATGCTTAGGTTAATAATTCTGATTACTGCATCCATGCCATCTTATTGTATTCCATTTCATTCAACTCACTATAAATATCTAAACATAGCCCAACTAATGTTTTAAGTTCAAGGATTGTGAATAGAAAAATTATCACATTATTGAGAGAATTTTTTTATTGTGGGCACCTTGATTAACCAAATTAGTTAAGCTTTGTGAAGTTTGGATACAAAATTTATCATATTTTTATCACCTTTTTTTTTTTGGTCCAACATTTTTATCGCATTTGAAACCAATCTTTTTATGCAAACAAACGAAACGGTCTTTTATTCATTCCACGGATAATACCAATCATAAGCAAAATCATGGAGGGTGCAGATCTGATACAGGTCAAAGGATCAATAACAATGTTGGATGCGTAAATGAAGGATGCCCTTTTAATTTAGACAATGATGAGACTGATATGATCTCAAAAAACACTATAAAAAGTATCAACACACCTCTCCAACCGAACTTGGGCTGATGTCACTCACCTAGATTTCCCTCCCAACTATTTTGGTCTCAATTGGCATAGAACTTTAGGAGCAAGCAAGCAAAACTTTATCACATTCGAATCACCACAAAATAAAACCCTTTAATTTGAAATTTAAGTTCATACTACCATAAAATAATGACAAAAAGAGAATAACAGGTAAAACAAGATCACGTAGGTCCCCCGCACACTGCAATCCTGCCATTGCTCCAAATAACCATTGCTTCATTTGTCAGTGAGCTAAAGTTAGCGACTTTGTCATAACGACACCATAACACGACACTGCCCCTTATTAATGACATATAAGTTATAGCAACATCACGGCAGTGCAGAGATTTTGATACCATTTTTCTTCTTTAAGATCCCGCGCATGCAGCAACATTTAAAAATCTTAATGTGACAATATCACGTTCAGAACTCAAACCCAAGTAAGTCTATGGTCTCATAGTAGACTTTTACATATTTTAATGAGTAAGGGGAGAACAAAAGTTCAACTGCTCATCTCCATCATCTATCTCATAATATTTTAGTTAAAAAAATATTTACAGTTCAAATGATACCATTCATTTATAAAAAAAAGCTGAGAGTTGATCCGAAATTAAGCAGCAAAAGAGAGAAATAAACATACATATATATATACATACAAATTATTGAAGACATAAGTTTAGGCGGATTTGATGCCAGCAACACGTTGCCACAAGACTCAAAGAACATCTACAAAAGGCTTATGAGATCATTTATCAATAGCGCCTTTACATGAACAATGGAAATAAAACTCGTGTTTTCATAGGATATAAGTCTATTCCTTTTCAACTACATCGGCCTTTGTTAATCACCTATGCGTGTACTAATTCAAACACTCTTCATTATACTTTACTTCAACTATTTGTTAACATGTATTCTATGAATATTTTAAAAGGAAATGAGTTTTTTATTTTAATTAAATAATATTCAATTTTAAGTTTTTCAAAATAATATTTTTTCTATAAA
The DNA here is from genome assembly GCA_031216105.1 of Dalbergia cultrata. NCBI lineage: Eukaryota > Viridiplantae > Streptophyta > Magnoliopsida > Fabales > Fabaceae > Dalbergia > Dalbergia cultrata. Next base: position 64,122,013 of record CM062346.1, read on the forward strand.
AAAATTATATTTATCTCTTATTTATTATTTTATATTATATTGGGGTTTGAGACATAAGTTGATTTTGAGTAAATCTTTCTAATCTCATTAATTTTTATGATGGTATGATGATCTTGTCTTATACTAGCCATGCCTTTTAGCAGTGGAAAACAAGGAGAGATAAAGCTTTTGTAAATTAGTGAGGAAAAACAAGCTTCAGATAAATTGTCCTTAATAAAGAATTTTCTTTTATACAAAAGAGTTAAATCTTGATGGCATGCATCTTATACCTACTAGAAATATGGGACTGCAATCTCGACCCACCCATAGGGAATTAGGATAGAGGGTTTCACAGGTTGACTACGTGACACAAATCCTCTTATGAGTATCCCTGACTAATTTAGCCTCGATTTTTCATTGATTGGGCAAATTTCTAATAAGATCTCCTACAATCTTACAACAAGCATAAATTCAGGATGTATCTCTCAACAATGGTGATTAATATGAAGCATATCTATTATTTTCTAAATCACATGAGAATCTTTTTATTGAAGGATGACGTATCAATTTATTCATAGAGTTAACCTAAGTTATATAAGGGGTTGAACTCCTCACATATAATGACTATACACTCTTACCACTCCATGCTTCATTGTCTTCACATGTATCCATCTCACTCACATGGATGCTTGAAGGAACCTGCACTCTTATCAGAATTTCGAGTTAGGAACACATCTAACATCTTACTCTTAGCTCGCATGGCTCAAATCCAACTTGAGCCGATAGAGTACTTGTACAAATACAATTTCGTCGTTTGTTGCTTCACGAGGAGGTAGCTTCTACATCTTACCCAAATTTTGCTTTGTCCCTACTAAGAAGCACAGGACAAAACATGTTTTAATCAATATTTTACAACTTTTAATTTTAAAATAAACAAGATATTTGTTCTTTATTTTCTTTAAGATATTTTATCTAAATAAATTTCTGTTATATATGATAATTGAAATATAAATTATCAAATAAAAATAAATATTTAATATTTAAAATTAAGCAATAATTAATATTTTCTTTTAAAAGTAATAAATAAAAAATAATAATTATTGGTTTACTTCTTCTAAAGATAGTCGGTATGGAAAACAATTGCTATAGATTAGAAACTATTAGACCGAGATAAGGAAGCTCTTTTTTTTAAATGAAAATTAAATATGTATTTATTTTTAATTTATGAGAATATTTACTACTTTTAATTTTTGAATTTATTCAATAATATAAAAATAGATGCATCCTCGTTTATTTATTTTAGAAATAGGGTTTTGTTAGATTTTGTTTCTGTCTTATTACTGAGTTACCCGCGTCAGAGGTCTTCTACATTGTACAACAAACTGCACAGAATTACGTTTTCTCCTCAAATATAAATATTTTTTAAAAAATAAGATAATTTTCTCTTAATTTGTTTTTTCAGAGTAAATCCAGTTTAATCCTCTTAAAAAATAATGCCAGATACATGGGTCTCAAGAACAAAAATATATTTTATGATTCCTCACGATTAAATATACATAACTAATTAGTCTATTCTCAATATACTCAGAGTATTATGGAGCAAATTGATCCTGATAATCTGTAAAATAATTTTAATTGATCCTTAATAAAAATAAATAAGATAAATAAGTCAATAATGTGTTCAGGATTTTTCTTATACTTCTTAAGTTATTTATCGCTTATAGTTGTAGCTAATCTTTTTAAGACGAAGAGAGTGTGTCCCACATTTTCGAACTACCGAGTGAATTTTTTTATTTTTTAGACCAAATTTGTCTTGATCTATTTTTTTAGGTATTGAGACATTCACACTTGTTTTTCTAATTGTAACTTTTGTTTGTTTTCTCGGTCTGTGTGTGATTGTGTCTGTGTCTCTATCTCCATTGGTCACTCACAGCAAGGCTGTTGTATCTTCTTTTCCTTCTTTCCCATAAAAAACCATTATTATTTTCTACTTTGTGAGTATTATTCATTTCCATTTTCCTCACTCCCCAAACACTGGTTTTTCTCCTCTTTCAGGGTTGGTCTTTCTCTTTCTAATAAACTCTCCTACTTTGTTTCATTTCTTTTATCTGTGCTTTTTCCTTTTGGTTTGGACACCCCATTCTCATATTTTATTATGAAGGAGCCGTTTTGAGTGTCAAGTTGAGGTGTTAGCTCATTCTACTTTTAGCTGGAAATCAAAGTTATAAGATTCTGATTATATATATATAAATGTGTTATGTGTGTGTTATTCTCTTTTGTTGTTTTTTTTTTCGCTGGATGTTCATTTGTCCACTCTGCAAGGATTGATTGATATAATCAAATACAATATAAATATAGAGAAAAAAGAAAGAAGGTTTGGACTGTGGATCTTATTATTCTGGCATTACCCTTTTTTCCTTTCTTGTTTTTTAGAGTCTCCAATGATGTGTGTCTTTTGACCTTCCAAGCCAACAAAATGGTTGTTGCAAGTGATTATTGAATCATAATTTATATGTTTGTTGAATGTATGTGGCACATTTTTGTTATGCAGTGTTGTGAGTGTGTGTGTTTTTTTTCTTTTCTCTATTTCTTGGTTTCCAAATTCCTTTTTTCTGATCTATGTTGAAATCTTGGACTGTGCAGGGTGAAAATTTTGGTGCTGAAGGAACTGTACCTTGACTTGAGTCATATATATCAAAGGGTGGTGATTGGTGATTGGAATGGTTGCTGTTGAAAAAGGAAGGACATGATACTATTTATGTAGGGGAATCTTTGGAAGAGGTTTCCTTCTGAGTGTTTTTGATAATAGAGCCAACTAGTTGGATCCAAATCTCACAACCCCCTTTACCTTTTGTTTTTTCTTTCTTGAAGCTGGTTTCTTTACTTTCTTTTCAACTATTTTGACCTTGGTGGGGTGTTTTGAAGGCACAAGAAAAAGAGAACGGCTAGTGAAGGGTCCTCCTTTTTTGTCTTTTTAAAATCTTCACACTAAGCTCAGTGTGTATGTGCGATGTGTGATGTGTGTGCAGTGCTTTGCTTTGAATCTTCTTGAATTTTAGAAACACCTGAAATCCAGCACCGTTGCATTTTGAGCCACAAAAAAAGGGGTATCGGATTCTTCACGGATTTGGTACTACTTTGGGAATGTACTTGCAGCATCACTCTTATACGTGACAACAAGAAAGAAACAAAGATTCTGTGAACGTTGGAAGAGGGTTTTGCTTTGTTGTGAGTGAAGGTTTGAATTCTGGTTAAAAGGGTCTTGTCCATGGTTGTGGAATTCACAGGCATGTTGTTGGGTTATAACTGGTATTAAATGATCATAGTACTAGTGGGGACAAGTTTTGTTGTGTTTCTCCTACGTAGGAACTTAAATGTCTTTGATGGTTTTTGAGATTTGAGAGTTAATTCTTTTTGAGCAAGGGTAGGTTTTTTGTTTTTTTTGGTGGCTTGTTGTGGGTGGTGATGAGTCGAGAGCAGCAGAAGGGAGGGAAGCTAGAGAAAGGCTCCGATGGCGCCGAGAAGGTTATTGTTGCTGTTAAGGCGTCAAAGGAAATCCCAAGGACTGCTCTTGTTTGGTCTCTCACTCATGTTGTTCAGCCTGGAGATTGCATTACACTGCTAGTTGTTGTGCCTTCACAAAGTTCAGGTAATGCCTCTCTTATGTGCTTCTCTTGTCACAAGATAGTGTTTTGTATTGGCAAATTGGCTAATGGTAATTTCCTTCTTTGTCACTCCTCCTTTAATAATGGGAATTGGTTTTATGTTTTGCACTCTCAAACTATTTTGCATTCTGAAACTATGTCATGGTAGGGTCGGTGGGTGACACAATGCATTTTTAACCTTTAATCCCTTGGTTTCATGGCCATTTGAACCTTCACTATGCTATTATGTGTGATTGACTATTATTCTTTCCACACATATATGCAGGCAAAAGATTATGGGGTTTTCCAAGATTTGCTGGTGACTGTGCCAGTGGCAGTAAAAAGCACCCTCCAGGAACAATTTCAGAGCAGAAGAGTGATATCACTGATTCTTGTTCTCAGATGATCCTTCAGCTCCACGACGTCTATGATCCAAATAAGGTTAGTAGCCTACCTTTCTGAAAAGTTCATGCAAATTGAATGATGAGTATGTATCCTTATGCCAACCTTTCTCAACAGATAAATGTCAGGATTAAAATTGTTTCCGGATCACCTTGTGGAGCAGTGGCTGCAGAAGCCAAGAAAGCTCAAGCCAATTGGGTCGTATTAGACAAGTAATAGTCTCTCTTATAGTTTCCCATCTGCAAGGCATGCTATTGTAACTATGAAAGTTAGTTTCTTGTTTACTTTTTTGTTGTTAATCTTGGGTAATAGCTCAGTTTGTGCTGTTGGTGATTTTCTTTGCAGACAGCTCAAACCTGAAGAAAAGCGATGCATGGAAGAGCTGCAGTGTAACATTGTGGTTATGAAGCGTTCCCAGCCGAAAGTACTCCGCTTGAATTTGATTGGATCGCAGAAGAAGGATGTTGAAGAAGTAAGTGCATCCCCTTCTGAGCAAGACGAGTTGCCTGAAAAGCGAAGCAAAAAGAGGAATGATTCTTTGAATTCCATCAAGGGACCATCTGTCACTCCAACTAGCAGCCCAGAGCTAGGGACTCCATTTACTGCAACGGAAGCTGGCACCTCATCAGTTTCAAGCTCTGATCCAGGAACCTCACCATTCTTTATCTCAGAGACAAACGGTGAGCCAAAGAAAGAGGAGACTATCAATGAAAATCAAGAACTTGATGGTACTAATTCAGACACAGAAAGTGAAAGTTTGTCCACATCTTCGGCAAGCTTGAGATTCCAGCCATGGATCACAGAATTACTTCTGCATCAACAATCATCACAACGCAACGAAGAAAGACCAGAGATATCTCATGATATGCCTCAAGCATCTACAACCAGAGCTTTGCTAGCAAAGTTTTCAAGGCTTGATATAGGATCTGGAATTGAAATCTCAACCTATAGAAATGACTCAGATTTCAGTGGAAATTTAAGGGAAGCAATAGCATTATCTAGAAATGCCCCACCTGGTCCCCCTCCATTATGTTCAATATGTCAACACAAGGCACCTGTTTTCGGAAAACCTCCAAGGTGGTTCAGCTATGCTGAATTAGAACTTGCCACTGGTGGATTCTCAGAGGCCAATTTCTTAGCAGAAGGGGGATTCGGATCGGTGCATAGAGGGGTTCTACCAGATGGACAGGTCATTGCTGTCAAGCAACATAAATTGGCTAGTTCTCAGGGTGACCTTGAATTCTGCTCAGAGGTAGAAGTCCTGAGCTGTGCTCAGCATCGAAACGTTGTTATGCTGATTGGATTCTGTATAGAGGATAAGAGAAGGCTACTAGTTTATGAGTATATATGCAATGGATCCTTGGATTCACATTTATATGGTGATTTCTCTTGCTCCCATACCAAATTCTGTCATGATAGAAATATACATTTGAATTGCCTTAAAATTGGAAAACAAGATTAGATATGCTAAAATCTCATTTATAAAACTGATAAAAGACTATTAGATAAGCCTTATTTATATAGGTATATATATAGATACATATGTATTTTGATAGTGGTTGCTTTTTTAATCTATATGCCAACTAAAACCATAGGATGAAGGATGATTGTTCTAGTCTTTTAAGGCTACATTGATGCAGAGTGTATTAATATCATGATATTTTCATTTTACATACAGTGATTGAAATATGATATAGGATCCTTTCTTCTGGTACTGACTACTGACTTGATTGTACTTAATCTAATAGTTTAAAGTATTTCAGGGAGACAACGGGAACCCTTGGAATGGTCTGCAAGGCAAAAAATTGCTGTTGGAGCTGCTCGTGGATTACGATATCTTCATGAAGAGTGCCGAGTTGGTTGCATTATCCACCGTGACATGCGGCCAAACAACATTCTTATAACACATGATTTTGAACCACTGGTAGGGTCGTGCTTTGCCTCCTTTGTACAAAGCAATCTTGTAGTTTACAAAATGAAAAGCACCATTACCTCACTATTGCATATTCATATGTCTACAATTTTCTTTTAGATCAATAATGTAATTGTGGACTCTTCAATCTTAAAATTTACTTACCAAAGGATAAAGGTCATGGAGTTTTCAGAGTTTCCTATAGATCATTATCTGAATTCTGAAGTGTGTATTGACTTTTGAGGTGGATCAAATGTGTGCACCATTTTCTAACTGTATAATGTTGTGTTGAATTATGCAAGGTTGGTGATTTTGGACTGGCGAGGTGGCAGCCTGATGGCGACACAGGTGTGGAGACTAGAGTAATTGGAACATTTGGGTATGTTTTGTATTCATCCTGAATGGTTTTCATCGTCCAACTTTTCTGTGCAATATGAACTTTTAACTAAGCTATGCGATTGCTGTATAGGTATTTGGCTCCTGAATATGCTCAAAGTGGCCAAATAAGTGAAAAAGCTGATGTTTATTCATTTGGGGTGGTATTAGTGGAGCTTGTTACAGGGAGAAAAGCTGTGGATCTCACTCGGCCCAAGGGACAGCAATGTCTTACTGAGTGGGTAAGTTAAGAGTATAATAACATCTAGTTGTTATGATCTTTACTTGCCCCATAGTGGTATCATTTTAAGAGTTAAAAAAATTAACATTCATGAGAAACATAATATTCCAATTAACAAACAGGAGACCTTGAAATTTTTTCTTTTTTGGTTGTTCATGCACTAATTGTGTAAACATTTGGATATTAAACAGGCACGACCACTGGTAGAAGATTATGCCATTGAGGAACTGATTGATCCAAGGCTGGAGAACCACTATGCAGAAAATGAAGTCTGTTGCATGTTGCATGCTGCATCATTATGCATTCGGCGAGATCCTCATTCTAGGCCACGCATGTCACAGGTTAGGAAAGCTTTTGAATCGATCTTTTGATCTTGGCAAACTGGCTTTGAAGAATTCACAATATTCTGGAATCAACTAGAAAAAAGTTGACTGCATATCATGTTCGAAAGAATTAGATCATGTCCCCCAATACATGAGAGGCTATAACCATAATTCCTCATGTGCATACAATGCACTTTCTTCTTAACCAATGGAATAAATTACACTAGCTTCCCTTGAGATTAGGTGATAGTACATGTAATATTCCTTCATTTGTCATGCCTATGTTGACACTCCTGCAAGGGTACTCCGTGTCATGCCTATGGGAGTGCTTGATGTCACGTTCCATCAAAACAAAAGGGTATCAGGTGTAATATCACCTAAGCCCCAAGGGGTTTAGTCTATGTTTTTGATAATGGAGGATTATCTTGTGTAACACCATCAAACCTTGAGGAAGATCGATATAATCTACCCTAATCAATATCCTGCCTGCCTATGATTCCTAAATTTCGTCTACTTCCAAGTAATGTGTGATTTTTATATAATTTGTTGCAATTGCTATTAAATGCTAAGTTCTTCTGCTTGTTTGTTCAAGGTTCTCCGAATACTAGAGGGTGACATGGTGATGGACACAGGTTACATTTCAACTCCAGGATATGATGCTGGAAACCGGAGTGGTCGACTCTGGTCAGAGCCGCTGCAGAGGCAGCACAATTACAGTGGTCCCTTGTTAGAAGAGTCACTGGAATCATTCAGTGGAAAGCTATCTCTAGAGAAATACAGGCCTGCATATTGGGATAGGGACAAGGCTAATAAAAGGACTTCATGTGAAGATGACATTTGAAGGAGTTGATCATGATGACAATTGCATTCTTGTAATCCTAAATATGTTTGCTGCCCTCTTATTTTGTAGTTTTCCTTTCTATCTTTCTGCATTGGGATCTAATTTTGCATCTGTATAGTAGCAGAGTGAAAGTAGGAGATGTAAATATAGACGCTTTCAAAATTCTTCCGGGAAATTATGTAAACTAGTGCCAAAAAGGCCTTAATCAGACATGAGAGCTGTCTATGGTCTTGAAATGTATGCAATAGCTTCTTCAAGGGTGGTTCAGTTCTCCTTCTCTTTCTCTCCCTAATGCATGTGTGTATGTGTGTGCATGTGCATGCATGCATTGAGAAGCAAACAAACTTAGATTGATGAGTGTCATCTGAACTAACAAACACTGACAATGACACTGGCAAGCTGCCAAATCACAGTTAGCTTTAAGGCATCAATGAAAGGTAAAATCAGAGGTGGTGCCATATATATATATATATATAGAGAGAGAGAGAGAGAGAGAATATTGGGTAAACTACATTGTTCTTTTTTGAGATTAGGAGATATCACACACGTTGAGTGGCGGAGCTTCATCGGGACAATGGGGGCCAAGGCCCCCCCAAATTTTTTTTCAAAAAATTATATATATATATATAACAAATTTAAATTTAAATGTAATAAAAATGTAAGAAAATTATATAATATCATTTAATTATATCTTTCTATACATGTATAATTTTTTAAATAGATAGTATGAGAGTTAAATATGCATAATAAATAAAAAGTGTGATATATTATATTATATAGATTATGTTATTCTATATAAATGAGTTTTAGCAACTTAAAATCCATTAACTTGTATTTTAATTAAAAAGAAAAAGATCACATCATAATTAAGTATCATTTTAGTTTTTTTAATACATTAAATAAACAATTATAAGAACAGATTCAATATAGACAATGAATTTGTTAACTTTGTGCTTTACTTAGATATTTAAGGATACTTATAAAATTTTTGCATATTTGGGAATATAATATAGAAAGAAAAGGTTTTTTTTTAATCTAAATTTGAAACGACTTTACATGTTTGAATAAAAATTAAAGTAATTTTCATTTTGAAATTCACTTATAAGTGAAAACAGGTTTTAATTTTTTTTTATTATATGCAAAATTAATTACTTTAGCATTTTAATGCTCTTATTAAAATAATCCTAAATTGCAAATATTATAAAATTTAGAAAATCATTTGATACTTTTTTAGTAATTTGTCACATAAAATTCATTATTTCAAATAATTCAAATGAAAAAATACCACTTAAAAATTACTTTAAGCTAGTACAACCAAACAGAAAATTAATTTTGAAATAATCAATTACAACAAAAATTCAATTATAAATGCATTTGATTATTGAAATAATTTTAATCTCATAATTAATCTAAATATGCATCAGTATTTATCAAGTTAGTTATTTGCTATAAAATTTATATATAGATGTGTAATTAATTTTAACTTAATTTAATTCTTATAATTTAATTGATATGTGAAACATTCCCCCTCCCCCAAAATTTTTCTTTAAGCTTCGACACTGCACACGTTGTCCTTAAATTTGTCATGCCTACACACGCCATTACAACAATATTCAATATTATGTTTACAGGATGTTTAGTGTCACATTTCATAGAATATAAGGATACATATTATCATTGCTTAAACAATTAAACCTCATGAAAGGTTAGTAAATATTTTCACAAATCATGGGATTCATGTGTAATATTGTCTAGCCACAGTAGAGTTAGTTGTAATTTATGTATCTGTCTTCAACTTCTAACTTTTGAAGCATGTAAAACCAAAAAATTCTTGGTTGGCTGATGTTGACAATGTCCTATATATATTTTTTATTTAATTCTTGACTTTTGAATCATGTGAAGCAAAATTTATTGGTTGGCTGATGATGACAAGCCTGGGAGGTACAGACATAATACAATCAGGAGAGACATGTCAAGTGTCATGTTTCTTGGTTATGATTTGGCGAGTTATAAACGAAAAGACTCCATTCCTTATCCCCAAGGTATCCCCCTCTGATTCTTGTCCTTATATCATACTTGTTATATATCAGCCTCAGCAGATATCTTGCAGAATCCACAGGTGTGATTCTTGCATTATTATTGTGTAGTTTCCTCTTTAGACAAACTTGCTGGATGAAGGGGCTGGAGAACACTCATCCTATCTTTCCTATATTTTGATACTTCCTGATCACACGTTTCTTTACCATTTTAACCTCTTTCATTACTACCTCTTGTCTAATAAATTTTCTGGGGTATATTCCATATTTCGGTATATTCATAATGAAACATAATTGGATTAGATTTTGAATCAGAGTGATTTTTTTTAAACTATTATCATGTCATTAAATGTGATAACTTACTAAAATATGTATGACCATTACCCTATATTTGTGCATCGATTGTTCCAATTTATTTTCTTCCAGAGCAAATGTAATAAATATAATTTATGGGTGTGTTGGAACACAAAAATTGCGGAGTTCCGAGAATGGATTATGATCGAGGAGAAACTAGCTGGACAAAAAAAAAAAAAAAGAAGTCAAAATTAGCTGTTGGTAATAAAGTATTTGACCAATAAGGTATGCTTGTGAGTTTGAATTTTAAAAAGATAGAATAGAGAATGATTTATAATGTAAAATTATATTACAAGTCCCCCTCCCTTCTTTTTCTCTCCAAAACCTAAACTCATAAACATGCTTTAAATGAGTGATAATAGTTAACACTTATGTGAAAGGTGTTGTTGAAAAAAAATTGACCTGTAAAACCACAAGAAACTAAATACCTAACTCAGCTTTAATTGGCCTGTGGCTAAGATCTGATGTGTTAGAAAAACTATTAATGCATTTCAATGGATACTCCAAGATGAGGACTTCGACATTGCAACTAAGGTTTACTTAGTTGAGGTTATTTTGACTCTGAAAATTGACATTTTAATACAGTTTTGATTTTTTTTTTATTTTTACTATGTTAAATTTAGTCAAATATTTAATTATGATCTTTTTTTAAGACTTAAAGTCATTTAACTACCCATATAAGGTGCCCTTAAAGCTTGATGGCTAGCAACAAGGATGCAGCTGAATATCTGTCAGTTGAAGATAAAAGGGTGAACAAGAGCTAAAGGCGTAATAGAACGTGCGAAACAGTTATCTTGGATGAAGAATGAGCCATGACCACAATTTGCATAATGCCTTATTATTAGGATAGCTATATAAAGCTGAAACTTGGGATGCAAATACAGATTAGACATTCTCACAAAATTTAATATGTTGTAAGTCGTGTTTCCCTTAGCCATTCTAAGTTTCTAGCTGAGTTTAGTTTAATTTCAGTTTGGTCGTTGCATTCCAATTCCATTATTAATGAAAATTCTTATTTTCATTGGTATTGAATTGATATTGTTCAAACACACTCTATAATGAATTGAAGAATCTATAGGCTAAAAATCAGAGTACTACTTCTAGTTCAAATTGTCAAAGTAGAAGGTAATCTTTGGATTAGAGTCATCCTTAGCCGATTTAATTTTGATCCAACAATACCAAATGCCTTTTGACAGAAATGGGTCATGAATCCTTGACCACTATAAATGTCCCGATACACTACAAGAAAAGTGCTACTTTGTGGATTTTCAACTCAAAAAATAATGTGTGTTAGAATACTTACTCCAACAAATAATTGATCCAATGGGAATTCATATAAAAAATTAGGGGATTTTAAGTTAAAAAATGAGGATTTTCAACTCAAAAGGCACTATTTGAATACGTGCTCGAATACAAGCTTATTTATTAAATTCTTATTTTATAACTATAAATCCCCAAAGGATTGAACACTAATCCTCCTTCTATCACTTCAAAATTGTCTATCTCTAAGCTTTAGAGAGAGAAAGAGCTGGAAAGATCAGAATATATATATATATATATATATATATATATATATATATATATATATATATATATATATATATATTTATTCCCACTATATAACTTAAAATCCATTAAAATTCAAACATCAATCCCCAATCTTATAATCTTCAGAAGTATTTAGCCTTTCGTTCGAAATAAATTTAGTGAGGATTAAATCCTCCAAAAGATTGGGTTGCTTTTCTTTTTTATTTTGTTTTCGACTATTCTTTTTGGGTCCAAATTAGTGAATGGATCAAATAAATGATCTTTTTAAACAAATGACCAAAAATTCACCTTGAACAATGGTTTAGATTTTTTTAAGGTTTATTCCAAAAAATTTTGAACAAAAAATAATAATAAAAAGGTGAAAACCCAAATGAATTAAGTAGCTAAATAAGAAGAGTGTCATAATATAAAAATTAAAAAAATACAAAAAGAGATTAAAAAAATACTAAAAATAAAAAATATATGACATGTTATTGAATTTTGTCATTTATTGACTGTGTGCTTGTTAATTCTTGTTTTGCATTGTTTTACACTTCTACTTATTTGTAAGTTGTGCTTAGCATAAATGAAACATTTCTCTTTTCGAATAAGAAAAAAAGTAAAAAAAAAATATTCATAAATCTTTTTAATTTGCACAATAATCAACGAGGGTGATTGAGTACGTCAATCCAATCTACATTTCTCTTTGAAGCTTAAGGTTTGTTTTAATAGGCTGGTGCCAACTTTTTTATTAGGTGAACCTACTCATTTATTGTAAAAAACAGTAACTAATCATCTCGAGGCATAACGTTCATAGACATAGATTTTGATTTTAATTCCCTTAAAAGTAAATTTTTCTTTTGATTCCTCTTTTGTTTTCTAATACTATGTTTTGGGTCTCTTGTCCAAATTTACATCCCTACAATTATGCTAGAATATGCATTTGGTTCTTATGAAAATTCGTAAGTTCATGCAAAAATTTTCTTCATATAAACACAAGCAACCAACACATAATTATTTTCTAGGAAACCAGTGTGACTTTGAGTTATGTGCTAAAAATGTTATATGGGAGTAGGCATTGCATTTCAAACTAAAATTAGTTTTTAATATTTTTTTTTGTAAATAATTACTAGGATTTCATCCTTATTTGAGCAAAAATAAACATGGTTAAAGTTATCCATTACTAGGGTAAACATTAGAAGAGATGTATAAGAGAGGTAATGTGATTAAGTTTCCACCATTTCCTATACATAATCGAACTCCCTCATCTGATATCATTTTCAAAGATGAGATTTTACAAAATTAAAATTTTGTCCATTAGTTTTTCGTGTAACTATTTGGTGCCGACCCATAAAATGTTTCTGATAAATTTTAGTTGTCTTTTATGGTGGCATCCTTGAGGAACATTGTGACACTATCATCAAAACGGACGTTCACCAGATATGAAAAACACAAACCGCAATTGAGAGGAACTTGACTAAGGTTGAGTTTAAGAATTAAAATAAGATAAGTCTACCTAGATTCTAGAAGATTTTCTCAAGGAAGGCATTGACAGATACAATGATTTAGATTTATCTTGAAAGCCTCTGCAGAGGGGATCACTTAGGTTCTAAAGGGGATCAAATAACATAACAGAGAAAGAAGAAAGAAGAATACAAATGATGCAAAAATTAGACTCATACAAATTCCCTGGTAACACCAATCCGGTATGACCCTAATAGCTGATCCCTTATAGAAAATTTTTTAGGTACTATGAAAGTAAGAAAAAAAATTTGTTCTATTCCATTTATTAATTGATACATTAGCTTTGTGAACTATTATTGTCTCTTATTTTCCTCCTATTTTTATTACAATAACTGATATGTCAATTAACAAGCGGAACAAAATAAATGTTTTCTCTTATTTTTAAAGCACCTGAATATTTCTCCCCGCTTCAAGTGCTATGCAGAACACCTCCCCAAATTACACTGATTTAGTCAACCATTAACAATTAGTCCTTACATCACCTCCTTGTCCAACTCCAACCTATGCCATGAGAGAGTGACATGTTGACTATATTCGGATCAATAACTTGTCATAGTGTGAGTTCCAAAAAAAAAAAAAAAAAGAAATTTAAAATGTGTTAACTCCTCGATTTCTCATTTTATACATTATAACCCTTTTCACCTTATAAGCTTCCATAGTGTGTGAATTCTCTCCTCCAAATGAGAGCGGTGTAAGTCCTATCTAGTGATCTTCCCAGTGGGAAAATGGAACATAATTTGATCATAGCTTACTGAAGCTTTTATATACTGCCATTCTAGCATGACCAGTGTGTGCTAGAGGGTTGCATTGTAGCATATTATCTATAAGGGGGTGGGAGGTTCATAATTTTCGTGTAGAAGTGTGGTATTGTTTGAGGTCTTGGCGCATTTGATATGATTAACATGATCCTGGCTAAAGTAATGGAACACTTCACACTTTAGTTGTATGGATTTTTAGCTTTGAATCTAAGGAAAAGGCATGAGCTCTCAGTGGTGTGGATGCATGACACAAAGTGGTTGGTTTGCTGTTTTGCCTTTTGCTGTCATATGTCCTATATTTTCTGGACCTTGGCTTGCTCCATCTCGGGCTTAAGCAGTTTAATCATCGAAAAAAAATAAAGAAGTTTGCTTCCCACCTCCACCTTAATCCCCTCTATGAGTCACCTCCTCATTCTCCTTATTCATTTTCCATAAACTAAATATTCCATTTCAGGCAGGGGCCACTTCCTTTCGAGTTAGGTTGATGTCTTTCCAAATCCATCATGTTATACGAACACCCCACTCTCTTCATAGGAGTTATTCTCATCCGATAATTTTCACCACCATATGAACAATAGCGCCACGTTTTTAATGACCATATCACCTACTCATAGTTGTATGAGTTCCCATTTCACCAAAGGCATGAACCTGTCCCCTTTTTTCTTGCCCTAGAAGAACCTTCTCTGAATCTCTATGACCTCCCTTCTTCTGTCCTAGGCAATTTAAATAGGCCTAGGTAGTACAACATAGTTGATCATAGTTGATCCGCAGACCAAACATCACCCCAAAACAACCCAAAATACGTCTATAGTTAGTTCATAACAGTTTCATATCTTGCTGAGCAAAAAAGGATGGTATCATCTCATCCACAAGCTTATACACATGCTCCACCATACTTACAGGCCTTAAGTTTTTAACCTCAGGTGCTCATCCAAAGTCTGGTGTTAGAGTAACCCAAACCGTGTTAAGCTTCCTACTAGCTTTGAAGTTGTCGTCAATACACTCTGATAAATATCAGTTGTACATTGATTGTTGTTGTACTCTTTGCATAGTTTTGGCTTTGCTTATTATTCAATTTCAAGTTTAGTTTCAATCTTTCGCCAACATGAATGGTATTTTCACGATAATATGGAAAATTGCTATAACCTAATCTCTTGTCACACGAAAACCATAGCTCCAGCACTTCCATGATAATATTCGGGTAATCTTATTACCTTTTATGCATATTATTATTATTACCTTCTATGCATTTTCGTTGCTCACCAAATATTAGACAATATTTAGTCCACAACAAAATAGATAATATCTTTATTGCTCAACACTCTTTGCTCTAATATGGGAAAACGGCTTCTGTTATTAAGCAAGTAAATACCATACAACACCCACGTCTCTGATCCATGTCACCAAAATTCGAGTGTTTTACCTTAACTGCAAATAAATACAACTTTTAATAATTTCTACATGAAAATTAGACATGAAAAGTACATGCTACAACCTAAAGGGATTTTCCTGCCAAAACAGGCCTAATTTCAGCAAACTTTTCCACCAATTTGGAAGTAGTTTTAACCTCTTAATTACAGTAGACAACATTGTTCCAGGAAAAACAAAACTCATCTTCTAAAATGGTAAACCTTCCCAACCTTCCCCAATGTGTTCCAACTATACCAAAGAAAACACAATTTTGGCCTTTATATCGAACAACAAAAATTATCTGGAAATTGTCTGCTCCCATTTCTTCTAATGCTTCCTCATTTTAGACCTTGCATATCTAGAGAGAAAGAGAAGTTAGAAAGATGAGGCATCCAATCCTAGCAGAATAAAAAATTAATAGAAACCATTAGGTTAGAAGATACTCTATGTGCATGCCACCCCGATCTGATGATGCCAGTGTGCTGCCCTGAAGCTGCTCCATGACCTTAGTAGCTTGTTCAACTTCCTGTCACAGGAATAAGGGTAAATAAATTGATAAGGACACCAACTTTACTAGACCAAAAAAGGAGATTAGTGTCTTAGAAGCAGAGGCAGCCTAACATTTGAGATTTAAATCACAGAGAAAATGCAGAGAAAGAAAGACAACAACCAGGAAATTCTGCAGATACATAGAATGTCCCATCCCTCCCAAACCCCTCTCCACCTTACTTCTTGCCTACCTTGCACTCCCAATACTTCCCTCTTGTATTTTCATTTCCCAAATCTGACACCCTTCTCCCACTACTCCTAGTCAGCACAGTATCCAGTTATGCTCCTCAACAAGAATATCATCATTAGTTTCCCATCATGTCCTCATCTACAAGTGTTGATCCTATACTTCCCATCCTCTCCCTTGTTCAAACTAATAATAAGAGTCAAGTAAAGGTTCACTCTGTCCTAAAATTGTGTGCATACTTCACTTTAGTCCCTGGAATAATAACAGTAGCAATTTAATCCCCGAAATTATAAAAAAACTATCCCAATTAATTCTTTTGGTAATTCAAATTAGTCCCCGCGAACATTAGCATAAGGACTAACTAGAACCACTTTTTGTAATTTCAAGGATTAAATTGATACTTTCTTAATTTCAAGGACTAAAGTAAAATACACATACAATTTGAATGACCAAAATGAATGTTTACCCTAAAAGTCTATCATAAACTAACTTATAAATGAGTAAAAGTTAAGATAAAGCAAACTATCAGTGCAAGATTGTTTGATAGACATTATCAAGCAAGCTTTCATGGTATAGCATTGAAGAAGGCAAGGGGGTATGAGAGTCAATAGCAGTCAACAGATAGAGTTTGTCAATACTTGTTGCACTTTGATACATGCCAAGTTCCATTGAACTGTACTCATTGAACTATGCCATGATGATCTCGTAGAAGTTCAAGAATCATGACAGTAACAGAGATTTGTGGAAGTGAATAGAATAAAATATTTCAATATTCTAATCCTCAAATTATTTAATATATATAAACCCCCAAAAAAAAAAAATAAAGACACAACCACCACTAAAACAAAAACAACAAACCTTATTCTCCAAACCAAAAACACTCCTCCCTTCTCTCGTTCACACCTACACACAATGCATTAGTATTATAAATGTCTACTATGCTACCGACTATGCCTACAGTTTCCTGCAAGAACTATAGCTAACCTCAAAATCAGCAAATGCAACAGGCATTCCTCCTCTAGTACGCATTTTAACCATGTTGAATCCAGAATACCTGAATGAATGGATTGAAGACGCTAAGCTCTACAATTAAACACCAAAATCAAGTAAAATATGAACATTGCAGGATCAAGATATAACAAGACCAGCAGGTCCAGCACTGCTCCAATTTGAATAAGAATTCTACAGGCCCTTCACAGATTCAATAAGATAAATGCAGCAACTCACACTGAAAACGTTTGTCTCAATTCATCTTCGGTGCAGTTTGGACCAAGATTTGCAATGAAAAGAGTGGAACATGCTCCTCCATAAGTACCCTTTTCATGCTGCTCCTGCAGAATTATGGTCCACAAGTTCCAAATTGGAAAAAGAAGTAACATCTTCCACATACAAGAGTAATGAACATGGTTGCTAAACTCTCACTCTTTAATTAACTCTTAAACTATTTCGACTTTACTATCACAAGTTAACTATACTATCAAAAACGAGTTAAATAGCATACAAACTCTGTTTTTTTTTTGAAATAAAAAATAATCGTACAAGGTTTCAATAAACTCTCGATTCTACTAGCAAATTTATAAGTCTACATATTTACACTAGGTTTTGCCCTCAAAATGTACAATTTTGTCACTTTCGTTGGGTACTTGAGTTGATTTGTTTGTGTTATGCAATATTTATTGAGATTAGTAAGCTAATTTACTATAATTTTGTTTTTGTTGTTCCGAGCCCCAAAATAATATAGATACAGAGTAGAGTATGGTATAACAATTGAGTCATGTATTCAGCTGTATTTAAAAATATTTCTTTAATTTGTTTTGTACTTTTGTTCTAAGGTTGAAATTGTTCAATATTAATCATATTTGTGCTATTTACTTATCTTTAATTACCAAGATATGTTTTTAAAATAATACTTTGTAAGAATGAAAAATCTTAAAAAATTTGTAAGTCTAAGTTCATGATTCAAGTTTGCTGAAAATTCCAGAGTTTAATTAAATTCTCGATTTTGACAACCTTTCTAATAAACTCTATGTGCTTCATTTATTGTGAGAGAAATTATTAAGTGTTTTATATAAGTGCAATAAGCTGAAAAGTTCCAACATATTGCGGGTTTTCATTCACTTACCACAGTTACAGCATTGTCTGAACCAATAGTAGTCTCACCACTGCACACAACCAGAGAACATGTAGACTTAGTGAAAAACTAGAGTATTCAAAACACTTGATATATTTTTACTATTCATTGTATTCATTTTAGCAATTTGCAAAATCATGAACTTGAGACTATGGTAAACAGTTATTACAGTTAATTGTACTCTCAACCTTTTTGTGGTTGCTAAATCACCATGGTTGCCGCCACTTCCTGATGGCTCATCAGGGTCACTGTCACCTAATGGGCAAAAGTGTGCAGGTGAGTTATAGTAACATGAGGAGCAAGAATATTAAACATAACTTCCTAGTCCTTCCCCCCCCCCCCCCCCCTCTCTCTTCTCCCTCCCTCCCTCTCTTCTCTTCTCTCATTTTCCTTTTCTAAACCTCACCCACCTGATACAAATTGAAAGAAAGAGACATGTAGCTTTTGGGGTATAGTTTATTACATGAGGCTCATACAAAAAAAACAGTAGGGAGCTAGACCATAGCCATCTAAGAACAAAAAAATGCTTTGCCTTGAACTTATAACTAAAGCAACATTACCATCCTCACTTGATGATCCCTGAACATCAGTCTCCTCTTTAGACCTTTTATCTATGACCACATAGGCTCCACTACCTGTGCAAAACAAGAGTCCAATTACCATCCTGGAAAAGCGGTAAAACATAATGCATTTCTCCACATTTCATCAAAATAAATAAATAAAATTCATAAATCAAAAGTACAGAAAAAAAAATCGTTATAAAGGAAAAAATGAGAGCACATCCATATAAGAATTATAGCTTGATAGCATCAACATCAACATTTTCCACTTTCATCTCTTCATAGTAAGCATCATACATATACCTGGCTTACGCTTCCTCCTTGAATTTGACCTAGCAAGTTCAATATGCAAAGTAGAACCAGCTTGAGGATCAAATTTAACACCCTGATGATCACCACAAAAGAAAGATATCACATCGAAAACCAATTTCTATAACCTGTAAACATCTTATCAGTAAAATAGAATCTCTTTTACTTGATCCTCTACTAGACATCTACAGCTTAAAAACAATCACATAGAATGCACCAACTTCCAATATTTCCTTTACGATATGCAGGTCAACTGTCGAGTCAAAGCTTCATCAATATCATCAAAGTCCAGAAGGGGGGAACATGATACCAAAATCATCAGTCTAATGAACTATACTTTTAACAAATAACTTCTCATCATAAACATTAAGCTATCTGTACTACCACCCTAAATTCCTAATCTTCAATGCTCATCTTGAATTGTGCTATTTGAGCCTAGGCACTTACGTTTAAGGAGTGCAATGCTGCCACTGCCGATTGATGGTTGAAAAATGTAGCAAATGCAACGACCTGAAAAAATCATCAAGTGAACTTTCATTCAGTATCAACAAAATTCGAGTCATCCCTCGCTTTAGTTTCTGAAATTATAAGAGCCAATCAAAATAGTCCCTTCACAAAATCCACTTTTTTAAGTCCTCACATTTCATTTTGTTTTCAAATTAACCAGTAACATTTGTATTCTTCTCATAGTATTTTCGTTAATAAAATTAGTCTAAGGACTTGAAAATAAATTTCCTAAAAGGATGAATGCTCACTTTCATCCGTGAAATTACAAGTTTGAGTCTCATCAATCCCTAAAACTAAGAAATCAACTTTTTAGTCTCCAAAATTGCAAAAAATAAGTCAAGATAGACCTTGAAATGCAAATAAATCAAATGAGTTACCTCAAATTTTAAATTTTGAGTCAAAGTCGTTCCTAAAATTAACCACATTGCTTCAATTTATGTGCACTTGTGGGACTAAGTAATTTGATTCATCTGTATTTCAGAGACTAATTTGACTCTCATGTTTCATAATTCCAGACATTACAAAGTTAATTTCTTAATTTCAAGAACCAAATTGAATTACCTATCACGTACAGGCTACAAAGTGAACATTCAGTCTTGCTAAAATCAGGCGCCATTATGACCTATGCTTTTAACAATTCCACAAGGTACTAAAGTGAGAGTATACTCAATAAAATTCACTAATTTTCAGCTGAAATTGGAACGAATGCTTACTTCAGTATTTTGGTCTCTAAAATCAACAAATTAATCATAGAGGATTAAAAGGTTAATTTCTTAATTTCAGGGACGCTCAAGCTTACAATTTCAGCTCCAAGAGTGGACATTCACTCGTTGAAATTGCATCAGTAGATTAAAAGCTTCCTCTTTATTTGGTTTTTCCTTCAGTACCATAGGGTCCCGATAACCCTCTTGTTTTCAAGAATTGTGATTAAATCTTTAATTTTCTATATTTCAATAAAAGATGGTGCTCTTGAATTTTATAAGAATATCGGATAAACTCCTCTTTCTTCCTATTTTCCTTCGAGATTTCTCCCGTAATCTATAAAATTCAAAAGTAGTGACGTGTATCATTAACCCAAATTTTTTAAAGCTATCAAATCACAGATCAAACCACAACCATTAGAAAACTTTTTCTTGCTCTCTTTTTAAAAGAAAATAAAATAAAATTGGAGATTAAAAGAAACGAGAAATGACGTGCCTGGTTGCCGCGGCCGGTGTACTTGAGCTGGCAGGAGTCGAAG
The DNA here is from genome assembly GCA_031216105.1 of Dalbergia cultrata. NCBI lineage: Eukaryota > Viridiplantae > Streptophyta > Magnoliopsida > Fabales > Fabaceae > Dalbergia > Dalbergia cultrata. The sequence continues at coordinate 64,142,822 of CM062346.1, forward strand.
CCGGGGCGGCGGCGGAAGAGGTTGTGAATCTCACGCGCCTTCACGTCGTCTGGGAGACCCGACACGAACAGCGTGTTGATGTTGCTCCGCTCATCTTGCTGCTGCTGCTGCTGTTGGAACGCGTAGTACGGGTCGAAGGCTTGCTGAGCCATTTCTCAAAGGTTTTTCCGGCCGGCGATGAGGATCACTCGGTTTCCTCCGTCGTGTGCGGCGGCGGCCGGAGAAAGGACTTGGAGATGTGTGAAACCGTGGAAGTGAGTGAGGGAGGGGCGCTTCCGGTGTGACGAAATCTCGAGGTTTACTGTGTTCGCGTCGTTTATTGGTTTTCCTATATTAAACGAAGTCGTTTGCAGCATTTTATTATTATTATTATTTTGTTCTTTACTTTGGCTTTCGCTAAAGCCCAAAACGACATGAATCGATGGCCAAGAACGAATGGCTCGAAAAGGCATGAGATTAAAATTTCCATAACTTTTTATTTGTATAATTGTATTTTTTTTATATAATTGATTTTGTGATAATCAATTTGTATTTGAATATTCAGCTAAAAATGGTTTTATTTTTTAAAAATAATTTGTTCGTTTGGATGATACGAAAAAAGGTTCTTTTGCATGGAATATTGTGAAAAATAATATGAAATGATTTGTTTATATAGGAATTTTTGATACCTTTATAAAAGTAAAGCATTTTAGTTATTTGTAGCAAATAACGTATTATATGTCTCATTAACTCAATTTAATAAAATATAGAAATTTAATCACAATTGTCGAATATAAAAAAGTACTGTATCGTATATGGATATCAAACAAAAACCTTCTTTATATCATAATATATTTAAAGTTTAGGATTATTTTGGTGAAAACCCCATAATTCTAAAATAATCAATTTCTACTTGTATAAAGTTTCAAAAATCTATTTATGATCATGAGTTGTTTTTATCTTAAAATTATCAACTTATTATTATAAAAAAAAATTCATTGTTGCCAAACAAGATAGAAAGCCATTTTCACAACTTCCCCAGCACACTATAATAAGCAAGGTGTAGTTATATATGAAGTTTTCTAGACGATGGAAAAAAAAAAGTGGCTAATAATAAAATAAAAGAGAAAATAAAGATTGAAATGGAAGAGAATATGTGATACTCTAATTTCAATGTTTATCAATTTTAATAAAAGAAGGAAGGAGAAATTATAGTCATTGACTCTTCCCCACTTCCTCTATTGTGAAGTCTCCCAAACATGCTTTAATTGCTCCTTCCATTTCGAAACAGCTCCCGTAGATCGAATCAACATTGAAACCCATTTTTATTCCACCAACTTGGATCAACCATTAGGTTAGTACCACCACAGCTTCAGCATTTTGACCACACTTCTAAAGCTGCATCAAATTTCAGCATGAAGAGATCAACTCTATAGAGCCATTTCTGATTCATTGAATGGCGCTAGTAGCTAACATGGAAACACCGCAAAATGGGAAAAGCATAGCAATCAAGTCTCCTAGATTCACCCAGGCCGCATCCAATCTAGTTTAGTGATTTAGCCACAAATATGACTTCGATCAATATGCAAAAATAAGCCTTCATGCACCTTCCTAGCTAGTAGAGCACCACTTCCAAAAACCCTTGGTTGATTCCACATCACAACCCAAACTTTTTCACCCATCATTTTGTGAGAAATTTCAAGAATTTAGTGTGTGAATATGAGGATTTTGGATATATTTTTATAGGTGTTTATAGTATTACAAATTACAGTAGAAGAAAATTTTCTTGGAGAACACTGAATTGTAATTATCTTTTAACTAAAGTGGAGTATTTTTTAGAATTTGTCTCGTGATTTTCTTTTCTCATTATTTTAGAGGATTTCTATGTTAAATTTGATGAAATTTCATACCTATAAAGAAATTATTGAACGGAATAAGGTTACCATAACTTACTCTTGGATTGTGTTTGATTGAGATATAAAAGTGATAATAAAAATTATGTAAATGAGCCTTACATATAAAATAACGTATGTAGCTCACTCATTTAATTTTTACTCCCCACATTTTTATTTAGATTGTGTTTGGTTGAGAGATAGAAGTGATATAAAAATTATGTACATGAGTCTCATATGTAAAATAATACATGTAGCTCACTCATGTAATTTTTACCTCCTCATTTTTATCTTCCAACCAAATATAAAAATGTAAGTGAAATTTTTATAGATGAATCTTATGTAAAACTTATCCATATAATTTTTATCACTCATTTTTTCCCTCCGGTCAAACACAAAAATGGGGTGGAAATATTGTATGCATGATGTTCATGTGTAAATTTATATATAAAATTTATTCATGAAAATTTTCATTGCATTTTTATCCTTCAACCAAACATTTATGTCCCATTTGGCATCTAAAAATTGGACATGGATTGGAATCGGAGTTTGAAATTGGAATTGGATGATCCAATTCCAATTTTTATGTCTAGAGTAACATATAAACTTTGAATCGTAATTTTATAATCCAATTCCATAAAATTGAAAAATAACTAAAATAAACTCTTCTTGATTCCTAAACCCTAAACACAAAATTTAATATTCTAAATCAATTCCAAAATAATTGTAATCGAAATTAGAATTCTACATCACAATTAAAATTTCAACATCCAAACAAACTCTAAAGAATATGTTTGGTTATGAGATGAAAATAAGATGTAGATTTTAATGGATAAGCTCTATATATAAAATCATCCATGAATCTCCTTCAAACAAAATTTATCCAATTTTTACTCTCAAACCAAATATTTAGTAACAAAAATAGGGATAAAAATCTTATGTCCTAATTAACTATGTCCTATTCTGACCAATCATATATTACTACATAGAAAATAAACGTAAAAAGAAATCTAAGAATTTTAAATCTTTGTCAAAGATATATATATATATATATATATATATATATAGTATTATCTTCCATGATTGATAAGACAGGTAAGAGGACATGCTCTAAGTACAGAAGATCTTCATCCCACAAATAGATATCCATCCTTGCATAAATTATTGGATGCCATGATAGAATAAAATAGATAAGTGGTGCCAAAAGGAAAAAAGCGAAAAAAGATATGCAAATTGGACAAAAATATTTGATCTCAAACACGGTTACGTTTCTAAAATATTTGACAAACAGCATAAACTACATTCAATCAAAGCAACAACTCTCACCCCAAAATATATACGTATAAAAATCATAAGATCTCAGCATATCTTAAGAATTTTAACTGAACTCACCAAATAACAATAATAAAACTCATACAAGAAAACCCAAAAAAATAAAAACAAAAATAAAATCACGAAGCTGCAGCACCATTGTAAGCAGCACCTCCTCCTTCTTCATCCAAAAACAAATCCTCTGTCTTCCTAAATGCAGCATGCGCCACCACCACCACCGTCCCAACGGCAACCGCCGTCAGGATGTTCACCGTGGCATCGGTGAGTAGCAACGCTGCCACCGTGACCACCGTCATGAAGATAAGCACGATGCGATCGTCAATGATGTGGCCATAAAGCAGAAGCGGCTGGTCGCGGAGGAAGTAGAGGAACAGCCATGCAGTCATGAGGAGGAGGAAGACGATAAGGGAGATGGGGTGCCACAAAAGGCTGAGGAACAAGATTAGGAGTGCAATCATGGCATAGTTCATGCGAAAGTAAGGCACGTTGATTCGAACCCGGGACATTACTTGAACCATGTTTGTTGGAATTCTGCAGGATCGGATGTCGAACATGGTCTTCCATGCTCGGCGAGTCCCGAGGCCTGCCTTGACCCTGTGTTTGACGCGCGAGATGTAATTGATGTTCGTGGATGATGGTGATGACGAGGTTGCTGGGATTGTGCCGTAGGTTGTCATGTTTCGATGATCACAATGGCTTCCTAGTTACAAGGTCACTTGAAGGGATTTTGAATTTGAGAGAAGGGAAGGTTATGATGATGACAAGGTGTTGGAACTTGGAAAGGAAGCGTCACCCACTCATCAATATAGGACTGCAATTATTGATACGAGAATGAATGAATGATAATTGCACCCTTTCGCTTTGAGTACAAATATGCCGTGAGGAACAATGATGGTTCTATCGAGATTTAGATAGTATGATGGGATTTCGATTAATGTAATTTTAAAAATATAAATTAAATGAATATTATCTAATTTCTATATACTATTACGTAAAATAATTTTATGTGATATTTAATTAGGTGCTGCTATATAAGTAAAAATAGTTAATTTTACACATAAGATTTTAGCACCTATTTAAATATCAGTATAAAATAGTTTTATACTGGTTAATATATAGAAATTAAACTTTTTATTATAAAAAAAAGTCTTTTGTTTATGATTTAAAGATTATTTTGATGTATATTTATCATTAAGTGTTTTTAAGGTTTAATTAATAATACTCCTTATGATTTTTGTAGTGATAATAATAAAAACTAAAAAATTTTAAGATAAATTATTTAAAAAGGATTTCACATTAATCCACGCTTTATTTCTTACATTTGTGCTTCCTTTCACAAGAAAAAAGGAAAAAGAGAAATTTATTTATTTTCTTTTTCTTTTAATTACTTATATAAGAAATGTGTAAAATAAAGTGCAAGAATTATTGTAATCTTGTTTCTTTTTATTGAGTATATTATATATTAGAGTAAGCTACATTAACCTCCCTTGAGGTATAGTATAATTACATTTGTCACCTCTATTTTGTAAAATTACACTGACATTTCTTACATACGTTAATTTATTGATTTAAGCGATAAAAAATACAACATGTGATATATATAACATCATTATTAGTGACAAAATTATAATATTTTGATAATATTATATGTATATGTACATGTGTGTGTACATATACATGAGACGTATCACATGAGATGACTGGTTTATTATAAGAGTGAGAAGAGTAAATCAATGCCGTATAATCATATATGAATGATTAGGATTGAAAATGATTAATGAAAATTAATGTTCACATGCTTATTCGAAAAAGTCACATGACTTTATGTTTTAATTTAATCTTAACCATTTATATAAAATCTAATGATCAAATTTGCTCTTTTAATTCTCACAATAAACCACTCATCTCATATAAACACTCCCTATATATATAGGCTAAAATACCTCCATTTTATCATAAGTTATAATTATAAATTTCATCTTACATTTAATAGACAAAGTATTTTATTATGTTAAATATTGCTAAAATGTTATAAGTTTGTCATTAATAATTATGTACATATCATATGTTATTTTTTTTTTGCCACTTAAATTAATAAACTAATATCTAAGGAGAGGTCAATGTAATTTTAGTAAACCTCAAAAGAGTCAATGATAGCCTTACAAAATATAGGGAAGTCGAGTGTACAATTGCATAATTGCACTTAAATTCAGAATTAGGCAACGGAAATTTCCTCAATTATTATAGAGTGGGATCTCTGTATGATTGGGGTGCATCATTGTGAGGATGCAAGTTGGAATATTTGTGTTTGATTTTCACGGATGGATTATCATTGTTTGATTGTGCGGTTGTCCAATATTATGATTGATAATAGAATCAAGAGGAGATTGATCATTGATGTTGATATTTTTTCGGATATAGTTTCCAAACGAATGAAGACATTCATAGGAAGTTCTTCTGTCAAATTTGGAAGGAAGTTGGTGTTGCTTTCTTCGTTTGGTTGTAATGTTGAAGCAAGTTTGTCATTTGATCCGAAATTTTGTACTTGGACAGTAAATTTAGTAGAGTATTTATAACACTGAATCAATTAAGAGCTTCAGTTAGAAGTTTTGGAAAATTCCTATTTGAGAAATTCTTATGTGCTTTATTAACTAACACATATCAACTTTGCAATCATTGTTATATCTTTTTTTTTTCTGCATTTTTAATGTAACTATTGATATGTCAATTAATAAATGAAATATAATAAATATAATCTCTTACTCTCACAATATAATTCTCAATTTATTTTTAATAGTAGTTTTTTTTTTTTACGCATTCAACAGTAGAACACACCTTAAGGAAGCGTTTGGTTCCTGTCCTAGGACAGGGGGACAGGGACAATTTTGGATTTTCTGTCCTTGTATCATGTTTGGTGATGGAGATGGAGTATGAGACAGAAAATAAAAAATTTCTTGTATTTCTGTCCCTCCAAAAATGGGAACAGTAGAGACAGAAAACAAGGACAGTGGTTCGGCCACCTGCCATCGCTGGTCAACCACCGTCGGCCGCCGGTCAATGGCTGGTCAACGCTGCCGGCCACTGGTCAACACCGGTTAATGGTAGTCAACGGCCAATATTTTTCTGTCTCCATCTCCACCACCAAACATGATACAGGGATAATATTTTTCTGTCTTTGTATTTCTGTCTCTATTCCTCCTGATACACAAACCAAATGCTACCTAAGAGATACTGAAGTTTAATAGAACAACTAAACGATGGTTCAGTATCAACAAGGACTTTTTTTTTTCCGCATACTATTTCTTACACTTTATCTATTTGTTTTAGGGTGTCTTTATTTTCAATTTTTTAAGGTGATTATAAAACTTAAATTTATATATAACTGGAAAAAAATGAAAAATAGATTTTTCAAAAGCTACCTTTTTGTTTAGCTTCTAGATAAGAAAAACTTAAAATAATAGATTTTTCTGATATGCTAATTATTTTAAAAAATTATCAAAATATATGAAAAATATTTTTTCATGAAAAAAAAATGTATACATTTTTTTTATCCAAACACATGCTTAGTCTCTTAAATATTTGAGAAATTAAAAAGAAAATATACATTGAAAAATATTTTTTTCTTATTTTATTTTTTAAAATAAAGATAACATTCAAAATTGTAATAAAAGTGATATAAGAATATCATCACATCTTATATCCTTGCAGCTCATTTTCCCTTATCTTATGATATTTCTCTCTTTCATCTCTTTACACCTCTGTGGGCATACTAGTTATGCAGCTTCTTTCTCTATGTACTATGGATATAAAATTATTTATGTGTTTATAGTCTATAGTTTAATCTTTGGGAATGGATAATCTGTGACATGGGTATTAACTAGAATCTCTACTATTAAATAGTCTAGAATTTATGATTAACCATGCTCAAAATATTTATTCTTTGAATGTGTGTTTAATATGGAATAAAATTGAGAGAATTTTTTTTACAGATAAAATTTATATATAATTTTTCATATAAAACTCATCCATAACATTATCTTTCCTATTTTTACCATCATATTAGACACACCCTTAACTTATGTCTTTCAATCATCATATCTTTTATGATTTCATGACTTGATCACCCAATAATGCAATTTGCAAGTATGTACTATAGTCAAAATTGCTGCTCGAGTAACAGCTTAATCAAGGGTCAAGTCAAACACCACTTCGTTTGAATAGGCAGGAAACATACATGTTGATCCAGTGAATTGTGGTAGGACCCAGAAATTGTTTGGCCACTAGAACAATGCTGTTGAACCAAGTTGAAAAAATTCATTACTAATTTCCAAAGGCAATGCTCCAAAAAAAAAAAAAAAAACTCGCATATAATTGCTACACAAGGAAACACAATCGATTCAGAATTCAACTATTACATTTTTCAGACCAAATTGGTTTTTATTTTTCTTTTTGGTTTTGTTTCCAATTTTTTATTTTTTTATTTTCACTGTTTCTTTTTACAAAAGCTTAAGATATAAAATATATTAAAAATAAGAAATAAAGATGAAAAATAAAAACAAAAATTAAAAAGACCTTAATTAATATGCCTCGTCAAATGGTTATAGTCTCTTTAGTTGGACTTGACAGTTGTTACCGTCTTTTGAAAGGAAATTAGTCACTAATACTGATAACGAACCCCTCCCAAACAATCAAACAATTGTAACAAAACTGACAACAAAAGATTATCAGGAAGCTAATCTACCTTGGGTCAATAGAAAATAAAAGAATGAAAAGGAAGGTAGATTCAATATCTCTAGGACAAAATCAAATTCACAGATGAAAATCTAAATATGTATTATATTTGGGCACAATTATAATATAATTAACAAGGTTAAAAACAAGCGAATATATGATAAGTAAATTTCATAGAATTTAATTTTATCGTGAGTAGAGTTAAATATGGTGTCTTAAATTTATGTTTATATGAAAGATCATAAATTTATAATGCTATACTACCCGCAAAATTTGCTAGTCTTAAAATAAAACACAAGTGATGATTGGATGTGGCAACCTAATAATATATGACTACTCATGTGTAAGAAATAAGAATCAGCATACACATAACATCACTCTTATAAATAAATTCATAAGAATCAGCATACACATCACATCATTCTTATAAATAAATTCAGACAAGTGTTTTGCCTCTATAACATTTTTCTCTGTATAAAAATATCTCTAAAAAGAGAGTTTGACAACACTTGGCCTTGTTGGCATGGCCCTTTCTTAATTTGTTATTGCCTTGTCGTCGCGTTATCATTTACGATCCCAACAAGGCATGGTGTGGTCCTAATTATGCACTGAGTATGATCCCCTATAACGAAGGTTAGTTGGAAATGTGGGATCCTTCCACATATATAAACCAATGCAGAACCGGGTCTCTGTATCCCACTATCCAATCCAATGACCTCACCACTTTTTAATCCATGTCATGTGTCATTTGGAAAACTACAAATACAAAATACACAAAAAACTTGGTTTGACATGATAGATGATGGATTCAATAAAATATGCACCTGGACACTTTGATCTATGACCTTCTTTTCCACCTATGCTGATTAACGCAGAGTCAGCTTGGCCAAATCTAAAAATTAATGTTTAATAGTTTAAATTTATTTAAATGCTTATAATTGCATCAATTTTGGATTAACTCATTGTTTTAAATACTGTTGTAAAGTTTTAATCATTTGGATTTTATTTCTCATGTTACTGAAACTAAAATAAAACTAAGTTATCCACTTTAATTCATTAAGTAACCGGGATTGAGCTATTAGGTAGTCTCTATTTTCTGTCATAGGACAAAAATATAACAGTCTGTCCCTGTGTTATGTTTGGTGCTGAAGACAAAATATGAGGACGAAAAAATTTTATGTTCCAAAGACAAAAATTTCCTGTATTTCTGCCTTTCCAAAAAGTGGGGATAGTGGAGACAGGATATGGGGGACGATGAGTCCGATATGCCCCTTGGGTCAGCGGCAAATGTCAACTTGATTAACACGAGAAGTCAATTACGCTTGGCCAGTTCTTAGGTCAATGGTGGTCAACAAACAATATTTTTTCTGTCTCCACTCCACACTCAAACATGATACATGGACAATATTTTTTCTGTCACCATTTTCACTGTTACTATATTTCTGTCTCTGTCCCCCTTGAGATACAAACCAAACACTACATTAATGAGTAATTTAGATAGTTTATACAATATATCGCAAATTCGAATCCTCACTCGTTAGTCAAAGATGGTTTCACCACATATGCCATGCCCATCGAACTAAACTTGATCCCTTTCTTGAAACCCCTCTTCTTCTTGGGAAATCCATTCAAATTCTTATCCTCCATAGAGTAGTGCATGGAGTGGTCAACTACCAGATCCAATTTAGGACCAGCTGAGAGGAGACTTCGTTGTAAGAATATGCTTAAGTTTAAGAAGTTAACAATTTTTCTTAGAGATGATTTTGTTAAAAGCCAATTCTTTTAGGGCTAAAGTGGAAATTAACCTTATATAATTTATACGTTTTCCACTAGCCATCCTTAATAGTTGATAGATAATTGAATTTATTTGTTCAATGTTAGAGATATGTGTGGAAGCAAAGGAAATTATGACAAAAGGAGAATATCATTATTTTACATGTACATTTTTATCTGATAATTTTGGCCTAATTATGGATTAATTATCCACCTAAAAAAAGAGACCAGCAATTTCTTGATTGACCAGTGTATGATGCAATATACTGAGAGTATACGAGAAAAGGTACCTTGACTTGTGCTTACTGATTACGGTAAACTCTGATTTGGGCTTAAGAAACTTGACTTAAACTAAAAACTTGTGATGGCAAATACTTGAAGGTTGGTTGTGCTCTTGTGCCTGTATGTAAGTGCAAAGTTATGCAAGTTTTTCCAGGTTGATAAATTTTAAATTGCATTCCAAGGATCCCTTTGCTTCTTCATATTTTGCAACAGATCTAACTTGCTTTTATTATATATGTATTGTGTAATTGGCAATGGTAACTTGACAAGAGTTCCCTCATATATCAAAACAACCTTGGATAGTTCTCTGTCTCTCCCATTTCTTGCGAATATTTGAAGGTTAAGGCAATGGATGAAAAGCCTATGCTCCTCCATGGAACAATTGAAGCTACCATCTTCAATGCCTCACCTTATTCTCCTTTATTTCCCTTCAGCGTGAGCTCCTGATTACAATGATTTTATGCACATATATACATCTTACATGTACACATACATATATAATATACATACTTGTATATATAGACACAATTTGGTTTTTGTTTTTATCTTTTCTTTTTAATAATTTTGTGAAGGAAACCATGAGAATAAATAAATTCGGGTGTGTTCAATTTGCATCGTCATTTCCTATTTTTACTTTTTGAATTTTCTGTTTTTAGTATTCTGTGGAACAAATAGTGAAAACATGAAATGAAATCAGGAAACATGATGTTATTGTTTTAACTTTTTTTATTATTTCCTTTACAAAATCCTATAAAATAATAAACTCATTAAAAACAAGAAAATAAAAATAGAAAACAAGGAAACCCATAGATATATTTATCTGTGCTGTGAAAATTCTGCAGTGTTTTAACTTTAAACTTAACCTGCATGTGTTTCATTTTTTCAGTGTATATGTAAAAAAAATGGAAAACCTGCTTATGTGACCATCAGGATAGAAAACAAGAAGGTTGCAAAAACAAGTGAAGACAGTGACCGTGTGTGGAACCAAACATTTCAGATTCAATGTGCTCACCCAATTGATTCAACTATAACCATTACACTGAAAACACCAAGTTCCACATTAGGTAAATTGCATATCAAGGCCAAGCAGCTATTGAATGAAGGGAGTTTGATCAATGGATTCTTCCCTCTCCTCATGGAAGATGGAAAACCAAACCAAAAACTTAAATTGAAGTTCATATTATGGTTCAAGCCGGCAGAATTGGAACCAAGTTGGGGAAAGGTAATAAGCAATGGGGAATCTCAAGGGTTGATGGATGCTACATTCCCACAAAGGTCCAATTGTCATGTCAAACTTTATCATGATGCTCACCATTCTTCTGCTTTCCAACCTCCCTATAATCCATGTGGAACTCCAAGAAAGCTATGGGAGGACGTCTATAAGGCCATTGAGGGTGCAAAGTATATCATTTACATTGCAGGCTGGTCCTTGAATCCCAAGATGGTTCTGGTAAACACAATCTCATTTTAACATTTTGTTTGTATAAGCTTTTGAAAAAAAAAATTATACAAAAACAAATAGTTTTTATGCATCGTTAGTCTAAAGTGACTTCATACTAATTAGTTAATAGAATTTCAGGAATCTATTCAATTGTGACCGGTAGTTATCATGATGAATAGTTTACTTAATGTGATTTGGCAATTTCTTAGATTTTTATTGGTTAATAGTGTAAAATTATTTTACACGCATAAAAATTAATCTTTAAGAAAATCATCATTTAAAATTACTTTTATTAAAAGCAACTCTATTTGCTTCAAAGTGAAAACAAAAAATTATTCATTTTGTGTTCTTCTTTTTAAGAATATTCAAGTAATCTATGCTAATTTAAGGAGTGTTTTTCTTAACATTAAAAAAAAAAGAAAAAAGCACAAACAAACACACCTTATATCTTTCTTCTACATTCATATACATTTTTCAGAAGCTAACATGCTTCTTGGGCAGGTTCGAGATCCTCACACAGAAATCCCACATGCCAGAGGAGTAAAGCTTGGGGAGCTATTGAAGAAGAAGGCAGAGGAAGGAGTAGCTGTGAGGGTTATGATTTGGGATGATGAAACATCTTTGCCCCTTATTAAGAACAAAGGTGCAATGAACACAAATGATGAGGACGCTTTTGCTTACTTCAGCCACACTAAAGTTATATGCAGAAAATGTCCAAGACTGCACCATAAGTTCCCAACACTCTTTGCTCACCATCAAAAGACTATAACAGTTGACACCCCTGTACCTAACTCTGGTAATGAAAGAGAACTTACGAGCTTTTTGGGAGGGTTGGACCTTTGTGATGGCAGATATGACACTGAGCAACATTCATTATTTCAAACACTCATTAGGGAATCTCATTGTTATGACTTTTACCAAACAAACATTGAAGGAGCAAGCCTCAACAAAGGAGGGCCAAGAGCACCTTGGCATGATGCTCATGCCTGTGTCACTGGTGAAGCAGCTTGGGATGTGTTAACCAATTTTGAGCAAAGATGGACAAAGCAATGTGATCCTTCTCTTCTAGTCCCTTCCAACACATTAGTAAATGTTGTGCCTAGGACAAGCTCAAGCACTTCCTTAGAGAAGAATTGGAAAGTTCAAGTATATAGGTCAATTGATCATGTGTCTGCTAGCTTGCTAAGCCAGTCATTTAGAAAGTTAAGTGTGGAAAGAAGCATCCATGGGGCTTATGTTGAAGCAATTAGGTGTGCTGAAAGGTTTATATACATTGAAAACCAATATTTCATTGGGGGGTGCCATTTGTGGGAGAAAGATAGGCATTGTGGCAGCACAAATCTGATTCCTATTGAAATTGCACTCAAGGTGGTCAGCAAGATCAAAGCAAAAGAGAGGTTTGCAGTGTACATAATCATACCAATGTGGCCAGAAGGAGTGCCTGAAAGTGAAAAAGTTCAAGATATATTGCATTGGACTAGAGAAACAATGGCTATGATGTATAGGTTGATTGGAGATGCAATAATAGAAAGTGGCGAACCAGGGCACCCAAGAGATTACTTGAATTTCTTCTGCCTTGCAAATAGGGAACGGAGGGGAAAAGGGGAGTATCTTCCACTACATTCTCCCCATCCTGAAACACAATATTGGAATGCACAAAAACATAGGAGGTTCATGGTGTATGTCCACTCCAAGTTCATGATAGGTACATATTTTTGCATTATTCTTGAATTATTATTATTTCCCCTTTTAGGTCTTTTTATTTGTTCCCCAATTTGATTAGAGGAATTTTAGATATTGTTTTGACAAGAGTCAGTAATTAACCTATAGTTACTTATTTAGCATATTCTTTAGATATCAAATTTTCAAGTCATGTCGGTTAGAGTATTTATTAATAAGACTAATTTTGATATAATGTAGATATAAAGAATTTTATAGTATCATTCAATTATATATTATTATATGTGAGATTTTTGAGATAGTAGTGTACATTAAAATAAAATTCTTTATTAATTTCAAATGTGTAGAAATGCTTATTTATATAGGTTGTGTTAATGAGTGAGCCCTTAATGCGTAAATTGAAGAATAATTAAAAAATATTTTGTTATTTGTAATAATTACTTAGAGAATATTAAATGTCGCTTGAAATTTTAAGATTTTTTTTTATTTTCCACTAATTAATGGGGTTTCACTTTTTCCCCAGTAACCTACATTTTATGGAGAAATGTTAGAAGAATCTTATTTAAAATGATTGTTACCTAATTATAACTTTTTCCCTTAACACATTTTATAAATTTTGTTGGTCTAAATTCATGTTATAAATGATCAAACACCTTAGTAGTTAGTAATTGAAAAGATAAATTGTCAAATTGTGGTAGTATAGAAGTTTTATTGATATCATTATATTGGTTCACAACTATTGTTTTCTTACTTATGCTACCAGTGGACGACCTATACATATTAATAGGATCAGCCAATGTGAACCAAAGATCCATGGATGGGGAAAGGGACACTGAGATTGCCATAGGATGCTACCAATCTCAAAATGAAGATGATAACCAAATGATGAGCCTTGGTGATATTCATGCATACAGAATGTCATTGTGGTATGAGCACACTGGTAGTGCCAATGATTTGTTCTTAGAGCCACAAAGTTTGGAATGTGTGAAAATGATGCTCTCAATAGGAGATCAAATGTTGGACATTTACACAAGTGATGAAATTGTGGACATGGAAAGTGTGCACCTTGTAACTTACCCTGTGAGGGTGACACAACAAGGGTATGTGAAGAACCTGGATAATGGAGCTCATTTTCCTGATACAAATTCTCCAGTGAAGGGGAAGAGATCTAAAATGTTGCCCCCTATCTTTACAACTTAGAAATACATTTGGTGATATGACCAAATCGAAAGTCACATAATAAAAGTGTTCTAATTTATGTGTAAGCACAACAAAAAGTAAAATCCTTGTATTATACATATGTATCGGCTGGTGTCAACATATACGGCATTAGTATGTATAGACAAAGAATAAAGCATCACCTATATGCGTTTTAGAAATTTTTTGGTGCTACCGTGTTTTCTTCGAATTCATTGGAATCACTCCTCTATGGTTTCCATTGAATACTATTTTTTTTTTAAGTTTTTAATATTTATTTGTGTAATTAAAATAGAGTTTAATTTATATATATGCATTGATTGTTATCCAAATAAATCATTTCATTTGTATGATTTTATAAATAGTTGGTGTGAGGTTTAATTGTTTTTACTAATATGTGAGGCTTAATTATTTTTTGTACTAATATGTTTTCTTCGAATTCATTGCAATCACTCCTTTGTGGTTTCCATTGAAAATACTATTTTTTTTTAAGTTTTTAATATTTATTTGTGTAATTAAAATAGAGTTTAATTTATATATATATGCATTTATTGTCATTCGAGCAAATCATTTCATTTGCATGATTTTCCAAGTAGTGGGTGTGAAATTTAACTATTTTTGCTTATGTATGACAATACATAATTGGATGACAATGTAACAAAGTCTTACATGGTTTGTTCATAGAAACTAAACTAATTAAAATATAATAGGGTAAAATGCACTTACCTCCTTGAGGTATCAAAAAATGACACTTCACCCCATTTCATTAAGAATGTGCTTGTTGTATTCTATTTTATTATTTGATCTTTATAAATTATATATTAAATAATAAAAATAATTATGGAATAAATAATCAACTTAATTTCTATGCATTGATTTCATCTTATTTGATTCCTACAATATATTAAATAAACTTATCTATCATAATCGCTTTTTATATCTTAAATTGATAGATAATTTTAAATTTAGAAATAAATAGTTATTTAATTAAAAATTTAATAATAAATATTTTATATAAATAATAAATTAAAATTATATAAATATTTAAAATAATATTAAATATAAAAATATAAAATTAATATATAAATTTATAATACATGATAAATAATACAACATTTCATATGAAATATAATTATATATAATAAAAATAAAAATTTAAATAATTGTTGTAAATTAATATATTAATTATCTTTTTTGAAAGTTATATGTAAATGATTAGAAAATAATATTATTTTGGTATGTTTTCTATGTCTATTACATATATTATGATAAAAATGTAGAAGTTGGAAATATTATAAGAAAAATAAAATAATATATTTCTTTTAATATTTGAAATATATTATATGTATATAAAATATTAAAAAATAAAAATAAGAATTTAATTTTAATATGTTGACAAGATAAAAGCTTTGTACATTGTTATTCAACTAATCGTTCCATTTAAATAATATTTCAAATAGTCCTTATAGAATTAAATTACCTTGACTACATGATAATATGATGCAAATTGTCACTACCCGCAATAAATTAAAAATATGGGGTGCAACTCAAGTCGTCTTATATGGAAGTGTTTCTAATTAATTGAAAAATTGGGGTTGTTTGAAATTATTGTAAGAATAAAAATTAATAGAGAAAATTATATAAGGAGAATTACTTGCACAAAGAGTCCTTCAAATTAATAATTGTTAAATCTTTGGCTCAAGTTTCTAATTTGTGGTGGTGGTTACTTTCATTAATTATATTTTCACATAATAACGATGCAATTTTATTTAGTGGTCACCCGAACGCACTCCCACTAATTAATGGTTTGACTAACACATGCATTAGTAATCTACAATCATGATTTTATAAGCTTATGTCATTTTGATTATCAATTACAACAATCTAATCTTCCATCAAAGTTAATTCCAATCCTTTACCAAATTGATATAATTTAATCAATTGATCAAATATCCTATTGGAAGTCTAATTATGCATGCACAACATGAATGGACACACAATCAAGTTGCTCTAAAAAACACAATTGCAATAACTCACACTCAATATTAAAGAGATAAATAAGAGGGAAAGAAAAACCGGCCACAAATTGTATTAAAATTTGGAACCTTAAGCACAATTCTCAATCGTCAATTATCCTTGCACAGGTAAAGAAAATTACTTCTCCATAGGTGGAGGATTACTATCAATATAATAAAGAGCATGATTGTAATATCAAACGGGAGCCAAAACAAGAATCGAAAGCTCCTAAAACTTAGAGAGAGCTTTATGGCAATCCTAAAAATAATAATAAAAAATGTGTCTCTAATGTTTAATCTATCTCTATTCATAACTTAGGAAAATAACATAAGAAACAAGGTCTACTAGGCTTAAATCGTACTTTGTTGATGCTGCTGTGATCCACCCATGCATGGTTGCTATGGTGATCATTGACTGCTGGGGTGGTCCTAGTCGTTCCTATGCAACTGTCATTACCACAATGATGGTTAGGGTGGTCATGGACCGCTATGGCGATCCTAGCTTTGCTGCTCCATTTTGCAATGTTCCATGTTAATTGTTGTGGCGGTTGCTCCAACCCCAAAATCAGGTCCAAATGTTTCAAGCTCATTTTTAGGCCTTTATGAACCAACATGGAGAGCCCATGCAACTACACAACACTGAAAAAAGGGAATTAAAGGCATAGGGAGCCCCAAAACTTATCTAACTATTAAAACGGTACAATTCATGATTTCTTCTTTAGTCTTTTAAATCTCATCCATATACTTATATTTTATATTAGTATTATTTATCACTAATACTATTTATCATGTATTATTTATTTTAAAAAATAATTAATATTTATTTTTATATTTTTATATCATTCTAAATATTTATTTAATTTTTATATCTTCTTTATTTAAAATGCTTATTATTAATTTTTAAATGAAAATAATTATTGTTAACTTTGAATATAATTTTTAATATTATGTATGAGTTTAGTTTCTATAAGCTAACAGTATAAAATAGTTTATCATGGACCAATAAAAGGTCAAGAAAGTGCCATATTAAGTAAAATATTATCTACCAATATTTAATTAAATTGAATTAATTACTTATTTTATAATTATATCTATTATTTAGTATTTAATTTATAATAAAAGAGAATATAATGTACCATACACACACTTAATGAAATGGGGTGGAGTGTAGATTTTTCAAACAAATGAAGTGAAATGTTATTTTTTAATATCTCAAGAGGTAAGTATATTTTACCCAATATAATAATTTATTGATTAGCAATGGTGTTTGGTACCAAAAAAAATACCATCTAATATTTATTTTTTTATTTTCAAGGAAATGGACACATAAATTGCTGCAGACATGACATAATTGGTGGCAGATCATTCATTATTCGAGCCAGGATAAAACAAAATAAGTTGAAAATTTGAACAAGGAATATTTAAGATAAATCATTAATCTTCCACCATAGAAAGTATTATATAGTATTAATTTTTAATTTCTTATGTAACGTTGAGAATTATTAAATCCTAAATCATTATAATATTGTAAGAGGACCTCTCACTTCCTAACCAATATTGACGGTTCAATTGCCCTGAAAATGGAACAGTTTTAAAATTAATGGCCAATGTCTAACTCCTTAAGTGGGTCTATATATAATATGCAAAGGAATTAGTTTTTACATTTGAACGATGAATATCTTGGAAATAAAATAAATCATTATAATATTGGTGTGTTATATATTAGCATTGTATTTTTATCGTGTTGTTAACTCGATATAGAATGTCATTAAATAAATTATTCCTTTCCATTAAACACTTTTAATCTACATAATGATCAATGCTATTTATTAAATAATGGATGTGATATTTGTGGCCAGTTAGGTTATAATGTGGTATTTGTTTCAAAATATATTTAATTAATTATTTTTGAGAATAACTATTTGGGAATAATGTGCTCCCATATTTATTACAAGCTAAACAAAATTATTCCTAGCATAAACTATTCTCTGGAAAAAGATTTTCCTATGATTTAGTAAGGCCTTATTTGCACGATAAAATGTGGGACTGAAAATTTTCATGACTTGAAAATAATAGTTATTAAGTACAAATACAAAAATATTTATCAATTATCTAACTTTCCCTCTACAATTTTCATTTACCTGTGCTCATCTGACTTCATAAATCCATTGCGCTATCAATTTAAAAAAAATTATTAATTGTTATATTGATCAAGATGAACAAACTTTAAAAAATTAATTTTTAATTTTATTTTTTTCTGGAAGTGTAATTTTCATTTTGGATTATAATAATAATAATTGTGTTAGGGGTATTTTGAAAATTATAATATTTATCCCATGAATATACATTACCAAACAAAAAAAAAGTTTAAATTTATTTTTGAGAATCTTAACAAATAATTTTGAAAATATTTAATGCTAAACAAATAATTTATTTAAATTATCAAAAAATAAAATTCTCAAGAATATCATACCCAGAAATATGATTCCTGATAACGTAATTTCAAATCTTAAAACAAATGCTCTCGTAAAAGTACAAATTTTATTGAACACTCTTGTGTCAAATTAGATAAGTAAATGTTCATTTTAATCTCTAAAATTGTATTGCGAGTCATTGTTGTCTCTAAAATTTAAAACTATTTTTTTAGCTTTTGAAATTGCAAACATGTGAGTTAAGTTATCTATTTTCATTACTTTGTGTTCATATTTTCTTCAATGTGTCATGTTAAGTAATATACTAGTGATATAATTAATACTTGGCCTCATAAATGGCGTGATTGAATAATAACTTCAAATTGTTAATATATGCCAAATGCCAAATATGTAAATAATAATATTGTTTATATGAAAAGTTTAGATTATAGTATTCAATTATACTTGTCTTGATGCATTTAATTGACAAAGACTAAGTAGAACATTGATCTATCACTTACGTGTCAATTAACATGATACATTAGTGAAAATGTGATGTTATACAATAACCAAAATAAGATGACATGCAAGTTACTTACATTATGTACCTTTAGGAATTAAAAAGTTAATCTCTAAATCTTTAAAATCAAAATAATTCACTTATATAATTTTACACTAACATAACCATTTAACTTAACTTAAATCATGTTTAATAGTAAATTTTTTACAATATATTATTAATTGATTTTTAAAAATTAAAATTTAAAAACTTATACATACATATAAGTATTATGTAGTATCTCGGCCAATATTATATGTCGACAGTCATGATAACAAGGGGGTTCTGAGTTCAGAGCCTCAATAAAGATATAAGGTTCAAGGTAAGGTTGACCGAGTTTATGAGCAAGAACCCATAGCTCATATCATGAATGTGTGACAACGAAACCTCTTTGAACTAAGGGACTGGAGAAGATAATTTAGTTGCAGTCAAAAGAGAAATCTCCTCCTAAGTCATCCAAAGAGATAATTTGTTTTCCTAAAATTAGGGGATGAAATCTTACCAACCTCCCCTGTATAAGAATAATTTTATATCATAATTAAGTAACTCACATTTCAATTATCAATCACTTAAATTAAATCTCTTTCAATTTGATTATCGAGTTCTTGTAGGTCCTACCTCCTGACGTTGGGAGCTCGAAGAACCATCAGTCACTGCTAGGATCTACAGATAACTGTTCATCGAGAAAGTAGGTCATGTGTGCGTGTCAGCCAAAGACATAGACCATTAAAAGCAAATGCCTCCATGCACCTGCAACGATAGATGCCGAAGACATACTTGAATCTAGACAAGCATAAACATGTGGTCACCACTATAGGAATTTAACCGTCAAACAGTTCATTTCATTGTAGACTAAACTTTAATTTTAAGATTTTCTCACAATATAACCAAAAAGAAAATGTTATATCTTTATGCCACATGTTAAAAACTTCAAATAAAAAAATGAAGAATAAAAATATTTTTATCTTGAAAACCTAAAGCATAATTCTTTAAAGTTGCTGTTTAAAGAGAATTTAAATAAAACAGAAAACATCATCATTACCCACAAGTCATTGCTAGATATGTCAATTAAGCAACACATTATTTAAATTTAAATGCAAATAATTGATCAGGACCAATTAATTATTCCGTATATATACCTAACTAGTTAACGTTGTTTAAGGTTGATGCGTTCCTGGTCAGCTTCGCCATTGGCTTCCGCACGCTAAAGCAACGTGAGGAATTGGAAAAAAAAAAAATAAAATCAATCAAGTGTGTTTGAATTAATTTATTTTACGTCAATGTTATGTTGTAACCGACACTGGAAGTTTGGAAAAGCCTTATCATCATGGTAGATCCACTCACCTTAAATACTTATAGTCCATACAAAAAAGTCGTCAAAATTTGTGAAAGAAAATGATGGTAAATATTGGATGAAATAATGAAGTATAATTTATTTATTCATTCAATGATTAATTTCTGTGGCATATTATTTTTATAAATAAATTTAGACAAAAATCTGTGGGTTTTTTTTTATTTTAAAAAATAATTCAATTATTTTGTTAGAAAATAGTAGGAAGACTGCACCAAAAAAAAGTGCACGAAATAAAGAATTTTTATCTGTCGTAAATGCTCTCTTTAAAAAACTAAATTAAAATTAAATACAATAACCAAGTAGGAACTCAGAAAAATAAAATAAAATTAAAGCAGAGGGCTATGTATGACAACTGAACTACGGAACTTTTGGCTGGCGATAGTTAAATTTGAATGGGTCGCCCACATGCATCCTTGATCAAGCTTAATAAAGAATAATATTATTATTTAATCCTGTTAATTTGATCGTGCTTAGCTTGTTATGAAATCACAAGTAACCCAAGTTCAATAAACAAAACTCAAATTCTCTATCAAGACCTTATAATTTAATTAAAGCATAAAATTAGCCATAATAAAACTTCAGATCAATCACTGAACAAATCAAAATTATTTAACTCAAATTTAGTCCAATAACCGGGTTCATGCATGAATGACCGAACTAATCCGAGGTCATGTTAATGACATGAGAGCCTGTCCACGACAAAGTTTCAGTTTCCTTGGAAGAAAACGTACCCACGTGGAACAACACTAGACACTAACTCAATTAATCCTGAAAATGGCAACCTTCATCTTCCTTTTAATATTAATTGATAACATTCACTAGCCGAATAAGCGAGTACTCCATCCGTCTGCTTTTAATTGCCTTGTTGAGAATTAATAAAAGTTTGATGTATTAAAAATTTGATATATTTAGACACAATATGTCAAATTTTAGTTAATTTTCAGGAAGACAATTAAAAATAGACGAGAATAGTTAAAAGTGAATAAGCCTTTCTTACCTTTGTCTTCAATATAAATGTGTAATTCTTTTATATTTATGGTATGTTTGGTTGGATATTATAAAAAATGTGGTGAAAATTTACATAAATAAATATCTTATATAATTTTATACTTAAAGGCTGCTCGAAAAATTTTATCCCCATATTTTATCTTTAAACAAATATGTCCTTATAATATGTCAAAATCAATTTCTATTTTCTATGGTGGATAATTACTCACTATAATTTAACTATTTTTGGGTCACTATTTACTTGAAAAATCCAGCCACAAAGTAAATAAGCTTTTGCGGTTCCGTCTCTATAACTCAAATGCTTTCTTTCCATGTCACTGATATGGTATGACATGGATACCTCGTTCTCTTTGGTAATCAAAATATTCTCTCAACTTTTCTCGCCCCTTTCTCCATTTTCTTTTTGGTTCCCGAGAAAAATAAAAAATAACAACTAATCCCTTTCCTAATTTTCTATTCTGTCTCTGTGTTTTTTTTTTTTTTTGGAAATTTGGCTCAACGGCTTTTGAATGGATCTATCAGAGGTCGAGCTTGACGTTGGGAGAGACGCTGTGTGCGGTGTTCATTCCGCTGATCGGAATCGCAGAGGCTCTGTTCTTTAGCCTTTCTGGTTGCTTCGATCTCCATCGGAAAAACCACAACAAGAGCAGCAAGACTCAGATCCCTACCTCCTTCGACGAAGTCGTTCGCCTCTCCAAGGATTCTCCATGTTCGTTTCTTCTCTTCATTCCATTGATTGCATGATGTATATATTGAATTGTTTATATTGTTAAGGAAATGACGCTCTTTTTTTTCTTCTGAAATTAACGGTTTTCTGTTATTGCGGTTTTTTCCAGTTACGGTCAATGAAATTGAGGCGTTGCGTGAGCTGTTCAAGAAGTTGAGTAGTTCAATCATTGATGATGGACTCATTCACAAGGTGACTGCAGCAACATCTGCATTCTTTGGCTGTGATTATGAAGTTACTTTGTTCTTACGAAGCAACTCAATTCTGAATATAAGTGAATGTTTGATTTAGGAGGCGTTTGGATGAGCTTTTCGGATGCCAAAATCACTTTTTCACAAAAAAAAAACACTTTTAATATATTTGGATAATTTGTAGAAAATAATTAGAATTTTTTTTTTTATAAAAAATCAATTTTTAACTTTTTATTTTTTTTTGGCTCTGCAAAAAAGAGTTGCTTGGGGAAAAGAAATTACTTTTCAGCTTTTTCAGTTATATATAAATTTAAGTTTCATAATCATTTTAAAAAAAATCCAGAACAAATGCACCTTTAATCCCTAAAATTAAATGTGGTTCATGAGTAAAGGTTTATTATGGTATTTGAAATTATACGTGTGTTTCACTTTACTCTTTGAAGTTAAAGAGATTAGTAGTTTAGTACCTGTAGTTACAAAAAGTTATTTAAGTTAGCCTCTGCAGTAATGTTCATTTGAATTGCTAAAAGAATTAATTTGAATCACTTTTTATAACATTGTGGATCAAATTTTTAACAATTAAAGTGAAGCATACATATAATTTCAAAAACCAAATTTGAACCTTTGTGGTTCATAATAGTTCCTTACTTTAGGAAGTTCATTTTTAAGTCCATGATATTTTATTTCATAATTAAATTAGTTCCTAATACTTATTTTCCTTGGACAAATTAGTCTCTGGTATTATGTTTCGTTAGTAATTTTTTTGGTATTTTTATTAGTCAAATTAGTTTCTTTCATTGTATTCTTGTTATTAAAACTAGTCCTTATCGGGGACTAAATTTCTTAAGAGTTCAGGACTATTATTGCCTACACTTTTTAGAGACTAAATAAAAGGTTTACTTGAATTTGATTATTTTAAGAATTAAACTTGGATTTACACAACTGGTATCAACTCAGATATTGTTAGGGACTAGAGTGAGAGTTAAAACGAACTTTATAAATTCAACCCTAACTCCTAAAATAATTAAACTTCGACGTTTAAATTGTAATTAGAGAATAATTTCAAGAACTTATCGCTAATTTGCTCAATAAAAATTTGTATGTGTTTTAACTGTGCTCGTGTCAGTTGCCCATCCAGTGGGACAAACTTCAACAAAATGATGTGACAATAGCATCTTAATTTGGGCATGTCTTTTTGCTGTTAAGTTTGTGCCTTGTCACATAGTTTGTTTGTTTTGTTGAAGAGTCTGTGTTGGTTGTTACTTGTTAGTTGTTGCTCTTTTTGGTTCAGCACTAGTGTTGAATTTGTGGTCAAATTGCATCCTTTTAACTCTTCTTTGTTTCTTCTCTAAAGGAAGAGCTGACATTGGCACTATTGAAGACCCCCACCAGTGAGAATCTTTTCCTTGATAGGGTATACTCATTTTGACTTTTGTACATTTTTCTTTTCTTTATTTTTTTGTGGGTTTCTTGATTCAAGTCTTGATGCTTGTTGTATTAAGGAAGGAAATTGAGTTGCATGAAAAACATCTTGCAAGGAATCAGAATTTTCGTAACTGCTCAATTGGCCTCCTTTGGCATTTGGGTACATACGGTGACCATATTTTTCTGCATCATGATAGTTTTTTGTTTTACACAACTCAATTTTAACTCATTTCCTGTCTAATATGTTTCATTCCATGTAATCCACGAACTAAAACCCCAGAGCATATCTTTCTGCCCTCTATAGGTTTTGATCAAGCTTCTGCCATTGCAGTCTGATACTTGCTATCTCCCATTTTGTCTTGATTTTTGTTAAATTTTAGAATATGGTTACTATGTCAAGCTTAAAACTCTAAATCTGCATTTGTTAAAGAAAAAAAAGAAAAAAGGGGGGGGGGGGGGGAATAGGCTTGATGCTTGGATTATTTGTTTATATGTTGACAAGTAGGATGCTGCTTCTGGAAGACAAATTCCTGCTCGTAAATAAGGTAACAATATTGAGGGAACCAATTATCCATCTGTCACTCTGCATTTTCCTTCTAGGTTTTCCTCATTATTCCATATGGAACATTATGGGCTGTATCAAAGTGCAGTATTCTTCTTATCAGTCATTTTGTTTTGATGTTACTGATCAGTCCTTTACTCCTTTTGAAAATGATCATTGCCATGTGGGATCAGCTCTTAAGTTTTTATGATAAATTGATATTCTTTCCCACCTCTATATATGAGTAAAACTCTTCAAAAAATGCATCTTTTTGTTTCTTTTTTTCTTTTAATTTTTTTTTACAGCGTTAACATATATTGAAGGGTGTATGTTACAGATTGAAAATTGCATTTCTGATATGTCAGTCTTGCAGACCTTATATGGCATAGCCAAAGGTATCCGGAAATAGCATCCTAAGTGATCTTCTCCATTACCCTGCCCTGTAGACAATAAATGTTTTGACAGATACATGCTTGCTCTGCAAAAGATCTGTTTGCCACTGTTTTTCTTTTTGACTGGTTTAATTGAGTCCATTTACTTTTTACAACTTTTTATAGGTGTTTGATCTCTTCGATGAAAAAAGAAATGGCGTTATAGAATTTGAGGAATTTGTGCATGCCCTCAGTATCTTTCATCCGTATGCTCCTTTGGAAAAGAAAATTGAGTGTAAGACTTCAGTAAGCATTTTGCAGATGTATTTTTAGTCATTTAATCATATTCTAATGCCATTGTTCTTTATAAAATATTTATTTATTTTGCTTGCAGTTGCTTTTAGATTGTATGACTTGAGACAGACTGGATACATTGAACGAGAAGAAGTGAGTATCTTGGCATTTCCAGGTTATGAAAATGTTATTGGCTTAAACTTGTCTTTGTTAGCATAGAATAATAGTACATTGAAATTTTCTTAGTGCAGTATCAGTTTGATTGGATACTTTTTATTAAGAACAGTGGTGGTGGTGGTGGTGTTAGTAGCTAGCTTCTGTTCGTCAAATCTATGGAAGTCTTATTTTTGTTGAATGAATATAAAACTTATAAAATTACCATAGAGATGTCTGCTATTTACTTAGGTTATTTTCTGCAATATTTCTTCGCTCTTAACAATGTTTGAACTGTTCTGTTAACCTGCAACATTTTCCAGGTTAGGCAAATGGTGGCTGCGACAATGTCTGAAACTGACATGCATCTGGAAGATGAAATTCTTGAAACTATTATTGATAAGGCAAATGTTTGCAGTAACATCTTTCCCTCTGATGACTATTTAAGTTTGCGTCCTTCCACTTACTTAACCTTTCGTATAATATTATCAGACATTTGAAGATGCTGATACTGACAACGATGGTAAGATAAGTAAAGAAGAATGGAGGGCATTTGTTGTTCGGCACCCAACACTATTGAAGCACATGACTCTTCCTTACCTGAAGTAATTTACTTGCCTTACACTCTTTCACTAGCATATTGTTTTCCATGGTCGTTAATTTTCCTTCCATCTCATTACTCTCTATCAACACTTTTCATGATGTTAACTCATCGTAGCGTAAGAAAAATAAATAAAAAGATTCATGTTCATAATGTAATATGCATTAAATTTATACTCTTTCTAGTTTCGATTACCAAACTTTGGATTGTACCTTTTTTTTTATTTGGAACTGACATCGAGCATGTTTCCATTTTGTTTGGTCACCGGCCAGGGACATTACCACAGTATTTACCAGCTTCATTTTCAACACGGAAGTTGATGATTCTCACTGGCAAAACAATATTATAAATCACAAATATTAAGGTGTGGAAGCTTGTTCCTTTGCATCAGCTATTCCAGTTATGAAAAGCAGATTATTGTGATTCCTTTCTTCAAATGTTCATCCAACATGAGAAAATTTATGGAAGCGATGGACCAAACCACCATCCCAGAAGTAAGGTGCCGGGGTGTTAAACCCAAGCAAAATGAGCAAATCGGTTTAATTGGACATTACTATTTGGTTTGGTCTGATTATTGTGCACCTCGGTTTGATGCGGTGTACCAAATTTATTTGTACAGTTCATGAATCAAGAAAGGAGTTTGAAAGATAATGTAGTATCTTTATTCTTCATGATTGAAAATATATTGCAAGATAATCTCATTTTAGGAAAAGTTCTTATGTGATTACTAGTTTACCATGTCATATTTGCAGTCACAATAAAGTTGACAAGGCCCACAAATAAGAGAATCTATCTTGCACAAAATTAGTGAGACCCACTTTTCTTATGAGTGGGTGCAAATGACAAATAAACCTATGCTCACACAAGAATATCCCATTATTCGAGAAGCAAGGGTAGAGGTCCCTCCAACATTTAAATAAATACAAGACGTCTTCATAGAGGGTGATAGGACTGACAGTTTGTCCATGTTATTGTCCTCACATTATTTCATGAGTATATCATATAGATCGTTATCCAAAATTCTTGCGATGCAAAGATAACGACGCTTGCTTTGTATCGCTTGTGGATCGATAAATGAATATGCAGATCCAATAAGCCAGTATGTTTTGCCATCTTGTCATCTGTGCTTTTGTCGAAGTCATTGTTCCCGCAGATGGCTGCTGTGTAGGGGGAATATATATGTGGGGGTTTTAGGTCACTCCTGTTAGACCTAAGAGAACATAAGGAAGAAAATGAGCAAACAAGAATCGAATACCCTTTTGACATTGTTTCAGAATAGGTTTTTTAACACCAAATAGACAAAGAAACAAAAGAAACAAACCAACCAAGACTGGATGCAAAATAATATAAGCGAAACAAGAACAATAATTAAAATTCCTCTTTTTATTGAAGATTCTCCTTTTTTGATTACAAGTGTTTTTCTCTTTGACTTCTCTCTAAAATCAAGAAAGTTTCTTTCCCCAGAAATGAGTTGCCTCACTTTCACAATTTGGGCTAACATGGCACATAGTTATTAGATCTTAATCATTGGCTAATGGGATCTCAAAATATCACTTATTGGGCTTCTCTCCTTGGACACCTCCAATTGGTTTGGGAACCATGACCGTAAGGCTTACTGTGTGGAACAGTCATATAGCTGGGGGAGGTACTTATACCTGTTTGCAGCAGTGCAACTTAAAGATCCTGGACCAAAAAACTATTTATGTTCCTCAAATTTTTTTGTGTCACCACTAGAAGACATTTATGGGACTGCTCCTTGCTTCCCAGTCCCGGACAAGATTACCAGCCTCTCGTATGCAATGCAATCATAGTTGATACAAGATCAGTTTAAGAAATGAGCATTGTGATTGTGTATGTTTGTTTAGTTCAGAAGTTATTAGGGAGATAAAGTCACACACGAATTTATATCCGAATATCACGCATGAAAGATGCCTCACCTGCCAGAGACAGGATTGGCTATTGTAGAATGAAGTCTACACCAGGTCACCCCAACAGCAGCAGCACAAACAGCACTCCCTGGTTAGATATCTGATCTAAAAAATTGGTATACACTAAATTTATCATTTTAATTGAAAATAGTTTCCTGCAAAATTTAACTTCTGATTCTGTTCACTTCAGTAACGCAGCAAGCACAACCCAAATACATTAAGCTCGAAGTTCTTCAAGTTATGATAACTGCCCTAGCCGGCTTCCATTTTCCAATAGACAAATGAGCCACCGGATAGAGCTAATTCCAAAAGCACATCTTAATAATCCTTGACGATTGACATACAATTCATTGAACACCATCCTCCTTCCAGCAACACTGATAGCGACAAACCAAAATCTACAAGGAGTCTTCTAATATTGTGACAACAAAATTCACCACACTTTCAGCACACTTGATTCTGCTTGTGGGAATTGAAATTCGTTAATGCTACATTCCTTGTTTACAGCTCAGTACTAATACAGAAGATGTCTCTTCCCCAGTAGAAAGGCCTAAACAACAATCAGCCGAAAAATAAAAAAAAGGTAATAATAATATGATACCAGATATATGTATTAATGGAAGACAGCTATCTTTTTTGGGGGTTTAGAATGATAACTATATTGGAATCCAACATACTAAGTAGTAAACTTAGTTACTGCAGGGATACTGTCTCTGGTAAAATCAAAGTAACACTAAAACCTGCAGATGCCAGTATAGGACTAACAATATATCCAGATAAATGACCAAGGATACTGTACACAGACATAGAATGACATCAAAATGAGCTGTTCCAATGACAGAAAGTTAAAGTAATGGCAACCCTGTCTTGATAACACACAGCAATCTCCTGAATTTCGGCATCAATTCATATGAGGCTTCTCCTGTCCTTTTCATGAAGCAGCACCTGGCCCGTAAAGAGGAGATCGCTTGAAACCCTGAAAGATTGATTGAAAAACATAAATTGTAAATTAAGTGGAGCAAATACCATACTAACATCATATTCTGATGGATATGGAGCATGAAAACCCCCCTCTGGGCTCTCAAATTGTCTTCCATAAGGCCCACCTTGATAAATGAAGCAAAGCATTAAAACCACAAAAGAGAAAACCCATGATGGACAAAGCGTAAGAATAATGTTTCAGCAAATTGAAGAACAATAGGGGTCTCCGCAGTTACTAATCAATCAAAATGAAGATATGCCTATATCCAGGTTTACAAATTGAGCGAGTTTGATTTATTCTGCTTATTGATATAAACCAGGCAATTATAACTCTGCTAATAAACTCTATTGCAAATAATTTAACTAAAATCGCATTGCACAAAAAGGAGATACCTAACAAAAGATCATCAAAGTTCAGCAGAGGACACACCAGCACTCAAATGTTCGCTATCAGCACAGGCAAGCTCACCGCACAATTTCTCAACTTCCTGGGCCATAGAAGCCAAAATTTTCTCCATTGCCTGCCTTTGTTCCCACAGCTCTACATTTTCCTTCCTTTCATAATCCATCATGGTCCTAGAAAACAAAAACAAGAGAAAATCCATCATGATCAATTTAACACAACAGACCCCTACATAGCAACTGAACAACACGCACTTGGCACGCGTGAGCTCTTGATGTACGCCATCAATCTCAGCCCTCAGCAAAGGGATTTGTTGATTTTCAGCCTGTAACCTGGCAACATCTTTGGCAAGGGTCTCAACCTTCCCTGAAAGCTCTTGGCTAACATTATTCAGTTTCTGAACTTTAGCTCTCAATTGAAAAGCTTCATTCTTGAAGGACTCAGCTGCCCTCAAATCAGACTCCAACTTCATTCCCTTCTCAATTTGCTCCGTAGAACGGCGCTCATGTTCAGCGCGAATGCCCCCAATGGTGAGATTCATGCGGCGAAGCTCCTCCTTCGCAGCAGCAAGGTCTCGCCGCAGCGCGCTTCCATCATCAAACAGCCTATGGTTAATAGAAACAAGCCTCCTCATTTCCATATGCTGCAATTCAAGTTCTTTTTTGAGTGATTCTGGAAGATGATGAGCATGGAGTAGAGGAAGCTGAGGCATTCGGACGAAATTCCCATCGAGCTGCAGGTAGACAAGCCGGTCCCCACTGTCATCTCCGCCATTTCTTGCTGTCATTCCAAGTTGGTAAATTGTGAAGCCTCATACACAGTTGCTTACACTACAAGTTTACAATCATGTTGATATTCTAATGATAAGTGGGCAATGAAAAGTTGCAATCACCATTGAAAATTGTGAAAGATCAAAACTTTGATGTGATTAGCATAATCAGAGAACTAGTTCAATGATGGGTGTTCACAGGGGTTTTTTTGAACCAGTTCAGTTGAGTTGGTGAGTAACATAATCAGATACATGAACGAATTGCAAGCCTTGGTGGATAGAAAGGAAAAGAGAAAAGAAAGGGAAGGAGAAAAGAACCAACCTTTGTGTACTCCCAAAAGCAACAAGATGAAGATGATGATGAAGGGAATGAAATTCAGCGTTTGTGTTGCCATGAGAGACCATGAAGGTCCATTCACCATCTGCTCTGCACAAAGTCTACGCCTTTGACGGCGTCGTTTGGTAATTTCGTAATTAATCATAAGATTTTATTTTATTTTTTCCCTCTGTCTAGTAAATCGACGTTTGGTGTAATTACTGTGATTAAAGAAAACGGTTAAATACATTTTCTCTGACATCTAAATCTAATTAGTTTTAGTCTCTATCTCACGTGATTATTGGCTGTTGTATATAATATTGAGTCACGTGACATAGTTCAACATTTGACATAGATAATATATACAACGATAAGATTAAAACCAATAATTTTAGAAGTATTTAGACTGAAACTCAACAAAAAAAATTCTAAGATCTAACATCAAGATTCACTTATTTAGGCATAAAAGTTAAATGAATCTACCCCATCGACAGCAAGTACATGTATTAACTAATTGGTATAATGTTTATATAATTTATTTAAGGCTAAACCATAAACGTAAGCATGCCAACCCAGCTCATTTAGACCGACAAGTTAAATAATTTAGACTAATCTTTATAGTAAATGATAACAAGCCACCACAATATCAACGTAATCTATTTAAGGTTTGCACGTAGTCTTTGATGGACCAATTCTTTCAGTTTTTTTTTTTTTAACCCTATTATGCACCAAATATTATATATCCAAATTAAGTATAGGTTTAATTTCAACATATTATATAATGTTGGTTTAACCCGTTTAAGGTTATCTATTTATTGGCCTAAACAAGTTAATATGATCCATTTCGCCCTAGCCTATTTTGGCCAATCAGTTTAATTTGATAAGTTAAACTAACCTATATAATAAGTATTAAATAGCCAATAAAGTGATGGTCAAATTATTTTAAGGCTAGCTCGCATGTGTAAAATGGCCAGCTTAGCCCATTTAAATATGACTTGTTAGGTATATTTTGGATTACAAGTTAAATGGGTTAAACCAATTTATAACAAGTGTTAACAAGCTTACATAGTATAAATTAACCTCACCTATTATAAGGCCAATTTGTAGGCTTAAATAGATTATTTTTTCAATTATTTTAAATTAGAACTTTTAAACAGTATTAAACTCTAAATATAATCAAACTAGTGTCTAAACAATAATTTCTGCTACCACCATTGGATTGGACGAGATGAACGAGTACAGGTAAGTGATGGCTAGCTACCATCTCCTGCAATACTGAAACGATGTGTCCCACTCTTGAATTGTTAAAACAACATTATTGACACATAAAAAAAGATCGAGTTAAGAGAGAGAGGATATATATGTTGTTCTTAAAACTCATCGTGATCTCGATCAGCTTGTTTGGGATTGTGGCGATGAACATGAACATCAAGCCCACGATTCATGCGAGGCAATATGCTGCGAAGAGAAGGCCAATTGGTAAGAATTGGCTTCACACCACCCATGATGTAGTCATCGGTTCTTCCTGGAGCAAAGTCGATACGTGCATACTGGTCCCCTTTGAAAATGTAAGCCTCACCCGTCCTGTGAGAACTGAAAGCAGCCTCAATTCCACTTGCAAAGATTGTCCTTCTCAAACCATGAAACCCTTGAGTTATGCCCTGGTTGGAAACCATCTTCTTGCAATCATAGTTTATACGAGCATATTGATCCCCTTTGAATAAGTAAGCTTCTTGCGCCCTAGATGACCTGAAGCAGGGACATATTTACATTTAGTGAGGGTGGGGCTATCACAATTTTAATTCTTTTAAAAAAATTATATTGAAATATATATATATATATATTGAGAAATATTTAGATGATCTTAAAGTAAGAAAAAATATTTACTTTATTTTATTTATTAATTGACATATTAGCTATTATATTAAAATATATAAGGGAAATGAGAGATAATAATGAATGAAAAACTAACGTATCAATTAAATAAATAAAACAGGTCAAATATTTTTTTCTGCTCTTAAAATACCTAAAATAGTTTTGTATTTTTGCCTCCACTCCACTGTTTGATTGAATTTGAACCCATATTAATTATAAATGAGACAAAATATCATAAAGTATAATGCAGCCCTCTTATTTTCTTACTAATATATTATTTTTGTCCTATTATTGAGATTTTCTGAATCCATCACTTGCCTGAAGGCAGCATCTATGCCATTCTCAAACACTGTACCCTTGAAGAAGGGAAACATGGCAGTGATTGTCATAGGACCACATAGTATTTTGTCATTTGCGGTTCCTGGAGCATAGTCTATTAGGGCACATATGTTCCCAGAGAATATGAATGCATTGTTGCCATCAGTATCAAAAGCACAATCTATTCCATGTTCTCCAAATGTTGTACCAACAAGTGATGGATACCCATCGCAAATCAGAATTGGTCCGTGTACAATCCAGTCATCCGTTGTTCCAGGAGCATAATTCAACAACACATACTCATTTTTCATGAATATGTAGGCTTCATTTCTTCTAGATGAACGGAATGCAGCATTTATATATGTGGGAGCATGTGCTACATCACCCGTGTCGCAACCGGGATCGTGACGGGACGACGAAAAATAAGTTTTTGAAAATTGGAGTCGCCACCAAGTTTATTTAAATTGGGAAAACACGGAAAAACCCATTTTATCTTCTTAAAAATAGTCTTCGTAAACCAGATATGAGTTCGGGAGTCGGTTATGTCACAGGAAGGGTAAAGAACTTATCTTACAAAGACTTAAGACAATCCGTATTTAAGCACTGCACTGAGTTGTGCAAATTAATTAATAACCCCTTTTAGAATTTCAATCAAAGAGGACAAAAATTAAAATTTAAAAACATAAATTAAGAGAAAATATATATATATATATATATATATATATATATATATATATATACTTTAGCAAAATATTTACAATTTAAACACATTCACATAGATTAAGAAGAATTAATTTAGACAAATATATTTACAAATGAAGCATATAAATTAAGAAAATTAATTTACCCAAATATATTATAATTTAAACAAATAACTTAAGAAGAATTAATTTTGACAAACATATCAAATATATTAAGAGAAATTAGCTTTTGAAAAATATATTTACAATTTTAACACAAGCTAAAAAAAATTATTTACACAAAATATTTACAAATTAACAAATAAATTAAAAAAAAATTAGTTTTGGCTTGACAGAGGTTATCTGCTCCTACGTATCCTCCGGTGCAATGAGGAACTCAAAGTCACGTAGTTCTATAAAAAATATTTGTGCGTTGGTCAATTTTAATTAATAAAGAACCTTTTCTTAAAAAAACAAAATCCGTTCTTGAAGAGGATTCAAGTTAGCACTCATTACTCAATAAATCCTAATGATTCAACAATAATGAAGATAACATTTGTTACTCAATCATCATCATTGATCATTACACGGATTGAAGGGTTTTCAAAAAGATTCTTTTATTATCTTTTATTGAAAAAAATATTATTTTTAATGACAAACTCTAATTTTAACATGAATTGTGACTAATTCATAAGCATTAACAAATATACAATTAATTTGAGCCATACATAAAGATAAATAAAATAATCAAACTAGGAAATACAAGAGTCGTAACTACTATTTTTTTATTGAAAATTTTTTATTTTCTTTACAAACTTTTAACATGCAATTTATCCCAAATCAAAATAAACAATTAAATAACTCATTGAACTAATTTATTTAATTTCAATCAAATGAGTTAAAATGATTACCAAAACCACATATCACAAATTTTCCTCTTTTTTCAGGAAAATAATAAAATATTCTCAAAAAGTAAATAAAAACATGAGTTCCAAGACAAGTTTCTAATAAATAAAAAAAAAATACCACCCACATCTATACTATTCTTAAAAACAAAATACACATATCTATGACTCACAAAAAGTAAAGAAAGAAAGATTTTTGTTTTATTTAAAAAAAAACATAGGAGCAACTTGATCTCAAAAACATAACAGCCCATATTTAACTCACAAAAGATAAAATCCACGTACATGCAACCCACAAAAAACTAAAAAACAAACCAACAAACATATATTAATAAAGAAAGGAAAAACGTTGCAATGAGATGACAGTAGTGTAGACTAGACTTTTTCTTTTTTTAACAAGACAAAGACATGTGGGTTGGAGTTCCAAATGACATTTCTAACAAGCCCAAACGTGACATCCACTCATCAGATAGAGAAAAATAAAATAATGATAATAATTGAAAGCTAGCAAACAAAAGGGGAAGAATGGTCTGGAACACGGGGATAATGGCTTGGGATTCCACTTTCAACAAATTGTAAGCAAGAGATAGAGAGAGAAAGAAATTTCATATGCAGAGAGGGACATAGCCACGCGGTCAGCAGAAGAGAAAAGAAAGAAAAAAAAGAAAGTAGGGTGTCGGTGCTGCTGACGGGATGGAGATGGTGAGCGGATCCATGGCGACTTACTTGACCATACGTGGGGAATGGGGTGGAACTCCACGGTGGCGAGGCATTGGACTTCTTAGCGGTTTCTTTGGGGTGGCGAGATAAGGAAGCTAGTGCGGCTTGATGAGAGGGGAGATCATGGCAGATTGAGGCTGCAACAACGCGAGGAAAATGGAGGAGGAAGTTCCGACCACTTACCGGACAACATGGATGGGTTCAGTTGGCGACTAACAGAGGGCGGCTTCCATCGGAAGAAAGTTTGAGATCTAAAGGGGTATGGTAACGTTATTTGCAGGGGAGAAGGGGAGGGTGGTTTGCGGTTCTGTCTCTCATTCAATTTCTGATTCAATCTATAATTTATGTTTCTTGTGAAGGTTAGGTTTGTAGCCTTGATTTCCTGTTTGAGATGGAATGAATGTTGGCTGATTTGTGGCTTATTAGAACTTCTTTGGAATTTGATGCAGGTTGTGTTGATGAAGGTAGAAGAGAGGAAGGGTCATGGAGTGGTGATTGGTGATGGTATTAAGAGCTTCCCCCCCAAAAAAAAAAAATTTCTGGTTCCCGTAATGGTCTCTCCTTTTTTATCCTGAATTTGTTTTGCATTATTTAAAATTAAACCCATGCTGGTCTCGGACAGCTGGAGAACCTATGAACTGTCTTCCCATGCTTCTGCAAAGCATTTCTCGGGCAGAGACTCATCTTGATGCAGGGAATGTTGGTGAAGGGAATGGGAACAGAGGCATGCTTCAGTTGTCTCATTTTTTTTCAAAACTGAAAGCATATTTTTTATTATTGCCCATAACTTCTCTGTATGAGCGTGTGTGTATGCTGGCAAAGAGTAGGATTGAATGGGCCAAAATTCAGGCAATGGGCTGAAATACTAGTTTTTCCTTGGTCATGATACCATGGTTGACCGTCTGGTTCAATCTCTACGCTGTCACAGTATATCGGTTCATCTTGCACCTCTACGCGAATAGGTTGTACATTTCCGTGGATCTCCAACTTAGTCATCACAGCCAAAGTGGCTAAAGCATCTGCAAATTGATTTTTGTCTCGAGTTAAGTGAGAAAATGATATATCATCAAAGTGCTCAATTAGTCGAGATAAATGCTTCTGATAAGGTATCAATTTTGGATCTTTTGTGCGCCATTCTCCAATAACTTGGTAGATTATGAGCGCAGAGTCTCCAAACACCTTTAATTCTTTGATCCCTAAGTCAATTGCAACTTGCAAACCATTCGCACAAGCCTCATATTCCGCGATGTTGTTGGTACATTCA
The DNA here is from genome assembly GCA_031216105.1 of Dalbergia cultrata. Classification (NCBI taxonomy): domain Eukaryota; kingdom Viridiplantae; phylum Streptophyta; class Magnoliopsida; order Fabales; family Fabaceae; genus Dalbergia; species Dalbergia cultrata. The sequence continues at coordinate 64,178,938 of CM062346.1, forward strand.
AAATCCAACTTGATGGAAACTGGGTACTGCTTCACATTTGGTGATACCACTCTGACTCCTATTCCACATCCATTCATATTAATGACCCCATCAAAGTACATTTTCCATACATTCTCCTTTTCTATCTCATCTTTTTCCACCGTTAATACTTCTCCATCGGGGAATTCAGGCACGATAGGTTGTACATCCTCAAGAGGATTTTCAGCTAGATGATCGGCAATTGCACTTCCCTTGATAGACTTCTGAGTCACATATTTGATATCAAATTCGGATAGCACCACTTGCCATTTTGACATTCTCAACGAAACATGTGGACTATCAAATATGTATTTTAATGGATCCATTCGAGAAATCAACCAAGTAGTGTAATATAACATGTACTGCCTCAACCTCTTGGATGCCCACACTAATGCACAACTAGTTTTTTCAATCGTCAGATAACGGGATTCACAATCATTAAACTTCTTGCTCAGATAATAAATTGCCCGTTCCTTCTTGCCAGACTCATCATATTGACCCAACATTGCCCCAAGTGAAGTGGGCAACACTGTGAGGTATAATATTAAAGGGCGACCTGGTACAGGTGGGACTAGAATTGGAGGTCTCATCAAATAAGCTTTTATTTTATCAAAAGCTTCTTGACACTCATCATTCCACTCCACAGGTTGATGTTTTCGCAAACTTGAATATAGGCTCGCAAGTACTAGTCAAATTGGCAATGAATCTAGCAATGTAGTTGAGCCTTCCAAGAAAACTTCTCACTTCTCGTTCAGTTCGGGGAGCAGACATTTCTTGTATCGCCTTTACTTTGTCAGGATCCACTTTTATCCCTTCTCTACTGACGATGAACCCGAGTAACTTCCCTGTAGAAGCCCCAAAAATGCATTTATTAGGGTTCAATCGTAACTTATACTTTCTGAGCCTCTCGAACAGCTTTGTGAATCGCCACGTGGCTTTCTCCCTCCTTAGACTTGGTGACCATATCATCTACATACACTTCAATCTCCTTATGCATCATGTCATGGAACAATGTGACCATAGCACGTTGGTAGGTGGCACCAAAGATTCTTCAATCCAAATGGCATAATCGTATAGCAAAATGTTCCCCAGCGTTATGAAAGTAGTTTTTCCTTTGTCATGAACATCCATAGGGATCTGATTATACCCAGAATATCCATCCATAAAGGAAAATCGGTGACTTCTAGCTGTATTATCAACAAGGACATCAATGTGAGGGAGAGGAAAATCGTCTTTTGGACTAGCTTTATTCAAATCCCGATAATCTACACACATCCTGACTTTTCCGTCCTTGTTAGGCACGGGCACAACATTAGCCACCCAATCAGTATGTCTTGAAACCTCCAGGAACCCAGCCTCAAGCTGTTTAGTCACTTCTTCCTTTATCTTCAATGACATATCGGTAGTATCCTCCTCAACTTTTGCTTCTTGGTTCGACTTGAGGATACAAAGGGATCTTGAGTGAAGCAATCTCTGGGTCTAATCCTGGCATATCACGATAGGACCATGCAAATACATCCAGGAATTCCTTAAACAACGCAATCATCTCTATATGTTCAGGATTTGCCACTATTTTCAACTCCTTTTTCTCTTCTTCAGTGCCCATGTTAATCACCTCGATCACCTCATTGTCCAGATCAAATCCTCTTTACGTATGTTCTAATAAGCTTGAAAAGCGCTCAATATCTCCCTCATCCTCTTGATTCATGGTTATCGCAATCAAATGCAGCAAGAGAATCAATCGATAAGTTTCCAAATTCCTTTTCTTGTGGCAAAATTTCTATGTCATTCATGTTCCTGGAAAGTAATTATGGTAGGTTGGAATGCTAAAATGGATCACAAACAACATAGGACAAACACGAATTAACGAGCTGTGAATGGAAAAGTAAAGAAATAAGGGAAAGGAGAAAACAAAAGAAAGTAAAAAGGAATGAAGCAAAACGGAAAACATAAAGGAAGGCTATTGAAAAATCATGTAAGCTTATTTAAACGATGTCTCACAGTAGCATAAACAAAAGCATAAATCTTAATGTCTGACCCAACAAATTACTTTGCAGCAATAACATCAATCACTGGTTCAGCAGTCCAGTTCATCAGCATCTCATCATTGTCAACAGCATGAGCATTGTTGAGTTCTTTTGTCGTCTCAGCATCCACCATGTTGATGGTAGTATAATAGCAAGGGGAGTGAACTATTCCAGCTGTAATTACTTCAACCGGGCCATGAAACGTCTCTCTTAAGTGAGGGATTTGCTTCACTTTTCCACTTTGTTCTTTCCGCTCCAGACTCAAAGTTCTCATCTCCTCGTTCAACGAGTCCTTGTACCCCAGACCAAACCGGTTGAACTTTTCAGGGACCGATATAGGGGTTTGGGTGCCTTGCAAACACGATCCCAGTCCTTTGCCTTCCAAATATCCGTTCTTAGCCATGATGTGGGCCACTACCTGACTTTGTATTGGGGGTTTAGCTTACTCTTGTTTCAATCCTACTACTTCTAAATTATGCCATAAACTACTCTCCACCAGCTCTACATTCTCCACATATGGCAATGCCACTGGTTTGGACACTAAGATTTCTTTTTCTCCATGAATTGTAACAACCATTCCATTCTCCACATATTTCACCTTTTGATGCAAGGTTGAGGACAGCTCGGCGTTGTTAATCCATGGTCTTCCCAAAGAGCATATTATAATCCGACTCAATCTCTATCACTTGGAATAATACTTCAAATCTGCTTGGGCCCATCTCAAGTAGCAGTGTTATTTCTCCAAGGATGCTCTTCTTAGCTCCGTCAAATGCTTTCACTACCATTAACTGTGGCAGTATATCATCCTTACTCATTGACAAATAGTGCGGGGTTGATCTTGGCAAGACATTTAGCCACGACCCTCCATCAATAAGGACTGCAGGCACAATGTAACCCTTGCATTTAAGAGTTATGTATAGTGCTCTCGGGTTGTTCTGAGATATAATCTCTTTATCTGAAAATGTGATCATGTTAACACGCTTCCCCGGGTCCACCATGTTTACTACATTCTCTAATGATGCATCTGGCTTGACATAGGCCTCCTTCAACACCTTCAACACTTTGCTTTTGGTGGAGTTCAGATGACAAGATTAGTGACAAAAGTGATATTCTAGCGTGAGCCTTCTTTAGTTGTTCTATAATATCATACTCACTTTGCTTCATAATCTTTTAAAACTCCTCCTCCTCCTCTTCTCTTTCTTTTCTCTCTGAGTCTAAGCTTTTGTCGATGTTACCTTCGACAACAAACTTGCCCTTCTCTAATTCTTTGGGCCCATAAACTCTTCCACTCCTTGTTATTCCCTTTACTTCCATGACACCTGACACTTCCTCGTATTCTCGGGTCTTGAGGTTTCTCCTATGTCTCCACTTGTCTTGACTCGAGTCTCATAATTCCAAGGAACAAAGACGTGTGACCTCATAACTGAAAGGTGTTGGCTTCTTCACAGTGATCACTACCTTTTCAGATTTTGGAGTTTGATTAAGTGGGGGCACTTTGAGTACAAAACGCTCAATCACATTCACCTCTTCATGAATTACGCTTCTTTTTTTGCACAGTATCACACCTAAAGTGAGTAGTTCTTGTACACGCACTTTGAAATCCCAACAAGTCTCAATATCATGTCCCAGACTTCCACAATGGTATGCACATCTTGATTCCATATCATATTTCTCCTCTTCTTTCATCATAGAAGCGGAGTCTTTGTGATGTTATAATTAGCTTCCTTCAAAGCAATAAACACTTTCTCCATGGGTGTTCGGAGACTCAAAACCTTTTTGATCAATTGTTTCTCCACTTCCAAGGCATTCACCCGACTTCCTCTTTCATGATTTGGGATTGGGTTATTAACAATATCGGGCTTTGGATCCTCTTGGAGATCCAGTCTTCCACAAGCAATTAGTTTTCTCATCGCTGCCTTAAAACCTTCACAATCTTCAATCGAATGTCCCGCGACATCCATATGGTATTTGCAAGTCAGGTTTGGATTGTACCAAGTCGGAAACGGAGGTTGTAATGGGTGCACAGGGTATGGTGAAATCAAATGAGCATCAAACAACCGTTGATAAAGGTCGGCATTGGAAATGGCTAACTTTGGAAAAGGTGGTAGGTTTGGGAAACGATTGCGATTTTGGTTTTGAGAATTGGGTCGAGGTGCTGTGTTTAGGAAGCTCTGAGGATGTATGGTTGGATATGTTGGACGGGCGGGTCGATATGGCCGTATGTGGATGTTGTTGATTTGTGGCTGGGAATACGGAGTAGTGTTTGTGGTTTGGGTGGTTTGGTAAAACGGGTATGGAGAGTTTGAGGCATGGTATGATGGTGTATGGAGTCCTGGGTGCATTGGTGCGTATCTTGGGGTAAAAGGCTGCTGACTTTGTACATAATTTACCTCCGTCTCTTTCTTTCTGGGCGGGAATCCTCTCTTAGTGTCTTCACTGCTCATCGGGAGCTTGCCAGCTTTAGTCAAGCTCTCAATTCTTTCTCCAGCGGTTATTAACTCAGAAAAATCTGTATGCTGCTCCCGCCATTGCCCCAATGTAAGGAGACCCTAGAGTTGCTAGGAAGTATGAACACATCTCAGACGAGATGAGTGGTGGTTGCACCTGAGCAGCCAGAGCTCTCCACTTTTGAGCGTATTGCTTGAATGACTCATCTTTCTTTTTCTGCATAGAACTCAACTGTTCTCTAGTTGGCGCTATTTCCATGTTAAACTTATATTGATTCATGAATTGGTCCACCGCTTCTCTCGACTAGAAATCTTTGAATGGTTTAATTGGATGTACCATTCCAAAGCAGGTTCAGTTAAACTTTCATGGAAAAAACTGATGAGAAACTTCTCATCTTTGGACCAGATTGACATTTTGGTACAGTAACTCTTTAAATGAAAGAGTGGATTGCCAGTTCCATCATACTTTGAGAAGTCGGGGATTTTGAAATCTTTTGGGACAACCGTGCTAATGGGAGGGCAAAGTTGCTCAATCTCCATGTAGCCATAATTGTTTGGCCTTTGGATTGCCTTAATTTGTTCCTGAATTTTTCCATCCATTCTTCTCTCGACTTGTCCTTTTCTGTCTCTGCACGATTATTCCCCGAGGAAGAGAGTTGCCTTAGGATGACATTTGGTGGCTGCTCCCAAATGTGGGTAGCGTGCCCATGCCCTTCAGCATGTGTATTCTCTACCGCGTGATATCCTTCTCCAATGGGAATAGTAATAGGCATTGTCGGTGGTGGTTGTTCGCGGGGATTATCATTCACCCCTTGCGTGACATTTAGAGCTGCATCCGATACCACAGGTATGGTTATCGTCGTAGCACTTGGTTGTACCCCTCCACGAGTTTTGGTGGGCTTTCAATAAGTCGAGTGACTCCATCATAGCCCGCATCATCTCCTCCATTCTTCCACAGTTCTTTGGACAACTCATTCAGTCTTCCTCTCACCGCATCAACTTCCATGCTTAAGTTTCTTCCGGGTTCAGAAGTAATTATAGCCGAGGTGGTTACAGCTGGAATAGCTCTTCCCGCTTCAGAAGTAATTGTAGACGGGATGGTCCTTCCTGGTTCTGTGTTTCCTACCATCTTGGTTCGAGCTCTAGTGTTATGAACACGAGTTAGATCGGTATCCTCTTTCCTCGGCGCCCAATGGTTACTGAATCATGCGCTTTCTAAAGCTATTTGATCGCAAAGTTAAAATCTTGTTTTATGTTTTTTTTTTTTATATATATATATACAAGAAACAAACGAAAGAGGTCAAAAAGTTCCTTTTATTTTATTATTTTTAAAAGGAAGGATGCCCTGCACCCATTCTTATGGATATATCACCCTATAAGTCGAGGTACAGTTGATAGCAAATCTAAGGGAGGATTCACTCCTCTATAGGTACTATCTAATGAACACTAGCAATGTGGTTCCTTTTCATATGTCTGAGCATTCTCACACTTTTACACAAGGACGAACTATCTCAAGGTAAAAATGTGATTGATTACTTTCTAAGGGAACATCTATTCCTCTATAGAGAGCATCTGGCGAGCTTGAGAAGTCACAATTGTGATCAGTGAAAGTACAAACATTAAAGTTTCATTCATTCTTGGGTGAGGTTCTGAGTACAAATCGTTTCAAGATACATTTCATGAGTTTCAATCCTCTTTTCTTAACAAGGAAATTCAACAATCCTTGACTCATGATAGATGATTACGTCAAAGCTTTCATTTTCTTCCTCTTGAGGCCTTTAGTGATCCTTTCGCATGAATCCATGAATTCTGTCACCTTTTGAGGCAATCTAAATGGTGGCAACTTATTAATTTGCTTCTTGGCTTGCTCGAAACGGTAAATAAAATTTGGAATGTAATGACTCAATTCACTGGTGAGCTTTCCACATTTTTCTTCCCATTCTAACGCCTTTTCTCTCCATGACTTCCCGACTGCATTTGCATCAACAAACAAATCATGATATTGGTTTGCTGATGCCCATCCTTGAGTAGCCTTCTGCTCAGTCTGTGTCAACATGGTTGATAGGTGCTTCACTTGTCCCTCCAGTTTTTCTCTCATACCTTTCTCTTTCTTGACCTCCATTCTCAAGCTCCAGATGTCTTTATCTCGTTGGCTGACTTCCAATTCTACTCTTTCCATCATGCGATTTTTCTTACTAACCTCTCTCTCTAGCTGATTCTTTTCCTTCACAAGCTTGTGGAGTCCCCCTTCTAGCTCTTGGATTTTGGCCAGATGCATGCTTGATATTTTCTCTTTGCCTTTTCTGGATTTGGTAATTTCTGCTGCTTCGATACATTCGTCTTTTAGGGCTTCAATTTCTTTGGCCATTTTCTTGCATTGATCTTGAAGGATGTCAACCTTCAGGTCTGCTGCTTCCTTTTTCTCCTCCAGAAACCGCATTTGGGCCTTCATCATTTCCATCTGTTGAGCCGACTCTAGAGTTTGCGTGGGAGCTAGGTTGTTGGGAATATCCTTTGGGATATTATCTTTCCCGACTCTTGTCCTCCTCCAGTCTTTGTATTATTGAGAAGAGGTTAAACGCTGTTGGCCGAGTTCTGTTTTCCCTAAGATTTTGACATCACCCCATGCCATTTTGATCTTCCTTTCTTGCTCCAAGGTACTCTTGTCTTTTTGGTATAGGAAACTGAATACTTTAAGTTGTTCTTCTTGTGGCTTTGTCTGAGTCCAGTGGAGTTGTCTAAGCACTAAAGCAGGTGTATAGGAAATACATCCCCTTGGACCCATCAATGAACATTATGGAAGTCACCACAAATTGTAGATAACACTGTCTCCACGGTACCAAGGACCTACCCATTTGAAAGTGTTTGATTGGATCTGTGAGAATTCCTTTTTCCATGCCTGAGCTTCTTGACACTTTATCTGTATGCGATGGAAGTCCCCTAACGGATTAGGAAGAAGGCCCATGCGGCTATTAGCATATACATGAGTCATGAACCACACGTATAGCATTGGCAAACAACATGTAGTCTTCCCCCTCTTTTGAGTACAAACCCCCAAAGAAAGGAATGTATCGCTAGCATGGCGGGATAGGATTCATGCCACACGCGTTTGAACTTGAAAAACACATCCATGGCGGCAATTGGTCGACGACATCGGGCGTGAATGGAAACAAAACCAACCCATAGATAGTCAGTGCCATGGTTCGTTTGAAAAAGTCCCAATCTCCTTGTTGAGCCAAAGTTTGCATATGAGTTTCTAGCAAACTTCTTCTGATTCCTTGAGTAGACCCTCTTACTTCCATTTTCAACTGGTTTGAATCAACTCCGATTATCTTGGCAACGTTTTCCTTATTAACATAATGCCCTTGGTATAGATATACACCTGATTTTTCTTGGATCGGTAGTCTCATTATAACCACGTATTCTTCTATGGTTGGCGCTATGACATCAAGATCGGGCAATTCAAAGCAACAAAGAGAAGGGTTCCAGAATTGTGAGAGAGCACTCAATGCCGGCGCTTCCACCGGAATGGTCAACAAATCCAATATGCACCCGTAGGTATTCTTGAAAGAGGATCGGACTTCACGAGGCATCAGCTGAACTATTTCTTTTACTTTCTCTAGCTCATTGCTCAAATCCTTTGTAACCTTGATATTTCTTTTCCAGTCATGTACATTGCTAGTGTTCATCGGTATTGCATCCATTTGCTTTGAACTGATGATGAATCAAAAACCACACACACTGTGTACAAGAATGAAATAATTGAGTAGAATTAAAAAGATGGAAGAGATAAGAATGCATGCTTCTGTGAAAATGTTTTTTTTTTTTTTCCTTGAGAATTTGATGATGCACAAACCTATGTAAGTGAACACAACTGAAGAAACATTTCATGTAAAAAAACAAGTTATGTTATGAGAAATGAATGGAATGAATGCATGTGATAATGAGCAAAATGCCTAAACATCTGAGAATGAATGTCAACATTAAGTTATGAGATAAGGAACTAGCTAACTTAAATGCAATGTAACAATGTTTGGTATAGAAACAACTAAAATAAAACATAAAGGAGTGCAGTGTAAAAGGATGAAAGAAGCATGCTCCCATTGTCCTAGTCGGGTAAAACCTAATGGGTGGGATGTTCTAAGGCCAAAATCCCTAACGTGGTAGCTACTAGGTTTGACTATACGTGTACACATTCATGGTGGGTCTAGACTTCTAATGACCATGGTCCCCAGATTGCCCTTATCCACAGGACAAGGATCCGACCTCTGAACCAACCATAAGTAGGGATAAGCCCTCTCAATATGATTGACTCATAAGGCCAGTAACAACCTGAGTGGTGTCCCAACAACTACCAAGTGAGCATGAAGCCCCTCATGGCAATGTCAAGAAACCCCCTAATCCTAAGCTACTTGCGGGCTCGGGTATAGAGTCCAAGAATACAGTGTGTGAATTAAGTGATCGTGAAGTGTGTCTTTGGGAGCATACAAACCTTCCGATCCTATCACTCTGAGACACTCCTGCAAAACAAGATACAAACAACACATATGTACAAAATAGTCATCTATCCTAAGATTTTAATATATAAAGAAAATTTTACAAAATTCAAACCACAGTAAATCTGAGAATAACAATAGTCGTCTATCCTAGAGTTTTAACGAATAAACAAATATTATATATAAACATCAAGAAAATTAAACTATACAAAAGAGAATTCAAGAAACACTGCACAAAATAAAGTGAGGAAAGAAAAACAAGAATAAATGGGTTATATATTTAATTTGCACAACTAACTATAATAGGCCTGACTCTCTTACTGAAGTCCCCAGTGGAGTCGCCATCTGTCATGGCAAAGGGATCATGACGAGACTGATTTAAAAATAAGTTTTTGAAAATTGGAGTCGCCACCAAGTTTATTTAAATTGGGAAAACACGGAAAAACCCATTTTATCTTCTTAAAAATAGTCTTCGTAAACCAGATATGAGTTCGGGAGTCGGTTATGTCTAGGGAAGGGTAAGAACTTAATCTTACAGCACCCTTAGTACACCCGTATTTAAACGGTACCTGAGTTGTACAAATTAATTAATAACCCCTTTTAGAATTTCAATCAAAGAGGACAAAAATTAAAATTTAAAAACATAAATTAAGAGAAAATATATATATATATATATATATATATATATATATATATATATATATATATACTTTAGCAAAATATTTACAATTTAAACACATTCACATAGATTAAGAAGAATTAATTTAGACAAATATATTTACAAATGAAGCATATAAATTAAGAAAATTAATTTACCCAAATATATTATAATTTAAACAAATAACTTAAGAAGAATTAATTTTGTCAAACATATCAAATATATTAAGAGAAATTAGCTTTTGAAAAATATATTTACAATTTTAACACAAGCTAAAAAAAATTATTTACACAAAATATTTACAAATTAACAAATAAATTAAAAAAAAATTAGTTTTGGCTTGACAGAGGTTATCTGCTCCTACGTATCCTCCGGTGCAATGAGGAACTCAAAGTCACGTAGTTCTATAAAAAATATTTGTGCGTTGGTCAATTTTAATTAATAAAGAACCTTTTCTTAAAAAAAACAAAATCCGTTCTTGAAGAGGATTCAAGTTAGCACTCGGCTACTCAATAAATCCTAATGATTCAACAATAATGAAGATAACATTTGTTACTCAATCATCATCATTGATCATTACACGGATTGAAGGGTTTTCAAAAAGATTCTTTTATTATCTTTTATTGAAAAAAAAATTATTTTTAATGACAAACTCTAATTTTAACATGAATTGACAGCTAATTCATAAGCATTAACAAATATACAATTAATTTGAGCCATACATAAAGATAAATAAAATAATCAAACTAGGAAATACAAGAGTCGTAACTACTATTTTTTTATTGAAAATTTTTTATTTTCTTTTTACAAACTTTTAACATGCAATTTATCCCAAATCAAAATAAACAATTAAATAACTCATTGAACTAATTTATTTAATTTCAATCAAATGAGTTAAAATGATTACCAAAACCACAAATCACAAATTTTCCTCTTTTTTCAGAAAATAATAAAATATTCTCAAAAAGTAAATAAAAACATGAGTTCCAAGACAAGTTTCTAATAAATAAAAAAAAATACCACCCATAAGATAGTACCTATAGAGGAGTGAATCCTCCCTTAGATTTGCTATCAACTGTACCTCGACTTATAGGGTGATATATCCATAAGAATGGGTGCAGGGCATCCTTCCTTTTAAAAATAATAAAAAAAAAGGAACTTTTTGACCTCTTTCGTTTGTTTCTTGTATATATATATATATAAAAAAAAAAAATATAAAACAAGATTTTAACTGCATGAAAGCTTGATTTGTGAAAGCGCAAGATTCGTAACCATTGGGCGCCCGAGGAAAGAGGATACCGATCTAACTCGTGTTCATAACACTAGAGCTCGAACCAAGATGGCCGGGGGAAACACAGAACCAGGAAGGACCATCCCGTCTACAATTACTTCTGAAGTGGGAAGAGCTATTCCAGCTGTAACCACCTCGGCTATAATTACTTCTGAACCCGGAAGAAACTTAAGCATGGAAGTTGATGCGGTGAGAGGAAGACTGAATGAGTTGTCCAGTAACCAGGGACGAATGGAGGAGATGATGCGGGCTATGATAGAGTCACTCGACTTATTGAAAGCCCACCAAAACTCAGGAGGGGTACAACCAAGTGCTACGACGATAACCATACCTGTGGTATCGGATGCAGCTCTAAATGTCATGCAAGGGGTGAATGATAATCCCCGCGAACAACCACCACCGACAATGCCTATTACTATTCCCATTGGAGAAGGATATCACGCGGTAGAGAATACACATCTTTGAAGGGCATGGGCACGCTACCCACATTTGGGAGCAGACCTCCAAATGTCATCCTAAGGCAACTCTCTTCCTCGGGAAGAATCGTGCGAGAGGCAGAGAAAAGGACAAGTCGAGAGAAGAATGGATGGAAAAAATTCAGGAACAAATTAAGGCAATCCAAAGGCCAAACAATTATGGCTACATGGAGATTGAGCAACTTTGCCCTCCCATTAGCACGATTGTCCCAAAAGATTTCAAAATCCCTGACTTCTCAAAGTATGATGGAACTGGCAATCCACTCTTTCATTTAAAGAGTTCTTTGTACCAAAATGTCAATCTGGTCCAAAGATGAGAAGTTTCTCATCAGTTTTTTCCATGAAAGTTTAACTGGACCTGCTTTGGAATGGTACATCCAATTAGACCATTCAAAGATTTCTAATGGAGAGGCGGTGGACCAATTCATGAATCAATATAAGTTTAACATGGAAATAGCGCCAACTAGAGAACAGTTGAGTTCTATGCAGAAAAAGAAAGATGAGTCATTCAAGCAATACGCTCAAAAGTGGAGAGCTCTGGCTGCTCAGGTGCAACCACCACTCATCTCGTCTGAGATGTGTTCATACTTCCTAGCAACTCTAGGGTCTCCTTACATTGGGGCAATGGCGGGAGCAGCGTACAGAGTTTTTTCTGTGTTAATAACATTTGGAGAAAGAATTGAGAGCTTGACTAAAGGCTGGCAAGCTCGATGAGCGGTGAAGACACTAAGAGAGGATTCACTTGAGAAAAGAAAGAGACGGAGGTAAATTATGTACAAAGTCAGCAGCCTTTTACCCCAAGATACGCACCAATGCACCCAGGACTCCATACACCATCATACCATACCTCAAACTCTCCATACCCGTTTTACCAAACCACAAACACTACTCCGTATTCCCAGCCACAAATCAACAACATCCACATACGGCCATATCGACCCGCCTGTCCAACATATCCAAGCATACATCCTCAGAGCTTCCTAAACACAAAGACCTCGACCCAATTCTCAAAACCAAAATCGCAATCGTTTCCCAAACCTACCACCTTTTCCAAAGTTAGCCATTTCCAATGCCGACCTTTATCAACGGTTGTTTGATGCTCATTTGATTTCACCATACCCTGTGCACCCATTACAACCTCCGTTTTCGACTTGGTACAATCCAAACCTGACTTGCAAATACCATATGGATGTCGCGGGACATTCGATTGAAGATTGTGAAGGTTTTAAGACGGCAGTGAGAAAACTAATTGCTTGTGGAAGACTGGATCTCCAAGAGGATCCAAAGCCCGATATTGTTAATAACCCAATCCCAAATCATGAAAGAGGAAGTCGTGTGAATGCCTTGGAAGTGGAGAAACAATTGATCAAAAAGGTTTTGAGTCTCCGAACACCCATGGAGAAAGTGTTTATTGCTTTGAAGGAAGCTAATTATAACATCACAGCACCTGCCTCTATGATGAAAGAAGAGGAGAAATATGATATGGAATCAAGATGTGCATACCATTGTGGAAGTCTGGGACATGATATTGAGACTTGTTGGGATTTCAAAGTGCGTGTACAAGAACTACTCACTTTAGGTGTGATACAGGCAAAAAGAAGAAGCAATTCTGTTGAAGAGGTGAATGTGATTGAGCGTTTTGTACTCAAAGTGCCCCCACTTAATCAAACTCCAAAATCTGAAAAGGTAGTGATCACTGTGAAGAAGCCAACACCTTTCAGTTATGAGGACACACGTGCTGTTCCTTGGAATTATGAGACTCAGGTCAAGACAAGTGGAGACATAGGAGAAACCTCGAAGACCCGAGAAAACGAGGAAGTGACAGGTGTCATGGAAGTAAAGGGAATAACAAGGAGTGGAAGAGTTTATGGGCCCAAAGAATTAGAGAAGGGCAAGTTTGTTGTCGAAGGTAACATCGACAAAAGCTTAGACTCAGAGAGAAAAGAAAGAGAAGAGGAGGAGGAGGAGTTTTTAAAGATTATGAAGCAAAGTGAGTATGATATTCTAGAACAACTAAAGAAGACTCCCGCTAGAATATCACTTTTGTCACTAATCTTGTCATCTGAACTCCACCAAAAAGCAGTGTTGAAGGTGTTGAAGGAGGCCTATGTCAAGCCAGATGCATCATTAGAGAATGTAGTAAACATGGTGGACCGGGAAGCGTGTTAACATGATCACATTTTCAGGATAAAGAGATTATATCTCGAGAAAAACCCGAGAGCACTATACATAACTCTTAAATGCAAGGGTTACATTGTGCCCAGAGTTCTTATTGATGGAGGGTCGGGCTAAATGTCTTGCAGTATCAACCCTGCACTATTTGTCAATGAGTAAGGATGATATACTGCCACAGTTAATGGTAGTGAAAGCATTTGACGGAGCTAAGAAGAGCATCCTTGGAGAAATAACACTGCTACTTGAGATGGGCCCAAGCAGATTTGAAGTATTATTCCAAGTGATGGAGATTGAGTCGGATTATAATATGCTACTGGGAAGACCATGGATTAACAACGCCGGAGCTGTCCCCTCAACCTTGCATCAAAAGGTGAAATATGTGGAGAATGGAATGGTTGTTACAATTCATGGAGAAAAAGAAATCTTAGTGTCCAAACTAGTGGCATTGCCATATGTGGAGAATGTAGAGCTGGTGGAGAGTAGTTTATGGCATAATTTAGAAGTAGTAGGATTGAAACAAGAGTAAGCTAAACCCCAAATACAAAGTCAGGTAGTGGCCCACATCATGGCTAAGAACGGATATTTGGAAGGAAAAGGACTGGGATCGTGTTTGCAAGGCACCCAAACCCCTATATCGGTCCCTGAAAAGTTCAACCGGTTTGGTCTGGGGTACAAGGACTCGTTGAACGAGGAGATGAGAACTTTGAGTCTGGAGCGGAAAGAACAAAGTGGAAAAGTGAAGCAAATCCCTCACTTAAGAGAGACGTTTCATGGCCCGGTTGAAGTAATTACAGCTGGAATAGTTCACTCCCCTTGCTATTATACTACCATCAACATGGTGGATGCTGAGACGACAGAAGAACTCAACAATGCTCATGCTGTTGACAATGATGAGATGCTGATGAACCGGATTCTTTGAACCGGTGATTGATGTTATTGCTGCAAAGTAATTTGTTGGGCTGTATTAATTAAGATTTATGCTTTTGTTTATGCTACTGTGAGACATCGTTTAAATAAGCTTACATGATTTTTCAATAGCCTTCCTTTATGTTTTCCGTTTTGCTTCATTCCTTTTTCCTTTCTTTTGTTTTCTCCTTTCCCTTATTTCTTTACTTTTCCATTCCCAGCTCGTTAATTCGTGTTTGTCCTATGTTGTTTGTGATCCATTTTAGCATTCCAACCTACCATAATTACTTTCGAGGAACATGAATGACATAGAAATTTTGCCACAAGAAAAGGAATTTGGAAACTTATCGATTGATTCTCTTGCTGCATTTGATTGCGATAACCATGAATCTGAAGAGGATGAGGGAGATATTGAGCAGTTTTCAAGCTTATTAGAACATACAGAAAGAGGATTTGATCTGGACAATGAGGTGATCGAGGTGATTAACATAGGCACTGAAGAAGAGAAAAAGGAGTTAAAAATAGTGGCAAATCCTGAACGTATAGAGATGATTGCGTTGTTTAAGGAATTCCTGGATGTATTTGCATGGTCCTATCGTGATATGCCAGGATTAGACCAGAGATTGCTTCACACAAGATCCCTTTGTATCCTGGTGAACCGAAGAAGCAAAAGTTGAGGAGGATACGGCCTGATATGTCATTGAAGATAAAGGAAGAAGTGACTAAACAGCTTGAGGCTGGGTTCCTGGAGGTTTCAAGACATACCGTGCCTAAAAAGGACGGAAAAGTCAGGATGTGTGTAGATTATCGGGATTTGAATAAAGCTAGTCCAAAAGACGATTTTCCTCTCCCTCACATTGATGTCCTTGTTGATAATACAGCTAGAAGTCACCGATTTTCCTTTATGGATGGATATTCTGGGTATAATCAGATCCCTATGGATGTTCATGATAAAGGAAAAACTACTTTCATAACGCCGTGGGGAACATTTTGCTATACAGTCATGCCATTTGGATTGAAGAATGCTGGTGCCACCTACCAACGTGCTATGGTCACATTGTTCCATGACATGATGCATAAGGAGATTGAAGTGTATGTAGATGATATGGTCGCCAAGTCTAAGGAGGGAGAAAGCCACGTGGCAGTTCTGCGAAAGCTGTTCGAGAGGCTCAGAAAGTATAAGTTACGATTGAACCCTAATAAATGCATTTTTGGGGCTTCTACAGGGAAGTTACTCGGGTTCATCGTCAGTAGAGAAGGGATAAAAGTGGATCGCGTCAAAGTAAAGGCGATACAAGAAATGTCTGCTCCCCGAACTGAACGAGAAGTGAGAAGTTTTCTTGGAAGGCTCAACTACATTGCTAGATTCATTGCCAATTTGACTAGTACTTGTGAGCCTATATTCAAGCTGCTGCGAAAACATCAACCTGGGGAGTGGAATGATGAGTGTCAAGAAGCTTTTGATAAAATAAAAGCTTATTTGATGAGACCTCCAATTCTAGTCCCACCTGTACCAGGTCGTCCTTTAATATTATACCTCACAGTGTTGCCCACTTCACTTGGGGCAATGTTGGGTCAATATGATGAGTCTGGCAAGAAGGAACGGGCAATTTATTATCTGAGCAAGAAGTTTAATGATTGTGAATCCCAAGTTATCGGCGATTGAAAAAACTAGTTGTGCATTAGTGTGGGCATCCAAGAGGTTGAGGCAGTACATGTTATATTACACTACTTGGTTGATTTCTCGAATGGATCCATTAAAATACAAATTTAATAGTCCACATGTTTCGTTGAGAATGTCAAAATGGCAGGTGGTGCTATCCGAATTTGATATCAAATATGTGACTCAGAAGTCTATCAAGGGAAGTGCAATTACCGATCATCTAGCTGAAAATCCTCTTGAGGATGTACAACCTATCGTGCCTGAATTCCCCGATGGTGAAGTATTAACGGTGGAAAAAGATGAGATAGAAAAGGAGAATGTATGGAAAATGTACTTTGATGGGGCTGTTAATATGAATGGATGTGGAATAGGAGCTGTAGTGGTATCACCAGCCGGGAAGTAGTACCCAGTTTCCATCAAGTTGGATTTTGAATGTACCAACAACATCGCGGAATATGAGGCTTGTGCGAATGGTTTGCAAGTTGCAATTGACTTAGGGATCAAAGAATTAAAGGTGTTTGGAGACTCTGCGCTCATAATCTACCAAGTTATTGGAGAATGGCGCACAAAAGATCCAAAATTGATACCTTATCAGAAGTATTTATCTCGACTAATTGAGCACTTTGATGATATATCATTTTCTCACTTAACTCGAGACAAAAATCAATTTGCGGATGCTTTAGCCACTTTCGTAGTGATGACTAAGTTGGAGATCCACGCAAATGTACAACCTATTCGCGTAGAGGTGCAAGATGAACCGATATACTGTGACAGCGTAGAGATTGAACCAGACGGTCAACCATGGTGTCATGACATCAAACAATATGTTCAAAGAGGAGAATACCCGATTGGAGCAAATGAAGTGCAAAGAAAAACAATTCGAAGGTTGTCCATGACCTTTTTCCTAAATGGCGAAGTCCTTTACAAGCGGAATCATGACACCACTCTCCTTAGATGTGTGGATGCTCATGAAGCTCGAATGATCATGATCGAGATCCACGAAGGAATCTGTGGAACTCACGCTAATGGGCACATGATGGTGCGCAAGATCCTAAGAAGTGGATATTATTGGTCTACCATGGAAAATGACTGCATCGGTTATGTTCGAAAGTGTCACAAATGTCAAACATATGCAGATCGAATCAATGCTCCTCCAGTTCCATTACACAACATGGTATCTCCTTGGCCTTTCTCAATGTGGGGCATGGATGTCATCGGCCCGATTAATCCCAAAGCATCCAACGGCCATCGTTTCATTTTGGTCGCAATTGACTATTTCACAAAGTGGGTGGAGGCTGCTTCATATGCCAACATCGCACAAAAGGTGTTTCTCAGATTTATTAAAAAGGACATTATTTGCATATATGGGATTCCAGAAAGAATTATCACAGATAATGCTCCTAACCTTAATGGTGCCGAAGTTCGAAAGTTCTTTGAAACTTTCAAGATCAAGCATCACAATTCAGCTCCTTATAGACCTCAAATGAATGGCGCAGTTGAGGCCGCAAACAAAAACATCAAGAAAATCGTCGCCAAGATGGTGGTGAATTATAAAGACTGGCATGAAATGCTGCCTTATGCTTTGCACGCATATCGAACCAACATAAGGTCAAGCACAGGGGCAACTCCTTTCTCATTGGTATATGGAACGGAAGTTGTATCTCCCATAGAAGTGGAAATCCTGTCCTTAAGGGTTTTGATGGAGTCTGACTTGGAGGAATCTGAATGGGCGAGGACTCGATATGAACAGCTGAACATGATAGAAGAGAAAAGACTGGCGGCTATTTGTCATGGTCAGTTGTATCAGAGCAGAATGGCTAAAGCTTTCAACAAGAAGGTCCGTCCGAGAAATTTTCATCCAGGAGATTTGGTTTTGAAGAAAATTCTCCCTAATCAAGAGGACGCACGGGGCAAGTGGGCTCCAAGTTATGAAGGTCCCTACATTGTCAAGCAAGCATTCTCAGGTGGGGCGTTGATTTTGCAAAACATGGATGGACAAGAATTGCCTAAACCAATCAATACCGATGCAGTCAAAAGGTTCTATGCTTGAAAAGATGTTGAAAAGGCCCGTTAGGTTGAAAACTCGAAAGAGCGATCTAAGCAAAAGTTAGGGTAAAACGAAAAGAAAAACGAAAAAAGCTCGTTAGGTTGAAAACTCGAAAGAGCAACCTGGGCAAAAATTAGAGCAAAAAGATAAGCATCATCTCAAGCAACCTATACTGGGGCAATTTTTAGTGTTGAGTTCGTCCAGTGAATCAAATAGCCCAAGACTAAAACTGGGGCAATTTTTCAGGAAAAGGATTTGGAAACATCTTCAGAGATCAGGGCTATGGTGTTCAACTGCTGTAAGAAATCGATTGAACGAGCCACAAAGGACTGGAACTGGGGCAAAAATTTCATGTTTTTCACAATCTTGTCTTTCACTTTTATGATTGTTCCCACCTTTTGTCATCCAATACACCAAGCAATAAAGATGTTTATTCAGCCAATCCTTTTGTTTTCTCTTTAAGTGCATGTTTATTTATGATGTCTCAAGTAAACATAAATTTAAGTTTAAAGTTGTACAACCTAATACATCCATGGCAAGCATTACACTATGAGAATTTAGAAGTTTCAGTCAAACTGGGCAGAAAAGCGATCATCGTCCTAAAAAAGGAAAAAGGGAACGAAGTAAGCAAAGTTACAGAAGAAGGAAAGAAAACTTATGCCAGAAGATCCAGTGGAGGAATTACGAGCTTGATCGGTTATAGTCTTCCTTGGGGCTCGCTTGATTTGGTTACGGGTAGTTTTTCAAAAAAAATTGTGTCTGAAATAAACTAAAAGTGGATGATAAATCCAGGGCTTTCACATTAAAAAAAAAAAAGGAAAAAAGAAGAGCGGTACTATGAAAATCATTATTTTCCGTGCCACTTTATTTTTCATGTCGGCCTCAGTTTGCCAAATTTACTTTCCAGTCGGCCTCAGATGGCCACTTTACTTTCAGTCGGCCTCAGATTGCTGAATTTATCTTTCAGTCGGCCTCAGATTGCCGAATCTATTTTTTTAGTCGGCCTCAGATTGCCACTTTACTTTCAGTCGGCCTCAGATTGCCACTTTACTTTCAGTCGGACTCAGATTGCCAAATTTATCTTTCAGTCGGCCTCAGATTGCCAAATTTATTTTTCAGTCGGCCTCAGATTGCCAAATTTTATTTTTTAGTCGGCCTCAGATTGCCACTTTACTTTTAGTCGGCCTCAGATTGCCAAATTTATTTTTCAGTCGGCCTCAGATTGCCACTTTAACTCTTCAGTTGGCCTCAGATTGCCACTTTACTTCCAGTCGGCCTCAGATCGCCAAAATTTTATTCTTCAGTCGGCCTCAGATTGCCACTTTATCTTTCATGTCGGCCTCAGATTGCCACTTTACTTTCAGTCGGCCTCAGATTGCCAATTTAATTTTCAATCGGCCTCATATTGCCGTTTTAACCCTTTAGTCGGCCTCAGATTGCCATTTTAACTTTGCAGTCAACCTCAAATTGCCGTTTTTAAGTTTTCAGTCGGCCTCAGATTGCCGTTTTAAGTTTTCGGTCGGCCTCAGATTGCCATTACTTTTAATTTTCTGTCACTTATTGATCCGTAGCCAGTTGATCACAAGAATCTTCAATTTCTATTAGTTCTGTCATCTCTTGCTTGAATTTCATATTTCTTGCATTGCATCTGCCACTCATGAGCATTTAGTTTCTTTCGTTATTTGAAGTCAGCATATTCTGCATTGCCGAAGAAAATCAGTGTTCATATCTTTGCTCCTTCCTTACAAAATAATATGTAAAACTTAAATTTATCAGCTTATTTTGTAAGAAATAAGCAAAGAGGGGCAACTGTGAACACTCATTTTTTTCGACCAAGGAAAAACTAGTATTTCAGCCCATTGCCCGAATTTTGGCCCATTCAATCCTACTCTTTGCCAGCATACACACACGCTCATACAGAGAAGTTATGGGCAATAATAAAAAATATGCTTTCAGTTTTGAAAAAAAATGAGACAACTGAAGCATGCCTCTGTTCCCATTCCCTTCACCAACATTCCCTGCATCAAGATGAGTCTCTGCCCGAGAAATGCTTTGCAGAAGCATGGGAAGACAGGCCTGCAAGGTTCTCCTGCTGTCCGAGACCAGCATGGGTTTAATTTTAAATAATGCAAAACAAATTCAGGATAAAAAAGGAGAGACCATTACGGGAACCAGAAATTTTTTTTTTTTGGGGGGGAAGCTCTTAATACCATCACCAATCACCACTCCATGACCCTTCCTCTCTTCTACCTTCATCAACACAACCTGCATCAAATTCCAGCAAGTTCTAATAAGCCACAAATCAGCCAACATTCATTCCATCTCAAACAGGAAATCAAGGCTACAAACCTAACCTTCACAAGAAACATAAATTATAGATTGAATCAGAAATTGAATGAGAGAGAGAACCGCAAACCACCCTCCCCTTCTCCCTGCAGTCACGTTACCATACCCCTTTAGATCTGAAACTTTCTTCCGATGGAAGCCGCCCTCTGTTAGTGCTGCCAGCTGAACCAGTCCGCCGCTGTCCGCTGGTAAGTGGCTGGAACTTCCTCCTCCATTTTCCCCCTCGCGTTGTTGCAGTCTCAACTGTCATGATCTCCCCTCTACTGCTCGCACTAGCTTCCTTATCTCGCCCGACCAAAGAAACCACTAAGAAGTCCAGCTGCCCCCGCCACTGTGGAGTTCCACCCCATTCCCCACGTATGGCTGCGAAGTCGCCATGGATCCGCTCACCATCTCCATCCCGTCAGCAGCACCGACACCCTACTTTCTTTTTTTCTTTCTTTTCTCTTCTGCTGACCGCGTGGCTATGTCCCTCTCTGCATATGAAATTTCTTTCTCTCTCTATCTCTTGCTTACAATTTGTTGAAAGTGGAATCCCAAGCCATTATCCCCGTGTTCCAGACCATTCTTCCCCTTTTGTTTGCTAGCTTTCAATTATTATCATTATTTTATTTTTCTCTATCTGATGAGTGGATGTCACGTTTGGGCTTGTTAGAAATGTCATTTGGAACTCCAACCCACATGTCTTTGTCTTGTTAAAAAAAGAAAAAGTCTAGTCTACACTACTGTCATCTCATTGCAACGTTTTTCCTTTCTTTATTAATATATGTTTGTTGGTTTGTTTTTAGTTTTTGTGGGTTGCATGTACGTGGATTTTATCTTTTGTGAGTTAAATATGGGCTATTATGTTTTTGAGATCAAGTTGCTCCTATGTTTTTTTTTAAATAAAACAAAAATCTTTCTTTCTTTACTTTTTGTGAGTCATAGATATGTGTATTTTGTTTTTAAGAATAGTATAGATGTGGGTGGTATTTTTTTTTATTTATTAGAAACTTGTCTTGGAACTCATGTTTTTATTTACTTTTTGAGAATATTTTATTATTTTCTGAAAAAAGAGGAAAATTTGTGATATGTGGTTTTGGTAATCATTTTAACTCATTTGATTGAAATTAAATAAATTAGTTCAATGAGTTATTTAATTGTTTATTTTGATTTGGGATAAATTGCATGTTAAAAGTTTGTAAAAAGAAAATAAAAAATTTTCAATAAAAAAATAGTAGTTACGACTCTTGTATTTCCTAGTTTGATTATTTTATTTATCTTTATGTATGGCTCAAATTAATTGTATATTTGTTAATGCTTATGAATTAGCTGTCAATTCATGTTAAAATTAGAGTTTGTCATTAAAAATAATTTTTTTTTTTCAATAAAAGATAATAAAAGAATCTTTTTGAAAACCCTTCAATCCGTGTAATGATCAATGATGATGATTGAGTAACAAATGTTATCTTCATTATTGTTGAATCATTAGGATTTATTGAGTAGCCGAGTGCTAACTTGAATCCTCTTCAAGAACGGATTTTGTTTTTTTAAGAAAAGGTTCTTTATTAATTAAAATTGACCAACGCACAAATATTTTTTATAGAACTACGTGACTTTGAGTTCCTCATTGCACCGGAGGATACGTAGGAGCAGAAAACCTCTGTCAAGCCAAAACTAATTTTTTTTTAATTTATTTGTTAATTTGTAAATATTTTGTGTAAATAATTTTTTTTAGCTTGTGTTAAAATTGTAAATATATTTTTCAAAAGCTAATTTCTCTTAATATATTTGATATGTTTGTCAAAATTAATTCTTCTTAAGTTATTTGTTTAAATTATAATATATTTGGGTAAATTAATTTTCTTAATTTATATGCTTCATTTGTAAATATATTTGTCTAAATTAATTCTTCTTAATCTATGTGAATGTGTTTAAATTGTAAATATTTTGCTAAAGTATATATATATATATATATATATATATATATATATATATATTTTCTCTTAATTTATGTTTTTAAATTTTAATTTTTGTCCTCTTTGATTGAAATTCTAAAAGGGGTTATTAATTAATTTGCACAACTCAGGTACCGTTTAAATACGGGTGTACTAGGGGTGCTGTAAGATTAAGTTCTTACCCTTCCCTAGACATAACCGACTCCCGAACTCATATCTGGTTTACGAAGACTATTTTTAAGAAGATAAAATGGGTTTTTCCGTGTTTTCCCAATTTAAATAAACTTGGTGGCGACTCCAATTTTCAAAAACTTATTTTTCGTCGTCCCGTCGCGATCCCGGTTGCGACAACCCGCATACCAAGCAATACAATCATTATTTGATATTTTCTGTCTTCCTCCCTCCAACTTTGGTGTATGAACTCTGATGATTAAGGGCATATGAGAACCATTTTCTGTAACGAAATCAAATACAGGCCTTTGGATGTTGAGCATCCTGTATGGATGTGACTGTGGATTGTAATTCCCATTTACTATTACTGTACTGTTATTTGCTTTCCTCCATCTTACATATCTACACAAATAATCAATATAATGAACAATTAATATGAATTCTTATTTTGCAAAATAAAAGATTTGGAAGCACAAATCATGATATATTTAAAGAAAATTTATTTAATAATAATAATAAGGAGAAGTTCAAATTGGTCATTTTTTTATACAATGGACAAAAATTAAAAAAGAGAGTTTGAAGTGATAGATAATTTCTTCTTTTAACCAATAGTTTCGAGTTCAAATCTTAGAAATAAAATAAAAAATAAAAAATTGAAGTAACAAAAAAACAAGGTAAAATATATATAAAAGAATTTAGGCTTTGTTAGGTTCGAATGTTATTCAAAAGAATAATGTGAATAATATTAGAGTAATACTAAATTATTAGTTCAACTATAACAGAGTAAGAAGGACATTTTGGAATAACTAAATAAAAGTTTATCAACAGACACATGTATAAAGTTATACTAACTTTTAAGCAATTGTTGTGCTCTTAAATGAACTTTTAACAAAACCCATCGATGTATATTTGTATTAGTAGTGTGGGCCTCATGTATATCATGTTGACAAAATTTAAAATCAATCTAAAATCATCATTTTATACAATTTTTATGGATATCAAAATTAATGTAATAAATAGGTTTAAAATAACTAAGAATAATTAGAATTCTTATTGATATTCAATTTTTTTTTATTAAATTTAACACAAATGGATAACTATAATTCATCAATTATATCGATAAAAGATTATTTTATAAAAAATTATTAAATAGTATAATTATACTTAAAGTTACACTTATCTAACTGGATTTAAATCAAATGTGTAAATTTGAAACTAAAAACAAGTACTAACCATGGTCTAGCTTCGTGTGTGTGTGTGTATAAACTTGAAATTAGAACAAGTTATTATACGTATAAATTTGAAATTAGAAACAAGTAGTAACTGTGATCCAGCTTCACGTGAGGCTATGAACAACTGAGCAGAGCGGATGTACTGAGGTGCAATGCCAGCAACAAAGCAGACTTCATCTTGAGCAGGGTATCGGTATCGATACAGGTTGCCAAGGGTCTCAGCAACCCAAATGCCACCAGGGGCATTGATCTCATAACGATAAACTTGAACCTCTCGACCCGTTTGAAGGGCACCAATAACTGGACGCCAATTAATGTTAAGAGTGGTGCTAATGAAGCCATGCTTTGCAAGCTTAGTTGAATCAAGTGGCCTACCACCATCACCATGGTTCACATAGAGATTCAAATCGTAGTAAGTATTGCTGGGAGTCCCTTTTTGACGCCTTGCATGGAATCCATTTTGAAACACCTGCTAGCAGTGATGGATTTAGAAAAATTAGATAGTGAGGGAAAATAATACATAATTGCAACAAGAATTCCACATAATATTTTTCCTAATATATATAGGATCAAATTCAATAAAATAATGGAGTCAAAATAGGCATATAATGGTAAGAAAATTATCAAATTATGGTAGGATACATATGTGTGCCCCCAATACTTAATGAATGAGTTGTGTTATTTGTATTCATAAAGTATGGAATATCATACTGTCTCATATCCTATCTACCATTAGATGAGGTGTAAACTTCACTTGAATATGATCCACATTACATCTAATAATAGATAAGGTTAGATAAGGTGTAAGTCGACATGACGTCTCATTCCTATAAGTACAAACAATACAAAGTGAATTGATCCGTCCCTGCCTGTTGGAAAGGTGTTATGTCCCAACGGAAAACGTGGTGGATAACATCTTTCTCTCCTTCACTGCTTCGATATATGATATCTGCCAAACGTGGATTCGCTAAGCGGCAATTGAAGTAGTAAACGGTTTCCACCAAATGTTGAGCTGCACGTACATCTTCTTCCCGTACAGGCTGTGCAAAATTTGCAGCACAACCTCTCCACGGTGATTTTGGAGGAATGGACATCTTTTTGTCACCAGTGAACAAAATGGCACAATGGGTTTTGTTATTCAGGAGTAATTATCCTCGAAATATGGATGAAACCAAGAGAGATAGAAGAGGCATATATATATACTGTCAAAATTGATAAAGTAAAATTAACATTAAAAAAAAAAGAGAGAGAGGCTGCAAGTGGCATTTGCAAAGGACACCGTGGAAATATAATTTTGTTTTTCTTTGATTGACTTAAGATTTCGGAAATTATTGTAAAGATATAATTCTAACAACTCATTATCAGGCATGTTTATAATAAAATTAATGGGACCAGTAAATGAGTGATCCATAGATATAAGATAAAGCTTGTGAGACTTGTTTTTTTTATTGTGAGCCTTGTTTAATTAAATATAATGTTTTAAATTTGTCTCCATACAATTTTTTTTCCTTCTAAAATTTAGGATAGAAGAAAGGCTTATCATAGTTAAGAGCAAGGTTCTTGGGACATGTTTATAGGCTTAGTAAATGTTTAATCACGATTATTTATAAAAGATGCAGTGGAAAATTTATTAATCAAACTCAAATCATGATAATGTATAAGCAGAATATATATCTATCAGGTGAACGAATCTATCTTGGCCTTGATATCATTTTCATATGGAACCATATTCTTCATGCACATGTAAGTGGCATGTCACCTAGACTTATCTCATAACGATTCTCATGCATTTCATGGCGGAGAATGGAGATATAAATGCTTCCAGCGTCTTTGTAGCCAAAATATCAGCATATGCTATCATTGTCTATATATTCTTGTCCACGAACTTTATGGTACTTGTTCCTGGATATTTTTTATGAAACTGTTTGAGCATTGTGACCAAAAAGACTTGGTGATTTTGGACTATGTTGGGCCTTGCTTTAGGCCTAAGAGGCCCAAAAGGGGAAGGCACTTGGATGACTCCTAACCTCATGGGCTTAAACCAAGGCCCAGAGAGGAGTTATTCCTCAAATGGCTTGGTGGGATTAGGTAATGTAACTCCTTTCAAGAGGGGCTAGGCCCACATAGGGACACCCCCTTCTTCTTGTCTAGGAAGAAGACGCCGTGTCTCGTGAGATTTGGGCTGGAGAGCGTCTACAGTAAAGAAACCCATTTCTGAGGAGTAGCATAAACCACATATGCACACAACATGTAAAACACACTTGGGCTGACTAGGTGAATAGTGGAAGAAGCCCACTCCATTGTAAGAACAACCCATGCATGACAATGTGTCAACTTTGTGTCACATCTTG
Organism: Dalbergia cultrata; assembly: GCA_031216105.1. Taxonomy (NCBI): domain Eukaryota; kingdom Viridiplantae; phylum Streptophyta; class Magnoliopsida; order Fabales; family Fabaceae; genus Dalbergia; species Dalbergia cultrata. The sequence continues at coordinate 64,205,179 of CM062346.1, forward strand.
TAGTGCCTCAAGACATGTGTCAAAGTAGGCAAGGTACAACATGTTGTCAGTAGAGAAAGTAGTGTGAGAGGGCTTGGAAAGAGCGCCTAGCACTTAGAGGGGGATCTAGGGAGAGTCAGGCAACATCCTCAACCCAAGGAAAGAGAAAGGTCCCTAAAAAGGCATCCAACACATTTCCTATGGGAAGGCATTACCGTTCATCTATTCCAAGCCACCAAGGGAGAGTTTCCAGACATAGTCCATTCCTCACCATTCCTCTTAAGCTTTACAAATCTAGACCTTAGATCATTCCGATTTGCAAACTCTGGACGGTGACGGTACTAAATTTACATTTAATTAAACAAGTATGGAGGTATACTCGAGCTGACTTATCATTATATATTTACATCTCAATGAGAAAGATTTGAATATTCTAAAGTGAGAATCCCTCTAAAGTGAGAAAGTAAGAGTGTTTCCACCTTTGGATAAAAGAAAGTGTATAGTATGTGAGATTCATTAATTGATTTAAAAGTGGAAAAACACCCTCATTTTTATCATTTTAGAGGAATTCTCACTTTATAGAATCTAAATATGAATAAAAATATGTGTTTTTCCATGCTAGCTCGTAAGTTGGGAATCTAATTTAATGCATTGTAAATTGTAATGGTGGCTTTAGGGAGTACAGATGGGAAGATGGATAATATATCTAGATTCAGCGATGAAAAAAAAAAAAAATATATTAAAAAAATGATTATTTAGTCCCTTACCTTTACTTTTTTTTCAATTTTGTTTCTTCGGTATTATTTTTTTCAATTTACTCATTTATGTTTCAAATAATTTTCAACTTGATCCAAAATCATTATTTTGTCATGTAATTGACAAAAAATACTGACATGACATATATGGTGCTGGCATTGCACACATGTGCATCTAACGTGGATCACGTAAACATTTACCATCAATTATATAAGAGAGCAAAAATTTTGGATCAAATTGAAAATAATTCGAAACACGATGGATTAAATTGAGAAGAGAAAAAAAAGTGAGGGACCAAATAAAAAATCAAGATAAGAGATTGAAAAACTTATTTTGCCAAAATAAAAATAGAATCCACACGTCTTTAGGTTTTTCTCGTTTTGGTATAAACTGCTGATATGTAAATGCCGATAACTTGATAGAACGATCTTTTTCTTCACAGGTTATATTTCATCCTTAACAAGTCATGTAATTAAACTCTCCGGCTGAGCTTGCCCTATGCCTAATATAGACTTTTTCTTCTAAGTTTAAGTATGGTCTAGTTTAAAGCGTGCAGTATAAAATATTTCAAACAAGTTAAGTTGATAAACAAGTCGAACACAAGAATTGGTTGGTCACACATTTTGACCAATAAAGTTCTCTCTCTCTCTCTCTCTCTCTCTCTCTCTCTCTCTCTCTCTCTCTCTCTCTCTCTCTCTCTCTCTCTCTCTCTCTCATTCGAAATGACATAACAATATGATACATATATAAGTGTAATATTTTTATTAATAATTATATTAATTTACTATATATCTGACAATATTTATTAATTAATTCATCTTATGTTTTTAATTCTTTTATCATGTGTTTATTGCCTTTCAATCAATAGAATTTTTAACATTTGCAAGTTTTTTTTTCCGTGAAAAATACTCACCATTAATTAAATATAATAGGAAACAAGGTTACTTCACGAAAGGAATTGCTTAAGGAAAGGGATCCAGACAAGGACACCTCACTTTCAGGATAACCCTGCTCTTCCAGCAAGAACATGGGCAGCTACATTACCACTTCTACTTTCAAATTAAAGGAGAAAGAACATCGCTCAAAGCTCCTAGATAGGCTCCTAAGATATTCTCATAAATCTTCCCTGGCTTAGAGTTGGGATTTCTTCTTTTTTTTGGGTCAAATATATAGCTCAGAGTTGGGATTGAGTCCAGCTTGAAGATACTCCACCAAATGCTTGCGGTTGGACTCCATATATAGCTACCAAAAGCCATCCTCTTGAGCACGCATGATATTAAATTTCGGTTTGCACCCGCAATTGTGACAGTAATATTGTCCTCGGCAATAGCATCTTTCTGCAATTTTTCACATCACACGGCAACTGCAACCAACCGCGACCGCAATATCAATTTAAATCCATGTTCTTGAGCATGCCATCTTTAAACCTTAAACCATTGCAAGTGCTTCCATTATGAGTATAGGTGAGAGTTGCACCTCACATAGGAGGCTTCCATCGCTCCATGGTGCACACCCCACCCATTTGCATGATGCCATGTATTGATATAAACTTCCGCCGTTGCTAATTCCTCTTTTGGTGAGAGTTTTTTCTCTTGAAAAACAAATTGATTTCTGTAATACCAACACCACCAACATAAAATTAGGAACCTTTCCAATGACCTCCCTTTCAATGTTTTCGAGATGTGGTGAAACCAAGTCTTGCAGTCTCTATTTAGCCCCGGATCAATTGAGGTATGCATTCCGGAGAGGTGCCAAAAGGCCTGAACATGAGAGCACCTCCAAAGAGCATGGAATAAAGATTCATTCTCCTCTCCACATCTTGGACATGTTTGATGGTAATTAATCCTCTTCTTAGATGAATTAACTCGAGTGGGTAAGGTACCATGAATCATTCTCCACCCAAATATTTTTATATTGCCCGGGACTTTCATTTTCCATAGGCTTCTCCATAATGCCTTCTTCATGTTTCCTGGGGATGAATATTGTCCCTCATTCTCTTATGTTGAAATTTGCTAGTTTATATCTCATTCAATAATACTTTGATTGTTGGATATTAAGTTATTAGTTTTAATATGAACGTTGCACAGCTTTTACCACGCATGCATTTTTTTTGTCATACAACGTCTTGGTTTGGTTTCTTATTTAAAGCCTCCAAAACTAATTGGGTTGCAAGATTTCTTTCTTACTCTGTATATTTTGTTTTCCTTCTATAATTAGTGTTATTGTATATCTCTTCCAAAGCCGTAGAAAAAAATGGAACACGTTTCCCAAATACCCGAATTTCCTCTTTTTTTCTAAGCTTTCGGTGGGTTTCTTGGGCAATATTCCTTATAATAGGATTTTCAGTGTATTTGGTTCTCGTTTTCATTTTTTTTTGTTTTAAGAATTTTGTGACAAAAATAATAAAAATATAAAAATAGATTTAAATGCTTATATTACAGGTGATAAAAAAGTAATTGATGAAACAAGGAAGCAGACCTATAATTTGGTGACACGCAAGTTCCATCCCCCATAAGACACCTATATATATGACATTAAGAAATATAGAATAACATCAAGAACGCAAGCTTTTATTCTTAGATGCGCTCTAGGGTGCATTTCCCATTGAACAAGGAATGGTGCCATGAGTACGTAGATGGCCAAAATAGAAGAAGACACCTGGCTATAGTTTTATACTAGTTTTTTTTTTCCTTGCTGATTTTTCTTGTCCTGTAGCTTAAGCATTAACCTTGTCTATTGTCTTGGATGAAAAGCAATTAACAATTTTTGAAAAATACCATTAAACAAAAAGTAAAAGACCATGAAATTTAAACCAGAAATCACGGCGCCCATAAGCTCTGAACCTTAGAATCTTAATTCAATCCATATGCTTCTTCTAATTAATATCTTTTCACACCAAGCCAACCATTATTTCCAATTAAGTGTTGCATATCAAGCTTCCTGCAAGAGCAAAAATTATAGTTAATCAAATACAAATGCTGAAATTCAAAATCCCAGTTTCTACCGATGTTTTCCTTTGCTTTGCGACGAGCATTCCAGTAATAAAGACTCCCTTCTCTTTATGTGTGGATCATGTCCCCGTTGCTCTAGTATATAACAGAGAGCTTGAAATTCCAGCAGAAAGTGCTCATTTACCTTGAGGTGATGTTGCGCTTGAGTGCGGGCATAACAAGGTAGATGTCAATGGCGGATGACAGAGGGAGGGTCGCCGAGGGGAGGAAGATGGGCCATTGAGGCTAGGGACTGTGGCGGCAGTGGAAGGAGGTCGGCGTTGATGGCGACAGCCATGAGGTCAAGGTTGAGCCGTTGAGGTTTAGATTTTTTTTAGGTGTAATTTTTAATATTTGTTAATTTGTTAATTGCTTCTGTTCCAAAATAATAAGCAAGGATAAAACTTAAGCTGCAGGACAAGAATAAGTCAACTAGTAGTGTAATGCACCCTAGAACGCACCTTATTCTCATCCTACCATCACACATTCGGTAGTCCAAAAAGGACAGTAATAAGTATGCAAATAAAGAGATACAAAAACCTATGCAGATAAAGAGATACAAAAACCTAGATAGTTTGCTATTTCTAGTTTTCAATTTTTCAGATTTTGTGAAGTTTTTAATTTTTTCAGTTTTCTCTTACAAAAACTGAAAACTAGAAATAGTAAGTCAAACAAGCCCATAGCTTTTTTACTCACTCATGTGTCTCTTTTTCTAGAAGTGTGCATTATCAAAAATAAAAGTAAGTAAATACAATTAATTAAATTAAGTGAATAAAATTAATTATACTAAGGATATTAATAAAAAATTATTATTTCTTTAATACGACAAATGGATAGATATTTAACCAAAAAAAATTAAAAAAAATTGTTGTCATTGAAGTGAATCGGAGAGAACAAAATTTTATATGTTTACAAAAGTATTTAAATTTATTAAAATATATAAGAAAATTAGCTCTAAATTAATGAAAATAAATAAAAATATTAAAAATAGAGATAAATTCAGTGCATATGTTTACATGGAGCTCATACCCCCAAATTAAACTAAAATAGTGGCGCTCCGTTTGTCTTTTCCTTTTGCATTTTGTGTTTGTCGTGCACTGGTTGTTATTGTAGCATGCTTGTATATAGATAGATGTGCATTAATTCTTTCTTGTCCAAGGCAACTCAAGCTCCCACTCTCCTTACAAGGATAGGCATCCTCTTCATCATTCTTACAGTGGGGAAGTTCACTATTGTATCTTCTTCAGCATACCATCTGCATATAATCAAGAGACTAAATTTTTATTACCACAAAAAAAAAAAGGAGACTAAATTTTAAGTTGTCTGGTTATCATTGATTGGCACTAACGATAACTCCCCGTTTTTTTTTTTCTTTAATTGAAAGTTTGAAACAAGCTAATTAGTGTGCAGGATACTACTTCAGAGTTTAGAGGGTGGTAGCACACAAAAGAAATGATTTATCCTCCTAAATGATCCAAATCTTCTGTCCTTACTCTCTATTCCCTCAATAAAATTCTGACATGTGTATAATAGTAACATTATCTATCATTTTTTATTCAACCACTATCTTTTAACTACTCATATTTTAGATACATGACAAAATTTGATTGGAGGGACATGAAAGGGGACAGAAGATTTGGATCCCCCCTAAACACCTTCCTCATTACTAAACGAAAAAAATTGATTCCTTCTTAACATTCTAAGATATTAATTGTATTTACGTTTTTATCTTATTTAATAATTAGGAGAATAATGTTTAGAAATATTTGTCGGAGGTTATATCATTTCTCTAACATAAAAAAAGCTTGCAAAAGTGCATTATAGGATTTGCATATTATGTAGACCTAGCAAAACCTAAATTTTTCCGATGCTTGACCGATATAATCAATGCCTTTAATCGTCGACCCAACCTGATTTGACATCGTTGCTCATTAATTGTACTATGTTTTCCTTTTTTAAGGCTATGTATCTTCATAGAAGCATGTGCAATTAGAATTCAAAACCTATAGTCCTAACGAATTAATAGTACTATAATAATGTTGCAAAAACCTGTTTTAATATAAACATCTGGCAATTTCACTTGAAGCTAGAAAGATAAATAAGTCAACAGTCCTAACTACCAAGAGGCAACCATTGTTAACATCAATATGATTATGAACTCATAACATCACAAAAGCTACTTAACTCTCTCACCATTAACCCTTTTCTAGTGACTTTTTGGGCACTTCATTAGTTAACTCTTTTTCTGCTTTATATCCCACTAAACTAAACTGTGAAATTACAGCAGTGATAACTTTGATTCGAAACCCTCTAGCATATTAAGTCATGAGTGCTTAAAGTGTACTATAAGTCTACAGATCGACTTTCAAGAAGTGGGTATCATGGCTCTCGTCACTGTTACTATAACAAATTACAGGCTAATGACTCATGTGGAATCCAAATTACAGAACATGACAGGAGAGAACATTGAAGGAGAAAAAAATGAGCGAGGTTATATTTTCTCTTTTTTGGATGACAAAAGAATGGAGATAGAGCGAGAGAAAAAAATTATTGGCCCACATAAAAGGGTTTTTCTTTCATGAAATGAGGAAAATAAAGCAATGATGAATTGTAAGAAAATTACAATCACGTCCCTATAACAACTTCAATTTTTCATAAAAAACAGTAACTATGTATAATTCTTCATATAATTATATTTTTTCCCTCTTATTTTTCTCTTCAATCAAAAAATAATAGAAGAGAAAACAAAAAAAAGAAATTCCTTCATTTTTCTCTTTTTTATTTTCTTTTATCTCATTTTCTCTTCACACCCAAACAAATCATAAATGTTAGTACTAATGACTTTTCTTATTATATAATTCTAAGTAAAGAAACGATATTTGAACATTCAAAAGATGATGGACACCCAACACCTCAAAAGAAAATAAAGGGGGAGATATGAAGAGAGAATAAATAGAGAAGAAAACGAAATGTGGTTTCTATGTTTTCATAAAGGATATCTAGGTATTTGAATTTTGAGGTGTTTAAATATCATTCTCTTCTAAGTAATATCAAATAGTTTCTAGTCCCATAAACTTTATAACTTGGATTGCAAATTCCACATTTTATTTTTTGGTATATGAATGGTAATAAGATTCAAGCCTATGGAATCATGTAAACTATCCAAATCCCTCACCACTAGCCCATTCTAAATGGCTTGATTCCACCTTTATCCAATTTATTATGCATGAAAAGACATTTCTTCCATGGTGCCACTTGGATATAAATCCCAAAATCTAAAGAGAATAGTTTAGGATTTTATGGAAAAAAATAATAAACAATATAAAATAAGATTTTGTTTTGTTTTCTTTGAAAAATCTTGAAAACAAGAAATAAATTAAAAATAGAAAATAAAAATAAAAACCAAATAAATCCTAAGAGTTTTTTTGATCAAATTTTAATTTGAAAAGATAAATCATGTGCAAAAGTAATGAAAAAGGCCCCAGAAAGGCAGAAACTTTCATGTCTGCTGTTATGATTTTACCTTTGCTGCCTTGTTATAATTAAGGAGATATACTAATAAATGAGAGGTCCTAAATTTGGGCATGATATCATTTAATATTTACTCAGTACTCTCATTTATTAGAACTAAGTGTAGAATGATTACCTGAATTGAGTAACCAAGTGGTGTAGGAAGATGGAAGCTTCTAGTCTAGCCAAGTCAAGGCCAGGGCACAACCTTTGTCCCCCTCCAAAAGGAGTAAAATTGCAACTGCTCAAGTCTTTTTCCTGAATTCCCGCAAATGCATCACTTAAAATAAAATCCAAACAAATAACATTCAAATGAAACATAAAGAATTTCAACAAGAAAAAGAGTGAGAGGGTTTCTCTTAATTACTTGCCACCTCCATGGATTGAATTGATAAGGCCAGTCATAATTTTTGTCATCTAGATGAACTGATCTAAAATTTGCAAGAACACACCACCCTTTTGGGAACAAATACCCTTTTATTTCAACATCTTTTATGGCCTTTCGCATAGCACCAATTATAATATTTCCCATTCTCAAAGTTTCTGTGATAACCTGTATGAGCAGAACATATATATAATAAATTATAGACTATTTTTGTTTTATTTAATTGTTTATGAGGAGCCATGTGATTGGCTTACTGTTTGAGTGAATGGCAATGATAAGTAATCGCTCCAACACAAGGGCTCTCCAAGCTGATCTTTGTGTTTCTTAAGCTTCATATTTTCTTCCTGAGGATCATCATTAATCATGTGTTAAAAGCAAATAAGGAAATTTCATAGAACTTCCCCTCTTCGAATCAGAAAAAGAAAAACTACAAAATTACTCAATTCTCATTAACAATCTACTATGCTATTACAATGATGATATATATTTTCTTTTATTTTCTAACTAACTAATTATTCTTAAGCTAGCTATTGGTTATTCCCTAACTAAGAATTGAGGTTGTATCAAAATTAGTTTTAAGATTTTCTTAAGGCCACATGTTGAAATGTCATATGATATACCACAAGCAATAGGATTACTCATTACTCAAAGGCTTTTGAAATGGGAGGGCAAATGTATATACACTAAATCGTTTGATTGTCGACCAATAATTAATAAGAGGAATCTTCTTAACATGCAGCACATCAAATTTCCACGTGTGGTTTTGGTCCCTCCTTTGACTTTTGAGGGTTCACGGTCACAGCTAGTTAGCTAATACAGCAAAGCCAATTGTGTCTATTAGTCCACGGAAAATTCAAAATCTTTGATAACATAGAGGAAAAGAAACATAATGGTTGGAAAAAATATGACTTTATACTAATCAATTTATCTAACCAGTGCTTTAAAACCACTGATTAATTAATTAAAAAACTAAAATTTTATATTGATAAGATGAGTTTTTATATTTTCGATACAAGAGATCCATTAAAAATTTATAAATTTTTTTTATGGTTTCCTTAATCAATACCCTTGATAGGAAAACCCTTTAACGATAAAATAACAAAATAAAAAGTGATTCTACTTTTAGACTAGGCCATTTAGGAACCCTATGCATAGCAACTAATTAACCAATACATGATGAGACTACTTTGAATTGAGCAATGCATATGATTTATGGCATATAAAGTGAATGTCATTGTAATTAGTTGAGAAGATTTAGCATACCTTTAATTGTTGCAAAGCAGCAGGACATTCTGATAGATACTTTATAGCTAGTGTCATGAGAACTGGCACTGAATCCTCTCCTGGAATCATCATGTCAATAATATTATCAGCTATTAAATCATCTGTTAGTTCCTCACTTGCATCATTAAGAAGCACATCCACTACATCTTTTGGAACTTTTGTGATGCCACTAGTTCTTCTAGCTTGGATAATTCTCTGCACTAATTTGACCATTTTCTTTTTAGCCTGAAACCAAAAGTAAAGTCATCACTACCAGGCCCAGCAAATAAATGTATATGGCAAAAGAAAGCTATGTCTAATAATACATTGACTTGCCTGTAAAGATTGATAAAGTTTAGTTCCTGGTAGGTTTATAGGTAAAGACATAATGCCAGAGATGAATTCTTGGAAATGCTTCTTTAGAAACTCCATCTCTTCACCTGGATCCAAACTAATCAATGCCTTGACTAGTACTTGAAAGGCAATATGGAGGCAAAAAAGAAAGTACTTGTTAGCATCTTGGAAAAAAAGATGATGATTGAATCTCTTTTTCAATGCAGTATAATTCATGCAAAATGATAATGAACCCCATGAAGAAAACTAGCCTTTTTGACTTTGTAGTTTTATAATCTTGAAAATTGAAACATAAGTAGGAGCCTGAGAGAGACTACTACTCAATATCCAATTATTACTTTTACAATTCATACAAAAAATAAAATAAAACAATAACACAAAAAGAAAGAGACGGTCACTCTGTCACACAACTTTGGAGTGGTTTCTTTTCTTTCATATAAACAACTTCAACATGGAACATGATGCCACATGCTATCTCTGTCCCATATTGTCTGTCGCTTTAGCTATCAAATATGTCTATCAAATCACCCTCCCTTAATTTTTAACATGTAATTAATTCATTCTATTGATAATATCACACTTACATAACTCGATTATATATATTGAGAATAGAGAAATGATCTTTGTACTCATTTAAATTGTCGAGTACGCTGCTCGTGATGTATAATACAACGTCCGAAGATGGATCCCATAATTTGTTGTGTGTGTCAGGTAATGAATTAAAATAGTGAATACATATATTAGTACTCTTTAGATTAACATGAAGGATAAAATAAAAAAACTTAACCATAAATACCTCATTGATACATAAGAGTGACGGATACTATCGACTAGGATTTTGTTTTTTCCCCTATCTTCTTCTTAAAGTAACACAAAAAATAGAGCAAATGGAGTTAGATTATAGATGGATGAGGATCTTTTGTTTTATCTTGTGTCTGTTAACTCTTGTCAAGAAGTCACCATGAGATTGGAGGAAACGATAAAAGCTCAAACTTTGTAGATAGATTCCGAACCCAGCACCATGTGGCGGCACCCACCAGGGGGTGGGGGGTTGTGAAGAGAAAGTTAGACCGACACAAGTGCAAAGGAGAAATTTGTGTATGCTATCAAAGCATATTTAATACGTGTTTTACGAATATGCACAATTACTAATTTTAATTTGCAATGTTTAAAAGTTATATAAAAAATCTGAAATGAAGGGTTGTGCATGCTTGAGGGGCACACATTAAATGTGCTCCATAAAAGCATGCAAAAATTTCTCGGATGCATAGGCATAAGCACACAAGAGTTAACCTTTTTTGTTTCATCTTGTATGTATATGGGGCAGTCCTCACTCCAATTTTCCATTGATTCCTGGACATACTTCTGCATATCTCTTGTAATCTGAGCCTTTAGCTGCTGAGACTTGAAGAATGCTCCAATGAGTCCATGTATTCTCCTTTGCAGGCTTCCATTGATGAGCAAAATAGAAGACTTCCCCATCAACTCGGTGAGAGACTTTGGATAAGAAGGAACAAAAACTTTTGCATCACTTTGCAGTATAAATTTATTAACATCTGCATCCGTGGAAACAATAGTTGGGCTTCCAAATAGGTGCGACTTAAACACCTTGCCATACCTGCAACTTGCAACACATCCAAATCATTGTGACAAAAATAATATGAATCTATAGATTCAACTATGTTGATATGTCCTAAAAACCAAGCATGAAACTTTAAACAACATAGATGGCTCATCTTTTTTTTTTCCCCATTATTATCTAAGCCACCCATATCCAAAGTTTATCAGCTCTAATTAATTTGACTCGAGCCTGTTGGTTTAATACTATGAAGTTAAACTTTTCTAACAATAATTTTATCTAACGCACAGACTCGAATTTGAGACTTTACTTAAAAGAGAACAAGTGTCAAACTATTTAAACCAACCAGTAGTTGGTGGCTTTTCTTAATTACACACTCATAGCATCACACTTCAAGGTTCAACCGAGATATATGGTGGCATGGCAGAACCTCAAACTAACAAATTGAGTCAAAATAATACCAAAAAATGGGATTCGTACAAGCTTATCCATGAATGAAGCTTACCTAAATTTAAATGATTTTTTCATAAAAGCATCACTCCCAAAAGTTTAAACCAATGAGTAATTGTATATACGAATGATTTTATATCTAACAGACTCGTATGCTTAAATGAGCAGTGCATGAAAATTTATGAGTGATGAAGAACTTACATGCGGCGACGCCCGTCCATAAACTTCTCAGGGTGATCAGAGTAAGCACAAGAAACAAACTCGATGGTTTCTCCAATAAAAGGCCATCCAAGAGTGCCTAGTGGAAGCTGATCTCTTCGTCTTGATTTGAGCATAAGCCTGTTCTTGTAGAGGATCACAGTGAACAAGAGAAATGATGTAACAAACACAATCCAAATATTGTCCATTATTTGTCACACACACAGCCACACTGTGATACTGCTATAGCTTTGGCTTAAATATGGATAATCATTTGGTGCCCATAAGCATCAACGTTTTCTTTTTATGAAAGAATTGAATGTGCATGTGTTTACGCGTGCAAGAGAGAGAGAAAGAGGTTCTGTTAGTGAAGTCTCAGCTAACTTTTTGCTTTAGGGAGTATATATTTATATATAAAAAAACATTTAATATGTGTACAGAAATCGGCTAATCAGGATTCGTGCACTTGCTAAAGAATTGTTTCTTATCGAATAAGAATGCTGAGTTTGACGTGAATTTGATTGCTAGTTTGGTAGGTCATTTGTAAGTTCTCTATAAATATTCTCTATAAAAAAAGTATATGTATAAAAATCATATCAAATAGTTTAAGTGCGAGCTTCAAAGCACATGTATAAGTGACAAGAAGTGCAAATGACCATAATAGTTTATTATGTAAGTGAGAAGTGTAAATCTTAGTTGTAAAATCATACATAGAATATTAATATTAAAAATTATTTAAAAGTGATATGATCACTTAATATAGTCCCTCTCACATTTTATAATTAAATAACCATTCTTCTTTCTCATATAAATATATTATATGTAGTCTCAAATTCGGGCCGAAAAATAACACAACTCTTTGTAATGCATTGAAAATAGCATAGTATTCAAATATTTTATTCTCAAGCCAAAAGGAATTTTTTGTGCTACCTTTGGGCTATGGACTTTACTAGGTCAACAATTGCGCTTTGATATGGGGTTGGGAATGTCGGCATTAGATCAATAACTTATTATCTATATCACAAATTTACTCTTAAAAAATGTTAAATATAGTAAAGTTAGAGACTAAGCTTTTTATATCTCTAGATGGTGAAATATTAACTGTGAAGGTATGATTGGTTTTGCTTAGTTTAAGATTTTGTTTCATATTATACTAGAAATAATACAAGAAGAATCATGAGTCCTAATACAGTTGGTAATTAGTTAGATTTTTTAATCAAAGATTTGATTCTTTATAATATGTATAAAAAAAAAATCTAGTATTAAGATATTTACCATTTTAGAAGAGATCAATACCTCAAAAGATTTGTCACTGCTGTGGATATTTTGAAAATAATAATAATAAGAAGAAGAAGAAGTCCCCACTTAAGGACATGATTGTTCTTGTAGCACATTGGATTAAGCCTTTCCCCTTTCCTTTTTCCATTGGGAGTAGTAGTTGAGTGACCTCGTGCCTTCATGTGAAACTCAATAAGTCCAACCACATTGTCCATCATCATCTCAACAATTCAAAAACTCCTATAGATCTCTTTCTATTCAAAATTATATTCAAGCCAAATCTTTCCCAACCTCTCCCATTATCATCATTTCCATCCTATCTCATTTTATATGCTAGAGGCCACATAGGTTAGTATATTTTACCCTTGGTCTCAACATGATTTACGTTTGGCACTAGAATATGGCACGTGGAGTGTCAGTGTTGGACGATTAGGTTGTTGAGTTTTGACCTGGATTGGATGCCCTTTCGAAAATGTTAATTTTATAGTCTCTAATTCTTGAAATTTTATCAGTGTTGGACGATTAGGTTGTTGGACGATTAAGGTGTATGTGCGTGATATTTTATATAAAAATTGTTGGATAAGTGTTTATCATTAGATAAAAAATTTTTTATAGTAATTAATAAGGGTGTAATTTTTCTTTTAAACTTTCTCGTAACTGTATCTAGTTTAAACGGTTGCACTTATTACAAATATTTTAGGCTAGGATGTTAAACCCATTAAATGCTAAATGTGATACTGACCTAATAAATCTAACAACAATCTAAGTTAAAAGTAAAAGTAAATTCTAACTGAAATATCTCTTAAAAAAGCACAATTCGCCTATCCCTGAAATTTAATCGTATTAAGGAATTGAATTGAATTTTATGCTTTGGAAATAGTTTTAGTGAATGAATTGAAATCTCATGAGAATTTAAATCCAATAAAACTAAGGAATTGAAATCAGATCTAAATTAAATATGTATGATTTGGTGTGAGAATTAAATTCCAATAAAATGAAAATACCAAAATAATCTTACTTGAATACAATATTTTATTTCTAACTTATTAATAAAGAATAAAATAGTAAAAATAATTAAATTAATTTATTTTTATATCCATTCTAAATTAAGAAATTGAATTCAATTTAATTCCATTTTATTAAAGATTTCCAAACACCCTACTAATACTCATTTATGAATTTGGAAGAATTTCTCCCTTTTTTTTTATCAACCCAAGTCTTGCAAATCCTTTTGATCATTTATTTAATTTTAACTTATATAACATGGAATCTCTATATGTCACAATTTTTCTGCTTTTCAACGTCTACCTTTATTTCTCTTCACAATGTAAAGTTACGTTTTCCCACTACTAGATGGACTCTAAAATACACTGGTGGTGGTAGTATCATTTTATTTTATTCAACAATCATCACAATTTTTATTAAAGACTCTACCAATAATTTTCTCAATGTATAGTATTTCTCTATTCTTTTTAAGGAAGCAATATATATATATTTGACCAATTATAAATTCGACAAGAGAATGACATTTAGGTAAAACTCCTCTCAAAGTAGTGATCAAAGATTAAAATACTAATAATAAGACTGAATCAGTATCCACTTCCACTTCAATCAAGTACTGTTCATATGATAGTGTATTTAAAATAAAAATGAACCATCTCTTTTCCAAGTAGAAGATTTCATATGCCCACCCAACTATGATTAAGCTTTTATAAACCCATCTTTGACTGTAGTCAACAATTCTGATTTTATTTTTCATTTAAATATTGCTATCAGAGTGGCAATTTCAAGATCATGTAGAATATTTTTTTTCTATTGCTAAACTCTATCCATCAACTCAGCTTTTATGTCTTAGTTTAAAATTAATAAACCACCTAACATGGGTTTATTAGTCATCCAATTCAACATTGAGTACTTTAATACCATCATAACAACAGAGTTTAATCGGCGCTGTTCTTCTCTTTCTCTCTCTATTTTCTGAGTTTTATTAATAATTAAACATAATCGACAAGGATCTCAGAAAGAAATTCAGATACATTTGTATACTGTCTTGGGGTTTGAAGAACTTGGACTATCAACTACAAGGAATATATATATGTTCAAAGTAAAAAAAAAAAAAAAAACAGAGAGAGAGAGAGAGTTTTTTCTAAGAACACCCATTAAAAAAATAAAGAGAGTAAATACCCAATGTGAGCTTCAAGAAAATAGTGCATGACAATATAGTTCCCCAAGAACAAAAATATATCTCATGGTCCCTGGAGATGTAATAATTATATGACAAATTAGCCTCTTCCTAATGTTGATCCATGAACTTAACGGAATTGTTTATGTGACTTGTTAACATAGTGACATAGGACATTGTGTGACACATGTCCAAAACATTGCCATTTTATTTTTGCCCCAATAACAAAAACAACCTCATACAAGGCTTTCTCCATTTTGCTATCTTCTTCATTTTCCAAGGAACAAAAAGGAAAATGAGACCTGTGAGCGGAGGAAGGCAACAGGTGGAAGAAGTTTGTTGGAGCGGGAGTTTTGCAAATTCTATTAATGGAGAAATACCATAGGGACTAACGTGTCTATTATTTTCAATTTTAATGTTTTGAGGGACCATGAGATAACTTTTTTCTAGAGACTTAATCGCTCAACACAAAATCCTTAAGAGATGAAATTAGATGTTCATTCATGTAACATAGTTAGTATTGTATTAGATACTGAATTTTTGAAATTTTTAAGATAATGAATGCATTCAAAAGTTTTAAAAGAGACTATTCTTGATTTTTTAACTAGTGTTCTTAGAAAGAGAAATAAAAAATACCTTGTAGTTGAGAAAATAACTAATAGTCGTGGTGGAAGCAAGCATGCTTGTTGTGCGACCAATAACGACCAGTCTGCACAGTGGAGAGTCCACATCCTTTTGGGGAATGGTGCAATATTGCATTTGGCCCATGTGAATCTCCAGTCACTGCTCTCAAGTCTCAACATGGTGTAGACCCAAAACTAGGAAGTCTCGACATGGCATAATTTTAAAACTCGACTCGGTGATTAATCCGGTCAAGGTACAGGGTTAATGGGTTACTGGTTCAATCAGATATAATTAAATAAATTATAAAATATTTTAAAATTAAAATAAATAAAATAAAATAATATAAGTAATAATCTAACACATCTTTAAAATTATACATGTGGCATGTCCTTAGTTATCAGGGTATCTTTTATTTTTTTGGGTCAAAATTTAACACTCTTCAAAAATCAAAATAGTAAAAAATCTAATCCCCTAATAATTGCACATTGTAATTTCACGTTTGTGTCAAAAAAAGAGAATGCAATCTCATAATATAACAAAAAGGCAAGTTCAAGGCCCAATCCAATAAAACCCTAATATGTCAAAGTTGGAGCCTTTGCCCCTTAACTTCTGCTGGAGCCTCTTGTGCGCCGCTGGAAAAGTTGGAGCTCCTTTTCACTTGTGTTGGGAGCTTGCCCCACTTGACTTGTGTGCGCTGCTGTAGCCTTTCCAATTTCCCTTCCTTACTTGCTCCTATCCATCATGTCTTCTTCATCTCTCTCTCTCTCTCTCTCTCTTTCTCATCGCGACAGTGAGATGAGCTGTTGATGGGGAAAATAGTGGCGAGGCAAAGCGGCGGCACAGCATGGTGGTGAGGCACAACGGCGGTGGCAAGACACAACGGCGGCGGCGAGACATTTTTTCTGTGGGCTGAATGAAAACCGGTGGTTCCCGGGTCGCCAGTTTTTATGAAAAACCGCTGGTTCTTATCGGTTCACACCGGTCACCATGCACAACCGATCTGATGGGTTGCTCGGACCGGCCACCTTGTCGGTTCACCGGTCGGACCGGCTGGTCCGGTCCGAGTTTTAAAACACTGCGACATGGTGATCAATATGCTGCGCACCCAAACAAAAAAAAAAAAAACAAAGAAAGAAAGAAAAGAAAAGACATGGAGAACATACGATTGGCTTGGAAAGTGGTAACACCAATGAGATTAAAGAGACAAATTGATGATAAAGTTCCAAAGTCCCAACAAGGTTGGCTCACCTAGTCGGCTTCTACTTATGCATTGTCATAACTTTGATTTGATTCATGAGTTTCGTTGTTGATAAGTGATTTGTATGCACTTCTGTAAATGTTTGATTAGCCAAAAAGCATTCCCTAACCATGGACTAAGACGAATCTTTTCCTTAATCTAAATTCTAATTTCAACAACAATTTTTTTTTTTCAAAAAAAGGGTTTCAATGTATTAATCATGAAATAATAGACCAGGACAACCACAAGATTATCATTATAAAAATTGATCCTCCTACCAAAGCTGCTGGAATTTAAGGGGAAAAAAAGGGTTCCCACCCTTCTATCTACAAGGTGTAAATTTGAGATTCTAAGAAGTAAGAACAATGTATTTTTCCAACACTTCATTTGACATAAAATGATTAATAATGAGTTATGCCAGGATCCTTGTAGAATGCTTGTAATGAAAGGAATATCCAGTAAATGCTCAGATTCAATTCAAGTTAATTCTGGTTAAAGAATTTAATTTGTACCACAATCCTAATGCATTAAGTTCACCTAAGCAAATCTGCTCACAGACCACTGCACTTGCCATGTGCTGATGGATCTGACTCAGATCTGGCTTTATTCACAAAGCACTTAAATTTATTGAAAATACAAATGGCATCTATGAGTAACAAAACATGGGTATTATGCAACAAGGGCCATCAACTACTTGTACAACTGTCTCCAGAAATTACCAGTGAGCCACAGATCAAATTTTGCTTATGGCAATATGGGATTCTCAACTCCCTAAGTCTCTGCAAATGTACAATCCAAAAGTCATCGACAAACCAAGTATACAGAGAAGGGAAGCATTGGAGTAATCAATTCTGTTACATTTGAATTCAAATCCTTTTTTATTTTTCCTATGGAGAAAGACGAGAAACATCACCACTAAATACTAGGGATGGATTTCGACCGAATGAACTGTTTGAGCAGGGCTTTCTCTTCATCAATTCGTCGTTTCTCCTCTGCGTCTTTTGGTTTGATCTTCCTCTTCTCTTCCAATATCCACTTGAAGAGTTCACGTTGTTGGTCCTCCGGAATTGATTCTCGTTTGCTCACGGGAGTTATAAGGGGAGGTGAGGGTACAGATGTCTTGGCAATATCAGCCATAGTATCTTTGGTCGAGACGGGACTTGCTTCTTGTTCCTCAACACCAGTATCTTTCTTCTTTGTCCTCATAAACAAATAAGCTAGAGTTCAAACAATCATCAGTACAATATTAAGCCACAAAAAGTAGGTTTTAACAATGGAAATTCACTCAAGAATACTAGAGTGGGATTAAAAAAATTAAAAACCAGTAAGATCTACAAGACTAAAAACTATGACATCTAGCATTTCAAAATATTCGCTCCATCATAATGTAGCAATTGCCCTCTTATTTTAAATGTTTTGAATAAGTGCAACAATAATTTTCCAGTATATTCCAGTTAGAAACATATGATTTCTCACGGAGGTTAGATTAGAAACAAACAAGCCAATCACAAAGTCATCTTCCATAAGATCTACATCAAGTGTCAACTACTGTAAGGATATATTTGAAAATATCCAAAACCATCTGGTGACAAGGATTGCAACTTGGGTTGATGAATTGATAAATCATTAACTAATAATGATTAAGCAAGTTGTAATCGAATACAGAGTTCCAAATATGATTAAGGTATAATCTTGATTATTTTCGTTTTTCAAATGTTCATTCAACAAATCAAGATAAAGAAAATGATAGATTTAAAAACTAAGTCTTAGAAACACAAAACCTTCTGTTGCACTGATTAACTCATGTAAATGCAACCTAAAAGTTGAATGATACTCCCTCCAGTCCATTTTATTTGACATTTTGGGGGAAATTTTTTTGTCCATAATATTTGTTGTTCTCACATATCAATGCAAAATTTGTGTTTAATTTTTTTAATTTTATCCATCATAATATTCTAAGCACCAAATTTTCAATTCACCCTTCATAATATTCCAAGCACACTTAACATTAATAAATTAGTTTAACTAGATGTTGAAAATCAAATAAGGGTATTTTGGTAAGAAAACAGAATTAAGCCTTATTTTTCAGGTTTCTTAATTTCCGTGCATCTTATTAAAGTGACAACTAAAATGGATCGCAGGTAGTAGGGAACTTGCACACTGATCTTAGGAATTATGCTACTAGCAGCCCAACCTACCATATTAATTAAGAAAATAATAATCAAATATGCATCATAACAATAAAAGCATATGATGACCTCTATCTTGCCCACTTCTGTTCTGGCACCTTCCATACAAAGAACCACCCTTAGGGAAATTATCATGTTGAGAACAAGTTTAAAATAATTAATGCACAAATATAAGGTTAAAATAACATATTTTCACAAGTTATCATGCACACAGACTTATATTCTAATCCATCTGAATTTCAATTTTTTTAAAATTTTCATTTTTTAGTCATGCCCAAATCTTATGCTTTAGAAGAGCATATTATGCTGCAAAACCTGAATGATCATCAAACCTATCCTCCCCATTGTGAAGATAATAATACCGCCCCTGCAGAACTTAAGATCTCGCTCAGAACCCTACCTCATCCTAGAGATACTACTTGTACAAGTTACACCGAAATGATTTTCTTCAGTTAATCACTCACTGCTGATCAACACAGCAAATGCAGCATCATCCAGCCAACCGCAACCGATATCAGCACACAAATTTCCAGGAAGTATCTTGGCCATTTGCGTATAAGTGGAACAAAATACTGCCAAGCGCTAACTAGGCGAAAGAACATCAAACTAGTATTGTTCAATTCGGCCTCTCCCATTTTCCCAACAAATGGAATCATACATTCCAAGCATATGCAATTGCCAACCCATGAAACCTCAAAACCCCCCAAAAACAGAAAATTAAAAATAAATATTATATTTTTCTCCTACCCTTTTACAAATAAGTGATGACAATAATAGAAATGAAGCAACCAGAGCAACAAATCAACAACTTGATCCCTCTCCCGCACCACCAACCTAGAAACAAAAACACTACCAAAAAGTAGCAACACCCCACCAAGAAAGAAAAAAAAAGAGCCCCTCTTGAAGTTTTAGGTGAAATCTCCAATCCAAAACCCCCCATAAATTCCAACATCACTAAGAACATCTAAACGAAATTTGAAAAGAAAAAAAAACGATTTTTATTTAAGGTTTTCTGGGGGTCATTGTTAGTATTGACCACTTGGCAATTGAGGTGAAGAAGAATCACCTCCGACAGCGAGATTCACAGCTAAAAGCATGGGCCAAAGGAACTTGTACCGCCGAACAAAGGGCTCCTTCGTCTTCGGCAGCGGTGGCGGTGGCGGCGGCGGCGGAGCAGCAGTCGTCTGGCTTCCCATCGCCGCCGACGGTTTCTGGTGGCGCTTGATTTGCTCTGTCACCAAACAGCAACTTACGAGATTCAGAAAGCAAAAATAATAAAATAAATAAATAAATGGGTTTCATTAATTCATTAAAAAAAAGAAAGAGAGAAGAGAGGGATGGGTTCACCTTTTCGGGGCTTGTTGGTGTAGAGCTTTGGACCTTGTTCACTTCCTTCACTCATTGTGTTTTCTTGTTTTGTGTTTTGTGTTTTGTTGATCGATCCCTCTCTCTCAGTCACGTCACATGTGTTAGTACTAGAGCTGGGTATATGGACCGTGGTCCGCGGACCAACCCATTTAACTCGCAATCCGCATGAAAATGGACCAGAAAATTTTTAACCCGCCAACCCGTGGACTTTTTTGATCCGGTCCGCTAGCAAACGGCTGGCTGTGGTCCGCGGACCAACCCGCCTAACCCGTATACTGTAGACATAGAGACTAAGCTCCAGCTTTTGATAGTTAGTAATTGTTAATTTATATTCTTTAGTAGTTTAAATATTTTTTATACTTGAAGAAGTTATGCATATTTAATTGGTTTGTAATTAATTTGTATGTTATTGCTTTGAAAAAATTAACACTTGAATTTTAATATTTGCAGTATTCAGTAATTAGTACTGTTATTTGTTTAAAATTTAAATTGTATACTGTAAAAAAGAATGTGTATATATATTTTGTGATGTAAATTATTAAATATATTGCATAAATATAAATATATAATATAGGATATTAAAAAAGGTAAAAAAAAAATGAAAGAAAAAAAACAAGCCTAGTCCATGACCGGTCCACTGACTTGCGGGCTTATGAGGCCTGCAAGAAAACGCAGCCCATTTATTAAACGGGCCCTGCAGTCACTGGCTTAAAATTTATCTGTCATTTGGACTAAACGGACCGGACTGGTCCGTATACCCAGTACTAGTTAGTACTCCTTTGCTTTACTTCACCTACTTACTTACGCTAATTACCTAATATGTAGCGTGAGTAATGATGAGTAATTTCTTCTTCTTCTTCTCCTCCAGATCAGTTTCACGGCTGAATTAATTAATAATAATAAAAATAATAATAATAATTCTCTACCCTCTGTTCGCCTTTGGTTACTGCCAATGCCATGCATGGCGATTGCAACCGTCAACTATTTAACCATTAGCAGGCCCCAACTTTACTTGCCCGCAACGAAAAGGATATGCCGAATTGCCAATACAAAGACTCCTCGAGTTCGAGTTCGAGTTCGAGTTGAGGCCAGTGCAGTTGTGTAATTATCTCACTTGATTATTTGATTCCGTCAATATAATGGAATAGATATTATAAATACCTTTTTTAATAAAAGTTTAATTTTGATGTAATGATAATATAAATTATTTTACACTATCAGTCTAAAAATTTACTCTTCAAGTTTCCACAAATAAAAATAGAAGGA
Source organism: Dalbergia cultrata (assembly GCA_031216105.1). Lineage (NCBI taxonomy): Eukaryota > Viridiplantae > Streptophyta > Magnoliopsida > Fabales > Fabaceae > Dalbergia > Dalbergia cultrata. Next base: position 64,226,787 of record CM062346.1, read on the forward strand.
TTGATTTATAGACAAAAACTGGGAATATTAGTTTTAGGGGTTTAAGAAATGTAAATTTTTGACTGAACGAACTTGCAAATTGAAAAGAAAATAGGCATTGTACAAGAGGACCAACTGACTAAACATATTATTTTGGGTTTTTTCCAAGCATAAAGGAACAAATTTGATCATAAGAGAAAATGGGCAGGCCCGCTCTTTGTTGCAGCTTTATGAAGTGGAAGAAACGTCTTTTTTAGGTGGTTTTTCTTTTAATTTTTCAGTTTCTTTGTCTGTGTTGCAAGTAATTGGGCTGGCCAAAGTCACATTTTCTGTTGGATCAATAGGGTCTAGGCGAATTCATGCCAAACTGGGTTGGGCTAAACTTCATACTGGGTCTCCTTTCCAACAGTTTTGCTCTTTTTGCTCAATGGCTTGTGCACTGCTCCATTAGCTAAGGGACTTGCATCATAGACTTGCTTTATTTTGTTGTATCATGTATAGAGGAATTTAAGCTGACACATGAAAAGTCCTTATATGCTCCAAGATTTTTCACTTTTTTTTCTCTAAACTGTTACTATCTGCCATTTAACATTTGTCATCCAGCTATAACATTAAAAATATAGATAAATTAAGATATCATGATAACTAACACAAATGAAGCAATAAATATTAAGTTGTACATCTTACCCTGATAACATCTACAAATTTCTCAGTGGAAAGTTCTATTTCAAATTTGGATGTAGAAAATTACAAAAAGAAAATATTATCGATACGACCCTAATTACTGTCGCGATGTTGCAGAGGACACCACAACACTAATATTGCAGCCACCATTGCAGTTGTAGACTGCAATTTGAAACCATGGCTATTCAATAATATAAACAATTTAATGATATGAATCCATGGAGAAAAATAATGATTTGAAGAGGCTTCATTAGGATTATTCAAACACAGCTGCTGCTTTTTCATTTAAGATAGACCACAATCTAGCCAATACGAGCAACTGTTTGGTGTTCTTTTCGTGCACGAGTTATAATCGTTATCATCATTCATGGTATAAGCCTAAGGCGTTGCCTCTGTTTTGTGTCAACATATTCCCTTGTTGTTGCTTCATGAAAGTGATAAATAACTTCTGTTTCTTTCCTTATTCAGACAGGCATGATGAACAACGTATATGGGCAGTTGAAACAACTTCCAACTGGGGCAGAAAAAAAAACAATTTATTGAGGATTTAGTTCAATCCATTGTAGTTACCTTGTTCTTCAAAATATAATCTATCCAAAGATGGGTACAAGTGTACCTGACAGTTGATAATAGGTTGATAACTCAGTCGATCCTGAAAAACATTTCGGGTAGTATAGTATATATTTTCCTTTAATTTTAGTCCCTTGCTAATGTAAATTTGTTGAACAAAGGTTGCAAAGTCATAATTCTTTTGGGTGAAACCCACCTGTTCGATAGGTCCTATTATTGGGAATCCGACTTGATCCCTAGGGTAGTGTTTGGTAAGGAGGCGGAGGGACGAGGGACAATCTGAGACAATGGAGCGGAGACAAAAAATTGCCTCAGTATTATGTTTGGTTGTAGAGCGAGACGAGGCGTTGGCCGCCGTTGATCGGCATTGATCACTATTGACCGGCGTTGACCACCATTGACCGGCGTTGATTGGCCGTTGACCACCATTGACCGGGCGTTGACCACTGTTGACCGACATTGACCTGCCACGGCCGGCGGTGGTCGGTGGTGGTCCGGCGGTGGCCGATGGCCAAACCACCATTGGAAATTTGTGTCCCCGTATCCCGTCCCCACTTTTTAGAGGGACAGAAATATAGAAAATTTTTGTCTCTGAGATAGAAAATTTTTTCGTCCCCGTAGCCCGCCCCCTTACCAAATAGCATACAGGACAGACTATCTCTGTATTTGTGTCTCCGTCTCCCAAACCAAACACTACCTAGAGATCCTAGAGGGGGCTTTAGATCTCCGAACGACAATAGTCATAATTTGTTAGCTCCCTTTTTTGTGTTCATAGAGGGAAACAACCAAGAGAAAATTATGCAAAGAAACATAGCTAAGCCCCTTATACTAGATTGTATAAAGGTTCATTATCACCGGCACATATGCCTAATGTCAATTTTGTATGCATTTGATCAAGCTGATTGGTTCATTTGGGATTCAATTTAAATTCAGACACACGGATTTCCCCCTCCATGATAAAAATTTCAGACTACGAAAGATATTTGTAATATTCATTTTGAATGAGGATGGAAAAGGATGTAAGTGTCAACCAAAAGGTGAGGTAGTCCCATTTTTTGTTTTCAATTGTAAGCCAAATTATTCAACATGAATTCGCCTTTACCTCTCTCTCCCAATTTCTTGCCGTCTATTCTTTTCAGATAAATTTATCTCTTGAAAGAAGCAACGAGGTTTGTCTTTGTGCATGTTACAAAAAAAAGATAAGCCTACAAGCTAATTGAATAGTCATGATCAGGAAAGTAGGATTAGTTCTGTTTTACAAGTGACCCTTCTGATCCAGAAGAGCTAGAAAGTATGTAGAAGCTGAGAATATGCTATGGATGAGTCACAAATTATGACATGTTTCTTCATGCTTGATATTATATTCATGAACATCACAAGTATCTTATTTCCAGTACGCAATCAATCTTGCACAAAGAAACAATAGAAAAAGGATGTGCATGTTGCACTTAACAAGTGTATATGGATTGGATAACTTAGGAATTTTAGGGTATGTTTGTTTTCAGTAAATAATTTATGATTTTTATTTTTTGTTTTTAACCTATTTCTTGTTTTCAAGATTTTATAAAGAAAATAATGAAAACTAAAAATTACTATTTCCTTCACAAAATCCTGAAAATGGAAAATGAACTGAAAATGAAAATTGTTTTCTAAAACCAAACAAAACCTTAGTTAATTTATGTCTTATTTTCTTTCGATTTTTCACGTTGTGTTGTTTCTGAAACAATCTTGCTTCTATATGCTAGACTAAGAGTTCTATTCAAAATTGTACTAGTACCTTAAACAAAGGTGCTATCTTATGCTACAAATTGATTGTACCATAGTGACACAGATAACAATAATTAATCTCTCTTTCTATGTTATGCGTGATGAATTTGAATTCCTAAATTCTATCCACAAAAAGGTCTTTAAAGAGAACATGACTAGGATCGAATCAGCATCATGGATAAGGCAAAGCAAATGGATAATGACACAACATAAAGAGGCCCTGAAATGCCATCATAAGCTGAAGTTGTAAATGCATTACTTCATTTGGATTTGGTATGGAAGGATGGCCAAGCAGCCAAAGCATTGTGGATATGTTAAAATATAATGCATTGCTGAATATGTGACATTCCCTTGACATAGGCACATAATTTGTCTGTTTCTTCTCATTATGTTCAATGGCTGTGTCCAATGTCAGTTATTGCTAGTTGAGTTTCTTGCATCATTAGTATTTAAAGATGGAATCATACTAGAGACAAGAGGGTGATGGGAAATGGAAAATGTTTCTATGCTGATATGTATTCCAAGTTTATGGAATCGAAAGAGAAATGAATTGAACTGCATTTGGATCATATGTATACAAATTAATATCATCAATGTAAGGCTGGGAACCAAGAATTTAGTAACATATATATAGAATATTATCATTGAATATAAAGTGGAAGTATTTAATTTGTGCATATAGGATGATGCCTATCTTTCTATCCTGCATCATTATGTAACATAATTAGAAACCATGAATTTAGAAAAATAAAATATAAAGCAGAATTATTTTGTGTATATATGTTGATTGACCTATTCATAAGTGCTGTCCTTCTTATACTTAGCAGTTATTACTTAAGGATAGCTGCTGACTGTAATGGATAAAAGCAAGGGTGTTGCCTTGTGTAGAAAAGTGATGGGAGTAGGGACTTGTTCAAATATAGATAAGATTGGGTGTCATCTATCCTCATCCTCCACCAATCTAATATAAACCTTTTGGTGGGGTTATTTGCTTCAAATCTATTATTAATTAAGTTAAAGCAATTTATGCACTTTGTGCAAAGGGAATTGTACTAAGCCAAAAACTACCTAGCATCTCTCACAAAATTGCATGTTCTTTTTTACTTTTTCACAAGAAAAGTGGAAGGGAATTTAAGCGTTTAGTGCCATGTGGATATTGGAATGTTGGTCCAAGAACTTAAACTAACATTGTGCGGGCCATGCCCTCTTTCCCACCATAAGAAGCATAAAATCTGTTGTGACAAATAAATAGGAAAGGCCATTACTCAAACTATGTGTAACACAATATTTATCTTTTTGACAAGTACCTAAAAAAACCAATATATATATATATATGGAAAAAAAATTAGTATCTCAGGATTTAAAAATCTAAAATTAGTCCATCACAATTAGAAAAAAAAGAGATAAATTTATTCCTCCATACAATTGAAAATATACTATATGACAGGATCAAGTTGTCTTCCCCTTTAAATTGTGAGAGTCAATTTGGGACTTTTAAATTCTAATCAATTGATTTGTCCCTTATGTATTTTTAAGAGACCAAAATGAATATTTAGTCTTTTATGTTTGATTAGTTTGTTTAATTGGACACATTGTCCTTGTTGGCATTGTCATATGAGCCATGTGTGAAATGACATTGAACCCAAAAAAAAAAAAAGAACAATGTTTAGACTTTAGAACATGCAATTGGACCCATCTCGACTTGGAAACCACAAAGCAAAACAATGATCATAGACATAGGGAATTAATAAACAGGTCTCCTTGAGTTATCTTTAAGCAAATAACTTGGCCTATAGGAGCTTCAAAACTCAGAGGAAAAGTTTTTTTTTTAAAAAAAAAAAAAGCCTTATTATTTGAAGGCAACGGTAGGTGAACCAAAAATGCAAGTACCATGCCAACTGGGTCTAACCACTTTCAGATGTCTTTGGTCTCAAACAAGCTTAACTAAAAGAGGGCTTGTGGATTCTAGTAAGTATACATGATCTGTTTGCTAACTACAAGAAAAGAGATATTTTGAAGAAACAACTTGCAATGATGTAAAAGGCTTAGGAAAAGTTCATGTATCCTAAACTGCTCATGTTTTCTTCCTCAAATGATAAATGAGTTAGGTATAATCCAATTAATGACATCAGAAAAGTATGATGAGAATAATAGATGCTACAGATCGAATCAACAACTTGGCCGGAATTCAGAAGCCGAGCTAGACTATGTTATTAGAGGCACAATACCAAATAGCTAATTTGACATAAAAAAATATATATATACCTTAGTAATTTTAAACCCTATTTAAAAGTTAAATAAAAATTATTATATCGAAAATAAATAAATATTATCCAATCAAAACTCAAGAAAAAGATATATATTTACACAACATATTATCCAATTAAATAATAATTGATAAAAGTTAATTAACTAAATTTTTTGGGAGCCCAATTAAGAAAAATGGAAATTTTTAAGAGAAACTAAAAGTTTTATGGGGACCACTGCCCCTCCTCCCCAGCACTACCGTCCACCTCTGCCAGCATTCATGTTAGAATGATATAACATATTTACTTATTCTTAGATAAATAAACATGCCATACTATTTTATTTTACTCAATGACCACTATAACTGCTATTAGAAAATTCAATATTTTATATCTTGTTAACTATATAATATTGCTCTGCAAAATATTAAGATTTTACACAAATTTGGTAAATAAAATATTGTTGATTGTGTAGCATAGCTCTAAGCGGTAAAAAAGAAATTTACCCTAATAATAAAAATAAGATATGATATTGATATGAGTGAAAAGGATTCAAGTATTTTAAGTATAAGGTCCTAGTTTCAATCCCAGAATTTATCTATATAAAAAAAATATTATTGAGGGAGATTCTTGCTTAGATATCTAACCGTATCTTAAGAGATTAATCTCTCAACTATCGAAATGTAAAGTGTCTATTTTTTTACATGACAAAAATTCCCCACGAAATAATTCATTTCCGGACAGGCTAAAGTAATTGGATGCATCTCAATTACTTGCAATAGAATAATGGTACGATATGATCAAATAACTGCATTCACGTGAATATGAAGTGGGAACTCATTCTTGACGACAATGACTTCGGTTTCTAAGGTTTTTTTTTTTTTTAAAAGGAGATTGATGCAAATGTCTATCCGCTTGAAAGGGGCGAAAAACAAGTGGGTGACCGGTGAGACATCACATTATGAGACATAGACCTTGATATTCATTATAACCAACCAAATTTGATGATTCTTGATCATATTTTATGGCTAATGTTAACTAATTATCAATGTATAAAATACTGGCACTTATCTCAGAACACTCATAACAGAATCAATCCTCATATTTTTTATTTTCTTTAATAAGAAGTCTATGCCGGTTGCTTTACGAAAGCAACCCTCATCTCTTCTTTATAAAATGAAATGAAATGCAATCTCCACTCTTTACAATCATTGCATACAATTGTGTCAAGTTAACCATCTACAAATTCAGGAGCTAAATTATTTTGGTACTAACAAAACTCATCACAAGTCACCGTTACTCCCACATGTCTTATGGTGTGTTTGGATTTCTTTTATTAATAAATTGGAGTGGAACATGTAAGAATGAATTGAAATGAGAAGACGAATGAATAGAATAAAATTATTGTAATGTCCATATCAGTCTACTAATAATTAGATCTAGAGGTTTTCTCATCCAATAAGCTAGTATTTTGGGTCAAACTCTTCTTTGGGCTTGAATGAATGACATTAGTGTGCTTTCATTAATATGTCAACATACGAAGAGCACAACTTGAGAAAAAAGCTATCTTAAGAGGCAAAAGTGAAGCCGCCCAGAGTGAGCAGCCTAGAGTGGGTCACAATGGTTGTTGGCATTTAAATTATAGTAATGCTATGAGTCCCACCTCAAAGAGCAATATAATGCCTTCTAAATATGATAATAAGTTTAAGAGCTCTCTTGCCCATGGTCTAGTCTTTTGGGTTAGCCTCTCCTTTAGACTTCACTCCATTACTTTTCTTTTGTTCGAAAGATTAATAAAGGTCGACACAAAAAGAGAGATCAATAGAGAAATAAGATGGAATATATTTCATTGGTTTTATTTAAAAATTATATTTTCAAGAAATAAAATGAAATAATTATATTGTTTAAAATTTATATTTTTAATACTTTTTATTTCATTTCGAAATTGGGGAATAAAAAATAGGTCTTTAAAATACAAGAATGAGATTAATGTTTCTGAATTTTTTATTTTTTATATATATTTAAATTTCTGAACAAAGAATAATCTAACCTATCATTTTTTTTTTCATTATCCTTATTACTCATTAGTGTTAAGAGGAAACAAAAAGGAAAAAGAAGTGAGAGAGGGGGATTGTTTGTATTTGAATTTGAAACAAACGAATGAAGACAATTTCAGAGCTCCACCAAAGCTTATAATTATTTAACATAAAGTGCATGCATGCACATATTTTAAAGATTATAAGATTTTAGTGGAGAAGAAAGACATGATAGACACTTTTAAATTAAAGGGAATCCTTGCTGACCCCATAAACAATGTTTCCCGTTTAATGTGAATGGCCATCAAGGTAGGTATGACACTGTGAGTCTGTGATGCTTCTATATAATATTATAATAACATGCCAAAACATCGTTACGTTTACGGTTTATTGACTTAATCAAATTGCCGTGTAGAACTTTATCTACCACATTTGTTAGAATAATACTTTACCTCAAGTATTTGATAGTAAATCTCAATGATTTACACTTGCGTCATTTTGATTTTAAAATGCCCTTCCCAGTCACGCAATTTTTAAAATGTAAGGTAATATTAATAATAATGGATTTAACATAAAGAAATGGGAGACAATCCTCTCTTCCAGAGGCACATTTGTTTTGGTCCTCTCCGGCATGTACAAGATAAAGCTATTTGTTTTCACCATGAATTTATTTATTTCAAAATAAAAAGTTGTACCATATGGCCATAGAAATAGCATATAAAATTAACAGTGCTGCAATTCCTTTCTTGGATCATGAGTAAAAGGAGTTCTATTGTGATTACCTACCTTATGCTAATTATTCGTAGCATAGTGTATGTGTGGTTGGGGCTAAAAAAAAGGGGTAAGATTTCATAAACGAGCTTCATAAGTAAAATTAAATATAGAGTTTATCCATGAAAACCTATATCTGACTTTTACTCCCTAACCAAACATATACCAAGTCTTCAACTATTTCACGGTGAAAGTCACAAAATAAATACAATGAAGACCACTCCTACACTAGAGGTAACAATACAAGAAGACACTATAACATAAATAAGATAATAATACACACAACATTTCATGTTGTTCGGTCCCTTCAACCTACATTTATGACTCCTGTAAGGAATATTTCATAATTCATAACTTTTATATGGATAAACTTACGAATTATCCATCTCCTCAAGGGTGCCCATACAACTTGATTACTTTATATCTTTGAGGATGACTAAACTAGAGACCTTATTATTTATAAGTCAAACATCCTATGACAGCTCTACATTCTCCTCCTTGTGGGGCTTTGGCTTAAATGTTAATCACATCCTTCTTTTGAGCCAAAGTTCTACCAAAGGTGGCCATGACATCTCTTTCCACAAGCATTCTTCGTCCAATATCCTTATGTCTTGAGTATTCAATGGGTCAACAAGAGCCTACACATGTTATCTTCCCTTGTGCTCTTCTCACAAAACATGTAATCTAACCTCCACATTATAATTGAGACTTTTGACATAAACTCCTTTCAGTTATGCCACCATTTCTCATGGAGTACACCACCTAATAACCTTCACATTGTTAGGGAAATTTCGAGATAAGAGATCCCACACATGAATCCACAAACCATCATTCCCTCCAATATTTGACCATGCCAAACTGAACCCAACCATGGAACTTTAATATCACTTATTGGGCAAGGAAAGCACAAGAAATAAAATAATAAGTCATCTCACACCAGAGACAATAATATAAGAAGAAGAAAAAAACTTATACAAGACAACATACACAAAATTTTTAACATGCTTCATTCCCCTCAACCTATGTCCATGATCCTTACAAGGAGTTTTAAAGTATTTTACTTTGACACCGTTCATATGGCTTCATTACTCCCTCTTGGAAGATGTCTGACCAAAAATTCAAGACCATAATTATAAGTCAAACCACCCATGTTTTATTTCAATATGGGATTTTGGCTTAAATGTCAATTACATAATTAGTCGTACATTTATACATGATTTGATTGATTGTTATACATGCATATATAAATATCCATATGTGGTGATAATGTTTTCTACCATTCTAGAGTCTTCTAAAGACATTTTTGTTAGCTCATATTTACTTGTGGTGACCTTTCAAGATTTTCTAATTATGCTTGATAAGACCGAAGAATTCTTATTTAAAAGGTTCATTAGCCTTTCTCCACAAATGCTAAGACTAGCCTGTTTGAAAACTTCCATGTATAATATTCAAATTTTGTTTCTTATTAATAAAATTTTATAATTTTATTATATATAATGTTCAAATTCTCATATGTTATTATAAGGTTGAGTTGACCTGGTTCAATCCAATCACTAGTAAAATTATTATCAAGTTAGATTTCAATAATTGACCTTTTCTTAAAATTTAGTTGGGTACGAGTTTGGTCCAATTTATCATTTGTAAAATGAGCGCATCTTCATCCTTTAAATATTTTTGTTTGAATGTAAATGAATTATTTGTACGGGTATATGAATATTCTCAAGAAAAAAGTATAACATTATGAACTCAATTTTTTTTAACTGATATTTTTTTAATTGCACAGTTCCTTTACTAATTAACCGACAATTGTAAGCTACCAGTATCAACTATTAAATAAATAAATGAATAAAATATGGCCAATGGTCTGTTGAGAAGAAAATAAGAGATGGAATATAAAAATTAAAGGAAAAAAAGGATGTATTCTGTTGCAGGTAAAGGACAAGATATAGGGTCCGGTAAACGATTCCTTTGCCTGCCTTTACTCATTGTTCTTTCTTTTTGTATCTTGATTCTTCACATCCTTTTCCTTTTTCTTTATTTAGAAAGAGGAGAAGATAATTCCTCAACTTCATGTGTATAATTTGCCAAGCACATATAGCAGGTCTCGTCATATTAAATGTATCATCATTTTGCAGCATCATATATATATATATATATATATATATATATATATATATATATATATATATATATATATATAGAAATTACAAAACAGATTACTCTCAAAGCCACGATTTTCACTTTAATATCAACTCATAATTGAAATTTATAAAATTAATTGTCAAGGACAAATAGAAGAAGATAAAACAATGACTTAAAATGCTAGAACTAAAAATATCACTCAAGCCTAATAGGAGCAGGTGGAATTATTATTCATAAAGTAAAAATGAGGGAAGTGAATTACGCATAAAGCAGCAGTTTTTATTTTCTGTGTTTTTTGTTTGTATAATTTTGTAAAAATAAGTGAAAAAAGTGTAAACAATAAAATCTTGTACCTTATATTCATTTTTCCATTTTTTTATGTTATTCATCACAAATCCTGCAAGCAAAACACATATAAAATAAAATCAGAAAATGGAAACAGAAATCAAAATTTGTTTGGTTTCTATTTTCATTTTCTTTTTTCATTTCTGATTTTTATTATTTTTTTCACCTCTTAAAAATAGAAAATATATATAATAAAAATAGAAAATGAAAATTCAAATCAAATACACCTTAAGTTGCAATAATATATCCTAAATTATGAATCTCAATTATCCGCAATTAAGAAGAAAGGAGGAAAAAAAATTGCAAATTGATGCGCTCATTTGTTTAAAGGATGAAGATGCGTTCATTTCTTAAAAAAATTGCAAATTGAGCGCATCTTCATCCAATTTAGCCGTTGATGCTTTGAGAATCCTTCTTACAAAATCTACGTCCCTCGATCGCTATATTTGATCTGCAAAATCACTTATAATTCATTGAAATATGAGTTCTTTCCGTGCAGAACCCTAAGATTCCGCAACTTTTCAAATTTATAATCATCATAATTATTCTATTCAATCATTTTTTATATTTTAGATCCTTGTTTGGTGCTTTCCCTCTGTCCATATAATGGTTTTCAATTCTAGCTTCCACATTCGTTTTGCCCCCTTTGAAGTTTGAAAACCATCACGAGCTCAGCTGTTTTCAAACTACTTTTGAAACAGCTATTATAATATTTATTATTAGACTAATAGTTTATTTAATCATCATTTTCAAATTTAACAAGTCAAAATACAAATCCAACACATGCAAATGATCTTCTTACAAAAAAAATTATCTTGATTGTAAACACCCCATGTACCCAATTCCTGTTTTTGTTGGCATTGTTGCTAACAGAATTAATTAAATTGCCATCGATAATGTACAACGTGTGCAGCATGAGGTGTCATATAATTAGGTTACCGGCAATGGACATGGTACATATCTGGTAATTTAATAAAGCTCACAAATGTGGAGAGCTTTTGTCTCTGTGTGTGTATATTTAATTATTTATATCATTATAGTTTAGAGCTTTCGATGATAGATATAAATGAGCTGGCTTTGTAATATGGTCAACAAATTATGGTATTGCTGGTCATAAAATGTGGGAGCAAAGGGCTAAGTTAGGGTCCACTTTTGGTTAGAAGCTAACAGGGTCACAGCTAATCACCAACTTGTAGATAGTGAGTGCCTAAGGGTACATCTACTCTCAAAACTAATTAGGTCTGACGAAAAAAGAAAAATACTAATTAAAAAAAATCCTCTCAACTAAAAATTTCATATGATTATGTAATGTGTAAATTGTTATCATTGATTAGAAAGATGTGGGCCTTACTTTAAATCCAATGAAATAGTATAATTAATGACGTGATTATGTGAAGTTTCCATGTACAATGATGTATTCCTACTAGCTAGTTCTTATGCTTTATATATTCTAGCCCGTAGTCCGTGATTAACTTCACACCAAACAAAGTTAAAACCAAGACTTGTTTTCCTTTCAAGTAGATTGAGATGAAAGTTAGTTAAAACTAAAAGGTTGAAGAAGGTGAACCTTTAAAGAGAAAAACCCCTATAATGGTTCTAGTGCCACCATGAAAGCAATGCACCAACAAGAGAATAAAAGATAAGTGGAGGACAGAGCATCGAATCTAATCAAATACTTTCTCTCAACTTGCTTTGACTTTTCATCCATATGCATGGTCCCATGCATGTGAGAAACTTGATGAACAATAGAGGGAGTATGCTGATTTTCTTTAACAAGAATACTTTTCATTATTTGTTTACCAAGACTTCAATTACATAATTTGTAATTCCATAAGAAAACGAATAATTCAAGTACATTTCATGTAAATTCTGTTGTATGACTGAAAGTCAAGTGTGCCACGCCTATAAAAGGCAGAGCGATTATCAATACCCGCGGGGGCAAATTAATATTTTCAATATGAATTGTGGCGTATACGTAAAAAATCAATGATATAACCACCAAAAAGAAAAAAAAAATCAACGATATATATATATATATATATATATGTGTGTGTGTGTGTGTGTGGGAAAATAAAGAAAATTGAAAACTTACCACAAAACAAAAAAATTGAAAACCTAAAATAAAGAAAATTATTATTTAATAGCAACCAGCATCAAGGCTAAGTCAAATGGGTTGAGGCTAATAGACTCCGAATACCAATAGTTTAGATAGAAAAGGAAACATATATCTAGTTATGTGGGAAAAAAAAATAGTTTGAGAACATATCTTTTACAATTTATATTATGTATTATAATTTATAAAAAAATTTACACAATTATGTAATGGGATGTAAGCATATCAGCAAATTCATTTTACTCTTACAATAATCGCTTTAAAAGTCACACATATAATTAAATGATAGTATAATAAGTTTTAAACAATGTCAATTAGTGATCAAAATTTACTCTTCTTACTCATTTAATCCTATCCAATATATATCATAAATTTATTTATTAGTTGTTATGTGCTAGCAATACATTATGAACGTTTGTTCTTAAGGTTCATTTGATACAAAATGATATCCAGGATAAGAGTTGGTAGTACGCAAAAGATAAGAGATGTCAAAATTCTAATTGTAAGCAATGTTATTTGACATAACATTGCATAAGATAATGTGTTATATCATTTATAATATTATTGTTATGTTTTGTAAAATATTTATTGCAATAAAAAACATATTTCACATAAAATTTAATAAATTAATATCATTTACTATTATTTAATTATTATTTAAAAATAAATACTATTATAATGTTTATATATCATTTTAATTATATAGTAATTATAAATCTTTACTAGTTTTGTTACATAAAATTGCAATTAATATTAAATGCTATTTTTATTCATTTCAATATTTTTTATTTTTAGTAACATATTGAAAAATAAAAAATATATGATAGTTTCTTTCTCATGCACATTTAGCTCTTTCTCATACTTTCATATATCATAATATATATGTAAAAATAAAAGAGAAAAATATTAAAATAATAATTTTATTAACCATTTAAATCTATTTTAAAAAATTATAACTCAAATACTTATTTAGTAATTAGATTTATTTTAAATTTTTTTAATTTTATAATTATATTTCATATTGAAGATTGTTTATTACTCAATATATATTATTTTTCATGTATTATTTATTATTAATATTTGATAATTATTTATTTATTATTTTTATATTAGCATAAAAATTTACTTACTATTAAATACTATTGATTTAAAAATATTTATTATTAAATTTTTAATTAAAATTAATTATTTATATATTTTATTTTTATCTAGTTATTAAATAATTATTTATTTTGACAATATGTTAAAAATTTAATTGTAACATATTACATTAGAGGCTAATTAGATCTAGCTCGACTTTCCTAAAGTTGATTAAGTTACATATGATTTTATGAGAGATTGTGACAGATAAGCTAGCTCATATAATACATTACATGTAGTAAACAATTGAGGTATATATAATGCACGGTATTAAATTTTAATATATAAGTTTTTTTTTCAAAGTTTTATATTTATTAAATAAAAATAGATATTAAACAAAATAATTAAGCATATAAATAAATACAAATATTTTTATACAAATAAATAATAAACAATATTTAATGTAAGTTTAAAATAATTTTGAAACAACTATGAATAATAGATAAATATTTTAATTATAACATTTAATTTTTAATGTAATTTTAAATAATTGATAAAAAAAATGTCACTATAATTTAGTTTATACTATGATGAAAAGTGCATGGAAAAATATTGAAATATATTTTTATATATATTTGATTAAAATAATAAATAGTTATTAAATTATTATAATCAATAATCAATAATATAAATGAAAGTTAATTACAGTTTCCAATGATAAAATTTGTAATAAATATAACAAAGAATTAAAGGTAATAATCTAATTAAATAATTTTATTTAATTTTGAATTTATAATTGAATGGTTATAAAATTATTATTTTTATGATTTTATTTTAATTATATATTTATTTATAATTAAAAGTATTTATGATTGTAAGAGGTTGTATTATGTTATAAATTTATTATACATTATACAAAGTCATGCCAATATAATTTTAAGCTTTTAACTAAGTTTATTTTGTCAAATCTTATATTATCAGGTTTTATACTATGTTTGGTTTGAGGGTGAATATGGGGTAAATTTTCTAAGATTGAGTTTCTTGTATAAAATTATATATATAGTTTAATCATGAAAAATTTATCCTAATTTTTACCTTTCAACCAAACATAGTCTTATAATAAAACTTTATCCTATTAAATGTGACAAACAACTCTAAGATTATTATCACTTTTTTGGTAGAAGATTTGTTATCACTTTAAGCATTAAGTAACTTTATCACAGAGACTTGAAATTATTCTTGCCACTAAATAATAAATAAACAACCATTTCCGGTCACCAGCGGGAGTTAATTGAGGTCCACTACGTTAGTGCTAAAACTATTTGTATCATAAGAAAGCTATAATAATTGAAATTATAACTCTTCAATCTTCAATTCCATGCACTTTTTGATGATTTGAAAAACAAGGGTCAATATATTACATTGAAAGAGAATTGTATTAGGGGTATAATAAACGCAAAATGTTCAATGGATAAATTCATGAACAATTAACAAATTATAAATTTCCATCAATTGCCAAAAACATCGACAAAAATGCTTTTAAATTAAATGAAAAGAAAAGTGAAACCTTAAGTTAAGTGAAGACTTGATTGCTTTTTATTATAAAAAACATGAGGGTGAATAATAACCAATAGGAAACCATGTTCTAATTATAGGATGAGACCCGATCCATCAGAAAGGCCATTATTAAATACACACGTGAAATAAAGTTTACCAAAAAGAGAAGATAGAAAAAGGAGAAACTCGTGAAAGGGTTAAATAAAATAAATGGTGTTTGTTACTACTTACTACTTATATAAAGGCCAAACTACCTAATAAACTTTCCCCTTCTTATGAGTGTTTGTTAATAGCATTTGTTTATTGTCTCCAACACAGAAAAATAGAGATATTGAAATCACAGGTATAAATAATAAATATGTATATAGGTATTATTAGAAGAAAAAAATATTAAATTTTTATCTCTATATCTTATTTTCATTGTCTTTACATTTTGGAAGTACAGAAATTATATGTTTTTATGTCTTGGGGACAAAAGAATTTTCTCTCCAATATTTCTGTCTCCACCACCAAACAGATTTATACCTCTAGTATTTCTGTATTTTTATCTCATAAATAATAAATAAATGCTACTTAATAATTGTTGTTTGTTATTGAACTTTTGATTTGTGGTTGGCTGATTGTGTGAAATTGCCTTCTTATGAGGATTTGTCAGCTGTACTAGAAAAGGACCTCATTCACGAGCACTTATCCATGATTACATCGTTTTCAATTGATTAACGACCTGATAATGATTATTGCTCTTTTAAGTTTCTTCATTTTCAAGTCGAAAAATCCATCTCTTTCACATTTTAATATATGTTTGCATCTTCTGAAAAGAACAAGTTTACAACCAATCTACCACAAAATATATAAAAATATATAAATGAAGTAAAAAAAGACATGTAAGCATGCCAAGATTCTTTTTTTTTTTTTTTTGTGTTAATGTCAATCTTTTGAACTAATAATTGTTTTGCTTTTTTTATAGTTGAGACTGTAGAGAGGATCCATCAAGTTAACCATTTAACCCCTTAATTTTGGTGGTTTGTTTTATACTTTTAAACCTGCTACAAAATTTTAACTTGCTTAGCCTGGCCTTCATAGCCCTCGAGTTCATTATGTTAAAATAGGATGGTTAGTGGGTTAACCCGTAAGTTTGTCCACTTAATCTATTTTTTTTATTTAACTTTAGGCAAGTTGACATGATACCTCACCAACTTATTTGTTTTACTATTTAAATTTTTATTTGTTTTTAGTCAGTTAGATCTGTCATATATTTTAATGCAGACATACGTATGAACTCACTCCATCTCGTTCTAAAGTTAAGTTGTGGTGGAGCGGTTGAAGTCCTCCCCCCCACCAAAAAAAATAATAATCACATTCTCAAACCTGTAATCAAATTCATCACAATTGTTAATCTGTTTTATAAAATCAAAATATCATCGATCAGCAGAAACCCAAATTTTTAAAAAGAAAAAAAAACTCTAATAAGTCATCCTAAAATATTTTAGAGTGTGCACAATTTTGAGAAAAATATTTCATTACTCTATGCTTGCCCCCTAATTTTTACTCATCTTTCACCACTAATAATAATGAAATTTGAATCTATAACCTTATTTAAACTATTCAATCTCTTCACTACAAATCCAATTCCAGTGGCTTCACCTACACTCATGTTAATATACTATATATATATATAGGATTTAATATTATTATCAAATCATGTATTACTCTCACATAGGGTCTTTTTTTTTATATAGGATTTTAGTGGTGTATTTATATTTATATAGTGTTTTGGGAAAAAAATCACGTAATATAATTTTTTTTCAGTATAGAATCCACCTTTGGCAAATTCAAATATATTTTGTCAAAGTTAGATTAAATATAAAATAAAAGTTAATACAAAATTCATCAAAGACAGATTCAGAAATACAGAATCCACCAAAGGCAGATTCAGTAAAATGAAAATAACACAGAATTAACTACAAGCGGATTCTATAAAATACCATATACAAATAAATTTACCTATTATCTCTTATAAGTATAAATCTTCTACCAAAACATTATATATAAATTATTTTTCCTCTCACATCCATTATTTGAATTATGTAAATGAAAAAATTTGATTGAATAACATGTAAATGCATCAAAATGTGTTAAAATATATTTTACTTAAACTCAAGTATGAGGTGTACAAATTGGATTTTATTACCAACGATAAACTTAAGTAAGAATGTGTAAAACACTTTATAAATTTACTTATTATAATTCTTTTTCCGAGGAAGAAAACAAAAAGTTTGAAGTAAATAAAAGTAGGCAACTAAAAAAGTACTATATGAAAAAGTGTTTTGAGAAAAAACAAAAGAAAAGAAAAGATTAATAGAGGAGAGTCAAATAATGCGAATTTCAAAATCTGAACTCTGCTGTCCCTACTTATTGGGGATGGATGCCCTTCACGTAACCCTATGAATGGATAGTCTGCAAAATCTGGCCCTTTTGTCATGGCGGGAACCTCCATCAACTTTTAAATTTGGTTGTATTCTCTGTACCCAAAGAAAAAAGCAAAAAAAACAAAGAAGAAAAATCGGTTACATTCTTAGAAAATAGTATATATATCATATATCGTATTATTTAATTATTTATAATATTTATTAAATATATTATGAAGTTGGTTACTTAATAAAATATATTTTTTCTTAAATAAACATTAACTTTAACACGTTGTTTGCTTAAGGCATAAAGCATATATACCAGCTTTGGCTAGGTTTTAGAATTCAATGAAGTATGATAGCAACACATGTACCACAAGTTACAATTTATAACATTGAAGAAACAAGACAATTTTTAAGAATTTAACATAAACTATTTTAAGCTTGTTAACTAATTGAATTAGCCTATGTTGATTTTTAGCATTTACAAGCCCCTCCAACTATAGCTCAGAAATAATATTGTTGGTTTTGTACATTTAAAGGGTATTATCATGAGTTATTGGCGCACTGCACGATGCAATTCCTTGCAAGATAGTATGTAAATCACTAAATCTCATCACTTTATGATTTGTTTACACATGCTTCACAAATTCCATTCTTGTTTAATAATGTTCTTCCTTTATAATACTCCAATTTTTTTCACAACCTGCATTGTTTATTTGCATCTGTATGTTGGGGTAATAATTGATCTAATACTTCCACAGCTTCCGGATGTTTCATGTTGTTCTGCCTGGGAAGTGTTAAATATATTTCAATAATTGCAAAGAATCAAGTTTTTGGATTACTCCTGTTTTCTCATCCATATTTAGTTGTACAATTTTTTTAATATTATGAGCTTCTCGAACAACTAATTTTGTTTTTATTTTATGTGCTTTCTATTTTTAAGATTTAGTGAAAAAAATAGTGAAAAAACAAAACATGAAAATAGGGAACATGATTTTATTATCTTCACCATTTTTACTATTTCTTTTACAAAATTCTTCAATAAATTCTTTTGACACTTTAGGGTCTGTTCAATTTCTATTTATATTTTCTGTTTAATTTTTACGCTTTTTTGATTTCAGAATTTTATGAATAAAATAATAAAAATAGAAAATAAAAACATTAAACAAAATTTTATTATCGTCACTTTTTATACTAATTTCTTCACAAAATTCTAACAATAAAAGACACATAAAATAAAAATAAAAAATAAAAACAAAAACTAAACACTGCCTAAAAACAGGGTTGTTAAGAAACATTGAAAATGAATGGGAGTTCTGGTTGCCAGTTGGTGCTGGCAATGATGCATGGGTTAGTGATTGAGTGGGAGAGAAGTGCATGCAAATTAAACTTTATTATATGAGTTTCTTTTGCTTTGTATGTGGACTTGGGAAGTTGCAACGGAAATGCAATAAGATGATGCTTGTAGTCTTCATAAAAGTACCCTTTATTTGTTGTGCCCTTTTTCTCTCTTTCCCTTTCTCCTCCCGGCAAGTAAACCATCAAAATCCCTTTTTGATTTCTGAAAGTGAAAGGTTTCTTTAAGTTGTTCTTGCTCATAGGGCTCACGGGGTTACCTCTGGTAAAATATAGTGTGACATATTGACAATTGAAGATTTTTCTTTCATGAAAATTCAAGCAAGTAGCTAGAAATTGGAAATCCAATTATATTCAGATGTTCTAGATTAAGAGAAAAAAATGAAATTTAAGATATTGATTATATTGTTTTCGAA
Organism: Dalbergia cultrata; assembly: GCA_031216105.1. Classification (NCBI taxonomy): domain Eukaryota; kingdom Viridiplantae; phylum Streptophyta; class Magnoliopsida; order Fabales; family Fabaceae; genus Dalbergia; species Dalbergia cultrata. The sequence continues at coordinate 64,246,260 of CM062346.1, forward strand.
TTCTTGAATTATATGCTTTTATGATGAAAAAATAATAATTATTAATAAGATGATATAGGCTTTAATTTTGAATCAGTTTTCCGATAGAAATATACAGACATAGTTTTATAGTGAAAATGATTGAGAAGATGTTGGTTTTAAGAAAAAAGAACTCTGAATTGAATTAAAATTTTCAAATTTTCAAATATCTACCCAAAAAAAATTGTTAAAATGCCTCCGTAGGCACAACCGTACAAGTTTAAAGGTGTTTATAATATTTAATAAAATTTTACTTACTTTGAGAAAAATATTAAATTTTGGATATTGTTTATTCATAATTTTTAATTTGATTACTTAACGTAAAATTATGGAAGTTGCACATAGTATTATGAATGTGTGTGTTTGAGAACATTATAAGATAAAATAATTTAAATAATTAATTATGTGAAAATCAATTTATATCTAAATATATTAACCTCCAAGTAATTTATATTTATGTGTATTGACATGAAAATAAGTTTAAACTATTTACAAGAAGATAATTTTAAACTAGTATATTCTGTTTACAATAAAAACATTAGAAATATTATTCATAATTATAAATTATTTTTAAATTAAAATTAAATTTTTTTATTTATGATTTTTTTTATAAATTTTTCACTTAACACATAACAATAACAGTTATTGCTATCTCCCAACCAAATACGGCGATATGATATCGCATAAATATTAAGTTGTGTTGTCATTGACTTCTAAATTCCGCAAGAAATGCAATGAATGTGCAAATCCAATCCATTGGCCGGTGGGAGTGATCAATTCTGGATTGTTCTGCCAACCCTTGTTTACGAAAGATCGTTTGAAAAAAATAATGATTTGGTCACAATAATATATTTTCTTAATTCCATTTTAGCTTATTTAATTTATTAAAAAAACAGTTCTTTATCATTATCATTTTTTTTTATTGATTTGGTCATGACATCTCTTTTCTTTTTTCTGTTAGTTAGTGAAGATCGATTAGTCATAGATATGTTAGTTTAAATGAAAATTCGCCTTGATTTTTTTAAGATTATAATTATTATACACTGATAATGTAAATATCTTTATACTGTTGTACAATAAAAAATTGTCATATGTGTTTATTATGAGATTATAGACAGTTCAGGTTTTAAAAAATTATACAAAATGATGAGTTGTTAATATTTTATTGGTTAACAGTACAAAGATAATTTATACTCAGTGTATTCTAATTAATTTATTTTTTTAATGTTTAGAGAACTAAAATTCAATGTAAATACACAAAAGTTCTGCTGTTAAACCTTAACCTCAAAGCCACCAGGAGTGAGTGAATGATGAGGGACATGAGTAATTTGCATAAGCTCATACCTTCAAATTTCATTGTTGCTAATATATCAAACCAAAAACTTCAATATCATAAGAAATCCCTTTTCTAGTTTAAGAATCCGTGACAAAGGCAAAGTCAAACCGTGTCAAAGATTGGGGAAAAAAGAAGAAGGAGAAAACAATGTATGAAGTTAAATAGATTTATGCATGGTTTTTTCAGGGATTAGCCAACGGAGGAAGGAACCTAAAACTCAAAAAAAGAAGAAAAAAAAATTATTGAATAACATTTTTGAGTTGTTTTTTCAATTTTCTTTTGTCATCTGTTTCAGCCATAATCGGTCCATGCGGGGGGAGATGGCATTGTAGTGCTGTGAGAACAACATCAAATCTAAAAACCGAATGCTTGGAGAATCTTTCTGTCGTTGTGACTCGTGTTTTAGAATATATCATGAAAAACGCGTTTATGAGCCAAACACACGTTAATAAATAAGAGTTTCCAATTATTTTAATTTTATGTGTTTTATAAAAGGATGGTGATCAATTCACGGACACAAATTTAGAAAATGCAACGATTAACGAGTAAAATTTCCATCCCATAAGACCTATACTTTAAGAATTTCACTCACATCTATTCTATGAAAAAACTAGGGAAGAGAAAATCGGATGGTCGAAAGAAATGGTCACTGGATTCGATTAACCCCAAAAAATCGAAAGAAGTTAAAACTGGTCAAAATCAGGGAAACTCGGTCGAACCGGACTGGTCAAATCGGTTCGGAGCCTTTGAATTTAATTTTTTTTGTGGTTTTGAAGCTTATATACTGATATTTTGTGACAGTCATAAAGCAAAAATGAAGAAAATGGAATCAAAATATGGCACTAACAAAGATAATTGGATTATTCTTCTTTTTTCTCTTCATTTGCAGGCTGCCCACCAACAAATATTATTTTTAAATACTTTTATGACCGTGTTGTGAGGCTGAACCTAGAAAAATTTTATATGAATTATGTTTATTTTTTAAAACCTATGAATACTTTTTTTGTTGATTATGTTAATGTTAATAATTTAATATATTTTTTATATTCTAATTAATCATATGACTATATTTAAATATATATTTTATTATATTTCGGTTAAACCCTAATTAAACCGGTTGGACCTCTAAACCTTTGAACCAGTACCTTGACTGGTTCGATACCCGGTCCGATTTTCTTTTCCTCGGAAAAAACACAAGTATTATTACTTATATTATATATTATCTCATAAAAATAAGATCATATTTGAATTTATATAAATTTAAATTATATGTTTGGGATTTATTTAAAAATAATTTAATTTGATTTATTTCATTAGATAAAATGTTTAGTAAAACTGAAACTATTAATTTATGTAATTGAATCCAAATCAAAACTGATTTTACTAAGTTTTATTAAATTTAATAGAACTCATAAAATAAAGGTGATAAAATTTATAAGTTTTAGAAATTAAATTAATACTTAAAACATGATTTGATTAACAAATTTATTTTTTAAGGTCCTAAACAAACTTATTTTACTTGCATGCATAAAACAAAATAAGATAACTGCAAAAATATCTTGGCAAAATTGATATTTTGATCTCTTAACTTATTTTTATATATTTTTTTTGGTCTTTTAATTGATTTTTTATTCATTTTGGCTCTCTAATTTCTATTTATTGTAGTTGTTTAACTAAATTTTTGTTCATTTTAATTCCTATTTTTTTTTATAGTTAACTCAAGTATGTCCTGCTTTTATATAGCCTAACAAAACAATTCCATATAAAATATGTGCAGTTGTTTGTAAGTTGAGAAGGTTCAACATATTTGGCTAAACAACTTAGATTGTAAAACATTTTTTAACTAATCTGACAATAGTTAAAGGGCTAAACTAAAATGATCTAAAAATTAGTTAAGGAATTAAAAACAAATTCAAGAGACTAAAATGAAAAGACAAAATCAAGCAAAGAGATGAAAAGATTAATTTTAGAGAAAATTACACTAACCTCCCTCAAGATTTAATGTAATTATACTCAGCATCTTTTATTTTATAAAATTATCATTGATTTTCTTTGAGGTACATTAAAATTACACTGATTTTCCCTATATATACTAGTTCATTAATTTAAGTGATAAAGAAAGATAATATGTGATATATATAAAATTATTAACGATAAAATTATAATATTTTAACAATATTAGGCATATATATTAACTAGAATATATATTTTTTATCCTAAGTTATAATTATAAGTTTTTTCATGAGATAAAAAGCATTTTATTCAGTGTTAAATATTATCAAAATATTATAATTTTTTATTAATAGTTATGTATGTATTTAATATTATCTTTCTTTATCACTTAAATTAACGAATTAGTGTTTGTAGAAGATGTTAGTGTAATTTTAGTGAACCTTAGAGAAGTCAGTGATAATTTTATAAAATAGAGGAGTGTTGATTATAATTATACTAAACCTTAGGGGAGATGAACATAAATTATTCTTAATTTTATTTTACTAAATATTTAACATATTTTGATGTGAAAAAAAACTATTTTAATAATTATAAAACAAAAGAAAAATAAAAGAGGTTAAAAAAAAAATGGATGCTATTGGATGGAGTAAGGACAAGGTGTGTGGTGGGCCCCAAAAGTTCCCTGCAATGTGGGTCCCACACTCCTTTCAACACCAGCCACTCCTCAATTGCTTCTCTCTCAACTCTCAAGTGTTTATAAAAGCAACTGCAAAGCACCCTCCATTTTGCAACAAGAAGTACCTTCACACTTCACATGAAATAATTAACTCCCCCAAAAAAAAAGATAAAAAAAGAAGAAGCAAAACCAGAGTCTCTTACTCTCTTAAACACTTCAAAGTTCAACCTTTTTCAAGTTTTAAGGTCTTCATTTCACACTATTATTTCTTTCTTCCCTCTTCATTGATTCTACAAAAGAGAAAAAAGAAAAGAAAGTTGACTGAAAGGAGGAAGACAAAAACCACAACAAGCACATTGCAGCATAGAATAAAGTGTGTCAAAGGCTATTACCTTATTATCATTATTCATTGATGAAATGGGCTTCAGCAAGCTCATTGTTTGGAATGTGCTATTGGCATGTTCATTGATTGGTCAAGCTTCAGCTTCTGTTTCTTATGACCATAAGGCTATCACCATTAATGGACAAAGGAGGATACTGCTTTCTGGGTCCATTCATTACCCCAGAAGCACCCCTGAGGTATTACACTGAAATAGTGAAATGTGCATTCTGGGGTGTTTTCCATTTGTCCTTTTTGTCAAAAGGGTGCCGTAAAGTTTCTTCCTTTTTTTTCCTTTAGGCCAAGGTTGTTTGTTTTGCACTTGCTAACTTGTGAGTTTCATTTTGTTGTATCTTTTTTTTTCTATTCTGGTTTTTTTCAGATGTGGCCAGATCTTATACAGAAGGCAAAGGAAGGAGGCTTGGATGTGATTCAGACTTATGTTTTCTGGAATGGACATGAACCTTCACCTGGCAAAGTAATAAGCAATGCATGCTTGTGTTGTTTTGCTTGGAAAAATGGTAGTTATGAATTAATTTGTTTTTTGAGTTAGTAGTGAGAAGTAATTTTTTTTTTTTGAGTGTAGTATTATTTTGGGGGGAACTATGATCTGGTGAAGTTCATAAAGCTCGTGCAGCAAGCAGGCCTTTATGTTCACCTGAGGATTGGTCCTTATGTATGTGCTGAGTGGAACTTCGGGTAATGAAAATTGAAATGGTTAAATTTCCTCTTTTACAAATGAAAAAAAAAAAAAATCTTTGTTCATGTGGGAACTTTGAAAATACGGTAAAGTATTTTTCCTTTTTAATTTTTTTTAAATATTTTTCAGTGGTTTCCCTGTTTGGCTCAAGTACATACCAGGCATTAACTTCAGAACAGACAATGGACCATTTAAGGTGAGAGAACAGAAATCTAATATTTTTCCCTTTTCGTTGATGTTTTCACTAATAATGTTTTAGTAACTTCTTTTTTGTTTTTTTGTTTTTTGCTTGCTGTTGCTGCAACTAAGTTTCAAATGCAAAAATTAACAAAGAAGATTGTGGATATGATGAAAGCAGAAAGGCTGTACGAGTCTCAAGGTGGTCCAATAATTCTATCACAGGTAGATTAAATAGGCACTTACCCTTCTGCTTAATCCAATAATTTACTTTATATATATATATTTTATAGATTTTGCTTATGTAAAAAATGGAGATAATATGTATGTACTCAAATATTACCTTTTTTAACTACTAAATTTTTGTACAGATTGAAAATGAATATGGACCTATGGAGTATGAAATTGGTGCTCCTGGCAAAGCTTACACTCAGTGGGCAGCACATATGGCTGTGGGGCTTGGTACTGGGGTTCCATGGGTCATGTGCAAGCAAGATGATGCTCCTGATCCTGTCGTAAGTTCATCTGATCTACATCTTCTCAAGAAAAATCCTCCTACCTTCTATACACATGTTCTCTGCTCCTGATGATAACTCTGTCCTTGGTTTTTTTTTTTTCGCCCCGGGGGGGGGGGGTGGTTACTGAACAGCATGTTTTGTCCATATTGCTAATGGGGGGAAGAGAATAATGATTCCTCATTTTTGCATGGTTGTGATCTGCCTTTTGTTCAGTCACTTCAATACTATTCTTTCTCATTATCATGTCTTGCTGTTGAGGACCATAACTTTTGTCAAATTACCCTGATTGTCACATGTGGTGAAAATTCAAAACATGACACACTTGTCAACTTCCATCATTAGTGATGGAGAGAGAAATTATTTTTATATTCTTGGAAGATGCTCAAGAAATATTGTTTTGTTTGGCTATCAGTCAGGGAAGGGATATTTCAGCTTCTAATTTCAGTATAATTTTTTTTTAATTTCAGTATAATTTTTTTCTTTTGCAGATTAACACTTGCAATGGCTTCTATTGTGATTACTTCTCTCCAAATAAGGCTTACAAACCAAAGATGTGGACAGAAGCTTGGACTGGCTGGTATAGTTAATTTGTATCTTGTTATTTCTGAAGTCTTCATAAAAGTAAGGAACATTCAAGCTAGAGATATATGCTGGCTGTTCATTGCCCTGCCTTCTCTTAAACTTACAGGTATACAGAGTTTGGAGGTCCAGTTCCTCACAGACCTGCTCAGGACTTGGCATTTTCTGTTGCAAGGTTTATACAGAAAGGGGGATCATTTGTCAATTATTACATGGTAATTTCAATATTTGTTGATTTCAATGTGTGTGTTTACCCTTTTTTTATTCAACTAAGCCCCCTTTGTTTTATTCATTCTAGTATCATGGAGGAACAAATTTTGGTCGTACTGCCGGTGGTCCTTTTATTGCTACAAGTTATGATTATGATGCTCCTCTTGATGAATATGGTATGCACAAATGATTCCTATACCATGACTCTATACGTACTGATAATATTATGGTTTTTTTGTTTGGTGCTTTTTATTTTGGTCATATATGGAGTAAAGCTCAAGCCTATGATAAGATCTGTGCAGCCTCATCAGCTACTGTGAGACATAGCACATTAGAACATTGCTTCTGTTATTTTAATGTTAACTAAGAATCCAAGTCACTGATATTATGACTATTAGTTTATCCATGTTTGATTTTGTGGCAATGGAATTCTTGTCCCTATAATATTGACAAGTGACAACCTAAAGTGCACTGCTGCCAACCACTGCTTTGGTTTACTTGTTTCTATAATAGAGATTGTAAAATAATTATAATTGACAATTTTATTTGCCCCATGTTCATTGGTGTCCTTCTTTTGCCAATGCTTCACTCATTTTTAAGTATACATAAATAACCAAAAATAGTTTATAAGTTATATTATTGCTTCCTCTATGCAGGATTGCTTAGGCAACCAAAATGGGGTCACCTGAAGGATTTACACAGAGCAATAAAACTCTCTGAACCTGCTTTAGTATCCGGCGATCCAATTGTAACACGGCTTGGAAACTATGAAGAGGTATAACTAAACTAAAAACGAGTTAGATATCTGTAAAAAATCAGTCCTATCTAGAATGATTTGTAACCAAGCCAAACTTTTTAACTCTCATCACTGCTGTACAGGCTCATGTCTTCAAATCAAAGTCTGGAGCATGTGCTGCATTTCTTGCAAACTACAACCCACGATCATATGCAACAGTGGCGTTTGGAAATTTGCATTATAACTTACCTCCTTGGTCAATAAGCATTCTTCCTGACTGCAAGCACACTGTTTATAACACTGCAAGGGTGAGAAAATAAATTAAACAAACTTATATTTCAGATTACTAGAGCTAGGTTGGCAATGTATTATATTGGAGATTTTAACCGAGTGTATGTGATTGAGTTGAATTGAATAACTTAATGTTAGTGGTTAATTATATGCAGTCATAGTCTTGTCTGAAAGATTGACTTTTCTGTTCTATGAAAGTAGACTTGCAAAAGGGAAAACAATGATAATTTATTAGTGTCTTGTTTGAATTTGCATACTCTGGTTTGGGTAAAGTTTCATTTACAATGAAGAGAAGACTATTCTTTTCAATAATTTTCCTATTGCAGATTTAGGCTAAAATGAAAATTCCAAAATCATTGTACAGGTTGGTGCACAGAGTGGACAGATGAAGATGACTCGTGTTCCTATTCATGGAGGACTCTCTTGGAAAGCATTCAATGAAGAGACAACCTCTACTGATGATAGTTCCTTCACTGCTAGAGGTTTGTTGGAACAAATAAACACAACAAGAGATTTGTCTGACTACTTGTGGTACTCCACAGAGTGAGTGACAAAACTCTACAGTCTCTTATAATCATTGCTTAAAACACCATTGAATTTGTGTTAACTTTCATGTCTAATACTTGCTACTTTTGTTGCCAGCATTGTGATCAATCCAAACGAAGGATTCTTGAGGAATGGAAAGGATCCTGTTCTTACAGTATTTTCTGCTGGGCATGCTTTGCATGTTTTTGTCAATGATCAGCTATCTGGTGAGCAGCATTGCACTGGTTTACAAATTTTAAATTGGAAGTTAATAATTGTTTGAATAATAGCTTCAGCTTCATCATTGATCAATTGATCTTATTGTTCATCTCCTTTGGTCAGGAACTGTATATGGAAGCTTAGAATTCCCAAAACTAACATTTAACGAGGGTGTGAAGCTCAGAGCTGGTGTTAACAAAATCTCCCTTCTTAGTGTTGCAGTTGGGCTCCCGGTTTGTATTCTCTCTCTGTATGCTTGTGTGTGTGTGACACAACAAAAAGAAACTTCCTCACTAATCTGATTTGTTCAGAAACTTTAACAGTGGGTAATGACTGTGACTACATTACTCACTTGCTGCTTATTATTGACATGCAGAATGTTGGTCCACATTTTGAAACATGGAATGCTGGTGTGCTTGGCCCAATTACATTAAATGGTCTCAATGAGGGGAGAAGGGACTTAACTTGGCAGAAGTGGTCTTACAAGGTTCCTCTTCAAACATTCACTGTGCCTTCTCTTTCTTATTCCTTTGTTTTGCTTGAGATTCATTTGAGTGCATATCTCTTTCAGGTTGGTCTAAAAGGTGAAGCCTTGAGTCTTCATTCACTTAGTGGAAGTTCCTCGGTGGAGTGGCTTCAGGGTTATTTAGTTTCCCGTAGGCAACCATTGACTTGGTATAAAGTGAGTATCAAAAAGCCTATATAACCTTACAGAGCTACATAAACTAATGTGTTGGCTTTGATTAAATTTTTGTTTATATCAATTTATTATTGTATTCTCAATTAATATTCCACTTATAACTATTGCTAGTAGATAGCAGTAGCAGTAGAAGCAGAAAGATCTTTGATGTGGGAAGAGACCTTTTTGGGGTGCACTTGTTGAAAGACAGGACCTAAACTAACACCATTGTTATATTATTACAGACCACTTTTGATGCTCCAGCAGGAAGTACACCATTGGCTTTAGACATGGCCAGCATGGGCAAAGGTCAAGTGTGGATAAATGGACAGAGTCTGGGCCGCTACTGGCCTGCATATAAAGCAGCATCTGGTTCTTGCGGATACTGTGATTATGCAGGAACTTATAATGAGAAGAAATGCACAAGCAACTGTGGCGAGGCTTCTCAAAGATGGTGAGAAATATCCAGCTTGCTCTTGGAGTTGTGTTTGATGCTGCTTGGAAAATATCGATGACCTGATTAATTACTGGCTGATAATTTCAGGTATCATGTTCCTCATTCTTGGCTGAAGCCAACTGGGAATTTGTTGGTTGTGTTTGAGGAATTGGGTGGAGATCCTAATGGGATCTTTTTGGTTAGAAGGGATATAGATAGTGCATGTGCTGATATTTATGAGTGGCAGCCAAATCTTGTGAGTTATCAGATGCAAGCTTCTGGCAAAGTGAGAACACCTGTGAGGCCAAAGGCACATTTGTCATGTGGTCCTGGCCAGAAAATCTCATCAATCAAATTTGCTAGCTTTGGCACTCCAGTAGGGTCTTGTGGAAACTACCATGAGGGGAGCTGTCATGCTCACAAGTCATACGATGCCTTTGAAAAGGTATTATTTGTTCTATAGGCATACACAAATTTGACATTTGAGAGACATAAATTTTTTTTGGGTCAGTTTTAAAGCCTGAAATTCAATTGCAGGTCAAATGATACATTTAAGGGTGTGTTTGTTTCAACATATTTTTGAAAAAAAAAAAGAGGTGATTTTTTTAAAAAATTATTTTTTTATGAAAATTATTCAAATTAGCTTCTACTCAAAAAGTTAAAGACAATTTTTTTTTACTTTTGAGTACAAGCTAAGGTGAATAGTTTCTATGAAAAGTGATTTTATCACCTACAAAAATCATATGTTGTAAAAAAGATGAAACGAACACACCCTAAGTTTATGGTCCCTTTTACTTGGCTCATTTACCATTTTTCAACGACTATTGTTGCAGAACTGTGTTGGGCAGAACTCATGTGCAGTGACAGTGGCACCTGAAATTTTTGGAGGGGATCCATGTCCAAATGTCATGAAGAAGCTCTCAGTAGAGGCCATTTGCACCTGATGATCAGTTTTCAACTTCAGAAATAAATGGAATAAAAGGTTCCATATTGGTTCTATCAGCTATTGAATACAAGAATTTTTGTGTCAACTTAGTCTACACTACTACTACTAGAACACCACAAGCATTGGTTTGGCTTTTACCAAGGTGAAGTTGCAGAAACACAACACACCATTGTGGTTGAAAGCCTTTAGGGGATTGCTGGAGATAAATTGTGGATGTGTATATATATTGGTGTTTCAGCTTGCTATACAGAGATGAAGGTGAACAGTTGCTTTGAATGCACATTGAGACGACATAGATTTGAGTCCATGTGCAAAAGTTGTTTGTTTCTGTGGAAGCCTCTTGCTTCTATAGTATCATAATTTCTTTCTGTAGTTGCATGGAGAGCAATTTAGATTTTAGGTACTTTATTGTAAGAAACTGGGCAACATAATAAGATGAAGCATATTTTGTTCAGTCATACTTGCTTTTACATTAGACTGTTGATTGGTTACTTGGTGATAATCATTAATCCTTATAATCTTTATGGATGAACATGATGATTTGGTTTTTGACATGGTAACAACCAAGGAATGTTTCTTTTGAACTGAAAATGAACAAAATGGAATAGTAAACATGTTTGGCTTCACTTTTGCCCGGTCAAATTTCATTTTAAGGTGACTAGAATTGAGTTGAGTGAGAGTGAATGTGATGTTGCTTTTCATTTTTCAGTTGACTACTTGAGATGCAACTTGACACTAATACCTCTTATTTACTTTGTTTTCTCTCTTCACTAGTTCTTCACCTTCTCATCATCTGTCGCTTGGTATCTTGAAGCCTGAAAAATTTTTACCTCCATCTTTACTTTAAAATCAAACACACCCTAAAGGTTTAATTATTTTGGATGTCTTTTGTTTTTAGGTTTAATTATTCCAAAAGTTCTTATAATTTTGTACTATATAAACTTGATTGAAATTTTTACCTAAATTTTTTGTATAGTATAGAGATTTAATTATAAAATTTTAAACTATAAATATTTAATTGCAAATTGTTGTAACATAGGGATTTGATTATGACTTTTTAAACTAGGAATTTAATTAAAAATTAAATGAAATTACGTGAATCTTCTGAACAATTAAACTTATTCATAATTATGTTTCTAAAAGTAATTTTATTTTATTTCATTCAAATGAAAATTATTCTCTTAAATTTGCTTTAGACATATTCAAATGAAATACAAATCAATTCTTTCAAAATAATTTTTCTAAAAATAAATTTTAATTGTTATTTCAAAAGTAATTTTCCCAAACGGGCTAGCAGATGATTTAAGCCACCATCCTTTTCATTATAGTTTGCTGGCTTTGATATAATCAATTTGAAATCAGTATTCCATTGGTCCATCAACAAACTGAATGCAACACAATGATTATTCTAGTTCTCAATCATTATGGCATTCTGTCATGTACAGAAAGCACATGTAAGCCATTGCATGAAATTATCCATGTCCATTACCAGGAATTAGTAAACTAATTGGCTTCGGATTGAGTATGGAGTTATAATATTTTAAGATTTAAATATTATTTTGGTCTTTATAGTAATAAATTACAATTTAGGTTTTAATCCCCGTGATGTTAATTATTTGTTATGTTTACGTTATAATCTTTTTGCAGACCATAATTAAAATTTATTAAATAGAGATTAATAGTTAGTAACAAACACCTAGAACTTCGTTAGAACAAATAATAACTATAAAGACAAACTAAATAATAAACATGTTTTAAATTCGAATAAATATAAGTCTTTTTGTTTAATCTCTTTACAATTTCCTCTTCACTTTTGATATTTCATGTTTTCAACAATTTATTTTGAATTCCCGCAGTTTTAAATTTTATAAATATTTTAAAGCATATGTTTTAACCCACATAAATTTGAAATTTTTTATTTTATTTTATTTTTAACAAAAGTATTAAGATTAGGAATTTTTTCTTAGAGGGGATAGGGGAAGGGCGGTGGGAATTGAACACATGATCACCTATTCAAAGGTACAAGAGACAACTATAATCATTAAGTTGTAGACTCAATCACTTGAAAATTTTAATTTCAATAAATGTTTCAAAAATAATCTTTAAATCCTTAAAAATGTCACTAAACCATATTACATTAGGTTAAGATGAAGATTAAAATAAAAGAATATTAATCAAAATAAAAGTCTTATTTATAAATTAATTTTGATGCATTTGAAAGATTAAAAAAAAAAAGTTTTACATCCAATTACTCAAAAGATATTCAAATTGAGAGAATTTTTTGAGAATAGAGTCAAATTTGTAACCTCACAAGACTCACTTAAATATATAAATATCTATCACTAAATTGTGAATTCATTTATATTGAAATTGGGAGATTTCATTAAGAGGAGTAGTAACCAGCTCTTTTTACATCAAATTCACCTTGCATAAAAAGTGAACTCTTAGATTACATGCTTTTGCTCCACCGCTTGGATAGATAGTTATGCTAAGATTGAGACTGAAACTGAAACCCGGAAGAAGCTACTGACATGGAAGTTACAGTGATTGAAACTTGAAAGACATGATTCTCAAAATTTCAATGACTTGACTACGATGTCTAAGATGAATTTCAAAAGTCATTGCACATGAAAAGGAGGGATCTTTTAGTGAAGCTGTTGGAAACTTGCTGTGGTAAGGCATCGATTGCACAGTTGCACTCTCAGTGTTTGAAACTGGGCCTTGCCCATGATAGTTTCATTGCTACCAAGCTTAACGTTGTTTATGCTAGATATGCTTCAATTAACCATGCATACAAGCTGTTTGAAGAAACGCCTAACAAAACTGTCCATCTATGGAATGCCATACTTAGGAGCTATTGCTCGGAAGGAAAATGGGTAGAGACATTGCATCTGTTCCGCCGAATGAATGCCGAGGCTACATCAACTGAGGAAAGACCTGACAGTTACACGGTATCGATCGCTTTGAGATCGTGTGCAGGTTTGCAGAGGCTCGAATTGGGTAGAATGGTTCATGGATTCCACAAGAAGGAGACGATGAATGGGGACATGTTTATTGGGTCTGCCTTGGTTGAGTTGTATTCGAAATGTGGACAGGTGAATGATGCCGCCAAAGTGTTTATGGAGTACCCCAAACCAGATGTGGTTTTATGGACTTCAATGGTTACTGGTTATGAGCAGAATGGTAGTCCTGAACTTGCACTTGCATTTTTCTCTCGAATGGTCGTGTCGGAGAATGTGAGCCCTGATCCAGTGACACTTGTTAGTGCTGCTTCTGCTTGTGCTCAGTTATGTGATTTTAAGCTTGGAAGAAGCATACATGGATTTGTAAAAAGAAGGGGTTTTGACACTAGGTTATGTTTGGCCAACTCACTGCTAAATTTATATGGGAAAACTGGTTCTGTCAAGAGTGCGGCTAATTTGTTCAGGGAAATGCCTGATAAGGATATTATATCTTGGAGCTCAATGGTTGCATGTTATGCTGATAATGGAGATGAAACCAATGCATTAGGTCTTTTCAATGAAATGATAGATAAGAGAATTGAACCCAACTGGGTTACTGTAGTTAGTGCACTGGGAGCATGTGCTTCTGCTTCCAATTTGGAAGAAGGCATGAAGATTCATAAATTAGCAATTAACTATGGCTTTGAGTTGGATATGGCAGTCTCTACAGCTTTGATGGACATGTACATGAAGTGCTTTTCACCAGAAAATGCAATTAGCCTCTTCAACAGAATGCCCAAGAAGGACGTAGTTTCTTGGGCTGTTTTGATCCGTGGGTATGCTGAAATTGGACTGGCTCACAAGTCAATGGGGGTTTTCTGCAACATGTTGTGGGATGGAACTCAACCTGATGCTATTGCTCTAGTGAAGATTCTTACTGCTGGTTCAGAACTGGGGACTCTTCAACAAGCTCTATGCCTTCACGGCTTTGTAATTAAAAGTGGATTTGACAATAACATTTTTGTTGGTGCATCTCTCATACAGTTGTATGCAAAATGTAGTAGCATAGATAAAGCTGACAAGGTTTTCAAAGGAATGGCATATCAAGATGTTGTTACATGGAGCTCAATAATTGCGGCTTACGGATTCCATGGGCAAGGAGAAGAGGCTTTGAAGTTATTTTATCAGATGGTTGAGAGTTCATATGTTAAGCCTAACAATGTAACGTTCCTTTCAATTCTATCTGCCTGTAGTCATGCAGGTTTGATTAAAGAAGGGATAGAGATGTTTGATATAATGGTGAACAAGCACCGGTTGAAGCCCACTTCGGAGCACTATGGGATAATGGTTGATCTTCTTGGTCGCATGGGAGAGCTAGATAGGGCCTTGGACATAATTAACCACATGCCTATGCAAGCTGGGCCTCATGTATGGGGAGCCTTGCTTGGCGCATGTCGGATACATCAGAACATAAAGATAGGGGAGGTTGCAGCTCAGAATCTTTTCTCCTTAGACCCTAATCATGCAGGGTATTATATACTCTTGTCAAACATTTATTGTGTGGACAAGAATTGGCATAATGCAGCAAAGCTCAGGACATTGATAAAGGAGAATAGGTTAAAGAAGTTTGTAGGTCAAAGTGTGGTTGAGTTAAAGAATGAGGTTCACAGTTTTGTAGCTGGAGATAGATTCCATGATGAATCTGATCAAATTTACAACATGCTAAGACAATTAGATGCAAGAATTCGAGAAGAAGGTTATGCTCCTCGAGTACAGATTGGGAAATCTTGTGAGCTCTAGTCATGGACGTGTCAAACGTTAAATCCAATATGGAAGTTATCCCATTTGAATGGCATTAACGATGTCTACCACTATTTGGATGGTTGATCTAATGGTGGTCAGATCGGGGAGAAAAGGTTTTGCAAGTTTACCATTGTTTGCTTATTTGTTATGGTTCTCTAAATTATTCTTTTTTATTCCACAATTTTTTTATTGATAAGTCTTGAATCTTTATAATTGCCAAAGTTTTTTATTTCCTTGATGACTGTAGTATTATTTTGAGGGTAACTATGATCTGGTGAGGTTCATAGAACTGGTGCAGTGCTTGTAGCTGCTGCAGCAAATGAGGCAATACTATTTTTTCACAATATCTTTCTTCTGTGCCAAATGACAGGACAGCCAGAAAATGCTTCTTTAGTTAGCATGACTCCAATCCCTGTGGCAAATCATACACTCTGGACATCACTCATGGTACTGCATCAAAGTATTAACCTCGCTTAAAAAGCCATTTTTTGGCCAACTTAGATGCAGAGTTTGTGCAGAAAGGTTGCATAAGTAGCTGTAGCATTACTCTATTCTTAGTGTTTGTGATGCATAGGAAGAACAAACTTCATGCATAGTCTAAGGATCAAATCACTACTCTTTCTGATCTTCTGTTCCTTTATCTGCACATAGCTAGTGTTTGTGATGCAGTGATTCAGGTTATCAGAAAACAGAACTACACCGTGAGATAGTTAAAACAAACTCCTTTATTTTCCTCCCTTTTTGTGCATGTTGCTTTAATGCTTAACTTGCACATGAAGTTATGCATTGGTCATATGATCAAATGTTCTCTATCGCACACATGCTATTATAATGTGGTAGGACATCGGTTTACTCACTTCTTGCAGTGGATGGTGTTAACCCTTTGTGGTCTGTGGACAATGATCATCATCGTCTTGGATCGTGTCAATGGAGTCGTGTGTCCAGAGCATAATATATATATATATATAGAAATGCTTTTGTGTTCCAAAGATTCCGGGTGCGTAACGTGTTAGTTTCAAATTTTTAAAAAATATTATGAAATTTAAAATTTTTTAATTAATTATTTTTTAGAGTTTTCTCCAAGACAAGTAAAAAACTGATTTTGTTAGATTCCAATTATTTTTAAAAAAGTATCTGAATATATGAATGATAATGTTTTAGAAGAAAAAATTGACAGCCAAAAAGGACATGTCCCCCTCTATATTTAGATGAATCTAATGCAATATTTATAATTTATTTATAAAATAATTTAATTTTTTATGGACTTATTTTAATTTTTTTAACAATATCATCCAATCATGTGTTGAAAAATAGTTAAGTTTCACATCCACTATTTAACTAATTGTTAGGTTTTACACTGTCATATTGCACGAAAATTAAACTTATAAAATTTATAAAAGAACATACAAATCAATAGTTTTTAAAGTTTAATTTTAATATATTAATAGTGTAAGTTAATCCAATCTCTCTTTTTATGTGACTTGTCAAGTATTAAGAATGAAAATTAATTATATTTATTGATATAATATTACATGATTTAATAACTATATGAATTTTTATAAAAAATGTCAGCCCATTCAAATTAAATTCTAGTTTTAATGAAAGAACTGTGTAAAAGAAATTATTCAAAAATAATAAAAACAAGCATGCCTTAATTAGAATTCACTATAATCATTAACCACTTTTGTAGTTGACAGAGATAATTGAGATTTGTATGTACCTTTATAGATTACTTTGCTCACATAAACGTTAGATGATTACAATGGACGATCCTAGAGGTTTTATCGCATCAAAAGATACCCACTTAAATTAATACTTGAAATAGGCTTATATGTTGATTCACAGTATAACTTTTTCTTTTCTTTTTTCGTTTTGGTAACACACAATATAACAACTTAGAATAACGCACCAAAAATGGCTCATATTATGGTCAAGAACTCATCGTTTGTGAACCATAACAAGGTAAAAACACAATAATCCAAGCTTAACAAGAAACTGACCAAAAGGCTCAATTCAAAAGGTAACCAAAATTTGTGGCCTAAAAAATATAAATTGCAAGCACATAAATTTCCAAGAAAATGATTCGCTAAATGCAGGTTACTACAAATTCTAAACAAGTAGCATTGGCGATGTGTCCACAATGAACTTTCACTCATCGTCGTCATCGTCACCAGCACCGGCTGCGGAGTTGAGGGCCTGCAAGCGCGAAATCAACTTAGCCTTCCTCTCCTCATAGGTAAGCTTCTTCAAGTTGTACCTGTAGAGAAGAGGGAGGGAAATACTCAGGAATTCATTCCAATGAATAAGTAGTAGTAATAAAGCCAAGAAATTGTTTTTAAGGTCAGACAAATATGTGTCAACATGCAAATCTGAAAATACTCCCCCCATCAATCCAATTTTGCAAGAATAAAATGAATGAAATGAGTAAACAAATGCACTAATAACAATTGTAGTGTATTTTTGGATTAAAAAATATAATAATGATTTACCTCTTGTGTTCTTTTGGTGGCTGCTTCTCTGACTTCTTAA
The DNA here is from genome assembly GCA_031216105.1 of Dalbergia cultrata. Classification (NCBI taxonomy): domain Eukaryota; kingdom Viridiplantae; phylum Streptophyta; class Magnoliopsida; order Fabales; family Fabaceae; genus Dalbergia; species Dalbergia cultrata. Next base: position 64,263,912 of record CM062346.1, read on the forward strand.
TGGTGGGATCGGCACGAATGGCAGCATGAACCTTTTTGTACAGCGCCTCAAGTCCATCAGCCTCTATTCCCTTCTTGACATATTCACTGAAGTGTGACTGGTATTTCTCTGGTTCGTCTTCCATCAAAGTCTACAGAAAATATACAACAAATTAACTTGTCAGACAATTATCAGCAAACTTTTAATATTGGCTAAAACTTTACAACTAAAAGGCAATGAATAAGATATTTGGCCGTGCCTTCATGTAGGCAGCAACATGTCCACCAAAGATATATTTGCGGTGAACCTCAGGATCAAGCTCCTTCTTTTCCTTATCAAAACCAGCAAACCTTTTGTCGCTGTGAGGGATATCTAGACCCCCATCCAAAGCTCCCTGTAAACAATCACAATTATTCCACTTTCACAAAGTAAAAAGAATAAGAGACAAACTACTATCAATGCAATATAATAGTGAGTACCTTGAGGGCGCCAAACACACGGTTTCCAGTTGTGGTCCTAATAAGACCGACATCAAGGAGAGCACGGAATGGCCTCCTGGTCTCAGCAGGTTCAACAGAAAAATCCTCTCCGGTAGCCTGATAATAATCATATAACCAATCAACTTAACAAAAAACAGCAGCCCAGCACATTTGTCAGTGCGAGAGATAGATATAATGTAGTACTTCAATCCCTACCTCTACATTTCCTTCATACTCCTCATCCATTTCAAGCATTTTAAGGACTCGGCGGGCCAGGAGAAGTCCAGTGCAATAAGCTGGTCACATTTTAAGACATTCAACCACAGGTAAAAACAGCATTGGTATATAAAACAAGAAAAGCAGAAAGCACAAATGTCAAGTGAGACGCACACACAGTGAGAAAGAAGGGGAGAAAGCAAGTTCATGCATAAAGAAGTACCTGCAGCATAGTTAGTAAGGCCTACTTCAAGACCATAGCGAGGCAGTTCATGTGCATATGCTGCTGCAAGAACAATATCACCAGCAATGCTAGCAGATACTATTTGTGCAATGATATCCTTGTTTGTCTAATAATGAGGTTAAGGTTTATATTCATGAAGAAATCTCAACAAATAAACTGAATTTAAGTCATTCAAAAGGCTCAAGTAGCATTGACTATCGTCAACAACTAAAAGTCAATTTTAAGAATATAAAACCATTATTCCTTCAAACAAAAAATAATGTCCAGACTTCCTTACAAGATATTTCCACTTAACTGCACAGCAAGTCCAAATGTTAGCCTCCAGACCAAGAAAAGGATACAAATCGCACAACAAAGCGGTACTTTGGAGTGTTGTACTTGTTCTTGTCCTGGTTGATCAACCGAATCCTGGCTCGATAATCAGTCTTTCCCTCTGCAGATGTTCGAGTAAAATAAAGCCACCAACACTCCTAAGACCAGTGGCGAACCATAACAAACGCAAATTGGAAAGACAAAAGAATCAACAAAAATACCTCTTCTTCTCTTGAACTTCACTTGATACCTCTTGAAGTAAGCCTTAGATTTCTGAGCCTTAACATATGCCTTTTTTATGCATTAGAAAATCAATAGAAAAAAAGGTTAATGATATTGCCTTTAAAATCATATGAATAGCCACATAATTTAGAATACCCTTTAAAACCCATCTAATACAAGCCACAAACATACAAAATTCAGAACACAAAAACATACATATAAAAAAAAGGGCATATCATAGAAATTAAGGAAATAATCAAGACTCCACTAAAAATCGAAACTTTTTCCTTCAACCAAAATTACCCTATAACCCCATTGCACAAAAACAGCATTCTACGAATCCCCCAAAAAAAATAATCTCAAAACGAATATCCATACAAAAACATTTACAGTATTAAAAAAAAAATTTTGGCCTGTTAACTCAAAGCATTCTAATAATGAACCCTAAACCCACCCCCCTTTGGCCAAATCGAAACCCTAAATGCTCCAAAATCCCGTGTGAAGAACACAACACGAAAAATACAAATGATTTGAGATTTTTTTTTTTCAATCAAACAGAGAAATCAACGGAAACAAAAATCCCCCAGAGAGAATGTGCATTGAAATATAAGAGAACGGAGAAAGAGAAAATGGTTACCATTGGCGAAGCTCGATCTACACGATGATGCAGGTGGCAGCTGCTGAAGCTGAAAATGAGAGAGTGAGGGTTTTCAGCTTATATTGGAGCCTCTGATTACACTACTGCCACTGGCATATATTTGGCATGGGCCGATCGGGTTATAACAATTGGGCCTTCTGACCCATTTAACAAACCTTGTCCTTCAGGCTGTATTTGATTTTTCTTTTATTATTATTTTGTCATTTTGGTTGTGTTTGATTAAAGAGTAAATAGTCTTTTCGATCTTTAATATTTTAATTTGACATAAATTTAATTCTAATAAAGTTTTTTACATTAATTTAGTACTAACATTTTTAATTTTGACATCAACCATATCAAAAACTTTATTTTCACCCTTGCAGTTTTAGTAATATTCCGATTTTTTAACAATTTCTTTTTTTTTTTCAATTGCTTCACTATCATTTTGATAATATCTTAAGATTGCCCTATTTGCTAATATCATCAATTCAATTCTGTTGACGAATGTTACCAATCCAATTTTAAAATATTCATTTTTATCTTATGTGAATGTTGTAGAATACATGAAAAGATGTATTCTCATCTACTTATCTTAAATAAAATGAACTAAATCTTATTGATAATTTATACATATATAACATGACATCCACACCAAATAAAAGTAAACATATTTAAACCAAATTAACAATCCGCATTCAAAAATCCTTACATTGTTATCAACGAGGATGACATTTGAGTATTATCAACATGCCAAAAATGAAACAAATTTTTTTTAAGTGATATCGAAATATCACTAAAATTTTAATGACAAAAATAGAGCTGTTTCCCTTTTACTATTAATTCACAGAAATTTTCTTTTGCTTATTTAGATATCAATTAAATTAACTGGTTTTCCGTAACACATAATCCTCCATATTATTGTTCTTATATTCAGTATAAATCCTGAAAGCAAAGAACCAGCGATGCCTGCATAGTTAGTCGCATGGGGGTTACTATTGCCAACTTAGATGTGACATTGCAACTCAACATGATGCATCTTCTTTTGGTTTGCATTGCGGTGGATGCTGATTGAGAATCTCATCACGTTGTGACATGGACATGAAGAAATATGCATACATCTCATCATTGCTTCTACTACAATTAAGATTTGAAAACAGTGTAACAAATTAACAGTCCAACTGCTACCCTAACAATAAACAAAAAGGGGCTTTTCAAGGGAGGGGGAAGGAAACTTCCCTGCAGTGTGTACTTCAAGCCCTCACATTCCTACAGCCTCTCCAGGTTCAGTGCTCATCTTTTACTCATTCACTGTAAGATGCTTGTAATTTAGTCAATCTTGACAGAAGAGTAGATCTTGCGGACAAACCAGAAGCAAGCATAGAAGCCAATAGTTCCGGTCAACACAAAGAAGGCATACGAAACAATTATCATGTATCCAAAGTAAAGGATGCCTGAGACCAGCTTTGTTATCTCCAATTTGGTAAAGAAGTAGAAAATTGAGTAGAGGAAGAGGTACAGAGCCGAGGACCCTGCAGTGAGGTAAGATCTCCACCACCAATTGTAGTCTTCGCTGCACAGTTGGAAGTAGCAAAGCACGATCGTGATCTCCGCACAGGTGATTAATAGGATGACAAACACTATGAAGAGGAATCCAAAGATGTAGTAGAACTGGTTCAGCCATATTGATGTCAAGATAAAGAAGAGCTCAATGAACACAGCACCGAATGGCAGAATGCCTCCAATGAGAATAGAGAAGACAGGTTTCATATACCATGCCTGCTCAGGTACCTGCCTAGGAATTTTATTGGTCTTTACAGGGTCTTCAATTGCTGGTTTTTTAAAACCCAAGTAACTACCCACAAAGACCAAGGGTACTGATATGCCAAACCACAGGCAAACTAGAGCAAACATTGTTCCAAAAGGGACAGCCCCAGAAGACTGCTCCCCCCAGATTAAGGCATTCAGCACAAAGAAGACAGCAAAAAGAATGCCTGGAAACATAAATGCAGTTTTCAAGGTATTCCTCTTCCACTCGGTACCCTTGAACATCTTGTACAAGCGTGCTGAGGAGTAGCCAGCAAATAAACCCATAAAAACCCACAACAGAACCATTGCAGTCATAAGACCTCCACGATTAGATGGAGACAAGAACCCCAGCAAAGCAAATATCATTGTGACAAGTGTCATCCCAAATATCTGCACACCAGTTCCAACATAAACACAGAGCAGATTTGAATTAACTGGTGGCCTGAAAACATCTCCATGGACAAGTTTCCACCCTGTTTCTTCTTGGGCCTCATCTTGTGTTTCTAGCTGGTTATAATTGGCAATATCTCTGTAAAGAGTTCTCATCATGATCATTGCCACCATTCCAGAAAGGAAAAGAACAATCATCAGAGAGTTAATGATGGAGAACCAGTGGATCTGATCATCATTCATTAGAAGATATGTGTCCCACCGTGATGCCCACTTGATGTCACTTTCCTGAAAAATTGCCAACAAATTTATTGTATCTGATATCGGATGAGATGAAAGTTGATGATGAGTGGCCATAGTTTTAATTAGAAATACCTTAAAGGAAACATCATATGTGAATACAATATGCTTGTTTGTATCAACTTCTTGTGGGACAGTACTACCTTGCATCAAATTCTTGGTATCTTTATTGCATGTTGTTACTTGTGGGTTCTTGTCATTCCACTCCTTGTACTCATGGTTAATACTGTTTACAGTTATAAAATTTATATGAGGGAGAGAACACGTACTAAGCAGTCATTTGCAATCTAACAAGAATGCAATCAAACTTATAAGCTCTTTAGAGTTTAGAGATACAAATTCAACACACGTAAGCAAGCACAGATGCATTAGGTAAGACAGTTCCATGAAAGAGAACAACAGGAAAATCATTTTTTCAATATCTATGTCCAAATATTAGTTTATCTTCAAACAAAAGCAACATAGGTTACATAACAAACAAAGAGTGATCTATTAGAGAATTGCTTTATTTCCAACAGCATCCTGCTCCAGATATAAACTATAAAACCCAACAAACTTCAACCACGTTATGATATGCCAAGATATGAATGCAAACCTATAACCAGAGGAAAACATTGAGATGGAGGAGAAAAAACAAAAATACAAGACCTGTTTGGTGTGACCTCAAACCCAACAATACGAGCAGAATCAGTTTCAGTATCCTGGTGATACATGACTCTAAAACTCAAGTGGTTATTGATAAAATATTTCTCCTCCTTGCTCTGTAGGAAAATTGTAAATTTGTAAGAATAGAAGAACAAAAGTGATGCTTGAAATTCTATTACAGAACATCATGCCAAGTTATACCCCCTGATAGTTTCCTTTGAACCCAACACGAAAACCATGTTCATATGTTGTTGACTGACTTCCATCCCTCCTTTGTCTGAGAACAGCAACTGGAAGGTTATCCAATATCCTGCATGTCCAATGTAACGTTTTAAGGGTCGAGCAAATACAAAGCACAAACCTATAGCCAAGGCAACTAGCCAAGAAATCATAGAATATGAACAATGTAAATGCACTCATATTACATCACTAGGCACTAGCTTCAAAGTCTTCATCACTTACATGTTTACTCGGTATTCATCATCAATTTTTTCTTTAAAATTCTTAGCAGCTTCAGCATCCAAAGTTACACGACAAACAACAGTACAAGACTGTTCCTTTCTCATATGAAACTGGAAATAATTAAAATAAAATAAAATTCTTCAGCTCAACATAACCAAATAAGAAACAACAGTCACTAAATTTCATCGCCGTATGATCCAAGCAAAGCATTGAAAAGAAGGACAAGCAAACAGATCCCCACCGTATATTCTGAATTCTCAATGCGATCACCACGAAGAACCTCCCCCAAATTCTCTGCGCTGTTCACAATCTCCTTGGGTGTGCAATACTTCAAGTAGTAGTAATCATATGGAAGTTGAGTCTTTGTAGATGATAATTTGTTCACTTTGACAGTGAGGGGATCGCCCTGGTCACACAAAAGAAAAAACAATAAAATCAATTTCATAAAAAAAAAAACCAGAAACCACACCAAAAATAAATAAATAAATAAATCAACGATTTAGGCAGTGTTTGATTGGGAGGTAAAATGGGGATAAATTTTTCATGGTTCAACTCCATGTGTGTTTTTACACATACAACTCAAGCATAGAAAAATTACCCAATTTTTACCCTCCAACCAAACATACCCTTAAAATAAGAAAGTTTGAGATCTCAACCAAATTCCCCAAATCAAAAGCTATAAGTTCAAAGATCACACACTCTTAACTTCTCTTTTTCAATTTCTTTTCCCATTGAAGCCACATTACAAAAGGTGCACCACCTAAATACAAAGCTTCATGCGCACTGCACCGAAGCAATAACCATTAACCAAACAAGTTTCATCGCTCATCATTTGTAAACTGCATTACACAACCGCATCGCGATCGCAATTGCAGCCGCATCAGCTTCATTTTTTCACGCAATTGCAGACTTGTAGTGATCGTAAAAGCAACCGCAGAATAAAACCAAGACATAGAGCCTCGAAACAGGGAAAATAAATTGCTAAAAAAACGGAAAGATCTCCCCTTCAATTTCCGTATTTGAAATTGGCAACATGAACATAATCTTACAGAGAAAAAATAACGTTAACATAACAATCAAAGTTCAAACCAAATCAGAACAGCTAGATCATCAAACAACAACAACCATAACAAGATTGAGTTCAGTTCCACGATTAACACAAAATTAAATCAACCAAAAAAAATGATACCGTGAAAATCGAACAAAATCGGAACAGATTCGACACGGATCAAAGCTAAAACCCTAGATCCGTGCAGTTTCACGAGAGATTGAAGGTTGATCAAGAAATTAAAGGAGCAAGTAGCGTTAGAAATTCGACGAAGGAAGAGAAAGAGAATCGGGAGAGAGAGAGAGTGATAACGTACGGTTTCGAAATCGCGAGGGGCGACGCCGGGGAGGTAGAAGGAGTGGACGGCGGAGGTGAGGAGGAGGATGACTGCGGCGAAGATGACGGCGGTGACGGAGACGGCGGTGCTACCCATCGTCATCTTCTTTTCTTCTTTATCCCTTCTTTGTTTGTTTTTTAGTTTGGTGTGATATCTCACAGGCAGAGTCTGTGTGTGAGAAGAAGAGAGAGAAGGAAGAAAGAGAGGTGCAGATGCTATAAAGATAAAATAAAAGAAAAGGAAACACAAGTGGGATTAAGGTGTGGTGACATTGTTACTACTAGTGACTTACCTGCTACAAGACAATGCAAGAAACTAATTACTCATTCATTGAGGTAGTATTTGGAATCGTATAAAAATAAATTAATTGTAATATATTAATAATATAAAAATATTATTAGTCCTCAACTGTTAATCGGGATATCCTTGAGCAATAAAAAAATAAAAATATTTTATATCATTATTTATTCAAATCTATTATTTTTTTAATGACTTTTCAAGTGGTAGAATGAGGTAAAAAAATAACTATATTTATTTATATATCATTATATGATTGAATGTATATGCAAGACTTTTTTATACTATCAGTGTATTCTAAATAAATCCATAAAGAAAATGGAAATAATTTGATTTAATTTGAAATAATTTAAATTGATTTGATTTATAAGTTAAATTTTATGTTTAGAATGATTAAATAGAAAATAGAATTGAAATGATTTAGAAATCGATTCTTATGTTTAAAATACATTGTAATGTGTTTGAAATGTTTTATAAAAAGGGAATTAATCAATTTGGTTTGCCCTAAGTTTTAAAATCAATTCAATTTCAAGAAAATCTCATCAAGTTTAATAGGATTTAAAAAATAAGGAAATAAAATCTAATTGATTTACAAATCAACTCATTTCCTCTCTTTTTTTAGATTCAAACACAAAATTTTATTTACAAATGAAATTATTTTCATTTTTAATTATTCCAAACACACTCAAAAAATAATGTAATTACAATTTATATGTATGGTATGTAGATCTATATATTTTGTTTTAATATTTTTTTTCTTTTTGTGAGGTGATGTTTTAATAGTTACTTATTACTTATATAATATAGGTGAAAAATGATGACTTGATGTTGTCTATTTTAATGTAGCGATTTAAGAATTTAAATTTCCCTAATATAGTAACTGTTTGAGACTGTAATTCATTTATGCTATTATTATTTATTTGTTAACTATTTCTAAATGAGATTAATTTTGGTGTAAAAGACCACAAATTTTTTTTTTATATTTTTTTGTCTATAATTGTTTATCACCTAAACTATTCATATTTGGAGCCAATTGAATCTCGACTAATCTAAAATTCTAAATCGAGTCAGGTCATCTTACTATAACAATAAAATTCTTATAATATAGTTTTTGTTCGTTCACAGAATTTAAATTAAAAATTTACTTGAGTAGAACAAGTACTGAATCAAACGGATCAAGAATTATTAGTTTATTACTCTATCAATCTTCTTTTTTTTTTGTTACCTGATACAATTTCTTGTTTGGAATGGCACTACAACCCGGATGGGTTTAAGGCCCATAACCATGTTAACAAGAGCAAAAACAGGCATGAAATAACAAAAAGTAACAAACAAAAAAAGAAAGAAAAAGAAATCGAAAAAAACAGAGACAGGAGTCTAGAATGAGCAAAATGTGAGTGGAAAAGAGTTAAGAAAAAAAAATTGCATATATAGCAAAATCTTCCATTATTTTTTTCTTCTCAAAATATGCCTTGAGAAGTTGGAGGCATATACTAGTTGAAACGTAATGATTTGCAACATATATTGTATAGCAGACTCCATCAACCCAGACTCAAAAGAAGAGAGAAAGGTTATATCAAAAAAGGAATAGAAAAATGTTAGATCAGAGAAGAATTTGAACAAGAAAAAAAAAACGGAGAAGAATGATTAAAAATTGAGAAATGTTACCAACAAATCCTCACAACTAATGCACAATAGGCAAAAAAGGATAAAAATAGTGTGGAAAAGGAAAATAGAGTACACGCTGAAGACAAAAAAAGAAAACAGCCCACACTACAATCCTCTTTTACCTATAATCTCACTTTAAGTCTAAGGTTAAAAGTTAAAGGCAACACACACTCTTTCTGTCCATCTTTGCTGTCCCTCTCCAATGAAGGCTTCAGAGTCCATCATCATCACCAACATAGACAAAGAGTCATATTAACAGAACTTTGTCTTAAATTGCTCAAGCTTTGGTTACTACAAGAGAACAAGGTCAAAGATGTTGTCTTTCCTCCTTCTCATCACTTTCCTCTCATGCTGCTATGTCTTTGCACCCCTTTTCCTTCGCTTCTTTCATTTTATCTCTTATTTGAAAAAAAATCAAAGAAAGTGTGGGTGGTGACTAATTAATGAGCATACTTATCCTTTAATTCATCCAAATTCTCTGAGTTCGGGAAGTCATTGTGACTTCGATTCTCTCCTAACAACACAAAAACAATGGGAAAGAATTACAAATAATTAATTAAGGGTGAAAAAAATAGGTGCAATGTGATGACTTAGGTCTTTATTGCAGTCATGTTCGCTATAATAAGATTTTCTCGCCCCAACAAGCTAGAGGGTTAGTTCGTTTCACTGCAGTGAGCATTTTTTGCTACAACCATAAGGAGGTAAGATAGGTTCGCTGAAGTGAGGACCCTTGACATCAGCACGAACAAGAATGATGCAGTTTCATTAAAATGCCACTAACACTATATAAGCCTATACCTAGGTTCGGGTTAGACACCTTAGCCGCCACCAACACTCTCTATTTCTCTCCCTCACACTTCCTTTCCATTCTTCCTGTTCCCCAAGCTTCTAATAAGTGATTTTCATGGAATTTAACCAGTTTCTTCCTCTTTTTATCTATTTCATGAGTTAAGACGTAATCAATCATGGTTTTCTCATAGCATTCTTCCTTCCTAATATTCCAAATTATGTTCTTGGCAATAATGCCAATTGTTTATATTTTTATTATATTGTTTGGCGGTTAATGGTATCAAACCTACTCCCCAAACTGAAGTTGTCAGTGGAAGAACACTCTCAGCTATCAACGATGAATGGATTTAGATTCATGACTATACTTTTGATCATTATTAGTACTCTACCAGCACTGTGAAAATTGTTTATGAATTTTTAGAATAATTTATGCTAAAAAAAATGTTTTTATGTATTGTACAAATATTAGAAAATTATTATTTTGCAATTATTATGAAAAAAATATTTTAAAAAAATTTATAGGACCATATTTGTTAAATGCATGCTTTAGAATAACTTATCAATTAGAAAAATGGTATGAACCCCAATTTAGTATGAACATTAGGAATAGTGAAATATTTTAATATGAGTTTTTAGCCAATGATTAGTAGAAACAGAACTGCGAGTTAACACCTATAGGATCAATTGTTAACTTTGATACCAAGTGATTCATCTGAGGACTAGCTCAACCCCAGTTACAATAAGAAACTCAGTATGATGTTCATTTGTAGGACCTAGTTAGATGTCCATCAGTTTTGGCCATTGGCTCAATAAAGTTATTACATTCAGTTCAACTCCTATTTCTCTACTACTTATTGTCATGATTTTAGTTGGAGTATTGTTTTCAGTATAACTATGTAATTAAATATTAAAATATTTTATATCAGCTGCATATATATTATTATGTATTATCTTTGTTATCTCATATGGGTTGTGAATGAAGACCCTCTCATTGAGTTTTGATAAACTCACCTCTTTTTTTTCCTCCCCTACAGATACAGAGCAGGGTCAATTGCACCACATGATCCTCCTTGGTAATGTTGGAGCTTGTTTTGGTAAGTTTCATTTCGGGGTGAAACTTATTATAGATTTATGTTAGTTTAGTAATGTTCCAATAATTATGTAGGTAAGATTTCAAATATATATAGTTTTGATAATTATTTATATGATTCCCAATTATTTTATTAATTATGTTCGGCTTCGGCCCAGATTATGATTATTATGTAGCTTTATATTCAAGGTTTGTGTTTTGGAAACATTTTCAGAATTATGAAATTTAGTTGAATTTAAGATATTTAGAATATATTTTTACTATTTATGCATTTTAGCCAATGGCTTCCATGGGGACTCAATCCATCATGCGTTAGTTACGTTCTCTAGGTGGGTTGTGACATGTAGATATTAAGATGTCTAGCTTATTGTTGATCTCAATGTTATCGGTGTTTCACAACAAATGAATTATCTAATGGAAATATGAATAAGAATTATATTTACTACTTATGCTGTTAGGTAAGGTATTTTAACTGATAACTTATTCATAATATGCTTATAACTTTGGTTTTATGCTTGTAAGTTGTTAAGTTTATGATAAAGAAATCTACTATACATTCATATGCAGAGTATTTCTCATTAGGGATATACACTAGATTTTCTCACAAAGGGAGTGTAATCCATTTTGAAATGCTTTAGCACGCTTCCACATAGGATTCCTATCCATTTATATGCAAAGTAAATGTCCACATTAAAAATTAAATCATTTACAAGCATAACATCAAACTTACTAGTATTTTTTGGACAACTTCTCAGCAAAAATGCCTTATTTATCAAAGGAAGTAGTACCTGTATATAAGTCATTCCAACTAGTTAAATGCCTTGGAAATAGTTCCATGATACATTTTGAGAGTAGTAGCCCTATAAAATTTTAATTATGTTGCCCTTCTTGTCACAAAAAAAAAATTGAAATCCTTTTATATAATCAATAAATTTTCTTACAAGGGAGCAATAATATATAGAATACTTACACATGAGATTACTATTCATTCACAAACAAAGTAAATATATTTATTAGGGGAATGGGCAAAGTTGCCGCCAAAATAAATGCTGCTAAACTAAAGACTAAGCAACATGATGTGTCATAACATTTTTAACAAAGCAAGGGGAATGGACAACTTTGTAAAATGAGAGGGTCCTAAATTACTCACACTGGTTACTAAATCTTTTTTATTCCTGAAGCTAATTAATTTGAAGCAATAAGTGCTGAATTGTTGAACCCATTTTTTTCTTGCAATGCAAGAGTTACATAATCAAAGAGATAAAAAGACAGACAAATGTTAGACTAAAATGACCACTTGTCCATTTGATTTTTTCACATAGAAGTAATAATACTGTCTGAAATGCTTCAAGACACTTGCATGTAGATGTGTAGCTTGTTATTGATCTTAATGTTACCGGTGGAAATATGAATAAGAATATACTTACTGCTTATGCTATTAAGTAAGGTATTTTGGCTTATAACTTATTCACAATATGCTTGTAACTTTGGCTTTATGTTGGTAAGTTTTTAAGTTTCTAATAAAGAGATTTACTATACATTCATATGCAAAGTAATTCTTACTAGGGGGTATACACTAGATTTTCTCACAAAGGGAGTGCAATACATTTTGAAATGCTTTAGTATACTTCCATATAGGATTACTATGCATTTATATGCAAAGTAAATGTCCACATTAAAAATTAAACCATTTACAAACATAACACCAAACTTATTAGCATTTTCTGGACAACTTCTTAGCAAAAATGTCTTACTTATCAGCAGAAGTAGTACATATGTATAAATCATTCTAACTAATCAAATGCCTTGAAAATAGTTCCCTGAAACATTTTGAGAGTAGTAGCCTTATAAAATTTTAATTATGTTGTCCTTCTTGTAAAAAAAAAATTGAAATCCTTTTATATAATCAATAAATTTTCTTACAAGAGAGCAATAATATATAGAATATTTACGTATGGGATTACTATTCATTCACAAACAAAGTAAATATCTTTATCAGGGGAATGGGCAAAGTTGCTACCAAAACAAATGCTGCTAAACTGAAGGCTAAGCAACACGATGTGTCATAACATGTTTAACAAAGTAGGGGGAATGGACAACTTTGTAAAATGAGAGGGTCCTAAATTACTCACATTGATTACTAGATCTTTTTATTCCTAAAGCTAATTAATTTGAAGCTATAAGTGATTAATTGTTGAACCCACTTTTCCTTGCAATACATGAGTTTTTTAAATTCTCTTTGAACATAATCTAAGAGGTAAAAAGGCAGGTAAATGTTAGACTAAAATGACCACTTGCTCATTAGATTTTTTCATACAGAACTAATAATACAGTCTGAAATACTTTAAGACACTTGCCCCTGGGATTACCATAAGTTTACAAGCATGGTCAAGCCCTTTGCTCATAAATTTAATGAATTACTAGCTATTTGACATATCTATCAGTATCAAATGTATAAATTATCAATAAAAGAGCACTTCTTATAAGGAAAAGCTAACTGGCTTTAATGTTATATAAAATGACCAATTGCCCATTAGACTTTCCCACACAGGAGCAATAATGTAGTTTGAAATGCATTAAGACACTTGCACATGGGCAAGTGGTATTTTAGACTACATTTGTACAAGTTTACTTTTGCATATAAGAGGTGCTCTTGTGCTGATAATGCTATAAGCTAATAACTTTATTTAATAATTGGTAATTCATTAGACTTCTCGTGAAAAAAAAAAACTTAACCATTCACGTGAACCTCTAGTAATTCCATGTAAGAAAATTTAATAGGCAAGTGGTCATTTCAGATTGGCTTTATACGAGTTTAATTTAACTAATAAGAGGTGCACTTTTACTGATAATTTGTGTGCTATAAGGTGATAACTTTGTTTAATAGCTAGTTTATTCTATAAAAATATCTCTTAGTTTTTAGCTGTTGAATAACCATGTTTTTCTTGCCCAAAGTCACAACTTTTATCACTTTTTATTTTTCGCTGGAAAAATGGAATAGAAAAAAAAGGGTGCACCCCAAGTTTGTTCAATACTTATAAAAAGGTAATTTTTTTTGTAAGGGTGCGTTAGTTAAGAAATCTAGAATAATGAGTTTTATATTGAATCATAAGTTAATTTAGTTTCCATGACAGTGAACACATTAAAAAGTTATTAATTTTGATTGCTCCGAAAAGTCCTTATAAAATAATAAAAATATTATTTAATCACTCAGCTTAAAGATATTGGTTAAGGAATTAAAACATGAAAATCTATACATTGAAAAGATGAGTTTTGATACTTTCCACATACCAAGCCCTACTTCAAAACTTATTTACCTTTTTTAGTTTTCTCGATCACTGCCTTTGAAATACTGATTAACCAAATAAAAAAGCTAGTTTATTACAATAACAAAGCCTTATCCAACCAAGTAAAATTGACTTCATTTTTTAAGACTAACCTGTAACTCCCAAGTCACAATTGTAACAAGTTTACCATTCAAGATTCACTCTTAAGTCTTAGCCATAGATGACTTTGCAGATTGGCTTTGCATTGTCACCCAAAGGAAAAGCTAGCATGACGTGTGCGATGGTAAGTGTAATAAAAAGCTAGCATATAATTAATCACTTCCATTTTTAAATAAATATCTATTTTAAATGTGAATATAAATTAAGTAATAATTATGTAAAAATTTAGGCATGTTTTATACTCCTAAGCGAGAAATTTTTCATACTCTTGCAACACATGTAATGCATGCTCCAAGAACATCAACAACCGCACATTTTCTAGTTTTATATAAGTTTTAAGTATTTTCAATTAAGATTGAATGATTATGATTATTTTTGGAGCACGTATTAAATGTGCTCCATGAACATGTAAATATTTCTCCTCCTAAGCTAGTACTTCTCATTCTCTTCTTTAATTATCTCTCAATACGATAAAGAAAATATTCTCTCAATAAGATAAAGAAAATAAGTCAATAAATTCATTTAATTTCAGGGGTATAATTTAACTAAAAAATAATTAATGATATTGAGGCTTCTTAAATAGACAATTATTCAGGGACAAGTAAAATTTTTAAAATGAATAATTATTTAAAAATAGAGGTAATATATATTTCTAAGAAGTAAAATAAATGATAATCAATTTTTTGGTTGAGTTTATTTATTTACTCCTCCAATTAAATAATTTGATTTATTTCGCGAATACTCATGATTTTTTTGTTGACATGGCAAGCAATGCCATACTATGTTACTTATATGTTAATTGATGTTAATTGACTCCATGACCACGAGCAATAATTGATAATAAACATTTTGATTTTCGAAAATGTAAGAATCACGGTTTCTCAACTAAATCTCAATGGTTCACCGAATCACCGTTCACATCGCAATATTATGAACAGGAACAAAGATGGCATCATTGGAAAAACTTCGAAATTTAGGAGTGGATTGATGAAAATGTTGGCGTAATTGGATTCTAATTGTCCATCGATATTCTTTCTCTGCTCTTGATCGGCAAAATCATATACTATCGTTTTATTTTTTTCAACATCTATCCTATTAATAAAGAAGATTCACTTATAAAATTATTTTTTGGTATCCCCTAACTCTATTTAATTTTATTTTAAAATCCATAAATTTAAATATTCTCAATTTTTCTGATTTGTCCTTTTCCACTCACTTCTTTTCAAAAAAAATAACTACATCACCTTAAAGCCATTTATAAATTAAAAAAATTTAATAATTTATTATTATAAAAATATTTAATTTTAATAATATTTAAAAAATAAAAAATGTTGCTTGGCTGGCACTCTGCGAATCAAGCCGCTAGTGAATATAATACACATTTATATTTTCTTTTAAACCTTTTAGATTAGGCAAAAAATGCAAGAGAACTGTCCAGATAGTGTTGTATGGTGCTTCCACCCCCCAATAGTTTTGCTGCCCATTCTTTTGTTGCTCACCTGACTCGCCTAAGTATCATCAGGAATGGTGATTACACATTATGAGTGGAGTGATACACTTGTGAGCTTGCATGTTCTGTATGGTTTTCTGTGGTTTTTTTCTGTTTCTTTTGCGGGTTTTTTACCTTCTAAAGGTGATTAACATGTTTGATGAGGTGTATCGAAGGTGGGGCGTGGAGTAGTACACGGTGAGGCTTTGTATAAACTGACGAGGGAGAGAATTTGTGAGGATGAGAGAGGATAAAGAAACTACTTTTTTTTTTACATTTTAATTGTCTTGAGCGATACACCAGTCAGATTAGTAGTTTCTAGGGAGATGCTTAATTTGGGTGCGTGTGTGTGTTCAAAGTGTATAGGGTCTGATTTCTTAGTTTCAGATGTAGCACAAATCGTTCCTAACCCATGATGATCTACTTTTGGTAAGGTGGCTATAACTTGGTACATATGGGTAGTATAGCTTATCACAATGATGACCTTAATGGCAATGGCAAACGGGTCTGAGTGGAATCCAAGTGAAACTGCAGCTAGCTATGGAGAACTCTTAATTCTGAGTTTATCCTTAGTCTCATGTTGTTGGTTAATATTCTTTTGGAGGTGGATCTGTTAATGCTTGGGCCGATGCAATATTAAGTAGGTCTGTTAATGAGAAAACTTGATACAATGCTATCCCTTGATGGTGTTCATCGTATTCATCTGGTTCTGGTGCATTTTGTTGTTTGAGGACATTTCCTGCCTTCTGGTGTTGCTTGGTTTTAAACAATTAGGTGGGAATATTTCTGGGTGTGTTAATGCAATAGTGTTATTGGATGCTTATGTTCAAATTGTGCATAATCGAAGGACGCAACCTTCATATTATCTGTTTGAATAATATCTATAATCTGCCCAGGGTTGGTGATTCTTTGCTTTCTTGAACTTGGAATTTGGCATAGTTGGTTTAGGGAGTCTTAGTGTGTGCTGCAATTACCCCTAGTATCAGGCCTCTTTTGGTGCTGCAATGCACTCTACCATGATAAATCGATTGCTTCTACTCTTCAATACAAATAGGTGGCCTTTTCATGGCACAACAAAGCCTCCTAATGGGTGTTCTATTCGATCTGCAAGTTGGAGCTTTTGTTGGTTTACTGCATGGATGTTATCGGGATCCCTTAAATTGGTTGAAGTGTTGTGATTGTGTTAGTCTCTTTAGCAGTTGTGATTGTGTTAGTCTCTCTTGGCTCCTCTTGATACTTTTGATATCTTTGCTACCGTTTTCCTTTTGTGGGCTAAGCCTTTTTCATCATAATTATATAAAAAAAATAATGTTAGATACATTAATATTGTTTTTTATAGTAATTCTCGCATATAGTTAGAATAATTATATATTATTATGCTTTTAGGATAACTTTAAAACTATTGTAATTCAATTTGAGATTTCTATAAATACTTTAAAATGTTCAGTCATAAATTTATTGAATGCTACAAGCATTTTTTGTATATAAATCATACATATCAAGTATTTATGGGGAAAAAACCATTCATCAAATTAAATGGGAAAAATAATACAACTTAGGTTATGTTTGGTTAAAGGATAAAAATAGGTGTAAAAAATATATGAATTGGCATTATGTGTTATTTTACACCTAAAATTCATTCATATAATTTTTAATCCCACTTTTATCCCCCAACCAAACATACTCTTAGAGTAAAGAAAACTTATTTAATTCTTAAATAGTGGTGAATAAGTTTACTCCATTGTGCAAGTTGGATGAGAGCAAAATATGAGAAATTTTAATCCACCGAGTCGCAAGAGAGGATCTGCACATTCAATTTAACCGGTAAATTTGTAATTAAATTTTAATTGCATATATAAAAGGACGCTTGCTAGGTGTAGTCGCAATTATTTGTGCAGTTGGTGCAGTGTGGTTAAACGCCAAAGAAAATTGTGGTTGTTGTCGTTTTGTGGTTGAAATTGTGGAGTTTACGAGCGTCAGGTACGTAAATGTGGTTAAAATATGACTGCACAAACCGCACAAGCCACTGACTGCACGTGAATAAGCGCCATACAGAAAAACTTTTACATCTTTTTTTTTTTTGGTAGGTTCTTTGCTGTATCCAAATTAAATTATATGCAAACATCATTTCTCTCACTTTTCTTTTTGTTTTGTTTTGGGGCAAGGAATGTTGTATAATGAAATGGTTAGTTAGCGGGTGTGGGATCCACAAAATAAGTGTGGTGACAATCGAAACCTGCAAAGGAAGCAACTGCTAACCGACTACAACACCCTATTTTATGTATATCTCATTTTACATAATAAAGAGAGAAATTTTATTATTGAATTAATAGAGTGAAAAAATAATCATGAGATCTATTATAGTTAATAACTAGCTGGATTCTTTAAATATTTAGTTAGGAGTTTGATTTTTAGTTACGTGTATGGAGAATGTTTCATGGTTAGAAACAAGACCCTACATATGTGAGTTCTACTCTTTGAAAAAATTAATCATTACTTTTAGTAATAAATATCCTTAATTCATAAAAATATATTTTATTTTTTAATTTATTGACCTGTTTTACTTTTTAAAACAAATTTCTCACTTTAGACAATTGTTGCCCCCAATAAAAAATACAAACAACAAGAAGTGATTGGAGAATGATGAGGATTGGTGTGGCGCGTGGTTTCACGCTCTCTAAAAGTTGCGTTTTCCAAATTCTTCGATGGGTGGTGATTCAGACGCCGTCCACTTTCGCTGAAAGGCAGGAATACAAAAGTAAAACAAATGAGGCATGGGCGGCACGTGGGTCCCATTCTTCCACCGCCACCAATCCCATTCTTTTTTTTTTTCTCTTTCCTTTCAAAGATTTGGAGGTATTTCAATTAATAATTTTGCTTCTATTATTTAATTTTTATACTAAAATAATAAATTTTCAATGATTTCCCATAAAATACCGTAATGCATCAATTATGGAGATGAGATTTTAAGTCATGTTTTCAAACTTATTTAATTTTAAATAAAGGAGTTTATATATATATATATATATATCATAAATTCAAAATATAAATAAAAATAGTCACTTGTTAAGCTGTATTTAAATGATATCTCTCTTAATCCTTTTGGTCCAGACTTTCACACCATCAAATTAGCCTATTCCTCTCCTCTCTCCTATTTAAAACAAGAAAAAGAAGAGATAATAATTATATTTACTGCATTTAATTATTACGCTAATTATTTAATCCTAAATATTTTACCAAATATGTCAAAAACTTTTCTTTGTAATGAAAAATTAAAAGTCCCTAAATTATAAACTCTAAACCTTAAGCAATATGATTTATTGACGAAATATTATCTTGTAGTCAAGGCATTGAGTAAAGTATTGAGTGCTTATTAAAATAGTTTATAATATTTAAAATTATTATTTTAGTTGATAATATTGTAATTTTTTAATTAAGTTAATTCATACGTTATCATATCATAGATTTTTTTTGGATAGTGATATCATAGATTAATCTGTCTAATATAATTTGAATATATAATATCAAAAACTAATTTGATTTGAATTAAATATTAGCAACTAAAATTATAATTAATTTATACACACCAAGGACTATATTGTTAGACATTTATAATATTAGATGCTAATTTTATGGTTTATTTCCATTACTTAAGGAAATTAATTTACCACATATCATAAAAATTATTTTCCATTGCTTAAATTTTCATTTACTGTAATATGTTGTGGTAAACGAATACGATTGCATTTTGAAGTAAAATAAAGAATATTTTTAATTTTACATCACGATATTTCTATGAACGATATTGTTCATAACTTCCATAGATTCTAATGTACTACCAAATAAATTATTATTAAATAAAAAAATATGTTAAGAAATTTTCAAAAGGAAAAAAATATAACGTGAAAAACTCTGAAATTTAAAATTGATAGTTATTTTCCATGTCAGCCACCCAACCATTTGAAATCCGAAAGACAGAAACACTTGGGCGGCTATTTTCCAAATTTTTGGTTGACCAAATGCCAACCTACAAGAAGAAAATGAAATTGGTTAAAAAATAGTTGAGGTGATAAATAATTGATGCAAATTTAAATCTTATCTTATGAAAAAAATTCTCATACAAAACACAATCTTTTTTATTGTGATGAGTGAGGATTAGTCTCCTAAGCAAATTCAAATGAATAAAATAGAGTGAACGATATTTTGGTTCTTGAAATTATGTGTATATTATTTTTAATTTTTGAAAATAAGAAATTGATCAGTTATTTTTTAAAATCATAAAATATTATTTATATTAATTTCTACAGTGACTTGAGTTAGTTATGCATATAAAAATTTCACATTCTATAATTTAAGACATAAATTATTAAGATTTTAATTTATGTTCACAACTAAATATAGAACAATTTATATTATCAACTAAAAGAATTTTAACAAAGTGACAAATCATAAAAAATAATAATTTATAATCACAATCACTTACTTTGATTTGTCATTTTGGTGAAATTATATTAATTGATAGTGCAAGGAAAATAAATTCAATTATTAATTTCTTAATTTTAGTTTTAAAGATTGACTTGAATAAAATATTTGAAAATATTAAAAATAAAAATGTAAAGGGAAAATGAAAGTGAAAAAGGGGGTTAAAACTATTCTTATGGAAAAGAAAAAAAAGTAAAAGTATTTGATCCAATAATAATTGAATTTTCAAAAAAGCAGAAAACATCGTTAATATTTTTTTGGGGGAATCAAAGTACATTGATCACAACAAACAAACCCACTTTATTAAAAAAAAAAATCAAAAGCCAAATCCAAATGCCACATTACTATTGTTAATTTGCTAATGCCCCTTCTTCTGTGTTGTTGTGTGTGAGATCTCTCATTCTTCCCGTGTCTCTCTTCTGAATTCTGATCTTTCCTCTAACCTCAATTCCCACAGCACAACATTTCCATTTTCCAAATGGGTACGCTCTTTGATTCTCAATTCCGTCATCATCGATCTGATTCATGCATCATATATGTTGATTTCTCTCTGTTTCCCCTAAAGTTTCAATCTTTTATATCAGATGCTTTCTGGGTGTTAACGGAAATTTGCAATTACACTTTGCATGCGTTTTGCTTTTTTATTTGCAACTGCTATTATAATTATCATTTGTTATTATTGTTATTAATATTGCCTTTTTTTTTCAATCAGTTTCAAGTGAAAATCTATTTGGGTTTATTGGTGTGATGTGATTGATTTTGACAATTTGATCCATAATTGACCCGGGGGGGGGGGGGGGGTTTACAGTTATATATGATTGGATCCCAGAGAAGTTTAGTTTGAGATTGTTGCTTATGTTTCTATTATTTAAGGGGAAAAAGAAAAGAGCTAAGAAGAGAATGCCAATTAGTTGGTTGGGCTTGAATTAATGAATGCAGTGTTGGAACTAGCTAACAAGTGTGTATAGAGCTTTCTTGCTGTCATGAGAATGGAAATGGATCTTCTTACTGCGGCTGGATGACGCAGTAGGATTTTGTGTTTCTTGATTAAGTGTGTTTGCCACTATATATGTGTACAGTACAATGTTACAATCAAATCTATGCTTCTGTTTTGTTTGTGATTGATTTCAATTTGTGTTATACTTGTTGAACATTATGCAAGTCTTATACAACAACAACAACTAAGCCTTGTTGCACTAAGTGGAGTCGGCTACATGGATCAGACAACGCCATAGTGCTTTATTATATGTCACAACCACTGTGCAAGTCTTATGCTTTTATCTTTTTTGAGCCCTGCAACTAACATTGAATATCTGCTGTTGCAGCAAATAGTGATTGTTGTTCAACTCAGCTTATTGATGGAGATGGTACATTCAATGTTGTCGGGATTGATAACTTCATGAAGGAGGTGAAATTGAGTGAATGTGGGCTTTCGTATGCTGTAGTTTCTATTATGGGTCCTCAAAGTAGTGGTATGCTTTCTTGCCTAAACAATCTTCTTGTTACTTTGTTGCTTCGAAAGCTAATTGGATTTTGTGATTGCTTTTACCTGTTTTTTTTTTTTTTTTTTCACTTGGTGATCTGCATATAATTAAGATATTTTACTTGAATCTGGATGCTGGATGTGACTGTTATTCGATATTACCAGAAGGGTGAAATCGAAGTTTGCCTAATGAAGTAATGAGCAATAACATCTAGTTGATACTGATGTAGACTCATTTATGATTTCATTATCTATTTGAAGTTGTGATTTCTAATGCTTATGTTTAGTCTCTTTTGGTCCTTATCTTAACTCTTACGAGAATTTTCTTTTTGCTGTTTCTTCTGTTTAATTTTATCCATGATGTGATCTATTCCAAGTAAAAGGATATCCAATTTGTTGTTTTCTTTTCTCTGGGCAGGCAAGAGCACCCTATTAAATCATTTGTTTGGTACCAACTTCAGAGAGATGGATGCTTTTAAGGGAAGGCAAGTACTTGTAATTCCACATTACATAAAATTTGCTCAACCATCACGGTGTGAGAGTCTGGTGAATGGTGACCTGATTGCATGTGCTTGTTTTCAGGTCTCAAACAACCAAAGGAATCTGGATGGCTAGATGTGCTGGCATAGAGCCTTGTACACTTGTGATGGATTTGGAGGGTACAGATGGAAGGGAACGTGGAGAGGTGTTTTCTCATATGTTAATGTTATATCTTAACCTTCTTCGTTAGTAACTCTGATCATGTTTTAGAGTCTGTATTGCCAATGTTCACATAGTTTGCATTTACATTTCATGTTTTTGAAATGCAAATATGCCCATGCGTCTCTCTAGGCCCCTATTGCTTTTCAACAGAGTTCCTAAATTTCTACTATTCAAGTTTTGTTTTAATAATAGAAAAGAAATATTATAAGATAAGAAGTGATATTTTTGTTCAAGATTTACTCGAAGCATCTATTTCTTTTTGGTCTTTTCTTTCTCTTGCAAAGCAACCAACATATATTACTGAGGACAATTTCACATTTGATTGCCACCTTGTATACTGAAATTGTCTTTCTCTCAGGATGATACTGCATTTGAAAAGCAGAGTGCCTTATTTGCTCTTGCTGTCTCAGATATAGTGCTAATTAACATGTGAGTTTCCTTTCCCCTCTTCTTCCTGTAGGCATCTTTAATGCTGACTGATTCCCTAAAGTTTCAAGGCTGTTTAGCTAACTATACTTATTGTTTTAATGTTTTTCCCATTGAATCTTCTTTCTGCAACTAATTTTTAGTTTGTCTGAAATGCTGATAAAGGTGGTGTCATGACATTGGCCGTGAGCAAGCTGCTAATAAGCCGCTCTTGAAAACTGTCTTTCAGGTAACTTTTGTCAGCCTATTGACAACAAGCAGTTACCTTGAACCTCAAAACTTCATTTATATCTAATCACACGCTAGTTCATGCTTTCAGGTCATGATGAGATTGTTTAGTCCACGTAAAACAACATTGCTGTTTGTCATACGTGATAAAACACGGGTGTGTAACCAAAATGCTGTTCATTGTTTTTTCTAATGCGTCTAGATATTTTTATTTGTTTCTTATGTGATCAACCTTTTCCTTTTATAGACACCACTTGAAAATTTAGAACCTGTTTTGCGAGAAGATATTCAGAAGGTAATGCTGTGATTTCATTTTCATACGATGTTAATGAATTTTTATGTTATTTTTTCTAACCTTTGTAGCTTCGTTTTTTTTTTCCTCTGCAGATATGGGACTCAGTTCCTAAACCACAAGCCCACAAGGAAACCCCGCTAAGTGAATTTTTCAATGTGAGTTCATCTGTCCTTTGGTATTACTAAACTTTCTGATGTTCTCTTCTGGGTAGCAGGATTTTATTGGCAGTTTATAGTAATTGTTTTCACTTGGCAACAAATGACCAGGTTGAAGTTGTTGCTCTGTCTAGTTATGAAGAAAAGGAAGAGCAATTTAAGGAGCAGGTATGAAATGTGCACTGGCTTCCTTCTGGTTGATGGTATTAAATGATCCATTGTCAAGATGTGTGGTTGTTTGAAATTGAATCTCCATATCTGCATCTGTGATTGGGTCCTTGTGTCTGAATCTAAGTGTGTATAAAAAATAGTATAAATTTGCCTTAAATATTGGAAAGCAGAGAAAAATAATTTGATCGAATGAATATCTCTTTTCCTCTGATTTGTATTTCTTTTCTGATTTTATGAGTTATTTCAATTGCAGGTTGCCAGCTTGAGGCAACGATTCCATCATTCTATTGCTCCTGGTGGGCTTGCAGGGGACCGGCGCGGAGTAGTTCCTGCTTCAGGCTTCTCTTTTAGTTCTCAGCAAATCTGGAAAGTCATCAAGGAGAACAAGGACCTTGACCTTCCTGCACATAAGGTAATATCTGCAAGCTGCCTTGCCTCCATTACTGCTTACATGTTTATTTATTTTATTAATCTTTTATTGGTCGACACTTGTAGGTTATGGTTGCCACTGTACGATGTGAAGAAATTGCCAACGAAAAATATGCCTCCTTTGCTGCAAATGAGGTATAAACATTTCTTTTGGCATAGCTTCCGACATACTTTGATATTCTTAATTAAGCTATGGAAATTGCTTTGCAATTACCTCACAGGAGTGGTGTCAATTGGAAGAAGCGGTACAATCTGGCCCTATTCCTGGATTTGGGAAAAAACTCAATTCACTCCTGGTTGCTTGTTTGTCAGAGTGAGTATAGTTCAATTTTTGTGTCATCTAAATCGGTATTGGACTTATGCTATATTATAAGCTTTTCCTCTAACTGTTTGCTTTTGACTAATTTCAACAATATTTGATCTCAGTTCTTCTTCTTCTTGTTCTATTAAATGTTTTTGAAGTCAAAGACTAACCTAAGTAGCTGTCATGAGTAAAGGGACTGCATCATTTTGTTTGTTAAAAGCCTTTTTTTACCTGTGATATTATGTGCAATTTTCATAGAGTTTTGCTTGAGATTGAATATTAAAGTTTGTTATATTACTGTTGCATGTTGTAGAAAAATCATGCAAGAATGGTTTGATGTGGACTGGCGGTAAACTGAGCTTTTTGTATTTTCTTTTAATCTAGGTATGGTGCTGAAGCTACTTATTTTGATGAAGGTGTGAGATCTGCAAAACAAAAGCAACTCCAAGAAAAATTATTGCAAGTAATTGTTCTTAACTCGGTTCTTGTGCAATCTTGGTTCAGCATTTTTTCATTTTCATAAACATAAATGAATTGATGATTATTGAAAGAGGAACAAAAAACTGATGATCATGGAATCAAGATTGACTAATTTAGATACCAGTTTTTCCCCGTAAAAGCTTTTGGAGACATGTGATGATTTATGAGGTTTATAAAGATACTTAATGCCTTTTCAATTGGTTAGCTTGTCCAACCATCATTCCAATCTGCTCTGGGACATATAAGATCTGGAACTTTGGATAAATTCAAGGAGGCATTTGACAAGGCTTTGAATAGAGGAGAAGGGTTTTCTGTGGCTGCCAATAATTGCATTGAGTCTTATATGGCTCAATTTGATGAAGCATGCGCAGGTAACCACAACTTTGTTTATTCTGTTTATTAGACAACAATAAATTTAAATTTAGGGCCCAACATATGTAATGAACACTTGGAAAGGGAAGAATAGCATATGTATAAACAGGATGTGGATTTTATACAGCAATTAATTAGGGGTTGAGAGCAGAATTGCTAGCATTTGGTTCATTTTCCATAATCTACTCTCTGATAAGTTAAACTTGATAATATTTGTTGCAAGTGTGAGCCTTATGTGCTGAACTGAATTGTAAAATGAAACTGATATATTATTGCTTCAGATGTTGTTATTGAACAAGCAAACTGGGATACATCTAAAGTAAGGGAGAAATTGCGACGTGATATTGATGCACATGTGCAGTCTGTACGTGATGCTAAGATTTCTGAACTGACTTCATCTTATGAGGTATGTGTCCAATATTGATCATTCATGCCTTATGACTTGTTAAGTGTTTTTTTTCAAGCTCAGTAGCAATGATGATGCTAAGATTTCATGTTACATGTTTGAGCCAACTAAATCTATGTTGAAATTTCTAGACTACTATCATGATATTAGAACTAAGAAAGAGCGCCCACCTGCAATATAGTCATCCAGGGGAAGGGATAGATTTCATGGTATGAGAGCCTTTAGGACCAAGTAGTCTACAGTTCGATTTTTGTTGTCCCCATTTTTAAATAAAAATAATTAAATTTCAGCACAAGGTATGGTGGGCCTGTGCATTGTCCACGCTTTAGGTCCAAAAAGAGGCATTTGCGTGAGGGGGCATATTAAATATAAAACCATTAGTGTGTCATAACCTAACAAAAGCTTTTGGGATAAATGGTTTTATGACATTTTCTATGGTTGAAAGGCCAACTTCTTGGGAAGTTTTCTGATATTAGTATTATTTCAGGAAAAACTGAAACAAGCCTTGTCTGGACCTGTTGAAGCTCTCTTGGATGGTGCTAGTAGTGATACTTGGCCATCAATAAGGAACCTTCTTAGGCGTGAGACTGAATCAGCTGTTTCAGGGTTCTCTGCTGCTCTTACTGGGTTTGATATGGATGAAGATAGAAGGCAGAAAATGATTTTGAGTTTGAAGGATTATGCTACAGATGTGGTAGAAGGAAGGGCTAGGGATGAAGCTGGAAGAGTTCTAATCCGTATGAAGGACAGGTATGAACCTTCTGCAGCATCCAAGTTGACTTTTTAATTTTTGTTTCTCTTGGAGGTTTACTTTAGAGGCACTTACCTTATATTTGAAAGCAGGTTTACGATGTTGTTTAGCCATGACTCTGATTCGATGCCTCGTGTTTGGACGGGCAAAGAAGATATCAGAGCCATCACCAAGACTGCTCGCTCTGCTGTATGACATTATTATGAGTATTTTAAATTTGAGTTTGTATTGCATTTTGATTTGATTTGATATCTTCTTAACCAACTTTAACCCTTTGCAGTCTTTGAAGTTGCTATCTGTCATGGCTGCAATTCGTTTGGATGATGATGATACTGATAATATTGAGAAAACATTATCAGTTGCCTTGGTGGATTCATCAAGCAGTAATGGTAACAGGAGCATCACAACAGTTGATCCACTAGCTTCTAGCTCTTGGGAACAGGTGCATTTTTTCTGTTGCTGAGTCATATGTGCCAAAGTATTAACTTGTGTACTCTCGTTTTTGTAGATGGGAGTTTTAATTGGCATGAATTAATGATCTGATTGCCCAAGAATGGTTATCTATCTAACTGTGTTGAAACATGATTTAGTTAACATATATTTTAGGTGACAAACTACAATTCTTTGGTTTCTTTTGGTCTTACAGTTTGATAGCGTTTTCTATCTTGATGCTGATTAGTTGGTGTGCCTCCATATGCAGGTCCCATCCTCTAAAACATTGATTACACCTGTTCAATGCAAATCCTTGTGGAGGCAATTCAAGACAGAAACAGAATACAGTGTTTCTCAGGCCATTTCTGCACAGGCATGACATTTCACTTTAAATTGAAAATTTTGAACATACCTCTATGCATATGAAAATCAAAAAATCTATTATAACTCACTTATAAGTAATTTAGGGGTACGATAAAAAAGTATCACTAAGGATTTTGGGTTTTTTTTTTTGTTTTTGTTTTTTTTGTTTTTTTGGGGGGGATGGGGCTAAAATTGAGGGCTACAATTCTATAGATGAGCTCTATGTGTATTGCTCTATGTGTAAAAGACACATAAAGCTGATCTATAGAATTTTTACCCTCAATTTTATCCTCAACCAAAATCACCCTAGAGGTTAAAGGTAAATTTTATCGCATAGCTATAAGACTGGCAATGTTAACAAGAAAATAAGCTAAATATTGCAGAGATGGGGATGTGGTGATATATGTGTGGACACACCAGATAAGATAGGATTAGGAATGAGAACATTTGGGAGAGAGCTAGGGTAGCTTCTATTGTAGAGAAGATGATAGAATCTCATTTTCAGTGGTTTGGGCATTATGGAGGAGACCTGTAGAGACCTCAGTAGAGATTGTGAATTAGATGGACAGTATTTGTATAAATAGAGGTAGAAGGATACCTATAAAACTATAGGCGAAACAATTAAAAGATTAAAATGTTAATGGTTTAAGCATAAATATGATCTATAATAGAGTACTATGGTGTTTCTTGATTCGTGTAGCCAACCCTATCTAGTGGGACAAATTTTAGTTGTTATTTTGTTAAATCCCAGACTTATATTTTGGATATTATCTATTTTTGTTCTTTCATGGTACTGTTTATGCTCCCTGTGTACTCCATACATAATGATTTGCTAACTAATTGATATACTTAGTTTGACAAACATCATGGATGAATTATGCATCTATACTCAGGGAATTTAAATTTTGTTCTCATTAATTAGTTTGACAAACATCATGGATGCATAGATACTCAAGGGAATTTGAATTTTGTCCTCCTTAGGAAGCTTTTAACTAACTAATTTATATTATGATTTTCTTTTTTTCAGGAGGCCAACAAGCGTAATAACAACTGGTTACCTCCTCCGTGGGCAATAGTTGCTTTGGTTATTCTTGGATTTAATGAATTTATGACACTTCTAAGGTGCATGTCAACTGTACTCATCTGATGTCTATTTTCTTTTTTTTCTTTTTTTCCCTTCCTTTCAAGAATAAGGCTCTTTTTTCGCTCGCTCTCAACTTAGCATCCCTGTCCTTTAGCTGCTGTGCAGTGTAAAAGTTAAATGCTGCTTAAAGCACAAACCTAAAGAAGACTCCTGACTTCTGTCCTACTATTTGATTTAATTGTTCTCACCCAAGTTTGGTATTCCCTGTGGCAGAAATCCCTTGTACTTGGGTGTCATCTTTGTTGGTTTTCTTCTCATTAAAGCCCTATGGGTGCAGCTTGACATTTCTGGTGAATTCCGCAATGGAGCTGTGAGTATAATTTATTGTCATATTTTATTGTTCAATCCCTTAATTTATAATAGCTGGTTCTATCCAGCCTGGTGATTGAGTTTGGTTGCAATCTTTAGCCGGTCTTAGCAAGTTCAGCTAATGAGCTGTTGGTACTTTTTAGGAGTTAATATTACATCAAGTTGCATGTTTCATTTTTTCAAATAAAAAATTAAAATAAGACCAACGCTTGATTGGTTCAAGTGATTCGGCATTTGTTCCCCTTAAGCAAGATCTCAGGTTTGAGTTTTGTGAATAGAAAAAACAACTGATAAGAGAGCCTTGTCCTCGTAGTGGGCTGACCTGACTTGAGTTAGATTTGTTAAGAGTGCAGTAGACTCCGGATACTGGCAGTCTAAGCCAAAAACAAATTAGTGAGTCCATGGCTAAATATTAGCAGGATCAGACCATTCCACACATAAATAGTCCTTTAGCCGAGTTATCCAGGTCTTTTAAATTGTTCATGCTATATTTTGCAGTATCTATATAATTGCCCTACTGCTTACTGTTTTTCTTTTCAGCTTCCGGGAATCATATCCTTGTCTTCCAAGTTTATTCCAACAATCATGAACCTTATGAAAAGACTAGCAGAGGAGGGACAAAACCCTGCAACTAACAATCCTCAGAGAAACCAATCGAGAAACAATTACAATGCTGTTGCTGCTGGTAGTACCGTGTCATCTATGGCTTCATCCAACGTAACCTCATTGGACAACAATGGAACCGAATACGCCAGTTCATCGAAACATGAGTAGGCAAAGAAAATCATCTTTCTGAAGAGCAATTTCTTTTGTCAGAGGACACTGGTGTCTGCTGGTTGCATCCTTGATTAGTTTTACTAAAATTTATGAGTTGTGAGCATTCAAGACATTCAAAGGCATTGGTTTTTGCACAAGTGCCATATACAAGGGGGCAATGTTTTGTTCCTGGTTAGTCCCCACCCCTCCCCCCTCCCTTTCTCTCTCTCTTCCTCTTCTTTTTAAGAGATAGTTTTCATTTCCAATTTAGGTGCTTGATGTTAGTTGGAAGAGTTAGCTTACTCTGCATGGTCTTTTGGTGGTTATGCTGGTTTTTTAGTCAATTTTGTTTGTAATTCTACCAATGTTCTGACTGTATCCTTCTGATAATGTATTGATATGGAATGATATATTTACATTAGATTTTCAGAAGATTTTATAGAGGCTTCTGGTTGTTACTTAAATGTAAGAATATGTTTGATTCACTAGTATCATGGTGTTGAAAGATACGATATTGTTTACTTCTATTTTTTGGCATGCTTAACAACGTGTTTCGCTATTTGTGGGGTGGGTCCTTGGACAGGGAAAGCCCACAGGCCACTCGAGGGTGGCCTGGGCCTGGGCCTGGGCCTCAGGGTCGAGGATATGGAGTGGTGGATATGTATAATTGTTTATGAGCTTGCGAGGGGAATCAAGCCAGCAAGCCCTACACACCTTGAAATGTGTTGCCTAAATAGGACTACCAAATTTATGATTTTGCAGTTTGAAAAGATAAATCAAACATAAGCTTAAAATTTAGAAAGAAAAAAAATACTAAATAATTAGAAGCTTTATTAAAATTTTGTATATAAAATAATATATCATAATTGTTAGCCTTTATATAAGTTGATGGATTATAACATTTTATTTTATTTAACAATCATCGTGATTATTTGGAAAACTGTATAATTTCTTTTACAATATTAATTTTGATACTGTCAACTAATAAGATACTATCATATCTATGATTTTGAGGTATTAAGGGTAAGAGTCAAATGATTTTTAATAATTTATAAAAAAATATTTTTTGATGAAAAAATAATATATGATTTAACAATTGTATAAAAAATATTTGGATTGATATTATATGAAAATTAAATCTGTATTTTATGGTATTTTTATATTTTTTGGTCCGTCATCTTAATTTTTAACCCCTTTTTCAAATAATATTGATGTGGATTGCGATTTTTTTTTTTTTAAAAAAGTTGGCACTGGTTGGATAGCAATAAGTGAGTCTTTATGAACTGGGTCTTGCTCTTAGTAGATTTATTGTTTCAAAAATTTAGAAAAAATATCGTACATTTCATTCAGGCGCCAGAATTCAATTTCATGGTCCACAAATCGTACCACTATGTTTTTTTTTTTGTTTTTTTTTAATCGAAATAAGGGTATTCACCATCGGTAGTAGTGACTAATCCCCCTCGTTGCGGGAGCTCTCCAAAGAGGTAAACGGCTGGCTATGAAATGCGTCTCCATTCCTATGGGCGAGGATCGAACCCCCGACCATATAGTTAAGGGACAAGGTGAGCTACCACCACACCACACCTCATCGTTATTGTACCACTATGTTTGGGGTAACATGAATGATACCTTTGTCTCCCCGCGAGCCTTTACTTTTCTTTAATTGCACTCTAGCTACCTCTCATTGAATTGAACCATTGATGGAGTCAGGTAACTAATTGATCGGTTTTCATACTAGCCCTGCCAAGATTTGGGTGACATTTAAGGGTCTCTTTTTTCAACATGGCAGTGGAAGGTAAAATTTGCCATGAAATGGGTTAGTTTAGCTAATTATATGGTTATGAGATATGAAATCTCGCCAATGGCAGGATTTCACTAATAAAATATTATTTTTTAATTTAAAACTTGCTTATGGCAAGATTTGAATAATAAAAATAATATTTTTTAAACCAAATCACACCAATAGTAAGATTTGAAAAACGAAAAATATTATTTTTAAATTAAATCTCGTCAATGACAAGATTTGCACACCATATTTATGTAAATTTCTATACAATATCATGCATGAGGAATTATTAAATTAACACACCATATAAAAAATAAAAAAACCGACATGTAACCTGGTCCTTGTGTGTAGAGGACCACTGCGGACCCCTCACTCATAACCGCTGGATGAGCGCGTGACTATCAAGACTTTGTTAGAAGGGTAAACTTGTTACCTGTTTGAGAATCCATTGAGAGGAATTGCTTCAATTCCCTAATACAAGATCATAAATTGGGATTTTGACGAACACTTGGTTTACTTATGAGAAATATTTTGTGTACAGCACAAACCTATAACATTCTTACAATATGCATGAGAAGACAGAAAAAATTGTGGGACTTAACGGAAAAGAGAAATGGTTGCATCACAATGTTATTTGTCTTATTGTGTACAGTGTAAGTATTTCATTCATTTCAGAATATTTATCCACTTTTAAATGAAGTCATCTTTCAAAATATCTGTTAATTTCATATCCCAATAAAATAGATTTTTTTTTTGTTCCAATGGTACTCATGAGTAATTAATGACTATTAGTATAACATTTTTTTAACTATTTGATGTGCTCCGTAATTAATGACTATTAGGGTATATTGGTTTGTATACTATTATTTTGCATAGAAATACTTTATTATCATATTATTTATAATTTTTTTAATATTCATATTTGTCCAAATTTGACAAATATTTTAGAAGAGAGGGAGTATATTGTAAGTTTGTGTTGTACACGGAATTTCTCTTTACTTAAATTTGATTTGTTTGTGATCGACTAAAAATCCAAAATAAAAAAAATAATAAAATGAAAGGTTCAAATTCAATTGTCTCGCCTAAGAAAGTAGTAAACGATGAAAATGGGCTACACGTACTCTCAAAATGTTCAAACTTTGCACATGCACTAATAATAAGATAGTTGTTTTGCCATTGCATTCTTAACAATACTTAAGTAGAACGATCGAATTTATTAACAAACCAACGTCCATTTGAAATACCATTGGCATTTGATACATATAAGCTTGTATAAGGTTTTACCAGAAGCTCATGGCAAGATAATAATGCTGGAACTGCACGTTTGTTCAGCTGGAGGTACATCTCATATGGTATTAATGCATGCTGATTGAGCAAGAAGATGAACTTGGGCCCTCCCCTGCTATAGTGTTGTTATAGCTTATAAGAGTCCAACATGGTGGAATCATGCTGTCGTGTGCTACCAAAATAAAATAAAAAGCTAAGATAAGCTAGGCTCAGAAACTACAAGCTAAAATTAGAGCTAATAATTTTTTTCTTCTTCCTTTTTTTCTTTCCAAATGATTACATGCACAGTTGGTTTGCCATTCTAGAACCTTCACATAGTAATAGCATATCGCTAGTAAATATTATTTCCTATCATTGATACCCCTTATCTTAATTCTAAAGTATTCTTACTGAATATTTTTCCCTAACATTATTATCAACATGACGTCAACCTCGTCCTCAATGTTGTTAAAAATAAAAATAAAAACCACAAATTTGATTAAGTACCTAAAAATTATAAATCCTAGAATATTTCTAGTAAATATTCTTCTCTAACATATATAGTGTTTAAGTCTGGAGCTCTCACATATGCCATAAGCTTCTTTTGGGTTTAAAAATATTATTCCAACGCCTAAAAGTAGGTGTCCAATTGGACAGCCACTCCATCACCACCATTGGATATGATGGTGGCTCCCGCTATCCTCATCCATCCATTACATGATGATGGAGTAAGTGTTCTAATTGAATATTCACTTTTAAATATTAGAATAACAATTAATACTCTTTTTTAGCATTGTTATTTCAACATTCAATAATGGGTGTCAAAGTGAAATACTCACTCAATCACTATTAAATGTGATCGATGGGTGACAATAGTAGAGACCACAATCCTATCTAATGGTGATAAAATGAATATCTCTCTTAGACGCTCATTTTTTTGTGTTAAAATAATACAGATGTTCGTAAATATTATTAGAGTTTGATAAAAGAGAAAAAAAAATTGAATGCTATTATTATAGCTAGAACAATATTTTGCTACATACTATTCATTATAGAACACACTAATTTTATGAATCATTATTGTCTCTTACTCTCTTTAACATTTTTTAATAACAATTTATGTGCCCAATGATAAATAGTATAGAGTAAATTAAAACTTTTCTCTTATTCTTTAAGAGTGTGTTTGCGAATTTAAATTTTGGAGGGAAAAAAGAGAAATGAAGAGCTTATAATTAATATAACATTTTAAAATTTTACAATATAAATCTTTTCTTCATCTCAATTTTTTTTCAAAATTCAAACTCACAAGACAGATTATCTACGAAGGAGGGAGGATTGGGTTGGGGTGTGGAAGCCCGAGGGTTAGAAGGAGCCGCGTGACTGACCATTTCAGACTTTGATCGGTGTTCCCTTCTCCTTGTCCAAGCAATGGAAAGGGGGATGTATTCTGCAATCCGATCGCATGATGTGTTCTTCTAACAAAAGCACATCGATTTGATATTACATTACACATACATACATAAGAATAGTAATATGCATGTGCCCGTCTTACTTGTGATCTAAAGATTAGTGACATTCAAGGAACCTTGAAGGCATTTATGTATGTTTGTTCATATTTTGGCTTTATTTGGTGAGGGATAGAGGAACGTGACTATCATAAATCTGCTAACACCTGAACTACTTTGGCATAACTTCATATAAAATTGTGATGCATAATAACTGTGACCAAGAGGTTGTGAAAGCTAATTAATCAAAATTATGTATATTTGACCGGTTCAAAAAAGGTTTCAGATAAATTAAGTCCAATTGTTATTCATTATTCGTTAATTAACACACACAAAATCTAACGGAATTTATTTGCATTATTAAATCAAATTGGGATGATTGTGAAAGCTAATTAATCAAACTCATGAATATTTAATTTGACCTTGAAAAAGCAATATGGGAATTTTGAACGGAAATAATGGTATAATTGTGATCCAGCCATTTACTTATATACCTATCTATGGTGCACCAGATAAAGTATGGTATACTATGTATAAAAAAAAGAAAAAAAAGAAAAATGTAGTGTACTACATACCATTTGTTTAGTCACATTATAAAGTGTGGCTAAAAACATTTAAGAGTATATTAGATAAATTTAATCACAATTTTAAATATAGCTAAACAGTTGATGTACGATGTATAGTACACCACACTTTATCAAGGGTAACTTAGACAAAGCGAATGTTTCATCTTATTTTCAGTTAGCTGCAAGCTTTTCATCCTCTTCTCAACGCTCGAAGCAAGAGGTTTAATGACGCATATTGAAGAAGTGGCATAGAGAAGGCAAGTCAGCATGGTAGGCTTGGAACAACAAAACTTAGGTGTCATTCATGGGGGTGCTGAGGTGGGGCTTCCAAACCTATTTTTGACCTAGAAACGATAGCATTCTTATTGTTTGGACTCAAAATAGGAGAACATCATATGAGATATCCAATGGGCTCGATCAAACGATATATATGACTTTAATATTGGCTTTGACATTTGATTCGGACTTTAGAGTGATTATTATTCGAAATATTCAAGATAAGAGTGCCAATTGAACGTCATTTTGTGCCTTAAAAAAATTATTTTGATATTATTTTAATCAATTTTCTATTTTTGTCTTTATTTTTTCAATAATTTTTATAATTAGGATTCTAGTTAGGGCTAACCGTCTATATAAGCCATTGATCTGTATAGATTTTGTATCCATCTTTCACTGACTATATTTCGTAATATTCAGTTTGCATCTTATATTCTCTACTTTTATTCTCTGCGTCACCTACTGTCTCAACAGGTATAGAGTATTGTTGTGTAAGACTTAACTATAGTGTTTTTTTATTATTATTTTATGTTAGAAACATATAATAATTCAATAAACATATATGCCTAGGCTGAGAGCATATAATTAGCAAAAGCTCGATTATGGGCTGTTAACTTAAAAGGAGGAAGCGGAAAAAAACGAAGAAGCATATTTCATGTCATGCTTGCATGTGCAAATTAATGATTCTCGGTTGTCAATGAGATCGAGGTTTTGGTGTGTTCGTAATTCGCAATATTCAAATCTCATTTGGCTATGGCTAGAGATTAAATAAATGGATTCTGCAACTATTACCAACTCTCTTCTCTTTTATCACTGCCATGATCTCATCCTTCCATTCCTTTTTTTTTTTTTTTGGTTTAATTACTCTAGAGTACATTTGGATTGATACAGCACGGTGGAATGAAACTGGAATAAAATAATTACTATGCTCCATTGTGTAAATATATATTATCCCATCTCATTCCTTCAATTTTCTTTTTGGGGCCCGGGAGGAAGCGGAAAAAAGCTGTGAATAATGAATAGAATGGAGTGCAGGGAGTTGAGAAGAATAGATAGAATGAAGTTCATCTATCTCCATTCCATTCTATCCAAATTTGACAAATAAAAAGCAATGGAGTAAATTAAAATCTCTCTTTACTTTACTCTATTCCATCCAACTCCACCAATTTAAATATACTCCTAAAATTTCATACAGTTTTACTAAATTTTTAAATAGATCGCTATAATTTAGAAGTTTATTGTTAAGTCCTTATGCTAAAAAACAAATTTAATCAAGTTTTTATACTTTGAAAATTTATATACAAAAGTTTTCATTAATCAAGTTCCCATGATGCACAAAAATTTTTCGATAAAATTTCTATACTGTAAAAAATTATATAGACTTCATAATAAAATTTTCATTAATATAAGGGTTTAATTGAAAACTTTTGTATAGTGTAGGGACTTGACCACAAAATGTTAAATTATAGGCACTTGATTGAAAATATTGACAAAATATAAGGACTTTATTATAAACTTTTGAATTATAGGGATTTAGTTAAAAATTGAGAAATACTATAAGGACTTTTAGAGTAATTAAATCTTTATATTGATATGAATCTTGCCCTTTCTTTAGTTTTTATTTTGATTTTGTCTTCACAACTTTCTTGTGGTGGTTAATTACGATAAGAGTTGGCTTTGGTTTCTGAAGCCGATGACACACGTGGAAACAGATATAACCCAGACTCCTCATATGAACATTTGGATTCTTCACCTCACATTTCAAGAGAAATCAGACAAGATCAGAAGCTTTTGAATATTTTACAGGTTTTGGGTTTTTATGCATGCATACGTTTAAAGTCATAAAGAAGCAAAGAAAATAATAAAGCGGTGATTATATCCTTACATTTATGAAGATGTGAAATGCATATCGTTCGGCAATTTTCATGATTGTCTTTGCGAAGAATATGTAATTAAGAGAGATAAAAAAAAAAAAGTACATAAAAAATAAAGGGTTATGATAGAGCCATATTGATGATTCGATGAAAGTTAGATGATTAAGTCTTGAGCACATCAAGTTTTTGTTGGCAACTTAATGGAAGATTGGAAGGGAAGAATAGTGTAACTGCTATAATTTAAAGATGAATTAAGATGCTTTTAGCCTTTGCTGGTGGTGCTTTACAAATAAGTTTAGAAAAATATTAGACAATTAGAAATTTTACAAAAAAAATTATTTTCAGAATGATATGGCATACATGAATGTTAATTTTTATATGAATAAATGAGTTATACAATTTTATTTCATTTATAATAACAACTACTGATTTTTGTAAAACACCCTCTCAATATTTTTTTAAATGGGTAACATACTCATAATAATATGACATATTCTCAGTTTTTTATATAGAAACTGATGGTTTAGTAAAACTCTAACTAAAAGAGTGACTTTAAAATTCGAATCCTAACATTCTAAATAAATTTCATTTGAAATTGAAGTCTACTTTTATTGATCAACTACTTTTTGATTTTCTTTTTTGGTGATTAACTACATTTTGAATTGACCATGCAACTTTTTCGAAAATCAAGTATATATTTTATAAATTAATCACCTAATTAAAGGGGCTACTAATTACGGTAATTTCATATGCATGATCCAATTAGATGAACCAATAATAATTGTCCCTTCTACTTACCCATTCTTATTACAACTGCTCAACATGATAAATAAAATCAGAAAATATAAAATACCACCACTTTTGTGTTTTTTTCCCTTTATATTTATGAATCAGAAATGAATCCAAAATATTAATGCAAATAATATTTTTCAAATTTTTATGTCAATTAAGAAGAAAAGAATAGATACTGGGATTCCTTATTTTGCTTTTCTAGTTTCCTTTTTTCGTTATGATCTTTAGTAGGTACTGAGTGTGAATGCTAGTATTAATTACTCCTAGTCAAGAGCACAAGGGACAGTTGAATGAACAAATTCCAGGTTGTGCTCTCTAACTCCATCCAGAAAAAAAAAAAAGGGACAAAAAAA
This sequence comes from Dalbergia cultrata, assembly GCA_031216105.1. Classification (NCBI taxonomy): domain Eukaryota; kingdom Viridiplantae; phylum Streptophyta; class Magnoliopsida; order Fabales; family Fabaceae; genus Dalbergia; species Dalbergia cultrata. Next base: position 64,301,874 of record CM062346.1, read on the forward strand.
AGAAAAAGAGAAAGTCAAAAGAACTACATGTTTTTGGTGGCATATTAAATATTGAGCTTTATTACTCATAGTGTAGGCTGGTGAGTGAGCTGTCTTTGTACAAACACAAGAACGTGACCAGAGAATACAACCCACAAATCCAACGGCCAGAGACTCTTGACTGTAACCCCGGCATTCATTTCCTCATTAAATGGCTTATTCAGTTATAGCTTCAATGCCAAGGAGGAATTGGTTAAGGTGGTAGATATATTGATCAATTAATCAGAAGTCTTTATAAGTTTAAACTTTGGGGAATGGGAAAAAATCCTTTTTAAGAGACTTCTACCCCATCAAAGGGATCTCACTCGGGTCGGATTGAATTAATTGAGTTCCTAATAATATGGTTTGGATCCTGAAACACCAACTAAATATACTTTATATTCAATAACAATGTAATATTTTACTTTAAAAATAAAAATTAAAAGTGACTCATAGGCTTTCCATGCTCTTTATTTAATTAGACTCCTTCCTAATTCCTCGTATTGTATAATGGACTCTGTTATCTTAATAAGCATATGGTTAGGATTTATTTTGAGTATTTATATATGAATATATGATGTACACACAAAACAAGGCCAGCCAGAGGCAGCCACTTATAGGCTATTGGAAGAAGCAGCTTCTTCAGTGAGTGAGTGCTTTTCTGTGGCTCTGTGAGATTCAATGGCTTCAGTTGGTGCAGTCAAATTCTTGTGCTGCTTAGTTGTTTTATGGCTCTGGAACTTTCTACCTCCTTGTCAAGGTTGATTCTTTTCTCTCCATTCTCCAATCTAGCTATGCCACTAACTGCTTCATCCAGTCACATAGTGTTTTCTTACATTACTATATTCCATCTTTGTGCCTTTCCTTCTCTGCCTCTTCAGCTTGTGTTTTCAAGACTACTCATTTCAAGGCTAGCAAAACAGGCCATGGTTTTTCTTCAAATTTCAGTGTTTCGTGTATGCCATTTTTCTTCCCCAATAATCTAATGGCCTTAGGGTTCTAATTGTGTTTTTGGCAGGTTGACATACATATAGGTAAGATCTTGTAAATGTAGTATTAGAAAACATTAATTATATCTCAAGAAATCTTGTGCGATACACAGCCAATGTTAGTGGTTTTTATCTAGTTTGTATGGAGTTTGACTTCAAGAGGATTTATGTAGCTTGATCACATCACGGACAATACTCTCTTTTGGTATTTTGGTTGATAATGATCATATATACATAAGTACTGATATAAGTTTTTATAAATTAAGACTCATCGTCTGATACACCCTCACAACAAAATTGTGAGGTTCACCTCTAAACAGTGTGTTATGTACTTTTATTTAATAACTATCTTCTTAAGTAAAGAAAACAAAAAAAGAGTACAAAATTCATTTACGGTACAATAATGTACTATTATTATTCTTCAATGTTTTCTCTTTGTTTCCTAACATATTGAAAAATGAAAATCTAAATATTAAGATGACCAAGTCATGAGAGTGAAATTATTATTTGATGACAAGCAAATAATTTGTCATTGCACTATATTGCAGGGAAGCAGAAGTGGAATGAATACCGCTACCCTTTTATCAGAAAAGCAAGCTCATTCTCATCACCACCATCATCAATTTCAACAACCTCCACAAAAAATGCCTATGACTACATAATAGTGGGAGGTGGCACAGCAGGGTGCCCTTTGGCTGCAACACTCTCTCAGAAATTCAGTGTCCTTTTGCTTGAAAGAGGGGGTGTTCCCTTCACAAACCCAAATGTGTCATTCCTTGAGAACTTCCACATTACCTTAGCAGACACCTCACCAACTTCAGCTTCCCAATACTTCAAGTCAACCGATGGAGTACTCAATGCAAGGGCAAGGGTATTGGGTGGTGGCAGCTCCATCAATGCTGGATTCTACACTAGAGCAAGCCCAAGGTATGCTTCACATAAGCTTCAACATTGTAATTCTATGATCTTCTTCACAAAATTTTCTTTCTTTCTTTCTTTCCTTCTTCTAATTTTCATTTTTCTTTTCTTTTCTTTTCTATAAACCAAAATAAATGCAATTCATGTCTTGAAATCTGATAAACTTATTTCATTAAGTATTAAAAACATTTGTAGGAAGATACAATAAAAGATTATACATATCATCATTACTCAACTTATTTTGGTTGAAAGTTCTCACTTGTTTTCTGTAGAGTATTTTCTTCAAATTTTCCCTCTTAGAATACACTACAATAGTTGAGGTATGATTACATGATCTGGATGTATGTACAACCCCCCGGCCCCCTAAATGTTTAATAATGAATGTACAACCTACCAAGAGTCGCATTTTTATTTACTATTAAAATTTATATTTTGTTGAATGATCTTTTTCGCAGATTTTAATAAAATTTGATATAGTTCTAAATATTAATTGTGGTTCTATTTATCTGAAAAAACTAATATCCTCTTAATGTTGAAAGAAGACCTACGGGTACACAAACTAATTAATGAACTTGCACGAGAAGGATGGTATTAAAGCTTCAAGATTCCAACAACCTCTTGAATGTCTATTTTTCCTTCTAAAAATAGAAAGTTGTGTGGGCCTATCACTCCTTTTTAAAAAATAAAAAATAATTTGATGCTAGCACACATGTTAATAAGTAACTTAATGCGTTATTAGACCAACGTTTGATATAATTTTTTCATTAAACATTAAATTCCATGAAATGGCGTATCTATTAAACTGATACACGTATGTCGTATTTGAGAAAGATACGGAAACAAAGAACATGACCAATATATTAAAAGAAAGAGCATATAAATTATGTGTATCCAAAATTAATCGTCGAATCTGCATAAAAAAAAAAGTAATAGTCGAATAATTTCTTCTCATGATCAATTTTTGAAAAATTAACCCCGATTAAAACTGTATAATTATATCCATTGATAAGAAAATTAAAAAAAATAATATACATTTATAATCTGCTATATAAATACATATATCTTGCAAAAATAAATAAATAAATTGCTATTTTAGTATAAGGTTGCCAATTTCGCAAGTATGCACGTGCACAAGGCAAAGTGATAGCGTAAATTTTATTTTATTTTATTTATAATGAAAGTATAATTAAACTCTTAGATAGTATATAAGGAAAAGTATTTCTTAGATAGTACATAAGGAAAAGTATTTCTTGGGATACCCATCATTAGCAAAACTTTACTTTAAATTATAAAATAGTACACAGCTTTGCGTACGTAGGACATGCAATTATATTAATGAATCTAGTACTAACATTTTGCATTCGTTTGGATTGTTTGCTGATGTCCCAATGTCCTTTTCTCATGAACCATCCTATTTAATTAAGCTTAAATAATGTCGTATGGGGTATTTTTTTTTTTTTCAAGGGTTTTCACCGTCAGCAACAGTGACTAATCCCTTTATTAGTTTGTGCGGGCATCTTAAAGGATGAGATAGTTGGCCTGGGGAAATTTTTCCATTCCCAAAGACAGGGTTCGAACCCCTGACCTTTAGTTAAGGGTGAAAGAGCCCCTACTGCTCGACCACACCCCCAGGTTATGTCGTATGGGGTATTATTAATGCCATTTCTCTGTCTCTTTCTGGGTCATTATCAATATAGTTGGCCCTATATGCTGAATTATTATCTATATTTCTTTCAAAAGAGAAAATCTAAGGGTATGTGTGGTTTCAATTTTCATATGAAAGAAATATTGAAAATTAAAAATGAAAAAATTGAAAATTAAAATTTGTAATTTAAAAAATTTTCAGTATTTTTTTCATAAAATAAAAAAACTAGAAAATTAAAAATAAAAACAAAATACTCAAATAAAATATGCCCTAATTGAGCTTTTAGTTTAATCTTGGAAAGTAATGCTACCAATTTAATCTAGGGTTTTAGGTGATAATGCTACCAATTTAAAGAGGACAAAGTAATGTGCCAACATAAGAAGGATGGAAAAAAAAAATAGGCAAGAAAATGTTTATAGAAAATTGCCATTAAGTTTAAAAGTGGCTAGTTGGTTACAATCTTTCGGTTGGGATTGGCTAAGGCTATTAAGATCGAAATACCAGTGACCCCCTCATGTTCATAACATTTATGGCTACACCGTACCATGGTTTCACAAAATAGAATTCCCATCTCATCAAAATAAATGCTCGTTGTGGTCCATTGTAACACTATTTTATGTCATGAAAGTGATTAGGTAGGAGTGTCAGATATAAGGGACGAAAATAAGACTTTCATTTTACAAGAAGTTAAATCTCCATTTTTGGTGATGAAAGTCCTTTAAGATGCTCGATCTCTAAACATATCTGGCCCATCTTAGGAAGAACAACCGTGGGAGCCCCTCAACATAGCTTGCATTATAGCCTTATCTTTTTTTTTTTTTCATGTATCTTCAATATATATTTATATGTATGTTTTCTCCTAAGAAGTTTTTTATATATTATTTTTTTTACTTTTAAATCTACAAATTTTTTGATAAATTTATGTGAAAATATGATATGCATACACACAAAAACCAAATCTCCATATATTTAGATTTATCCTTAAAATTTTTGAGTAATAATTCACATTAATTTTTTATGGAATTATATTTCTAATTCAGACAATGTTTTACCTCTAGTTCTATGTAAGATTGAATTAGTATTTTTATTTGGCATGACATCTATTATCTCTTTATCTTCACTGAAATTGATGATTTATCCTGTCTTCTTTTGTTTCTTGCCCTACCAGCAAAATTTTTTTTGATGATTTTATCCTCGTATCTTAGAATGAGCAAAGCATTTTTTTTCGGCTATACACTTTTATTTAACAAATAGCATTAACAACTAATAATTCTATACAAATATATACCAACATTAAAATAAATAAAAAGTGACAAAAAAATAATAGTTATTATATTGCCTCTAACCAACAAAGCCTAACACAGTTGGTAAGGTGACTGAGTTTTTTAAACATGTGTCAATGGTTCGATTCCTGCTGTGTGTATAGAAAGGAGCTTTGTTGGGAGAGACAAAATTCACTTCAATGATCTCCACGTCTCGGAAGAATTAGTCCTTGGCTGCCGGCCGGGGGATACGCTTGAGCAATCAATAAAAAAAAATTATATTGCCTCTAATGTGGAAAAATTCAAAAAGGAGATCAAAAATTAAATTTTGTTCAGAATATTATTTTTTATATTTTTACAACCTAAAAATTTACACCATAATGTGCCTTTTTATTTTATTTATTTTCACAGGGGAAAAAATAAATCCCACGAAAGTCATTTTGTACTATGGTACACGCGTATAAAAAAATTGAAGACAAAAAATAAAAAAAAAACTAACCTGCCTTCAATCAAAAGCTTACAAGTTATTTCCTTGCTAACTTTCAACCTTTTTTTTGTCCGGAGTTTCAGCCTTTTAAATGAAACAAAAGGAGAATATATATACCATTCATGTTAATTTCATGAAAAATAATGTTATTCTAATATTTAAAAGTGTGTATTTTATTGAATGATATAGATGAATGGAATGAGTGAAAACTATTATCAAATCTGATAATAATAAAGTGAATGTCTCAATAAAACACACATTTTTTTGTGTTAAGAAAGTACTCTTCTTTTCAGAATATTTATTCATTTTTTGATAACTCCATATTTAAAAATATTTGTCAATTTCGCATTTCAATAAAGTATTAATTTTGTTCTTCTAATACCATCCCTAATTAATTTCATATTTTCGAAGCATTCCATTTAATATTAATCTTGAATATTATATTGTATTAAATAATACTTAGGGATAAATTAGTTTGCTCAGTATATTTTACTCAATTACTAACATTATTTATTATCTTTCTTGAAATCTATATTTGGTAAAAATTGATAGATATTTTAAAAGGGGAGAATAATATTTTTGTTTCATTAAATACTATTCATAGTGAATAACAAATCCAATTCCACAAATAATTTCCCTGAAAAAAAACTCACAAATAATTACTTATTGCTCTTATTTTAGTTGGTAGGGGCCAATAATAATTGACACATGGTCATTGCCATTACATATAGGATAGAGGCCATTCATTCGGGTTGTACGTCTCTAGTCATTTTCAGAGCAAAGTGCTAATTTAATTTCTTTTACATATTTTGCTGTGTTTGACCTGAAATTAATGGCTTGGGCGATACTACAGTAAATGAGAACAAAATCATTCATCATTTGACTATGCTTACTGTAGACTGATCAATTCTAACAATTTTCCAACAACAAAAAATTTCATTAACCACATTAATTGCAAAACTCATCTTCATTGATAGGATATGCACTTCTCTATCAATTATGTAGCTATTGTTCATAAATGTGTGTTTCATTCATTTAGTTCTTCTTTCTTTCTTTCGTTTTTTTTTTTTCCTTAATGAACTTCGTTCACCAATTTGAATAGTTTATAAACAAAGTTAAAATATTTGATACCAATGCGAATTTTGTACCACCATTCAGTCCCCTTTTTTAATGAATACTATTATCTGAACATTTAAAAATTGGATGTCAATTGAGACATATACTCTATTATAATGGATGGATGAGATGAGTAAAGACTATCAAATCTAAAAGTAATAAAGTTAATTTCTATTAAAATACTTATTTTTTTTGTGTTCAAATAAGATTTTTTTTATTATTATGTCTTAAGTTATCCTTGATAAGTATATTCAGTCACCGTGATTATGTGTCTCGTACACTTTTGTGCGGAAGTTGTTTGCACCATTTAGCATAACTCATAAGAAAAGAAAAAAGTACTTTTCTTTTAGGTTCAGCTATAACATGAGACTTCTATTAGTATTCAAAACAGGAAAAGAAAAAAAAACCTCTCTCTATTTTTTTTGACACATAGATTAAGAAAACTTTAAAACTACACACTCACTAAAAAAAATCTTGTACTGACAAAAATTGCTCTTGTAGGAAAACATGAAATAATTATTATCATGATAAATTTGTGGGTAAGAAAACATATGTGTAAGATCAAAAATGGAAAAAATAAATTAATATTTCTTTAAAACTCTCGTATAAGAGATATTATTGAACAAATTTTCTTTCCATAAAATGACAACCATAAAAATTAAAAGAGAAAAAAGGGATAGAGTTAAAAATCAAAATAAATAAAAGGGATAGAGTAGTTAAGTATTTAGCATTCTAAGTTGTAGCCTCTTATACATGTACCAACTCATCAATGTGACAGTGTGTCACACAAGAATTGATTTGGTTGAGGCAACAATCTATTAATGATCATACCTCTATAGAACAATCCATTCCATGCATGAATTCTCTTTAAAATTTGCATGAAATGCAGGTTTGTACAGAAGGTGGGTTGGGATCAAAAACTTGTTAATCAGTCTTATCCATGGGTTGAGAAGCAAATTGTTCACCGTCCAACATTTTCAGCTTATCAGAGAGCAGTGAGGGACAGCCTCCTGGATTCTGGGGTGTCCCCTTTCAATGGTTTCACCTATGATCACATCTATGGAACCAAAGTTGGTGGAACCATTTTTGACAGATTCGGCCGTCGCCACACAGCTGCTGAACTTCTTGCTTCTGGGAACCCTGCAAAACTTACTGTCTTGATATATGCCACTGTCCAGAAGATTGTTTTTGATACAAGAGGTAGATATGAGATATTTAAATTCATAGAAGAATCACATACACATTGATCTTGAGAGAGACTAATATGTTGGTAGTATGTTAAAGAGTTTTGCTAGAGGGTTAAGGCACCAGTTAAGGAACCAGAAGTGGTATGTTTTTTATGTTTCTAATGTATTCAATACATTTGAAGCTTAAAGATTTTATTTTTTTCATAAAATGTCTTCTAATTTTAATTAATTTGTTAAGCAGTGCCTTCAGGGCTCTTTAAATCTGCTTTAAGGACTAATTATATGTTATTTCTCTTTGACAAACTAAAGGTGTGTTTCGTTTCATAAGATGGATTTTAGTTTTCGGTTAGTGTCTTACTTTTTAAGATTTTGTGAAGAAAAAGACAAAAATTATAAAATTTATTATTCAGTTTTCATTTTCATTTTGCACTATTTCTTTAACAAAATCTTGGAATTAAAAAAAATAGAAAATGTAAACTAAAAACTATTCTCTGAATCGAAACGCATCCTGATTGATTAACATCTGATTGCTCACTGAAATATGTAAATGCTACCGTTGCAGGAAAAAGGCCAAAAGCTGTGGGGGTTATTTTCCAGGATGAAAATGGGAAACAGCACAAGGCAATCTTGGGAAATGATAGGCAAAGTGAGGTGATAGTGTCTAGTGGTGCAATTGGGACACCTCAATTGCTAATGCTTAGTGGAATTGGTCCAAAAGCAGAACTAGAGAACTTGAACATTTCGGTGGTCCTTGACAACCCATTTGTTGGGAAGGGAATGGTGGATAACCCCATGAACACAATTTTTGTTCCTTCTAAAAGGCCAGTTCATCAGTCACTCATAGAAACTGTTGGTATCACCAAGTTGGGAGTGTACATTGAGGCTAGCAGTGGGTTTAGTCAGTCCGGTAATAGCATTCACTGCCACCATGGCATTGTGTCAGCTGAGGTATGCAATACTTCTCTAGCTTCACACAGAATGAGGGTACAAAAAAAAATGTGATCACATTGGAATCCTTAACAATTTGATGTAACATAATTACATGCCATTCTCATAATATTGGTGTCCAAATGCCATTAGCATTAATTACATTAGCCATTACAAATAATACTGAGCAGTTTGATCTGAAAATTCATATATATGATAATGAGGTGTAGAGGTTATGGGTTTAAGGCAAGGAAGGAAGATAAACTAGTGATAATTATTTATAACAATACTAGAATCCTAATTTTAGTTAAGTAAGAAAATAAATAATAACTTGAAAAGTAATATAAAAATATCGGAAATTGAGTCTCTATCTCATGTGAAAATTTAAGGTGATCTTGTCACATGTAACATTTCATTATTTCTTAAGAAGGTGGATCCAATCATGGGTCCCATAAGAGAATCTAATCAATGCGAAGAATTTACACATGATAAGATTATGTGAAATTTTCACTTGAAAGGATCCACAAAAAAATTCGAAAAAATGGATTTTCCATATGAAAATTTTACATAATTTTGTCATGTGTAGATTTTCACCATTGATTTAAGATCTTCTAACATTCTAAAATATATAAAAAAAAAATAATAGACACTTGCTTGATTTCTATCAAGAGGAAGATCAATCATGGTTCAGAAGTCCACATAATAGATTCTCAACTAACAATAGATATCCATTAACATTTATTTTTTCAATTTTTTACATGATGAACCAGATTGGCCAGCTCTCCACAATTCCTCCCAAGCAAAGATCGCAAGAAGCTGTTAAAGCATTTGTCAAGAACAAGAAAGACATACCAGTTGAAGCCTTCAAGGGTGGCTTCATATTGTCAAAAGTAGCCAACCCTTGGTCAGTAGGTGAGCTCAAGCTGGTCAACACCGATGTGAAGGACAACCCTTCTGTTACCTTCAACTACTTCAACCACCCTTATGATCTCCACCGCTGTGTGGAAGGTATCAGGTTGGCAACAAAAGTTGTGCAGTCACAACACTTCACAAACTACACCTTGTGTAACAGGCAATCCACAGAGGAACTGCTTAACCTCAGTGTGAAGGCCAATGTCAACCTCATACCAAAGCATGTCAATGACACAAAGTCACTGGAGCAGTTCTGCAAGGACACTGTGATCACAATTTGGCACTACCATGGTGGATGCCATGTGGGGAAGGTAGTTAGCTCTGATTATAAGGTTCTTGGTGTTGACAGGCTGCGTGTGGTGGACGGATCAACATTTACCGAGTCACCAGGAACCAATCCTCAAGCCACTGTGATGATGATGGGAAGGTATGTGTATACTGTAATTTCCTATATGCTCTTAGAGGAAGAGAAAAGGTTTTACTCTATCTAGAGTATCGATATTTATACTCACAAAATGGGACTCATTGCCTGACACACTCTCATCAAAAGTGTTTCATGCACTTTTGTCCAATAGCTCTCTTTCCTTGAATGAGTACGGCAGTGAGTTGGGCAAGAAAATAAGTACAAATATCATTTCTCTTTATATCATCCATCATTTGAGACATTAGTAGTTGTACTAATAATGCTGGGAGAACGATATACTAAAAAATATGTTGAAAGAGTGGAAGACAATGATGACCCATGAAGCTAATGCATTAGATAGTCAATGGGACATAGTAAAATCTTTTCTCTTGCTTTAAGAGTATAAGAGAACTTCTCATGTATATACATAGTAAATAGAGATCATAATAAAGTTTGTATAAGAATCTAATCATAGAAGTTATAGTGCCTACATTTGCATGTTGACAATCTATTTGTGTTTGTGACAGGTACATGGGACTGAAGATTTTGAGAGACAGGCTAGGGGAATTGTCTGGCATATAAGGAGGAAATGTGCTGTCTGAAGATCATTTAAAATCTAAGGAATCGGGTTTTTCTGGTTGGTTTTTTATTTTTTTTTGGGGGGGGGGGGGGTGTTTGTGATGTGAAGATGAGAGTAGCAGTGTTGCAGATTAAAAGGAAAAGGAAAAAAAAAGAAGGGCAGTGTTAGTTGTAGAATTGGAAATTAATGTAGTTTATCAGTGTAATATTAGTAAACAGTGATTATTAGTAATCAAGAAATTGCGCTATTAAAAGTAAGGTGTGTTTCCTTTTGTTTTGGCAAATTTTCATGATTATTAAACAATGAATTATAAGGATAAAATATTACAGAGTTTAATTTTGACACACTAATATACAGATAGTGTATAAAAAATTTCATTACAGCTAAACATGCACCTCTTGCTATTGTTCTCTCTGTCCCTAGTTGTTCAGTATGTATTATTCTTTCTTTGTGACTGCAATATAGCTTCCTTCACAGAACATAACATAAAATAAAAGGAAGAAGGGCCACTTGGCAAGAATATACTAAACATTCACTCCTATATTAAAGTTACGCTCTAGCACTAACATTTGTTATGAACAATGGCAATAAGGATGTCCAATACAACTAACCTCACTATTGACTGATTTTTTTACATGTAGCAATAAAAAGATTGGAGTCCACCAAAATGCAATAACAAAAGAATTTGGACCAAACAATCATCTGAATTTTCACAATTAAAATATGTTTCTTGGTGCTTCATATCCCATTCTTACTTTTGGAGCTGAGGATGTACATATAATACAGCTTAAGTTTCTATACTTCAATGGTAACATGGACAACTTATACAAGGACACAGGTTTATTCATTTTGCTCCTGAAGTTTGTGAACATCGAGATGGCCGCCTCAGGGTTTTGAGCACCATGAATGCCATTTTTTCCTTCAACAATTGCAAGCATGAGATACCAAATTATACAACAGCTCTATGAGCCATCTTGCAGCTTACATTACGTTATTCTATCCTAATAATAAATAGAAGTTCACTCTCAGCTCTCATCAGAATCTGTATTCATGATGTATTGAAAATTCTAATGGGATCCAGGCCAAAGTTTAGTTGAAAATCCATGCTCACTTGCGCTACCTCTAGACAAACTTCTCAACTTCTGCCAGAACCGTTTTCTGTTACCAATAGTCAGAGGCCCTGAAGAAGAATGCCTCCTGAAAGACTCAAATTCCTGGCCCGAAGTGCTGAGCAAATCTGTTGCTGACAATGCTACCTTGTCTTCACCAGATTGATAGCCACTAAAGGGTTTGTTATAATCTGAAAAATCCACTTCCTCATCTGAGACTCTAGAAAACTTCCCTTCCACATCAGTTAGAAGACCCTCTTCATGAAAACTCCTGGATCTGCCATGGCTTGTTTCCTCGAATTCGTTGCATACCAGCTTCAAGGCTTGAACAACTTCGCCCATGAAGGGGCGTTGAGACACTTCTGGTTGCACACACATGGATGCAATTGCAGCAACTTTTACCATGGTGTCGGCAGAAATGCTAGGCTTTACAGCTGGGTCTATGATCATCTCCAATCCCTCCTTACTTGTGAGAAGCGGACGAACCCATGTAACGAGATTTTCTTGACCTGGAGGTTGTGAAAAATCCACTGGCTTTCTTCCAGTTAGGAGCTCAAGGAGTACAACTCCATAGCTGTAAACATCACTTTTCACAAGAAGATGGCCAGTCATTGCATATTCAGGAGCCAAGTAGCTGCAAAAGGTCAATGAGATAAATTCAGTTTTCAACTTGAGAAATGCAATGAAATGGTGAATTACCTCTGCAATGAATAAAAAAAAAAAAATCACACTAAATACCAATGAGTGCATTGTAATCATGATTAACTATCACATTGATCTTAGCATCAACATGAAAGGGCTTGACAAGGATTATTACCCGAATGTTCCCATAACATGTGTGGAGATGTGCTTGTCTCCCTCATCCAGTGCTGTTCTAGCCAATCCAAAATCTGAAACTTTGGGTGTAAAATCATATTCCAATAAGATGTTGCTGGACTTGAAGTCCCTATGTATGACACATGGATTTGAATCTTCATGAAGATAAGCTAATCCCCTAGCTGCACCAAGTGCAATCTTCATTCGTGCATTCCAATCTAGTGGACTAGTTTCCTTGTCAGTGCCTGGGAAAATAGAGAAAATTCGAAAATCAGTATCTGAATAGAGATCATGTCATTTTGACTTCCAAAAGTCTTAGAAGAAATTCTTGAACTGTGGTTTTGGCATACCATGTAAGTGGGATTCCACACTTCCATTAGGGACAAGCTCATAGACTAGGCAGCGAGTCCTTTTCTCTATGCATATGCCTATCAATTTAACTAAATTTCTATGGTGCAGGCGGCTAAGCATCTCCACTTCGGCCAAGAACTCACGGCCACCACGCTGATCATCTCTTTTAAGAATCTTCACTGCTACATCCCTCCCATCTTTCAGAACTCCTTTGTAAACAAGTCCAAAGCCACCTTCTCCTAATATTCTTAAAGAATCAAAGTTATTTGTTGCTTTCTCTAAGTCATTCAAAGTAAAAATCTTAGCAGATCCTGTGTATGTTATTGTTCCAGAGTTGAAGGACAGTGATCTAGAACTTGGCATGTTCCCATGAGTCAGTGACGAGGCAGCCCCTGTTAAGTATAATTTTAGTTATATATTTACGGTGGACTCCACATAGTACCAAAAATTGAAAAACAAATAATCAGGAAGAAAAGTTACAAAGATTGAAAGAAGTGAAAAAAAACTGAATTGCATTATGAGTTAATAACCAAATGTCTGTGACATTTCAACTTCTGGATTGAAAAAGCTCCTTTAGTCATAAATAATTTGAAAATCCTATGGAAGTATTAGGTTACAGATCATGAAATACTATGCATGAAATTCTTTGTAAATGAATTGAACTCAAACTAATATCAGTCAAACCATGTTGTATAGAAAAATTCATTTACAAATGAGATCAATTTTTCTATTTTTACGATTCCAAACATGGGGTAATATAGTATTTGTAATCTAGGGATATTAATATGGTAAAAAACTGCTCAAGAAACGAACAGTTTTATGATACTTAAGATTATGCAAAACGTGAACTTTTGGACTAACCAGATGGTTTTGAAGAGGTTGAAATTAAAGCATCTGGAACATGTTCCCGTTCAATAGCACAGGAGCCGTATTTCAACAGACAAAGCCATCCAAGTCCAATGAATAGAACAAAAGCAGTAATTGATGACAGCACAATTATAATAGTCATTCTCCCACTGCTCCCTTCCTTTGTCTTCCTTGAGACATCTACTCCTAAAGGTTTCATCATCGTTCCATTGTTGTCGCGGCCAGGATATGGCCCATCATCTATACCAGAAACACTTGAGGGAGTTGAAGGCGGAGATGGTGGAAGACCTGCATGTGTTATCCAAAAATATAAATCTACATGCAGATATCTATTAATGATATCAAATACACTACAGAAATTTACTTTATAACGAAGAAGTTGCAAGAAACTTGGAATCAATGTATTACCTGGATAATGAACATCGAGTACTTCATAACCACCAAACTGCGATGCATGCGTGAGAATCTCCTTGTTCCAGAATTTCTTATATATTGAAAATGCTGTGATGTCATCAAATTTTACTCCCTTTGGTACCAAGTTTATGAGGACATCGGTTTTCTCTTGTTGCTGATTAGCTGCATCAGCTCCCACGATGCGAACTTGGCTATTGTTCAGCGAAAGGCCAGCAGCGATTTCCTCAGCTAGCTTTGAAACCAAAGGGAAAAACTTGGATATTGCAATGTTGATGAGGACTTTCACTTGAAGAGGCAGCACACAACCACAAGGTGATCCAGGAGGTGTATATGTCAAGGGCCCTGAGCAAGTCATAGGCAAGCAATCTACAGGTAGGAGGAACAACATCACATAGCCTTCTTGAGATGATTGAAAAAGAAGGAACAAGTGTAATTTAAATAATCTTAAGCTAATAAAGTTGCAAGGTTAAGTTCAAATCACCCTTATTTGGAGGTGGAGGTGGGAGAACAAAAGCATATGCTGGTGGTGGAGTCTTGATCTTCTTCAATGATGAGCCAAGAGGTGAAATTCTAGGTGAAGGAGAGGGCACTGATGAGCAAATGATATAATACAGTCAGCTGATAATAAAAAACTAAAGCACATGAAACAGATGCATAAATAAAAATTATAGACAAAAAATAACCATTTTATACCATTCAGGTGGCTTGACAGGACTGCTGGTGATGGTGCAGGTGCGTGTGCATGAAAATTCCGGCTCTTTGGTGAAGTGAAGGGAGGTTGTGATTTGAATACTGAAGGACCTATACTTTCAAGAGAATTTTACGGATGAAATGAAATTAATTTTGACATTTTAATGTCCAAACATGTAATAAGTTTGTTCAAGCTCTTTCAGTCACAGAATCAAACCTTCGTGGCTGTATGTAGGAGGCTGGATCGGGTAGGATGGCCCTGGAGTCGGGTTGCTGGACTTTCTTCTGGAATAGTAGTGCTTGTGATGAGATATTGGAGAATCCGCAGAACCATGTATCCATCTCTTTGCAGGAGCTTTGGGAATAGACATGGAAGGTGGAAGTGCAATATTTGCAGGAGCTCCGCAAGATGATTCGGAAGGAGGGTGTGCAATACTAAAATGGTTTCTGTCTCTGGAATGGTATAGATTGGAGCCTACAGATGGAAAATTAAATTTTAATTTAGGATAATATGGCCATGAACTACAAAGGAAGTTATCAACTATAAAAAGTTAATGTAAAATTCCCAGATGGCTTTAGTTTTGTATGGATTTAAGGATAGTTTTGAGGAGTTTCTTGACTTGACTTTCTAGTTTTGGGCAGCCAAAGCAGAAAGGAAAATGAAGAGGGGAGATGCATGCTAATGTTGTTCAAAAAGATACATTAAATCTATTTCACTAATTGCCTAAACCTTATTCATGACCTTCAACCAATTTTGAAGATGTAGCTAGTTATGTAGAAAGCTAAGTTACTCAGATTAACTGCACAGATTAATTTACCTGAAACTTTTTATTATCTCATTGATTTTGTACTACAGCAGTGGCCTGAAGGGATTTCATTTAAACCTTGTTACAGAAGTAACCAGGTTTTTTTTTTAAAAAAAAAAACCACATAAGGAAACATTTAAATTGATATTAGCACTGGCTCTCCAGCTATGGTACAAGCTGCACTTAATGCCAGTAGGCATGAGAAAACCAAAGCAGAAAAAATATCTGTTGAAGCCGTATTGGGGCATTCAGGTGTCTCAACATATTTATGCATCATTATAGTCTATTATATCTACCAAATAATGAAATTTGGGCTAGCCTGAAGAAATCAAAGATATATCAATGAGATGACTAAGCAGAAGAATTGATGTAGAAGTAAATTGATCATCAGACCTTGTTTGTGCAGCACGTGATGACAACCAATAATGTATGCATAGGGGTGAGTGGCACAGATAACTTTTTTTGGTACACTAGAGTTTTAAAGGTAATGAAGTTTGAACCTATGACTTCGCATATTACCTAAGTCCGTCACTAGGCTCTAGTCCAATCCAAGTAGCTTACTAGCAAATATACAAGCCAAGCTAAAAACATCTTGTCAGATTTCATTGACTAATATTTCTGAACATTACTTGCACCAATTATCAGATTCACTATAACTATCAACACTGTCCCATAGCATGCTGTCTAATCAATTGTCGCACATTGGACTTATTAAATACATTAACCAAAACTGATTATCTTTGCTTAGAATGCTAAATTTATACAGCTAACAATCTGAGATACTAGTATACCACCACCACAAAGTTTCTTTCTTAGGATCCCTGTTTTTATTAAGTATCTGATATAAGTAGCACCCAGAAGACAACAAACCAATTATCTATACCGATACCATGTGAAAAAAATTCACTTCAAATAATATTTCCTTCTACATAATTTGAAAACTTATTTAGTAAATTAAATATGATTGTCCTGCTATGTACCAACTGTGCAAAATAAATTAATAGAATCTGAATTTCTATTCTTTTTTTTTTCTGTAGTAATATTGATGTTTTGTTAAAAGCTACACAATAATGAAATTAAAGGGTTGATCACTTGATCTGTGTTTAAACAGCCAAAAAAAAAAAGAAAAAAAAAAGAACACAATCACTGTAAAGGAGAATGCTTACAGCTAGGCCAAATTTTGACTTGCAAGAACTGCATAGGTAGGAAGCTACTCAAAACTTAAACATCACATAAACACATACCCTCATACATTATGGACATGCAAATAGGTAAGATATGAACTATACATGTAACCATGTATAACCCTCAAATAGAAGTCTGTGATTACTCATTTTCACCAACAAAAGATCCCAAACAAAAAATCTGAACAATATTTCATTTTCATCAGTAGTTCATCTGCTACATTAATGGATCAAGCTTATGCATTGTAAAAACGAACTGAGAACAACTGAATTATGATCGTACATACCTTCATATTCATGAAGCTGCCGAGTACTGAAGACAAAATGTAGCTTAATTAGCAGCAAAATCAGCTGCAACCCCATTTCCTTCCAAAGGAGTTGCAGATCAAGTATGAAGATCTCTTACCCTTCACCATCAATCAAAGGACAACAAAAAATTGAAGGGAGTTTGGTGAAAGTAGCAGCATATGCTGAAGAAAAACTTGGATATCATATCACAGTAAATTACAGACATAGGAAAGTCTGCAATTAAAGCAGACACAAAAATGTCAACCAAAGTATTAAGACTGCATGGTAAGGGAGCAAGAGTGATTTTGGTACTAAAGACATGAGAATTTGAGACATGAGAGTTGGGATACAAGTGTTTTCATTGTTCTTTCACAAAAATCTAAGAACAGATGAAACCAAAAAGCACACTACCCCCCAAGTTTACTTTAAGCAGCAAAGCACAGTAATAACTCATCTATAAGAGAGTTGGTGGGGTTGGACTTGGACAAGTATGTGTCTGTGTGCTTGAGAGAAAGAGTCATACTTTTAGGCCTAAAAGTAAGAGAGCTATATTGAATTGAAACCTTAGTGCTTGACTTTCCTTTCAGTTCATCCAGGCAATGATTCAGCCACAGGCCACAGCATGATGGGATATTGGGATAAGATATCTTAGTTTGTTTTATATACAGTGTCAGTGTGAAAAGTTGAAGGTTGGTTTGCATTAAATTAAATTAAGGATTTTATTAATAATGTCTTTAAGGAAGTCATTAAGGAACCACTAGTGATCAAAACTTTAAAGTTTTTTAATGTATTAAATATATTTCAAATTTGAAAACAAAAAAATTTTCAAAAACAAATATTTTACTTATATTTTTAATCAAAATTCTTAGAATATTGGTTGAGAAAATTGTTTAGAATCAATGGTTAATCGGGTCTATGAAATTTCATATGTGAATTATTTTATTCTTTAAAACATGAAATTTGATTAATTAGTCTTTGGCTTTAAAATTGTGAATTATATTAATTATTGAAAACATAAATGATTTTTATCAACCCCTTAAACATACATCATCAAATCAAATTTATCTCTAAAAACAATAATTTTGACTTAAATTAACCTCTGCTATAAAATCTCAAATTAGTAATGTTTTAGGATTTGCCCATATGACGTTTAGCGTGATTCATGATCATAAAATCAAAAACTAATTAATTAAATTTTAAATTTTAAGAACCAAAATGACTCATACGTATAATTTTAAGGATAATACTGATAATTAACTCAATACTTTAAATATTTGTAGAACCCTTTGTCTAGTATCTATAGAATTTTGCTTTCTTACATCTTTGACTAAAAGAAAAAAGAAATATTACTACTCATAATTCTTAATGTTAGGTTAAATCACAATCAGACAAACTGTACTTTGGGTTTGAATTTAGAATTTTCTAAATCATTCAAAAGTCAAACATTACTGCCAATGTTTTCTAGCGATGATGTTATAATTATAATGCAATTGCAAATAACATCCGTTACTGGCAAATCCATACGCAACAACAATATTCAATAATTTCTATATAATTGAAATAATGAAGACTCATTTGTATGTATTGATGATGAGCCAACAATATATATATTGTTGAACGTTATGGAAATGATAATGACAAACTAGGGGTGGACGTAAATGAAATCACAAATCGATTAAATCAGCAGTATTTCAATGGTATCCGTTAAAATTATTGACATTGTTGCTTGCTTTTATTTGAAGTAATATACTATTTATTATTGTAGGACCGTCTACTGATTTTTATTGGATATTTTTTCAGCGAAGTGTTTATTTCCCTTAGAAACTGCAATAACTTTAAGTAGGATATGTTTCTAATCCAATGATATTTGTTCGAGATGTTGTTTACCTTACATATATAATATTTATTAACTAGGTATCCTGTTTAGGACGATATGATAGACATTGTGCCTGCAGTGCATTTATTCTTCAAGCACTTAACCAATTAGTGTGTTTCGTTCAAAAGTTGTAGAATTGATTATTTGGATGAAATCAATGATTCTTAAAATTGATTTCGAGGTAATTTTAATAAAAATTGAGTGAAAACATAAAAGCAACAAGTTTTCACCTTTACTAATAGAATTGGTTTTGTGATTGGATTCCAACTGAAACTAAACAAGCCCAAGAATACACAATATCAATTTCATTGTTTCAAAATCAACTTTGAAGTCTCTCAACAAGTTTTCAAACGCTCTTTATAACACCTAGTGTACTTAAAAATCAATCATCAATGAGTCAACTTATGTTAAGCTGAACTAATTTAAATGTTAGAAGATTTATAACATCTAGTGTCCTTAAAAATAAATAAATAATCTCAGACAACTTGATCGAGCTGCATGAAAAGTATTCTTCCATACACAAATGAGAAATATTTTTCTTTTTGAAAAAAATTTCTCCTCAATAAATAATCTATATTTTTTCTATTAATTGAAGTTAATTAAATAGCGCTAAACAATATGGTCCCTCCTCAAGGAAGCTCTCTGAGTTTCGAAACCCTCGACCTTCCAAATAAAACTTAGTCATAAGAACTTAACTCATTGTGATTGATATAACTATCAATTGGATTAAATAATCCCATATTAAAAAAAGAGATAACATCATATTAACAAAAGAGATTAAGACACTTAGTTAGGCAAAATCTATGCACACGGTGATTCATTTAATGAGGTGTCCCCAGCAAAGACAGGACTACTAGATTTGATTTAACATGCAGTGTCGGACTCGGTTTCTTGCTTTATTACTGTCCATGGCCATGTGAACAACGTTGTCGACTGTGACCAAAGCATGGCCACAGGGTACTGGGTAGCCACACAATATCATTCACAATTGTCGGTGATTTTGCTCAAGATTCATTTTTGGTACACTGCAATTTGAAAAATAACAAAACCATTGACTTAAATGAATGACAATTGATTCAAAATTTGGAAGAAGTAGTTTATCTTCTTGAACCACAGATTTTGTGCATTCTATCTCTAAAATTTTAAAATCATGTAAATTGACTTTTAATTCTTTTTTTAATATGCATTTTAACCCTTTTTTTTTATTAATGTTTTGTTTGTTATTAATGAAGGATAAGTGCACTACAACCCTGAAATTTAGGTAATGTACTACCTGATATCTTAAACTAAATATAACGTGTGATTTAATACCTTAAATTTTCTTAAAGTTATATTATTTTATTTGAATATTTAATAATAAATAAAAAAATTAATAGAATGATTAGTTTACATATTTTTAAAATTCTACATATAAGATGCACATGACATCTAGTTAAATGGGGGTAAAGTATACTGTGTCAAAGAAAAAAAATTTATTTATTTAAAGTCAATAACGTTGTCATACAATGCAGTGTAAGAATATCAAAACAAATTGTAATTATTTGAGAAAAATCCTATTTTGGTTCCATATAGTGTCAAATATAGGAAAAGGAAAATAGTAAATCCTTTTGTATACTATTGTCTATTTGTCCCGTTCCAACTCACCTTTTTTTTCCCTTAACTTCCCTCTGATATAATGATCTACGATCTGACGTTTGTTGAGTCAATAATTTGGTTACTAGTTAAACAAGAATATCAAAAAAGGTTAAAAAGTACAACGTTATACAAATAAGGAACAAAATTATTGATGAAAACCTTGGCTGTCATGTCAGTCAATGCCTCAAATGGTCTTTTTCCATAGAAGTGGGATGCTCACAACTGAAGTAAAACTGAAAATCAATTAAAAAAATCTAATCTAAAATAAATTATTTAATTATTTATTTTTTATTTTTTGAAAATTGATTGATTCGATTCAATTTTCGATTCTTGTTCCCAAAAGAAAATTGGACCAAGCCACAAAAACCCTTACATTGAGCTTTCCTCTTGTAAATTAACATACACGTAAAGCCCAACATAGTCCCTACCAATTTTCATGTCTATAATCCCTAGAGACAAAAATTGACAGTTTAGTTCCTACCATTTTTAATGCCAAACAAATTAGCTCCTGCATTAGATTTTCTACTAAATATACTATCACATGACTCCATCAAATAGTTGATATGATGCCTTTATTTTCAATTCTATCACTCAAGCCACTCTCTTTAATAAAACGACGTCATTTGTCAGATTTGGGATGATCTTACCGCTATTAATTAGAGCGACTATGATAACAAAATGTAAGATAACAGTGCCACATCAACCAATTAGACCAAGCTATAGTATTTAACGCAGAAATTTGATGGACGAACCCATTTGTCTAACATTTTCACATGACATTTATTTCAAGATATGTTTAATTATTCTCGAAAATAAGTAGTTGAAAATAATGTATTTTTATGTTTGTTACAAGTTTTATAAAAAAAAATTGAATATAAAATATTCCATGAAAAAAGATTTTCCTCTGATTTAATAAAATCAAATTCCCAAGATGATGGATAGATCAAAAAAATTCTCATGACTTGAGAATCATAATTATTAAACACAGTTACTAAACAATCTCTTAATTATTTGACTTTTTCTCTTTTTATAATTGTGTTAAGGACATTTTGAAAATTATGACATATATTCTCAAGAATATAAATTATAAAACAAAAAAAATTTAAATTTGTATCCGTAAATATTAACAAATAATATCAAGAATGTTTAATGCTAAATAAATAATTTTTTAAAGATATCCGAGAATAATATTTCCACTAATATCATTTCTAGAAATCACATTCCTAAAAATCTAATTTCAAACCTAAAAACAAACGCCCTCCCAACAAAAAGATTAGGGACTAAAGTATCATTTTCTTTCTTTAGGATTTATTAATCCAATGCAAAATGGACAAAGACCATTTTAAAAGTTTACCCTTGCTAATTGACGGTTTCATTGTGTTTTTCTTTACTCTCTTGGTGAGGGACAGCTTCGTTAAAAGCAGCAGCAAATTAACAAATCATAAACATTCTCCACCGCATATAATTTTGATTCTTGCAAAGTTTTATTTTCAGCGGTACCAACACGAGGTACATATATTAACAGGGACATAAAACACAATACAACATAGATATTGTTTGTTGGTAAAAATGTAAACTATACCCCAACACAGCATCCAAAATTTCAACTACCTCATTCACACCGAAATATAGCCATTTCCACCAGATGCCACCTTAATCCATATGAGTTGGTCTCTGATACAGCGGATGTTCCTATCTTCATCAACTGCGTTTATCTAACCAAACAATATCCGGCTTAAATCAGAGAAGACTTATCTAGCAAATATAGTATATGATGAATATCTATCTCCTCATTTTTCACTCGGGGTTTGTTTGGTTTATGTTTTTATGTTTTCTGTTTTTAAGATTTTTTTGAAGGAAATAGTGAAAATAAAAAATCAAAACAGAAAATCCTTAAAACAGAAAATGGAAGCAAGAAATAAAAATGTAAACCAAATAGACCGCTAGAAATTTCTCAAGAATAAATTTCAATATTAACTACCCCCTGAAACATTCTTCTCCTGATCCAAAGCTGCAATTCTTTGTCGAAATGAAAAAAGAAACCCAATGTGAATTGTGGTTTAGGACTACAACAATTGCAACTTCTAGCCCCTTATTAACAAAGAAGGTGGGTTTGGTTATGGGATAAAAATAAACCGTAAACTTTCATAAATGAGCTCTACGTGTAAATATATTCGTGGATCTCATCTATGAAAAATTTATCCTCATTTTTACTTCCACACCCCAACCAAACATAGCCAAAAAGACAGGACTAATTTCCACAAGGCATTAAAGCCATCCTACACATCATGCATGAACAGCAACCAAAATTCATGCAGGATTTTGGTAAGAAAAGACAACAAAACCTCGCTTGTTGAAAAAAACATTCTGCCATCCAATTCTCTCAATGTCCATTAAGGTAATATAGCTCAGCACAATAGTTGGCCACAACAACATGGTAGTGTTTTTTAGTGAAAGTAACCAAGAACTTGACCTCCAACATTCCTTTTAATGGCTTCTTCATGATCCAAAACACCATCAGGAGTTGTAATCACAACATAACCCCACTGCAGAGAGAAAGAGAACAGCATCATTATCCTCTTATTTCTTCTTTTTTTTTCTCCCCTTTAGAAACTCAGGTAAAACAACTAGAATATGATATTCTCACACAAACTGAACTTTCCACATTCCGAAACAACTAGTGAAACTGCTATAACTTCCTATGAGCATGGAGCATTAAGGCTTAAGCATTAACGAACCTGATGTGTTGGAAGAGTACGCAATCTGTAGGCTTCAATCTCCTTGGCCTTGATGTCTTGTCGGTACGTGAGGGCCTTACAATCGTTAATTCGGCCTTGCAGTTCAACTGTTATTCTCCCCACTCTATGTGGATCGTAGACTTCAAAGTTCTTGATATAGCCTATCAAGAGTTGCAACAAATTAGCAATACTTAACAGAAACCACTACAATACAAGAGAAATTTAGGCACAAGCACCTTTCAACCAATGAAAATGATCAAGGTAGGAGAACACATCCCACATACAGAAGAAATTCTGCTGCATATAATAACTCTTTTCTATTCTTTTTTGTTTTTTTTTTTTTTTGGGGGGGGGGGGGGGGAAGTAATGGAAGTCCTGCTTGAAATTCCAAACTTCCAATTTTTCAAGCAGGGCTTCCATTACTGATTTTTTTTTTTTTTTGTCATTGAAGTTATATGCATGCTTTGTTTTTATTCTTGAAAGTACAAAATTGAAAATTTAACCCCCGAAGTTGCAAAAGTGATTCAAATTAGTCATTTTGGTAATTCAAGTTAGTCCATATAAACATTACTCTAAGGACCATCTTGAATCACTTTTTACAATTTCAAAGACTAAATTGCTAATTTCTTAATTCAGGGACTAAAGTGAATTACACATTCAATTTCAAGGACCAAAGCTTTACTCAGCATTTTGTATGAATACACAGAGTGTAAAGCATGTACTTAATCAAATGAGGAAATTTAAAGTACAACGTGAATAGAGGGTAATCATCAAACAATGGAGAAGAAACGCGACTTAAATGCCCAACAAGTTAAAGAGGTTCCAAATCATCTGAAAAATATCACAAATTTAACAGAAAATTCAATCCCTAGAAATAAAACTAGGTGTAGGAGGAGGAGTAGAAAGGGAAAGTGAGAAATGAACCTCGGTGTTTCATGATTTGGAGAAAGGAAGAGATGACAGTGGAGATGGGCTTGAGCTCCACAGAAGCTTTCCCTCTTCTCTCAGCATTCACCATACTCCTCAACGCATCGTTTAGTATCCTCCTCCCCATCTTCTTCTTCTTCCCTCAAACAAAACACACAAATGCAGCCAAGGGTTCTATCAAACTCACAATTGTGGCTTTGAGTTCATCAAGTGAGGTAGTTAAGCAGAACAAAACCCTGGACCAAAAGACAAAGATGCCAATGTAGAATAACGCATCAGGCCAACAATATGTAATGTAGCATTCATGATCCACAAAAATTAACATATTAATTTAAAACAAAAAAAAGGTCTGCTACTCACTCATAACACAGGAAATGAAGAAAATCAAATCCGAAAGGCCTATCCTCTGAATAATATCTGGAACACAATACAACATGACCTTTGACATGTATTGTTACCTTCTCAACTTCTATCTGAAAATTAGGGGTAACTAACTAGCTTTGCAGGTGTTTATCTACTTCAACATTTTATCAGCAACCTAAAAGAATGGTATAAGAGGAACTAATCATTGGTATGCACAGTTAATAACCTTAATCAAAGAGAGAGAGAGAGGAAAAAAAAGAGTAAACCCCAATTTAACCCTGATAAAAAAGCATCAGACAAATTAGCCCCCTCAAAAAAAGAAATACACTTTATTGTTCATTGTCCCTCATGATTAAAATAAGGATAAATTGATCCCTAATAAGAACACATAGGTTCATCAGAATAATGAGAATAAACTAAATTGCCCTATATTTTAAACTTCAAAGCAGTAAAACTAAAAGGAAACAACCACCACACCAACCCCCAAAAAAAAAAAGGAAAAAAAAAAGTATTTAGCCATGTTATCTAAATCAAGCACACAGAAAAGGTCAAAATCCAAACACCTGATGAGGCCGCAGTTAAGGCGGCGCCGGTTTCGGAGAGACGCGGTGGGGTTGGGTCGCCGGCTACGGCGGTGTTGAGAGATTGGAGAGAGAGAGAGAGTGAGAAGTGTGAATGAATGAACAATTTTGAGGGTTCACTCACTGGGGGGTCCGCTGTCTGGGTTATGACTCGTGAGGCCGTGAATTGGGCCGCTGGCCCGCTTGGTTTGAGTTTGGTGCCTTTTTGGATCAGCCAAATTTAGCGTGTGTTTCTTGTCCCAAAAATATGAAGACATTTAGGGTGTCATTTGGGACCAAAATTAGGACAATTTGGGTGTTTTGGTATGAAGTTAAAAATAACGTGAAAATCATACCGGTATCGAACCATTGAGGACATTTATCGGTAAAATTGAAATACAATAAAATATATATATATATATATATATATATATAAAAACAAAGACTTATATTAAGTGATTAATATTATCATAATCAATACAAAATATCATTATTCATGTATCTACAGTAAACATTAGTACATGAACTCCGCATACTTTGAGCTAAAAATTAACTCACATGATCACAAGACAACTTCTCATTCCAGGAACACTGACAGCAACAATACAAACTAAAAGGCAAAAAATTTGACAGCAACAATACACTTGTTTTCTTTCCCTTTTGAAGCCAATACAAAGCAAGTAAGGTGCCCAATGACTAAAACTTATGACAACAGGAATGAAGATGTAACAACAAAGAGAAGAAGAGAGGCGGCAGTGAACCAGTGATTGAGAATCAGCGAACCACTAACCTGAGCTGGCGGCGAGGCGGCAGCGGCGAGGTGGCTCGGAGCAGCGCACGGATCAGAGGTGCGGAGCTGCGCGGACCAGAGGGCTGCGCGCGGAGAAGCTAGCAGGGGGCGGAGCAGCGCGCGGAGGAGCAGAGGGAGGGCGGAGCGGCGTGGAGTAGCGGGCGGAGGCGCTGAGCAGAGGCGGCGGAGCAGTGCTGTCTTGCCGGTTTGAGAAATGTTTGAGGCTTTGAGCTCTAGCTTTCTAAGTGAAGTGGAGTAATAACCCTAAAGTCCCAAGGTCCAAACGGCAGAGCGTATTGGCATTTCTCTTTTTTTTTTTTTCTTTTTTTAGTTAAGATAACCGAACAGGATACTTTTAAAAACTGAATTGGTTTATGGTGCTGAGTCCTCCGATTCCAACTTCTCGATTGGACCGGCCAAGTCCAATCTACTTCTCTTAACTATGATTTTTAGAGTAGACAAATTTTTATCATATTGTTTTTAATTTGACATTAATTTGGTCCTAACAATGTAATTATTTTGTTAGATATCTACTTTGATGTAATGACTAAATTGATGTCAAAATTGAAGAAAAAAAATGTTATGACTAAATTGATGTTGAAATTGAAAATTTTTTTTATTGACATGAAAATGTTAATATTAAATTAATGTAAAAAATTTTGTTATAATCAAATTAATGTTGAAAATGTTGTAGAATCAAATTGATGTCAAATTCAACATCTTAAGACCAAAGTGGCTATTTACTCAAATTTTTATGACATGGAGCTCATTTATGAGAAAAATTCCTATCATTTTTTCACTCTCCAATCAAAACATAGTCTGAAAGTAAAAAAAAAAATGGGGATAACATTTTTTTAAATAAGCTTTATGTATAATATTATGCATAACACTTATCTATGGAATTTTAACATTCATTTTACTCCCTAACCAAACATATCTTTAGAGTGACAAAATAGTGCCTCCAGTCCAAAGCAGGGAAAACCCAGAGAACATTTGCAAAGGAACTTATATTTATCTTATTCGAAAGAGATGAGCGAAGGCTTGAACCTGTAATTTGTCATGTGTAAAATCTCGTCTTCCTCCACCTAACTAACACTTTAGGGTTTCGTTTGAGTTTATTCTATTCTTCTATTATCCAACAACAACAATAATAAGCATATTAGCATATTAGTTTGCTAACGTTTGAGTTTGGCTTATTTAATCTATGGCTTAAGCAATGGGGCCAAAATATCTGCAAATTAATTAACAGACTAAAAAAATATTTGATCTGAATTTGTGTGGATTGCAAGGTGAACTCAACAACCTCTGATAAATCACGACTAGTATGCCCAACTTTAACCCCATTGATTAGTTTCAAAGTACAATTTTTGTTTTTTTTTTTCATTTTTTGCAATATCACGTAGCCAAAAGAAAGTGAATGAAGACAAAAAAAAAAAAGAAAAAGAAAAAGAAGATCATGTACCATAAATCTTCTAAAAAAAAAAAAGTGAAAACCTACTATTACAATACAGGATGTCAATCTAAGTTGTGGGTGAAGAATATACACTGAAACAATAAGTCATATTGCTCAAAGTGTGTGTGATTAGAATGCGTAATTTAATATGTCACATGTATAGAATCAATATTAGGCCACATGCATGTGTAATTCACTTTTCAACAACAAGGTTTATAAACCTTGAGTTAATAAACAAACTCCCCAGGCTAACTAGGCGAATGCTACAATGGAGTGATTGGTCAATGCTTTCCCTACAGTGGCCTAGGTGGAAGCATACGGTTGGGCCACGTCTCACAAGTTCAACTATGTCAATTACCTTTTGTAAATGTAGTTATACAAATTCAAAAACGTCGCTAAACATGAATGCAATCTCCACCCACCTCTTTGTGTCCCCCATATACTTCCAGTTACACCGCTTATAATTTTCAATGAAATTATTTTCTTTGTCGATCCAATCATTGAATCACAATTACCTGTCATAAAGATTATTTGTGTCAAACTTCATAAAAATTTAACATCAATAACAATGCAATCATATGGCTCTTATTTTTGTTCATTATATATATATATATATATATATTGTGTTGATTTTGATATATATAAAAATTATGCCAAAAATATTTAGATTAATTTGAAATTTTATGGATATATATATCACATGAATGCATATCAGAGTGAAAGTTTGAGAATTTTGGGTGATTTTAGTCTAGTTATGTTATGCCGTTCTTTAGAAGTCATTGTTGGAGGGAAGTGGTGTAGGGGAAGGAGATTTAGAGATGGATGGAGACTGCATTTATGTTTAGCCACATATTTTAATTCATTTCACGACATTTGCGAAACACGATTAAACGCAATTGAAATTGTGAGTCGTGGCACAACCATACACCTAGGCGACTATGGGGAAGCCATTGACTGACAACTCCATTATAGCATTTGTCGGCTAGCTAATTATATATGTTTCAATTCTTGAGGGTTGATGAGAGAGAGTTTATATTTTTGGACCAAATTGTCCTATCTAATCTTTTTAAGAAACTAAATCAAACGTTTACTTTTACTTTAATTACTTGAATTCCTTCTATTTTCTTTTTAACTTTTTTTATGTGAAGCAAAAAAATCATTGTAGATATTTCCACAAGCAATTATTACATACGCACCTTAATTGGAAAGGATTTGTTACCTGAACTATCTTACTCATAGTTGAGACTACTTTTGATGCGTTAATTGTTTTTGAATTTTACATTTTATATTATTCACTTATTTATTGCAAAATGATGTGTTATATGATGAGATTCATTTAATTATGAAAATTTCGAACTCAAAACAATTATTGAAAATAACATTGTAGCAATCTAGTGAGGCAAAGCAATATATATAGATATATGGAGAGAGATAGAACAATGAATTACCATTTCAATACCTTTGGATTCATTTCCAGCTAGCTCTTCAATGTCATAATTCTTGGGATGATCCTAAATTTTTTTTAGTTAAAGCTATAAGAAAAAAGATAAGAGATAAAGGGAGAAAATGGTAGCAAAGGAGCAAAGACTATGGCTTCAATCAGAACTCAAGTTTTAACCTTCACATCAAGTTCCAGTTGCTTATTTGCTTCTGACATTACTTCCAGGAAATCTTTAACCTTCCCTAAGATTGCATCAATGAACAAAAACTTATCTCAGGCCAAAGGTTGCAGCTCATTAGTATAATTTCATCTTCATAGCACTCTGCTCTATTCAAACAATAACTAGTTCAATGCATTTTTCAATGTCAATGTGGGGTAGTTCAACTGGTTAGGCCCTTCGCTCCTGCACGCCAGGGCTTGAATTCAATTTCAGGCAATGCGTTGGTAGGCGATCTGTAATTCCACCGTAAATCCTCGTTAAGGTTGGTGGTTTGCCCTGGCCTTACATGGGGACGAGTGTTCCTCTAATCTAAACATTTTTTTATCAAAAAAAAATTCTTACCAAACTATTAACTTGGTAGTGTAATTAACACCAAATTTAACAATGTAAAAACAGGGAATAAATCTCATTTCTTTCAACAATAATGTTTAATTTTTTTTTTACTCATAACTTCAACAAATTATTAAATTAAGAATGGCAAGCCAAAAACTGCAATTGTAAAACAACATAAATTCTTGTGAACAGGCAGAGAAAACCCAACCAAAATCATCATGCATGGATTGATAGAATAGATTTTTTGCAGCCAACGATTTAAGTTTCATTGTGTCTGTAATACCCCAAATATAGAATTTATTAGTATCTAAATTATCATTATCATTACTTATTTTTACTATTATTATTATTATATAAAACATACACGGGTTCAGAGTTGTTAACATTATTGTTGATATTATTATATTATATATGATTGGAATCATGTTATTAACAATAATATTATTATTATATTAATACTATTATTATATTATATAGAAGCAACCCATGCTGCACGAGGCTCATGGGATTGCATTATGAATATATATATATAGGTGCAATCACGTGTTGCACCATTGTTACATATTATAATCTATAAAAATATTATTTTATATATGTGTGCAATCATGCACTGCGCGGTTATCACATATCAGAATATATATATATATATATATAGAGAGAGAGAGAGAGAGCATGTTGCACGCTTTATATTTTAATATGATTATTGTTATGTATATATAAATGTTAGAATTCATCACTTGCAGCGTGAAAGCTTAGGAACTCAATCTAATCAGGTTGTGTGAAGTGTATCACCATGTGTGTACCTTGTCTCACTTGTGTTCTTATTTTATACTATTAGTATATTTTAGGCACATCATAATACTCCTAAATGTTTTTCTAATAACGTTAGCTACCGAAGGAATTTTCCTAGAAAGAGAAACATGATCTCTCTCAAATTAATCTCTTCCGGTAAGTGATCTTCACAGAATTTAGCCAATTCCTTCCTTTTTATCTAATTTGTAAATTTGGATACTGTCAGACATAGTTTTCTCTCAACATTTTTCCTCCTTACCATTTCAAACTCAGTTTGGGTAATAAACTCAATTTGTTTATATTTTTTTCTATATTGTTTGGTAGCTATTGGTGTCATTCCAGTTTCTCAGAGTCAAGTTATTAGTGGAAGCACATTCCCGACTACCAACAGTGAGTGGGTTTAAGCTCATGACCATACTTTTGGTCATTATTAGTATATTTCCATATTATATAAATTATTTATGAAATTTTAGAATGTTTTATGTCAAGAGAATATGCTATTATGAATTATGTCAATTTTAGAAATATTATTGCTTTTACAATTATCATGAAAATTAGTCATTTTAGAAAACTCATGGGACCATACTTGTTGTATGTATGATTTAGATTTATTTATCAGTTAGAAAGTATTACAAATCTCAATTTTGTATGAAATTATTACTATTAGTGTTTAGCCAATAAATAGTGAGAAACAGATCAGTGAGTTAACGGCTGCATGATTGATCGTTAACCTTGGTACCAAGTGGTCCGCTAGAGGACTAGCTCACCCACAGTAAGGAACCTAGTGAGGTGTCCATTTATGGGAACTAGTTAAAGTGCCCATCAGATTAGCCATTGGCTCAGATTAGCTATTCAGCTCAGATTTTTATTCCTGTTTCTCTACTAGTTATTGCCATGAATTCAGTTAATATATTATTGTATTACAGTCATATGTAATTATATATATAATATATTTCATATCAGCTGCATGTATAAGTTATGTATTTTGTTGATGTCCCATGTGGATTGTGAGTGAAGGCTCACTCACTGAGTTTTAATGAACTCACTCCTCTCTTTTTCTTCTCCTACAGATATAGCTACAGGTTCGGTTGTACCACAGGATCCTCCGCAGTAGTGCTACAATTTCCTTGGTGAGCTTCGCTTTAAAGTGGAGCTTATTGTCAATTATGTTAGTTTAGTAGTGCTCCAATAATTGTGTAGGCAGGATCCCGGACATGCATTATATTATTTTGTTTATTTTCAGAATTTCTGTTATTTGTTTAAGTATGTTTGGCTATGGCTCAAATTACGAATTTTATGTTCAGAATTTATGTTTTAAGAACCTTTTCAGATTGATGAAATCTAGTTAAAATTGAAATATTTTGAATATATATATTCAATTTATTTATGCATATTAATTAGTCATGTGATAAGAGGCTTCCGTGGGGATCCAATTCCTCACGTGCCGGTCACGCTCTGTAGAAGGGTCGTGGCAGTGTCACCAATATAATCTAAGGATTTAAGTTTTATTGTGTCACGATTCAATTTTCAAATATTAAATCAATTTTGAAATTATGATTAAGATCACGAAATGAAATAGTTTATATTTTCAAGAATTGCGTTAGCTCATGTTAACATGATGAAATATTTCAGTTTTATGAATTTTAATATTAAGTTTTAAACAGAAAAATTGATAATGATTTAGATGAAATTATGTTTTAAGCATGAAAATCACAATAATTCATGCATTTAATAAGTCATATTACCCAGAAAGCTTATATGGGCATCCAGTCCCTCACATGCCGGTCACATTCTTAAGTTGGGTTGTCACAATAATATAATAATATATAAACAATATACTATTTTTCTATAAATAAGTTCTAGATAAACACTTAAGAAATTGAAATTATTTTTAATCAATATGTGGTTTATTAATTTGCAATATTTCATTTTTGAATATTAATTTGTATCAGTAACAATATATTTAGTATTATTACTCATATTATATTTGAATAATTCATATATATTTTTGGTTGAAAGCATAATTCATATATTTTTTTCTTAGTCAAGAATGATTCTTTTTTTTTGGTCAACAGGATAATTCATATTTTGAAAATTAACAATGTTTGGACCATGGCCCAACTTGTGTAAGTACTTGGGCTTCGATTTCGTTTCTAGAAGAGCAAACATGGGAGGACAGCAAATATGGTAGAAGCAAATATGGGAGTAACGTTTGACGAAAAAAAGGACAAAAGAACGTTCCAGATTTTTTTGTTTTTGAAAAAAAAAAAAAAAAAGCAAGCAGCGAAAGGGCAAAGTTATATATATAATATACAAAAACCCTGCAAAGCCAAAACCCCTCTAAAGCCCTGTTTGTTTTGCAGTTGCTGTCAGTTCTTACTCTCTTCCTTTATCTCTCATTCACAATGCATAGGTTGGCCTCCAAACTTGCCTCCTCCATTGCTTCTTCCAACTCAAAGAACCTGGTATGAACAATTACTTCCCCACTTTTTTTTTATGGTTTGCGTTAATTGCAGTGTACCTTAGTGTTAATCGTTGATGCTCTATGTATTCTTTGGGACAGGTACTTGGTGGGCTTATTTCAAGAAGAAATTATGTGACCAAAGATATCAACTTTGGGGTTGGTGCTCGTGCTGCTATACTTCAGGGCGTCACTGAGGTTGCTGATGCTGTTAAAGTCACCATGGGACCCAAGGTATTCTTTAAATTATGGATCAAATTTGAGTTGTGTTGGAATTGGATGATTCAAGTTGAAAGAGAAAATTGACATTATGAAGAGTAACTTGTTTAATATTTTGTTTTTTGTTTTTTTCCTTGATTGGTTGAGTTAGGGTCGCAATGTGATTATTGAGAAGAGTCATGGGAAACCCAGGATCACAAAGGATGGTGTGACAGTGGCCAAGAGTATCAAATTCAAAGAAAAGGCCAAGAATGTTGGTGCTGATCTTGTTAAGCAGGTGGCCAAGGCTACCAACACTGCTGCTGGAGATGGTGATTATCTAATCTTCATTTTATATTTTGCTTTTCTTTGATAATATTGTTGTAGTATAAGCCATGCAAGAAGCTTTTCAGAAACCAGAAACAAAAATTGTTTCGATCTCGCGGCAATTGACAGTTTTATATTTAACACACCCTGCTACGCAATAGCTTGTTGGGGCTTTAAGTATGCACAGACATGCATTGGCCCGCCTTATCTTCTGCCAAAACTTAAAATTTGTTTAGAGGAACGGGGACAACGAGTATCAATCGCTGGACCATTTAGTTGTTGAGGCTCTGACACCGTCTTATTAGCCATTAGCCAACTATCCCTAAAGTATGAAGTGTTTGGTAGAAACACGTGAATGGTTTAAATATCACACAAGTTACTTGTTTTTGTTTATAAAGTATTCATAGATTCATAGTCAGGAACATCTTTTAGAAAAACATTTGGTGTGTGACTAGCTTAAGTGATCTGATAAAACTTATCGAGTGGAAGAATAAGTACTTATGAAGATTTTTTTTCGAATGGTTGCTCTCCTTCAATGATTGAATTTCTTAAAATATTTAAAACTATTAAGACAATTGAAAATACTCTTTTAAAATTATTTCTACGGTGTTGCTCAATCCATGTAGCTGATCCCACTTAGTGGGACAAGGCTTAGTTGTTGTTGTTGTTGGCCTCATACTGTCTGCCTCTATTTTCCCTCTGAAGGCCATGTATTCTTGGCTTTTGATGGTGTCAGATCTTACAAGTCAATGTTTCTTATCTTATTCCAGGTACAACTTGTGCAACTGTTTTGACTCAGGCAATACTCACAGAAGGATGCAAATCAATTGCTGCTGGTGTCAATGTCATGGATTTGCGTAATGGAATAAATAAGGCAGTTGATGCTGTAATTACTGATTTGAAAAGCAGAGCAGAATTGATAAGTACACCAGAAGAGATAACTCAGGTGCAGGGGATTCTGAAGAAAACTTCCCCCTTATGAATGAATTTTGATTAAGAAAATTGATTTCAAGTATAACACTGGTTTCCATCCGTCCTATCATTGATTTTTAGGAGCATAGACACTGAGTGACTTTGGCAGTGAACACTTACAATCTAAGAAGTATAGATACTTCAAAATAGTTGCTGTACCCGTATCTCATACGTATCGTATCAGATACGTTGTGGATACTTTTAGATACTTCTAGTTATAGTTTACAAGTTTTTACTTTAACTTTTTGAAGTTTTATACCAATATAAATGGAAGTTCTGTAACAATAAACAAATAAATGCATTTTATTATGCATATATAGGCCCATTGAGATCTTTTAAAAAAGATTTGATATTTTTTTAATAATCATATAATTAATTTATATAGTTTTTACTATATTTTATGAAATTGTATATATTTATTGTGTCGTATCTTGACATACTTGTATACTAATTTTTTTTTTCTTTCAAAAATACCATATTTTCACACCACATGCCATACAAGATACTTGTATCTATGTCTGTGCATCATATAGCTTACAATAGATTTATCTGATAAATATCTATAAATTGTTTAATTAAAATCAGTTTGTACTGCTAGCCATTAATTTCTTTTATTTGCCTAGTAGGTTGGAACAATATCTGCAAATGGGGAGCGTGACATTGGAGAATTGATTGCAAAGGCAATGGGGATGGTTGGAAAGGAAGGAGTCATTACTGTTGCTGTAAGCAATGTTGTCCATGTCTGTGAACTTATTATTTGACAATGTTTCAGTCCTGGTTATCTAAAATTTCCGAGCTTTCAGGATGGGAATACTTTGGACAATGAGTTGGAAGTTGTGGAAGGAATGAAGTTAGGCAGAGGCTACATTTCTCCTTATTTTATTACTGATCAGAAAAGCCAGAAATGCGTAAGTGCAGACTTATTCTTTTGTCACTAACATCTATGTCAAACATTCTCCAAAACTGATTGTGGATCTGTTTTGCAATAGATTTGCCTTTGGTAAGCATCCAATGGCAATATGCTTAAGGCCAAATATTTTCTTTTTCTAACTATTGGTATTAGTATTAGCATGTGTTTCAATGTCCCATTTGTCTGCTGTGAAATAAATGCCTCTAAAAATGAGGCCTTATTGCTGTTTATTGTACTATATAATGTGGTCATGTGGCAAGGATGCAAGTTTCCAGCTTATTGCTCTGAAGCCTAATTTCATTTTTCAGTGTACTATTTATTGTTTTTTCTTTCCATCTGTTCTTCATAGTTTCATGCTAAGCAATATAATCAATTAGTCACAAACATGAACTCGGTTATTCAGTTGTGCATGATGCACATCGTGTCAATTAAAAGCCTCTTTCAGCATGCTTAATTTTATCTGGTTTCAGCTTTATTTGTGATATTAATAACAGTAATTTCGATTTTGTTAGGAACTGGAGAACCCCTTAATCCTCATCCATGACAAGAAAATTTCAGACATGAATGCATTGTTGAAAATATTGGAGCTGGCAGTATCGGTCAGTAAGCTAATCTTGATGATGTGCTCATTTTCATTTGCATTTTGATCCTTCATTGTTTTGTTTGCTGTTTTAATGTTTATCAGAAAAAAAGACCACTCCTGGTTGTTGCAGAAGATGTTGAGAGTGATGCGTTGGCTATGCTTATACTCAACAAGCATCATGCGGGACTTAAGGTGATTGCATCTCCTCTTGGTTATTATATTTTGTTTCGTGGCCTTCTCTGTTGTTAGAGTTATTTCTTTGGGCTAACCTATTTACTGATGTATTATGCTGCCAGTGACTTGTTTTGCTTTCTTGTATTGCTTTCCTGCTTCTTAATCTTCTGTTTGTTTTCTTTCATCCTTTGTTGGGTAAAATGGGGATAAGCGGTCAGAAGTTAGATAGACCACTAAATAGCAATGGTGAGAGAACAATGTAATTTCTGATCTAACTAACTAGAGAAAACAAGGGCAATACTGTCCATCTACAATTAACTGCATAAGGGAAGTAATTTGAACTGTGCATTGTCAGTTTACTGTCATTTTCTTTGTGCTTTTTATATCCAAACACCATTGAAAGGGTTCTGAGATCCAATTACATCAAAATGGAAACTGTTGTTTTGAAAGGCACATAATCATAATTGAACGGATGCAATTATCTACTAAAGTTACGTAAAAGATTTATGTAGTTTAAATTTACCATTGAAAGGGTTCTGAGATCCTATTACATCAAAATGGAAACTGTTGTTTTGAAAGGCACATAATCATAATTGAACGGATGCAATTATCTACTAAAGTTACGTAAAAGATTTATGTAGTTTAAATTTACCATTTGTATAAGATTTTTTGGTTACTATAGGTAGATTTTTTAGCAATATCTTTCTAGTGTGTTTCTGGTGCCTTTTTTTATTACATAATCTTGTGCATGTTTCCCTTTTCTAGTTTAAGTGTTTGTTTAATGGAAGTTGTATTCATGGATTTGTAAGAAGTCATATGTGCTTACCCTTTATATTATCAGCCAGCTTTGAACTTGATTTTGTAAATACTTGTTTTCCACTTTCTTTATTTCAAGTTTCTTGTATTTTAGGTTTGTGCTGTAAAAGCTCCTGGTTTTGGGGATAATAGAAGAGCAAATCTAGATGATCTTGCAATTCTTACCGGAGGAGAGGTGATTATCTTCCACCATATTTTTCTCTCTCAGATACTGCTTATGGATTCCTGTTAGGGGGTCACTATTTTTCTGTTCATGGTCTAGCAGTTTGGACTACACCTAGTTGTATACTGTGGAAAAGTTTATGATGAGTTTTTGGAAACAGGTCATTACAGAAGATCGTGGTTTTACTCTTGACAAAGTACTGCCAGAAATGCTTGGCACTGCAAGAAGGGTATGTGGCTTGAACCGACATAAGCAATTTTTGGTTCTTCAAACTGTTGTATGTAGCTAATTTAATTCGCAACAGGTTACTGTTTCCATTGATGACACTATTGTTCTACACGGAGGTGGGGATAAGAAACTCATTGAAGAAAGATGTGAAGAGGTATCTTTTTCATTTTGTTTGAAGTATTAGATTTTTACTTGTACTCAATGCTTCCTTTTTTTTTTATTTCATTTTAATGTGTTGGCCATATAGCTGTGTGATTTTCTATATAACTTTTTCTTGCAGAACTAATTGTTCAAAGTGAATGAATTACTAGGTCCTTAACTTGAGCCTTACTTCTATATATGCGTTATTTAGCCTGCTGTTTTAACCCTATTCCCATGCAAATGCAACATGGCATGGCAATAGTGTTTTGTGATTTATTTCATTATAAATTCTCACAATCAGAATTATCATATTCATTCCGTTTAGAGTTTTATGCCTTTTGAAAAGTTTCTTCTTTTGCAACCATGTACATCAAGTGATGTCTGTTTTCAAAATTATGCATGAACTTTAAATAAAAGATGTTAATAATGTTCCATTGTTGTCTTTTGCCACTACTCATTTTAGATTGTTTCTCTGTACTTTATGATGTTTAGTACATGTATATTGTTTTGATTTTTGTAGCTCAGGACAGCCATGGAGAAGAGTTCTTCCACATTTGATAAAGAAAAGGCACAGGAACGCCTATCAAAACTATCTGGTGGTGTAGCTGTTTTCAAGGTTTGTCGCTCATCCTTGAAAATACTAGTTTGCGATGATTAATTCGTGTAAGTTTCCGCTCATGGAAGATGGAACCAAACATTTGCAGGTGGGAGGAGCTAGTGAGACAGAAGTTGGGGAACGGAAAGATAGGGTAACAGATGCTTTAAACGCCACCAGAGCAGCTGTGGAGGAGGGAATTGTTCCAGGTACTCTTTGCCCTTTTTTTTTTTCCCAAACACTGGATAAAAAAGTATGCAAAAGGAGCCAAGGGGCATGCGTTTCGTGTTGTTGTTCACATTCTTAAATTACTTGCTCATCCATTAATCTCAGAATGTTATTGGTTTACTCAGGGGGTGGAGTTGCTCTCTTGTATGCCACCAAAGTTTTGGAGAACCTCCCAACTCAAAATGAAGATGAGAAAAGAGGAGTACAGATTATTCAGAATGCACTTAAGGTTGCTGCTCCCTACTTTCTTTTTGTACAGAAATGGCCCCTTCCTCTTCTCCATTTTGACTGTTTTACTTCATCATTTTTCATCTTTCCTAACAATGCATATTACTTATCATAGGCACCAACTTTCACAATAGCTTCAAATGCTGGTTTTGATGGTGCTTTGGTTCAGAGCAAATTGTTGGAACAAGACAATCATAATTTCGGATTTGATGCTGCTAAAGGTTTGTAACCAGTGGAAATCTATGACATCACATCGAAATCCATTATGATTATTATTTGCCTCCTGTTATTATTTTTGTTACATTGGCTACTGTCCAAGATAATGTTAATCAGCTTCATGTTGGTCTGTTTGCTTGTTTTGGTTCATAACTTTATATAGTTCCAAACTACAACCTTTATTACTGGTTTGTAGTTTGTACCATGTGCTTTTTCTTGTCTATAACACTTGACATTTTTAAAAAAGAAATTTCTGAATAACTATACTCTTCTAAAACAGGTTGTTTGTTAGTTGTTTTTGGATGCTTTAGTTGATGCTTATGATGCTGCTTATTCTGCTAAAACAGGTGCCTATGTTGATATGGTAAAGGCTGGGATTGTAGACCCTCTTAAAGTTGTCAGAACAGCTTTGGTAGATGCTGCCAGGTAATACCATATCATCTTGTTGAATTTTTGTTGCATTGATGGAATAGTTATAGTTTTGCTGTATCCTCCTAAAACATCCTCTAACCATTCTCCTAAATGTTAAACAAGGAAAATATTGAATTCTTTTTATGTTCCCAAGATATTAAATGCATTTGCAAAGTAATAATCAGGCAGATTCATTAGGAGGTCATAGAATTATTCGAAATAATATGAAGAATTTAATTTTGATACAGTGATTTTGTAGAACTTTTTTTTTTTATAAAGTTATCGAATCATATATTGTCACATCAATAAAAACAAGTTTGATTTTCACCTAAGTACTTCATAAATCTTGCACATGGGAGAATTTAATTGGATGATAGTATAAAACTGTTTTATACTACCAGTGCATTTAACCATTCTAAAACCAGGTACATATTGAATGTTTTTTTATGTTCCCAAGATATTAAATGTATTTGTAAAGCATTGAGTATTTCCCTTGTTTAATAATTAGATGGATTCATTAGGAGCTTATAGAATTATTTAGAGTAATATTAAGAGTTTGATTTTGATACACTGATATTATAGAACTTTTTTACGTTGTTATCCAATTTACCTCATTACTTCAAAAGTCATAAACATGGGAGAATTTAATTGGATGATAGTATAAAACAAGTTTACATTGATAGTATATTTAAATTAAAATCGATAATATTATATATTAAACTACTTTGTTCTCCCGCAGTGTCTCATTGCTCCTGACAACAACAGAGGCAGCTGTAGTGGAAAGTCCCAATGACAAAAATAAACCTCCTAGCCGAGTGCCCGACATGGACGATTTGGACCTCTAACCTGCTTCTCCAAATGATCAAAGCAATTTTTGTGTACCATTATTTGAGTTCTTACATACCTTTTAGGTAAAGTTGCTGAAGTATAAATTGGTGGGGGGCCCCTTAGTATTTCAAATCATGCAACCTATGATTCACTATGGTTTATGGAAAATGGGGGTCTCACCCGAGTTATCTATGTATGGTTTGGACAAGA
Organism: Dalbergia cultrata; assembly: GCA_031216105.1. Taxonomy (NCBI): domain Eukaryota; kingdom Viridiplantae; phylum Streptophyta; class Magnoliopsida; order Fabales; family Fabaceae; genus Dalbergia; species Dalbergia cultrata. The sequence continues at coordinate 64,341,660 of CM062346.1, forward strand.
GGAAAACTTGTCACTCATTCTTTTAGGTGTCATTCATCCGATTTATGCACCAAAGTTCATATAACGAGTGCAAAAATTAACATACTTATGGTTCTGTTTGGTGTTAAGGTTTTCCTTTTAATAGTGATGCCATTTGTTTTGGTTGCCAGATTTCATTTGAGCAATGCTTGTTGGCTCGAAAACAAGTCATTAGTTCCTTCAATTGCTTTGCTGCCTGGTCCCGTTTATATTCAGTGATATGAGTAACTGCACTAATTTGTAAGTTACTGCCACTAATAAGGAAGTTAATATGGGTTGATTTAATTGTAAAATTAAGCTATAATCATATTGTTTATTTTATGGTGGGCTGAAAAAAAGTTTATTTAAAGAAGTATGACAATTTTTAATAACAGTCATAAAACGGAACATGAGAAAAAGAAAGAGGAGAAAAGGAAAAAAAAGAAAAAAGATTAGAACCAGCTCGACAAAAGTTGATTGGTTAGAGGCTTAGAGCCTCTCCAATGGGATGGGAAGAATCTCAGTTGTTAGTGGGTCTCATTTAATGGAACTGCTTAGTTTTTAAGTTCTACTAGAGTGCTTAATGGAATTGAACCAGTTTTACTTAGGACCACATTACTTTTCTCTCTTTTTTTTTTTTGGTGGATAAAAATTACTTTTCTTTTGTGCAATCACATTATCCTATTTGTATATTGGCAATGAAAACATAATAAATATGGTTAAAGTTAAGATTTGGTCTCTTTCGTTGGAGAAATATCTCAGTTTTTTAAAAGTTTCAATTGTTATAATGCATTAATTATATAGTTTTTTTTTTTCACGTCTGAGTCATAGTGTTTGATATGACACAAAGTAAAGCTGAAATTGAGATCCAAAATAGGGCTAATATTATAAATGCTCTAAATGCCCTATGTTCATTTCATTTTTGTTTAGTCACGGTCTAACTATATATTTGAGCCATTAAATCATGAATTGAAAGTTTTGCTGATTCAATCATTAATTCGTGTTTTAAAGCATTGCTTTCTCGTACAAAAAGAAGGATTTTATATGGCATTAGATAAGATTTTAAAAGTGATAGGTTTTTTTAGAAGAAAAAAAAATGTGAAGTATCCGATGCATTTATTATCTAAAACACCTAAAATTTGTGCTTTTGAAACATAAACCAATACTCTATAGCGAGAGCGATAAGAGTGTTGGTTAGATTATTAAGAAAAAAGAGAGACCAATAGAAAATTTAGGACGCAATTAATATGCAAGCTCTTTATTTAACGATTAAGCCCGTCTTTGCTAGGGGCAAAACACTACAATAGTACAATAGGAGTACAGCACCACAATAAAAAATAATTAAAAGATACAACAAGCAGAGAATAGATTATTATCCCACGGAAACAAGGTCTAAGAAACTGAAAGAGGTGCATGTCTCCCATTATATTCAGAAGGATTTACTAACAAGTGCCCTAAATCACTTGTTAAAGAATTAAGAGTGAATATTTTTCTCAAACATTCTATGCATCCAATCCGTTAAAAACTTAAAATATGGTTTTTCCAATATTAATGGTACATTTAGGGTCCCTTTGCTTTGCCTGTTTTCAGTTTTCAGTTTTAGTGAAGGAAAAACTGAGAAAACTGAAGAATTGAAACCAAACAGGAAAACTAGTTTTCAGTTTTCATTTCTTGTTTTCTATTAGTTTCCTATTTCTCATGATTTTGTGAAGAAAAATACTGAAAACTAAGGGACTATTTTGTTTGCTATTTTCAGTTTCTAGTTTTTAGTATTTTTATTTTTCAGTTTTTTTAGTTTTTCCTTCACAAAAACTAAAAATTGAAAATAACAAACTAAATAGGCCCTAATACATTTACTTCGATTTAGTTTTACTTTCGCTTTTTTGAATTTGTGAAGAAAAAACTGAAAACTGGAATTTGTAGTTTTTAAAATTTTCAGTTTTTCTTTAAAACTGGAAAATTGAAGATGAAAACTAGAAATTGAAAGCAAATAGCCCCTAAGTTTTATAGTTTTCACTGTTTCTTTCATAAAATTATGAAAAAACAGAAAACTAACCGAAAACAATAAATAAAAATGAAAAATTGTCCTTGACCAGTGACTCTAGACATTTGTTAGCAAACCCATATACCCTAATTCTTAGCACAACAAGCACAACAGCAGCAGGTGAAGCAGCATGAAGGCAGAGACGCACATGACCTAAAGCAACCCCAAACCCGTTCTCCAAGGCATGCAAGACTCAAAACAAACCCTCCTGGTAGCTTGACACAATTCAGAAACATTGAGTTGTTTTTGCGGCCGCATGTGTATCCACTAGAGTTAACACATCCTGTGATGCCTTGCTTGCCGCTGTTGCTGCTGGAGTAACAACTCATTATGGTTCTTACTACTTTTGTGTCACGACTTTGAGTTGAAAGCCCTTAATCAATTCAATGTTAATGCCTTAACAAATTTCCCTCATAGCTTGTGCTATATATATATAGTGTGTTGTGTGTATAATAATATTGGAGAAGGAATGAAGGATGGTCGTTTTGCATCTGATTCGCTAATTTTTTGACTCTGCTGGGTCATTAAATTTGCATCTGATTCGGATACACTATTGATGGTAATAAAATTAATAAGAAAAAAAAGGGTTAAAATATAGTTTTGGTCCTATATGCTTCGTTATCAATTTTGAATTTAGTCAATAAACAGAAAAATATTTTTATAACAATTCTTATACACGTTTTTTTTTTTGGTTTGAAATAAGTCTCTATCTATTCTAATAGTCTATCATTTGTTGGATTAGTTAATTAAGTAAGTAAAATAGTTAGATCATATTGGATTAATCGTGTCAGATGACTTAGTAAAATTATAACTCTAGCTGACACTTTTATTTGTTTGATTGATTATTATGTGATAAATGATATATTCCAATGGTAAGTAAAGAGACTTGTTTAAAAGATGAAATGTGTAGGAACTGTTTTAGGAAAAACAAAATCGTGTAAAAACTAAATTCAAAATCAGTAACGGGTACCAGTGTTATAGATCTTATTTATCTAACCAGTGTCACTGATACCACCGATGAATAGCCTAGCTAAGTAAAGGAAAACATTAGAATCAAGAACTGTTTGCATTTGTTATATAACCAATGCATTGGTACAAAGAGTAAAAAAGTGAAGGTTTGCATTGAAAAGATGGGTTTAATGTTTTCAAGGTATGAAATTTATTCCAAAACTTTGAAGCGTACCTTCCTGGCTTCCTTAACCAAAGTTTTGTAAAGGCTTTTATTACAAGAGTAATATTATACATTTATACTCATAGAGTGTGAGATATTGTGTCAATTCACACCCTATCCACTATTGGATGGGATCCAATCAAAGTAGAGTTCACACTCCACTCAATGATAGATGATATATGAGTTGACACGGTGTCACACACTTCACAAGTATAATTATCATTTCTCTTATTATAAAAAGAGAAGTAATAGTTGTACTCCTAAAGTGTGGGACACCGCGTCGAATTACACATTATCTACCTTGAAATAGTTGAAATAGGACGTAGACTCTACTTGAATGAGGTTCACGTTCCATTTAATGATAGATGAATTATGAGTCGGTACGATGTCCTATATTAATGAGTACAAATAACATTACTGTTATAAAAACTTACTACAAAATTTTAAAGTTTATTCTTTAACGTATTGTTTAACCAGTGGCCAACACTCATTGTATGGGCAATCTTGCTGCATCTAATTCCGTGTAAGATCACTATCTATTTATAAATAGTATGTAAGGTTGTTAGAAGATTCTAGTGTGGTTGTCGTGGAAAAAGTGTGTGAAAGGAAACCCGCTCTCTATTGTGGTAAACAGCTATATGAGTCGATTCTAAAAAATACTTCGGATAATTTAACAGATGAGGTCACACCGGTGAGATCACCACTCACCAAGGTAATGTGGTGACGTACAGTCTACTACGCCACTCTTTTTTTTTTATTCTTCTTCGTTTTTTATACATCTAAAATTTAGAGGTAATAGAGTTTGAATATAAATGATTTTATTGGCTATTTAAACTCCTAACCACTAGTTTAATTTTAGTGACTTGTTTTTTTTTTTTTTCCTTTTGAGTTGAGTATGAAACGCAATATTAGTATGAAAATTTGAATTTATGTACATCATATGTTGGTGATCTGACTTATGAAAAGTGTAATTAAACCATTTTTTTATTTGGCAAATAAAAATGTTGAAGTACTCTTGCTGCTAAAAATACTTCTTAGAATTGGCCTCTAATAAAAATAAATGTAAAAATATGCTTCTTTAATATCTATATCAATTATTATCATTTCAATACCAAAGTAACATCTTAGAATATCCTCTTTTTTCGTCTCATTAAAATCCTATGTTTGGACCCTGTTATAAAAAAATCTTACTAATTATCCAATCTCTCCCGATCCAAGTCTTAAGATATCCCATTAAAAATATTTCAAAAAGTGGTGCAATAATATTTTTAAGGGTTTTACTAGCTTGTTCTCTGGTTAAGGTTTATTGTCAATGGTGGAAACTTTTGATATTCCTATGTATTGAATGTATCAATAACTTAAAAACTTTATTTTTTCAATAAAAAATTTCTTCTTTGAAAATCTTAACAAATGCCCTTAGCAAAAACCTATTTTTAAAAAGAAATTGATCCAGCTAGACTTGTTAATTGCACAAATGTTCAAGCATCACTAATGATAGGGCTTTGCATATAGCCTTGTTATTACTTATTAGTGTAATTATGTTGAATGAGTGGATCTGCATCATATACTGTTTTATGTAATTCCTTGTTAAAATTGACACTTGAAAATTCTGAGCACCTAGGCATAGCTGCCTCGTTCTACCAATGAAAATTTTACCCAAAAAAAAAGAAAAGAAAATGAAGCAGAAGAGAAATCAAGCAATCAACACATTAGTCCTTGGTGATATTCTTCAACCTATATCATGCATGCCAGGGCTGTGCTAACAACCTTGCATAAACTTTGAAGTGAAATCATTTGTCACATGCCAATATCAAAATCATATGTTGTATTTTGTGTCCCTTACTTTTAATTGGGGTGGAGCCGTGAAAGTGTTTATTGTTCTAGATGTGCGAAAGCCAAAATCTCAATTTTCTTCAAGCAGTCTACTTGGGTGAAATGTAGTATGATCCACAAATTAATCCAAAGCTCGATAATCATATATAGCACATGATTCTCACAACTAAAGTCTCACAAAATTTTGACTCTTTTGCCTTATACTTGGCACAATTGTGAGAGCAAGTCGGTATACTATTATGGAAGTGGTCCTTGATGTAGTCTATATTGTATAATAATTCTTGTGCTTATGCAGTAAGCCAAAGCTTGGGGAACTTTCTGCTTCTTAATGCCAAACGTGCTTATTCTGTCCAAAGAAAAAAAAAAGCTACTTCTCATATAAGCTTATCTGCTCATTCCTCTTCTAGTGTGTTTGCTTTTGCTTAATTTTGCAAAATTGACTCTTGATGAACTGATTATGATAATTGAATTTATTTAAAATTGATTTTGAAGTAAAGTAACTTTATGTTTCTTCTGGAGGTGATTTTGATAAAATTGATAGCATTTGAATAATAGTTAAAATTTATTTTGAAGTAAAAGTGATATTCGATTTTTTCTTTTTCAACTATGGTAGCTAGAATCGATTAAAAATTGCATAATCGATTTTGGGCTTTTGCCTAACATACTCTTCATCTCATGGAATCAATTGCAGCCCCTTGTCACTATAAATCCAAACACACGCTTCATGAATCATGAATTAGACATATATCAAGGAGAGGGGATAGTATTTTTTTTTTATTAGAAGAAAGAAATAATTTAAAGGGGAAAAAAAAAGTCCTATGAGAGAAATGGTATAGCTATAGCCGCATCTAAGCATCGTTGCAAAAAATTTAAGCTCAAAGTAGAGTGAGAAAAATATTCTAATGACAACAAAATGATGCAAAAAAACATCTTCTACATTAATCTATATGCTAATTAAAATCTCAACTAGTACAGTTTGTGAGAGTAAACAAAGTTGCTGCACCTTTGAGATCATGGTCTTGTCTTGAGCTTGTTGCATGCAGTGATCAGACTCTGCTTTTATTACCGCGTCGTCTATCTTGAACAAAACTGCCTCATATCACTGCACATTGATTAAGTCAAGAACTCGATCATGTTAGAACATATGAAAATCATAATGAACTCCAGTCCAGTGCATATATATTTAATTATTTCTCTTTTTGTTGGAATTAATATTGCCTTTATAGATTCCAAAAATCACTTATTCCAACAATTTCCGATTAGATCAAAGTCTAGAACCTTTTCAACAATAACAGGAAAAGTTTTTCTTAATTATGAGCTAGGGCTAGCTGTAGAGATTGCTCGACATATCATTATGTCTGTCTTGCAGTAAACCATATGCACTAATTTACAGTTGAAAACCAGCTCAACATAATAAAAACTCGTAGCTGGAAAAGAGTTTAATTTTGATGTTGGCCAATCATTTGCTTCTTCTCTAACTTTTTAATAGTGGATGTGCGAGTTAACTATATTTATTGATGTGACAATATATATATGATTGGATAATAGTGTAAAACTCTTTTATAATTTGAGTGTATCAAAATTAAATCTTATAAATAAACAATGATTTATATGTTTCTATCCTTTGAAAATTAAATATGGTAAATTTTGGTTTTCTCAATTTTTTTAAAATTTTTTTTTATCTCTAATATGTTGTTTTAATTTGACAAAGTCAGATATTTTAAAAAAAATGATGTGTTGGACGGATGCAATTCTTGCATTGATGTCATTTCAGGCACTTTGAAATCTCAACGTTTGTGTGATCAAACTGAAAGCACAAATCTTTACGACAGTAAGAGCCAAGACAAAATAAAGGGGTTAATTAATTAAAGCAATGACACAAACCTGCAATGGACTAATTAATTGTTCGGGCTCAAATCCGAGATCATTATTTCTCTCACAGAAGCCATCTCAAGCATTGGCTTGTGATCATACTCATCACCAACACTGCCATTAGTACTGTTCTGTCCCTGCAATGACAATGAAGACAGAGAATTCTGCATTGCCCACATATTAACATGTTCTTGCAAAGGTGTATTATTGCTGTTATTGTTGCTGTTGCTGTTACTGTCATTCCCTTCTTGCACCATCATGTACTGATCATGCTGCTGCTGCAGCGGCGGCAAGTGCTGAATATAATGGTAATTTCCACCACCACCAACACCACCAGAAGAAGAAGAAGAAGAATTGTACAATGTCATAGGATCCGCATTCATAAGTACATGATCGTCACCGTTGACGTTGACAGTGACACCACCAACACCAACACCAACATTATTATTATTATTATTATTATTTGTCGTTGCACCGTAAACACTTTGATGAGCCTGCGCTCTAAAGATGGCGAGGTGTTGAAGGACGAGCTCAAGCTCGGCTCGGCAGTATTCGATCTGCGTCTGCAGGTCTTGAATGTAACGGTAACAACCGCCGACAGGGTCGTTGGCGCGCATGTCGGATTGGAAGATTATGCTGCGCATGGCCATGTCCATGTCGTGAGGATCAAGGCACTCGATGATCTTTGTGATGTTCCTCACGCCGAACAGCTTGTGCGCGTTGAGGAACTGCCTCTGCCGGTCGTGGGGGAAATAAGGAGCGAGGATGCAGTCAGAGGCGCACTTCCTGCGTCGGTACTTGCATGCAGCGCAAGCCTGGGTGGTGCTGTTTCCATTGTTTCTTGTTGAGATGTTAATGTTGTTGTTGTTGTTGTTGTTGTTGTTCATGGCTTTTTATGTGGGGGCAATAACACAGAGAAAAAAAGGGGTTGTGAGGATGAGATATCAGCTGCGTCTCCGGCGGGGAAGGTTTTCTGGGGCCTTATTTTTTCTCTCCCCTTATTTTCTGGGCTTTTTTTTGTTGAAGGGATCCAACAGGGAGGACAAAAAAATGGGAGATGGAGAGAAATGGGAGGAGAGACAGGTGAGTGTATATATATGCATGTCACATTATATTTAGAGAGAGAGAGAGAGAGAGAGAGAGAGAGATAGAGTGATCATAACAGATTCAATTGGGTGAAACGATACTTTTTGGACTGTGGAATAATGATGTGTATAGCTTGTTATTGGAAAATTACTAGTTTAGCATATGCACTCTTTTAACTTGTTATGTTTGGATTTGACACGTACTTAATACTAAAATAGAAGTGCAGTCATGGAAGATGGAGAGTAATGTTATTTATACATTTTTTAAGAGAGACGTGTAAATATCGATGAAATATTGATCAAGAGAAAAATTGGAATTCAATGTTAATTAATGTTTATGAGATATATATATCTTACGGTATTCTTTTAAAGATGTCTTAAAACATGGTAGAAGTATCATTTCTTGAGAATAAAACTATAAATATAGTGATGCTAGTGTTTCATGTCATTGAGTTGACCTTATTGTGTTTCATTGTTTTTGCATTTTAAAGACATGGGTATGTTATGTAGTGTGCATGTTGAGGGAGAAGGGGCATGGCATAGTATGGAAATGTGGGAAGCAGTCATAGGTGGTGTAATTTCCTAATTCCAAGGAGGAGTAATGCAGTTAAAAGCCAAGTCAAGACCTCAAGATAATTATTGGTGTTATATATATATATATATATATATATATTTATACAGTTAGAACAACAAAGAGCGATTCATTTGGAGGACGTTTATTAGAAAAGATAATGGCCAATGAGAGGTTGATTGTTTGTATTATATCAATGGCTGATATTTCACTTTAAAATAAATATGGAAAGCTGATTTAATTTGCGTCACATGTATATGACAGTATAACTAACTGGGTATATTACACTGAGTATATATTTACACGTACTTGACAGGCATAGTATAGATCCTATTTATGGTTATGCTTTCTTTTGCTTCAACAAATTCAACAATTTTTTTAGATACTAGTCGTATCTTGCATTTGAGTTTTAACAATCACTCAATTTAGTAAGGGAAAAGGAATTTATACAAGCTTTATAGAAACTATACATTTAAATCACACTTGCTCTCTTGAATCTACATGTTTGGGAATTTGGCTTTGTACTTATATAGTTATAATGATAATGAAAAAACATTGCAGTTCACATTGGCAACGAATTGAGTTCTTTCAGGTGAATAATATCATAATTGAGGAAGGCTCTTAACAGCATTGTTTGTGAAATCTGGTTCCACTTGAATAGTCAAACCATTAGATCATAACCAATCGACACTTTGACTGACGTGTTATTACTCATCCTAAATGATAATAACTATTAATAAGAATACAAATAGTAAAGGTTTTACCAAATATTTCGCATAAAACATTCGTTATGCAATTTATGTTCACAAATTTTCCCATCAAATTCCAAATTGTAATAATGTTCTAAAATCGATAGCCAACAAAAGATCTTATAGACCAAAAAAGATAAAGAATGGGCACTGCATATTGATGCCAATAAAAAAAGGTATTAAAAGCGTACTCGCAAAGTCAATAGGGGCGAAACCTGAAAGTTCTAACATGCTCGTGGATTAGAAGTTAGAAATAAATAACTTAATTGAAGTAAACGACAGACGGAGCAACTTACGCCAAAATTTATGAACAAACGTAATCTATTTTCAGTATTTTACCCCTAGTTTCTTTCTGTGTTGATCCCCAGTTCAATCGAAGGAAAAATATTTGATCACGATGTAGGTATTAACTTATAAGGCTAAATGCACTTTATCTTTCATTTTTTATTCATTTGGGTCTGGCAACAAAATTTACAGTCCTTAAGAACAAATATTTTTAGTCACACATAGTTTTAGATATGTTTAGTTCAAGGGTGAAAATGAAAATAATTTTTTTTATCAATGAACTCTATATATAAAATTATACATAAAACTTACTCATAAAAGTTTTCATCCATTCTTACCCTCCAACTAAACATAACTTATAGTCTTAATTAACGTGCTCTGAACATTGGAAAATTGCATCCCATGAAAGACATTCTGCAATTGGTCTAAATCAAAATTCAACTTAAAAACCACGAGTGGCAACTCTTAATCCGACATTATACATAAAAAATTACCTAGGTACAAAGCATGGAATAATCCTTTCATATCATCATTCATTTACATCACGCTCCCCCAGATTACCAAAGTTACTCTCTCTTCAATGCCCAGCCACTCCAACACAGGCACCCGAAGTCAATGGAAAGAAGATCAGTCATAACATTTAGCCGCCGATTTAAACAGGTCCTGAACTTGATTCATGGATATCGATGGAGCCAAATGATGACAAAAATCCGAGAGTTGAACAAAAATACTCATAAGAGGTTCTCTAGGGACTGATAAGTTTTAAAGAACACATCTAGGCAAGATATGCGAGATGAGTTTTATGGTGGACTTCTTATCTTTGGATTTATCATGAACCCTCTATTATTAGTCATTAAATCAAACAATCTATTAATAATAATAATCCAATAGCTAATAATAAGAGGCCTATGCTAGATTCACAAATTTGAGATACACCTTATAATTTACCAGATCTATAATATAAGATTCAAACTTGAGGTAAAAAAAGGCATCAAGTTTGGCAAATTATAAAGTGGATCTTAAATTTTTGAGTTCATCATTGACCTCTTATTATTAGCAGTTGAATGACTACTATTTTTATTGAATGATTTGATCTAATGACTAATAATAAAAGGTTCATAATGGATCCAAAAATAAGAGGTCCATCATAAAACCGGCTTTCATGGTTAACGAACAATAACACACAATGAGAAATGAGAATCAAATCAAAATCAACGAAGCTCCCAATCACGGCCACATTTCCTTTCAATTTCAAAAGGGAAAGGCAGATACATTTTCTCACAAACTAACTGTCAGCGAACGGTCCACCAAAAGTCTGTCATGGAATCACACCTTGATACCACCATTTAAGCCAAAATCATCATGGCCAGAATCCACTATGCCACGGCCGCCATTTAACAACACTATTTGTCAGAGCTCCTACAAATTACTTGCTATTGTGTGAGGATTAGGCGTTGTGTGATGATTAGCGGCCAGGAATCCAACAAAATGTAATATTGAGATCGATAAGCTTGACTCGAAAGCCATAAGTAGGATGTCCAGTGATGGTGGCACACAATATTAATGAAACTGCTAGTCAGCTATGCATCTTCTGTGGTTTGGAATTTAATGATAAGGAGGACCATAAACAAGCCTCACAACTTTCTTTCCATTAGCTATTTAGCAGGGTAAATAAAAACCAGTTTAGAAGTGGAGGGGAGAACGAAGGGGCGGGGGATTGAAAATAAAGGAATTGCCCAATCAATCAAAAGATACGAAAGCAGTGAAATCATGAGATATTCTCAAACAAGAAAGCAAATAGACAGATCAGACTCAAGTAACTCTGGCTTTCTCAAAGACACAATTCGAAGCTTATTAATTGATCAATCCCATCTTTAGCGTCTGAGTCTCTGATTCAATATTTTCAGTGGCCTTGTTTCCTAAAAGCTAACAAGTCCCTCACGCATGAAAAATGTCAATTATCTGACCCTGAGAATAAATGCAATTATGGTTCACAACACTACTCGAAATTGGATGAGAAACAGCATTCCCAGCTGAAAAGAAGAGGGGAAAAAAAACTAAATTCATCTAGACCTATACAAGTTCATCATTGAGTATATGCAGATAATAGAACATATATAGAGACATACCTCTTCTACAATTTATCAAGTGTCACCCAATTTTTGAATAAATACTTAGCATATCTGTTAATCTTAATTTTAAAGTAAAAAAGTGGTGATCCACATCAGATATATCATGGAAGCTACAATCGATTTAGAAATAAAACTCCATTTAAGGTTCCTTGCCCACCTGAAAAATAATAGACCATTACAGGTCAGACTTAACTAGCTCCTCCACAGATTTTCGGTAATTGGCAAACAAGTCTCTGTGAAAAAGGGGAAAACAAACACATGTATTTACTATTACGCATCTAGAAACTTAACAAAGACCAAACAGAGATATCTGGTATACAGACCTTCTCTGATTCAGCAATTGCTCACTTTCCTCTAGCTTCTTTCTCTGTCCCTCAACTGTCTGCATTCAGCATCCAGAAAGTCCTCACATCAGTCCAAAAATAATACCACTTTCATAACACTAGTTAAAGACCAAACTTTTTAATGTTTTGCAGACAATTGTATTGAGATGCCTAGCAGCACATGATCATTCTTCTTTCCAATGTCACTCAATCAAGATTTTGCCTGTCATTGCTACTCAAACTAACTAGTATGAATAAAAAAATCATTTAAAACAGCACGCGCGAGCGCGCACACACACACACACACTAATTGCATGTTTGGATTTCAGTTTGGGGTGGTTAGAATTGATTTTGCAACCCCAAAATTGATTCTAGGAATTTTTTATCTTGTTTGGTTGTCAAATATGAGAATCAATTCTTGCTTATAGAATTGATTCCGAGAGAAGTGAAAATTTCTTGCCTTTTGCCATCATCACTTTTAGAGGAATTACCAAATATAAATCACTTTACATTATAATCAATTCAAACAGAATCAATTATACCTAAAATCAATTATACAAACTGCAGAACCAAACACACTACCACAAGAATGCACTTATTTAGACAAAACAAAAGTAAAGTATTCGGTTTCTGCAGAGTGTTGAAGCTCAGAATTTGAATTTCAAGAGTTCAATTGACATGCCTATCTTATATAGAAACTATGTATTATGTATATACACGCAAAGCACAATTAAAAGAACATATTTCTAAAAAAATAACAGAAAATGGAGGGAACTGTTATATACCACAGCCTTGGAGCTAATTGAGCCAGAGATAGAGTTCAATAGCTGCTGGCACTTCTCGAAATGGCTGCTCAATTCAGTGATCTTCAACCACCAAACCCAAACAAAACTAACATAAGTAACCGTTCAAATAACCCCCCAAAAATAAGGAAAATTCAATCACAGGGATTGAAATTGAACAGAACAGTGAAAAGAGGGGGAGAAAATTTTCGTACCAATGCATCAGACTGCTGATCCGGAGTCCCATGTTCAACAACCTCAGCCAAATTCTCCACCAACTGTGCCCACAACAATAAGCAAAAAATCCCATTATTGCAAAATAACTACAATGCATGAGTACAGATACGAGTATTGAATACGATACATAAATCCAATAATTTTATGAAATGTAAAATACGAATACAATATATATATAAAATAAAAAGATTATATTTACAAATAATATTGAGTATTTATAATAATCTTAATCAAATATTTATAACAATTATCTTAGATTTGACATTTATGCTAAATAATAGGTAGAATAATATCTATAACGAATCCCCTTATTTTAGCTCAAAAGATTAGTCATAGACAAAAGAAGTCTAAGGCACCAGTAACAAAACTTTAGTGTTCATGCATCACAGCAAAATACAACAAGGTCGGCTAGATGAATCAAGCGATGTCATAAAACTCTATTATATATCATATTCATATTCAATCCATTGACATAACAATAACAATAATATTGTGGCAATTGAGAATAGGGTTTCAAAAGGGTTACATGTAAGAGGTGGTAGTGAGAGGCCAGAGATTGGTGAAGGTTCTGCTGTTGCTGCTGCTGCTGCTGTTGTTGTTGCTGCTGCTGCAGAAGACGCTGTTGTTGCTGTTGCTGTTGCTGTTGCTGCTGTTGTTGTTGCTGATAAAGCTGTTGTTGTTGTTGTTGTTGTTGTTGGAATTGAGGTTGCTGAAACGTCTGATTGAGAAACTGTTGCTGTTGTTGGATATAGAGAGGGTCCTGCGATTGGGATTGGGTTGGGGTGCCAGTGTTGTGGGTTGGGATCATTGTCCAGCTTCCTCCAGAAGAGTACTGATCCATTGGATTCGATCCGATTCTGTTATTTGCCCTTTCTCCTTTGCAATCGCAGATCAGAGTTCAAGCTCTTAACAATGCAATGGCCCCGTGCCCCCCTTTCTACGTTAACCTGCAAACACCATTGATGAGGATTAAAAAAAAAACAAAAAGACTCAAACTGATCATTAGCAAAAACACAGAACAAATAAGTGATCGAAATTCTGGAAAAGTAAATCTTTTTCATCTTAAATAGGATAAAATAAAAATGAAAAAATCGATTAATAGGTTAACCCTTAACTCCAACAAAATATTTGAAAAATAAACATGAAATTTGTGGTGTAGCTACTACCTGGGTGAAAGAACAAGAAGAACACGGAGGTTTTGATTAGGTAGATAGATACCGTTGGAGACGGAGGTGAGACCGCACTGCATAGGACTGTCTTCAAGACTGAATTGTCATTTTCTTCAATTCTTCCATGAATAAATTAGGTTCGAAGAATTTTCTTTGCCCCCCGGTTACAAAACGGCGTGGTTTCCAAGTTCTAACGTTAATTTTAGAGTTAATGATCAATTTAGTCCCTTACATTTTATGTGTGAGTCAATTTAGTCTTTGACTTTTAAAATGAATCAATTTGATCCCTCACATTTGCAATTGTGAGTCATTTTCGTCCTTCCATCAACATCTTTTAAAAGTGATCCCACACATGTGAGGAAAGTGACTCACAATCAGAACGCGAACCAAATCGATTCATTTTAAAACTCGCGAGTAAATCGACTCACGCGTAAATGTGAGTGACTGCCGAAGATTAACTCTTAATTTTAGGTTGAACTAGTGGAACTGGAACCTCATTTGAGATTTTTCGGAATTCTTCTAAATTTTAAAAATTCACTTACTTCTCTTAATTAATTCAAAACTACTACACCTACACCCTTACAATTATTTGTTTTTTAAAAAATTTATAATTATTTGTTTTAATTAATTCTAAAATTTTTAAGAGAAAATTATATTAACCTTTTCTCATAGTTAGTAAAATTTAACTTGTCTCCTCTTTATTTATAAAATTTATTTTTAAGGTCCTTAATTTTTTAAAATTATTATACCTACCTTTTTTGAGTTTGTGAAATCATTATAATGATATATCTTCTATTGTATAATAAATTGTACACTCAAAAAAAATTAATATCACTCGAATAAATAAAAAGAAATTAAGATAAATTACATAAAATCTCATAAATGATGAACATAATTTTCTTTTTCTTTTTTCATAAATCAAATCTCCATAGCAACGTATCGTTACAAAAAATTTAAAGACAACAAAAATATTAAACTACCTACGACTAGGACTTGTCCCCCTTTCTGCCCAAAGCATTTAAAGTTTTAGTTTGTCACAATAGGTTGCTGAGGAACTTGAAGACAATACCTTTTTAAGTGTAAGGATTTGATTAACAACATCGCCACTTGGTGTCTTGACTCACTTGGTTGTGTCTTCTCATCTTTTGCATTCTTGATAGGTTTCATTTTGTCTTTTGATTCTAGATTATCTAGTTAGTTCTCTTGAGTGTCTGTTAATATGATTGGACACTAATATAAATTTTTTTTATACTAATAATGCAGTAAAATTATTTTTAACTGTAATTATAATCAACTTAAAAAATTTCACATAATAATTATAATATAAGAACATAAATGAAATTATAAATGAAAAAAAAATAAAAGAATAACATAATTTTGAAGTTCAAAATCAGAAGAAAATATGGCACAATAATGATAATGGAAGAAATTTAACATTATAGAATAATATAAATAAATTAAACAAAATAACCATTATATTTATTTCAATATCTTTCATCAATTATTTTTTAGATATAAGAAATCTTTATGATTATTAATTTTTATTTTTATAAAATAACATTCAAGTTAACATTAATCATATTTTGATAACTATTTCTTAAATTCATTATGCCTGAAATTTGATTATCATAAATATCTACAAAATATTGTATATGTCTTAGTATAACATTAAAAAATTGGCTTTTCAATTCATATCTCATGGATATTAGTAGGCTTTTAGTTTTCAACCGTTGAAATTAAGTTTTTGATTTTCTATATTTTAATAAAATAAGTAAATGTGACACATAACATATTTTTAGTCATAAATAATTAAAATATAGTAGTCTTCTTAAATTTTATAAAAGTATTAGAAAAAATTTAGATAAATTATTCACTTTAATCATTTTTACATTAAAGATGAAAAAATATTATTTATACTCATAGAATAACTCTTAAAAATTATAGTAGGAAAAATTATTAATTTTAATGTCAAGTGGTTGTGGATTTCTGTTATGGCATTGAGTGAGTGATCCTTGTTTTCGATCCCAGTAATCCCTTTCTCTGGCGGAAGAATTCTCAGTTGTAATGCATTGTAACCAAAAAAAAATTAAAAAGAAAAAAGAAAGAAACGACGTCGTCGTTTTGCAGCATCCGCATAGCGCCCTCACCACACCCTAAACAACAGCAGACCTTATTTCTAGGTCCGAGGTACGAGGAACGAAGGAACAGAGATTCATTGCGTCGTTTCTCCTTCACTCTCTTCACATACCATTCCCTATCACCTCCCAAAGGTTTCACCTTTCACGTGGATTCACTTCCATTTCAATTTTCAGGTTTGATCATTATTCAATTTTGCTCCCCTTTTTTATATTTGAACTTGAACTTGCTGTAACAACTGTACATGCACAGAAATTTGCTCAATTTGAATTTCTTTTTGTGATGATTAACTTATTTTTTTAGGCTTAGAATGACAAGCATAGAAGTTTATGAATTTACTCTTGAAGAATTTGATCTGGATATGAGTTGGGGGAAAATTATTATTATTATTATTATTATTATAGTTTGTTATTTGCCTAGTTGATACTGTAAAGTGAAAACTAACTTGCTTAACTAGAGTTCCATGAACTTGCTTCCTTCCTATGTTTCATGCAAATTGGTATAGTGTCCCGCATGATATGAGTACGATGCGGAGTTACGGCATAAATTAAATTAAAAATATGTAAGATATGATTAGAAGTATCAATATATTTGATGTGATACGTATCCGATATAGATACACCGACTATTTTGAAGAATCCTGCAACTTGTTGTCAAATGAGATATTTAAAAAACAGAAAAAAATGACACAATTTATATTCATGACCAGACACATGCAATTTTGCATAGTTTTATGAAGAGGTATGAAAGTTATAATGCAATCTTTTCTCAGACAATGATTTCTGAAATTCTAGTCTAGTGATATATCTTGATTGCAGTACTTAGTGAAGAAATAGGGCAATCGAAAAAATGTATCTGCTTCCTTGGAATTGTAGGGATTATTTCACAAGCCAGTATGCGAATGATTTATTGACGTACATAGCTCATTAGACTGATGACTAGTTGGAGATATTGGAATTGGTAGAATATATATTTCATGATGTTGAAGCCTTTTAGCTTATGCCAAACGGTCCTTCAGTGCAAGAATGGAGAAATAACGGCTATCTTTCTGCCAAAGAGTCACAGTCGCTATGGACCATTGTTGTGATTTGAAACTGATTTTCATGATCTGATCTACCTTCAACACGAATTAGCTTGATTCTAGTTGCATTGAGGTTTAAAAGTTACATATAAAGTCTAGTGTAGACCATTTCACATTAGGTGATGAGGAGTGTCTTGATTGTGCTTTAGTTCCCTTTTCTATATATTATGACTATTGGTGGGCATCATTTCATGTAAACAAGTAGCTTTGGATCTTCTTCATTTGGTGGTTTATACTGTATAGGTTCCAGTTGATTACATTATTTCTCAAAGTTTCAATAGCGTTATAGAGATAAAGGTCTGCATACAGGATCAACATGGTTTTAGTGTTTGAAAGGGTTAAAGTGAAAAATAATTATATTGTACCATGCAGGTTCAACTGCTGCTGCAAGAAACTATTCTCAGGAACGGAGAGTCCACACCAACATCTGTGCTCTCAAATTAGACCCTTCTTTTGATCATTTTTGAAGGAAAATTATATGTTATGAATTATGATTGTTATCTCAATTGTAAAGTATATACTTCTGTGGTTGAACTTGCTCATGTGAATGGATGGAATACAATAATAGCTATGCATTGTCTCTCAGTGTGAGATTGTGTAAGAGACCATGTGCCACGAGGGGGGATAAAGATGTATAAAAGAAAGAAATATGGGGACATTTTAGACAATAGTAAGAATGGGCTGAGAATGAGCATTATAGCATCCACTCAGCAGCCTAAGAAACTTGCTGATTCTGTTTGCTGAGCGTATTAGCTAGTGGGGGAAAATTCTGGGAGGCAAGGATTCAGGGTATTGCTTGAAGAGCCTGAGTTGCTTAGTGCTTAGGAACCTTTTCCCTCTTTTTCTTGCACATTGTTATACTTTTTTCCTATACTCCCATAAGCTGTTGACGCTGATTTCAGCCTAGGAGTGTGAATAATACACATACCTCCATACATGTTTCTTTTTTCTGATGTGGTTTCTTTCAGATGAGTTACATGAACCATTCAGTGCTACTGAGGTATCAAAACCCATAATTTCAACAGAACCATTTATCAAATGGATGGAATAAGTTTTTAAACTGATATAAATGCTAGTCTTGTGTTAAGACCATTGCTTCTGAAAGGGCCAAGTCTTCTATAATTTCTTTTTTGTTTTTGGCCGCCCAATTTTCAGATCATACTGTGAGCTAAAACTAATCAAATTTGAAATGTTTGGTTAGAGTACATACTATCAAAAGTACAGTTCCACTGTTCCATAATTCTCTAATCGGCTATATTACTTCATGCATATCATTCTTTCTTATGATTGGTGAATACTATCGTTGCCCCTGGAAGTTGTTTTACCATAGTGGGTAATGCCAAACAAACTGTTGAGACAATGGTCATAAGTCCTCTATGATCTCCCAAGATGCAATTAGTAAGAGCAAGTGGTTCCTTTTGAGAGTCAAAATCAAATTTACCCATTTTGCATGTTGTTTGGTTTCCTGTTTCCTTTATTTTCAATGGATTTTGGATGGCAAAGTGAAATTGTCTCAAAGCAATATAGAGTTGCTTTTATGGTTAATTCTATGATTACTAGTGTGTTTGGAACCCCCCTAAACCTCAGTAAGCAGCATTAGAATTGATTCGTCCAAATTTTTCTCTTGTTTGGATTTAGGTTCTAAAACGTTTTCAAACCCACTTTTAATTTCAAACCAAGGTTTGGCTTGAAGTACTTCACGCAATTTCATCAAAATCACCTTCACTCAATTTCATCAAAATCACCTTTTAAAAGAATAATACTATACACAAACTTAGAAATCACTTGTAACTAAAATCAATTCTGACAAAATGAAATTTACCAAGAATCAAGTTTGCAAATGTAAAACCTAGCACACTCATATTCTGATTTGCTCTTTGCAGGTAGAATATGGCAGTAAAACCGACAGTTGCATTGAGGGCTATGCTTGTTGGAGGCGTAGCAGCATTTGCTAAAATAGCTGGTGCAATGAAGGCTGCAGGTGGTGCAAAAATGGGTGCGGCTGCAGCTGCCATGACCGCAGCAGCAACTGCAGCTGTGGCAGGATCAAAACAAGAGCAAAAAGATGCTTCTCAACAGTCTCCTAAATAATGTATCTTTTATTTGCTCTCTCTGTTTAATTTTTTTGGCCTGCTGTTTTTTGGTAAGATTATGTAGCTTAGTTGAATATTCCCTGAGTTTTATGGGAAGAGATAGTCCATTTGCGAATTATAATCTAGACAGATGGTGATGTAATAATAATTTCAAATCAATCTTAGATATGGAATCCGGAGTATTAGATGAAGCTTTCTGAGAAGAAGCTAAACTCTCAGCGGGGTAGTGTGTATTAACAGCATGTTTGGAAACTTGATGGAAGCACTTCAAAATCGATTCTAAGGGTGTAAAATCAATTTTACTCATTTTCAATCTTGTTTGGTTTTCAAATGTGATTCAGTCTCAGAATTGATTTTGGGTCCAAAATGAATTCTGGTAGATGTGAAAAACTATTGCTTTTGGGTTGTTACTCTTTAATTTTTATCAAAATCATTTTTCATATTAAATTGCTAAACATAAACCATTTTATCTCAATGTTAATTCTAATAAAATTGATTTTATGAAAGTTAATTTTGTTTAAAATCAATTCTACGAATATAGAATTAAATACACTTAGATTTTGTAAATTTGATTTGACAACGAAGTGACTTTGCAGTGAAGTGATTTTTTTTATTTTTGAACAATGATGTTAACTTTTTTCAAAATCTATAGTTGAAAAGATGTTACTTTATATTGAATGAAAGATTTAAAGATCACAAAATATGCACTCAGCCATAGTTTTTATGATTTTTTTTTAATAAATGAGAAGATAGTAAACACAATTCAATTGGGTAAATATTTACATTGTTCCTTGAAATTAAGAAATCAATTATTTAATT
Source organism: Dalbergia cultrata (assembly GCA_031216105.1). Lineage (NCBI taxonomy): Eukaryota > Viridiplantae > Streptophyta > Magnoliopsida > Fabales > Fabaceae > Dalbergia > Dalbergia cultrata. The sequence continues at coordinate 64,362,039 of CM062346.1, forward strand.
TTTGAAGTTGAAAAATATTATCCATGTTAATTGCGAGGTGACATCTATTACTTAACTTTAATTGAAAAATTGACGTGGCACGTTAAATGTCAATTGGTCATCCTATATTATGTGTTTTGGGGGTGGCGTTGGACTTGGTAGTTATAAAGATCAATTTGTCCATAAAAATATTTGTCTATAATTAATTTGAAAATTTAGTAAGTATTTTAAAAAGTGCACTTTTAGAAGTCACTCTTTTATATCTTTTCAATAAATAGTTTCAAGGGTAACCAAAAGAACCAATTAAAAAAAATTCACATGGTATGCCTGCAATTGGTGATGAATAGTCTGAGCACTCATTTCAATTTATGAAGCTTTATCACTGTAGAAACCAACACTATGAAGATGAAATAACGCATTAGGACAGAAAATCGAAAACTGGCATCCATGTGCATGTAGAGGAAATAGGAGGGGAAGAAAGTGATGGGGGCCTAGTCAAACAGAAAAGGCGACATTGATTTTGGCCAAAGGGAACAAAGGGAAGAAGAGAAGGAAGGAGAGGGGACATCTTTTTTAAGGCTGCTCTAAAACAGCTATTGAATTTTTGGGGCTTTTGCTCTTATAAAAAGTTATAGTAATACTATTTATAAAATAATATAAAAATTACTTTTAACAAACAAAAGTTATTAAAATAGTATTTGATAAATATGTTATAAAATATCTCTTAAACTATAAAATGATTACGATAGGTATAAATATATGTGGAAAGAAAATTTTTATTAAAATTTAAGAATTATATTATTATTTTTATATATTTTTGAATTTCAAAGAGCATAAGTTGCTCCCAAAAACATTTCATAAGTCACTCTCAAAAGAAACCAACTTTTTAGTTTATTAAATAAAAAATTTTAACTTATACATTAAGTGCAATTACCAAACTCACCCTTATTGTTCCACAACGACAAGTCAACTGGGCTTATAGCTCAATATATGTCCATCATAATATAAAGGAGAGAAAAAAAGCACATAACAAACAAAACCCCTTCAATCATTCTGGCAACTCACTCAGCTTTTAGAGGAACCAACCAAATATTGCTGTTGTTGCTTTGTGCTTCTAATTGAGATTTGCCAGGCAAAAAGCACCCCAACAAAGCACATCTGCTACCAATACAAACAGTAACAATTGAGGGATATTGGCCATGAGGTAGTGTGCTTTTTTTTTATTTGGGCTCTTCATGCTCTAGGTACTAGCCAGCTAGGTATAAGCTATAGCCCACCAGCCTCTTCCTTTTATTTTGTTTAGCTGTCTCTGCACCTTCGCTATCTCACACAAAGATATCAAAGTACTTAACATAAAAATGACAAACATGCAATTATGCCATATCCTTTATCTTCATGGTCAATCAATTACAAGGGAAAAATCATAAAAAAGTCCATTGCAAGAGAAATACTCACAAGATTCTAAGAATAATATTATTTTAATATTTAAATATAGATATTTATATAAGACACTTATTTTATTATTATTAGATGTGATAGATATATAGAAATACTAGAGATTACTATAATATCTAATAGTAATGGAGTGAGTGTTACACTTAGATACCCACTTTTAAGTGTTGGAATAATATTTTTATAATTCTAAAATTCTAGCTATAAATGCTCTATACTTAAACAATGAAGAGATATTTTAATTAGGAACTATGGGAAACTATTTTCAATTTTTATATTTTGATAAAATATCACTTAAATAATAGATATAAAGCACATCCGGTTAATAATTTAGAAACATACAAATATAAATATTTCTCCTTGTATAAAGGTAGAATGGATATATCACATGATATGAATGGTTTATTATAAGGGTTAAAGGAGTAAATCTGGATCATATAATTATACATGAATGATTATAATTAAAAATTAATTAATACAATTAAATACTCATATATTTATTTAAAAATATCATATAATTTTATATTTTAATATTAATTATTTATATAAGATATAATTGTCAAAATTCTCTTTTATCACTTTCTTAATAAATGACTGTTCTCGGGCGCAAAGAATATGATAGCACTATATGTATGCAATATGTTCAGAGATCACTGGCACTGTATATTGTTTCTTTTATCCTTTCCTTTTCATGTGTGTTTGATAAAGGCTCATTCATTGGGATTCAGAGGAATCTTTCGCTGCAGAGATGTTTTGCCTTTACAAAACCAATGAAACTAGAGGTGGCAATGCCACTTTCAACGCCTCCTTATTATATCAATATCAACCACCTACACCGACCTAATGCAGCTAAGCATAGGGCAGCGATAAAGTGCTATATATATATATTATTAGGAATATAAATAATATTTTTCTATTATAAACTTGCTACTTAAACACAAAGGTGTTTTTTTTTTTTTTTTTGGGGTGCAGCAGCTAAAGAAAAGGAGAAAAAAAGAAGGAATTATCTCAAACCAACAATCCATCCGAGTACAATTTTATAGCATCATCTGTAAGGAGGAGTCTATCTGACCCACACTTTTGAATGATGATTAGGCAATCCCATAAAGGCATGTAAGAAAGAATCACCCAAATGAGCTACTTATTAAACACACATGTCTTATAATTGAGTGGATCTAACTCAATTTTAAAAACTAACTCAAAAAATTAGAATTATCCAAGACTTAATTATAAAGGCTATCTAGATCTTATCTCTGAACGATGTGAGACTTTAATTAATAACGTTTAGTATATTACACTATACCTCAAATGATTAATCTCATATACATTTTAAATTAAAATTTAATATATTACTAGTGTAAAATTTTTATACTATCAATCAGTCATATATATATGAGTTTAATTTTGATATACTGATAGTGTAAAACTTTTTTACACTAATATTCAATCAAATCATCTTATTTACATGACTTTTAAAGTAATAAGTGTAAGACTTAATTATCTTTATTAATGTAACAATATATAGTTGGATAATTTTATAAGCGCATGAAAATTAAACTCTATATATAATAACTAAATAGCTAATTGTTTATTATTATATGTATATATTTTAAAAATCAAATACTTTTAATAAGTCAACAAATATCTAATTAAGTAATAATATAAAAGCTTTTATATTAATAATTTAAATTTACATCTTTTATTCCTTTAAAGCATATTAAATTTGTTTATGGATTAATCAACTTTCTAGATTTTTCCGGCAATTGTGCATGAGTTTTAATTTGTAGTTAAATTGTTTAGGATACTAGTGTGAAAATTTTATACAAATACACAGTAAATCTAACCTAGTGAAAGTCATTTTTCATTGTCACTTTTATTTCATTTTGCAAGTGTATATTTCTTCAATTAATCTTCAGAAGTGTATTCTTCGTTAGAGTTTTCATTTTGTTAGAAAGTCATTCTTCAGAAGTGTTTTCATTTTTTCTAATTAAGGCTTGATGGTTGTCATACCCTTCTCTGGTTCTCGTTGGCTTGGGCTATTGCATGGTACTCATGACACATAATATAGATCAAAATATGGCATGTTGAGTGTATGAGGGTGCCGTTGGACTCCTTTGTGTCCAAATTGAATTTTATTGATAAAAATGTTAACTTTATAAATGAAAAGCTCAGGTTTTTTTATTCTATCAAGTAGGTATTATCATTTTCAAAACAATAATTCAACATCCTTATGATGAATCCTCTAATTGTTGAACAAAAACAAATTAATGTTTTACTAATACATTTAGTGCATGTTTGGGAACTTGCGAAAGCAGTTTATATATATCTTTGATAAAATTACGAAAAGTGATCATAAAAATAAATAATTAAATAATTTTAAGCTGAAAAATATTTTACAATCATAAACAATTTTCAAAAGTTTTTATTATAAGAAAATTTTGAGATTATTTATAATTTTGACATTTTTATCAAATTAAATCTAATGATCAAGTATAATATAATATAACCAAATTATTTCCACGCTATTTTTAGTAATTTACTATAAAAGTAACCTTTTTATATAATCCAAACAAAACAAATTATCTTGAAATCACCTTTTTAGTTTAAGTGTCCAAATAATCAATTATCAAATAATCAATTATATAATTGTTATTGTTAAAATCATTTTAATCTTATAGTTTTCCAAACACATACTTAATATCTTGAAAACATAAAAAAAAAATTAATGTTTTCTTATTCAGCAATTAGAGGGATGATTAAAAAGATGTTCTATGAAAATATAGCAAAACTCTTTTATCCCAAGAATCCTATGCTTTATTATATGTGTACCCTACCCCATCCATGGCATATCCTTCATATGAAACTTTATTCCGAGCACATACACCGCCATACCTGTATATATTATTGTTGCCTCCAGAAACATGTCTGGCCAAAAGTTTTGTTGTTTTGTGTTCCTGTTTTTGTTTTGATGCTGTATTTGGGCATGTGGCCTTACTCAAATTATCAAATACATACGACTACTAGTTATTCTATCTCGTGCGTTACACGAAAGATATAAATTAAACATTATAAATAGTTAATATATTTTAATTTATTTACTTATGAAAGAATTACATTTTTATTGTTCTATTGAAGTATTTAATATTTTTATACAATAAAACATAAATATATATAAATACAGTTATATATTTTACAGCACAATGAGATTTACATTTAAAGTTCAAACATATCATTTAATTAAATTTTAATTCTTTTATGTACTTTAATTTAAGCTTTGTGTAAATAAATTAAATAAAGAAGTTATTATCTTTTGTTTGGTGAATATAAATGTTTAGATTAAGGGACAAATTCATTCCAATCTAGGATCATGGTATAACTCTAAACTCATTGAATACTTACAAAAATATTTATAGATCATCTACTGGTACTAGTAGGAAAAACTTGAGAATTAGATCTAATAAGTCATGACAATACAAAAAGCTATTTTCTTTATTTTAATATTTGTAAAAGAAATTTTTACAAAATCTTTTACAATTATCACTTTCTATTTTTAAAAAATAACATTAAACTCAATATTAATCATATTGTCATAATTTTTTCTTAAATTCATTGTGTTATCTTGTGTATGCTCATAAAATATTTCATACATCTTTTTGCAACACGAAAAATACAAATTGCATGATTATAACAGAAATTAAGAAAGATATAAACGAATAATATGGAAGGTCAAAATATGATATACAATATTAATATCACTTTAAAACAACTTAAGAGAAATGCCACATAAAAAAAATTATAATAAAAATAATAATTAATGAAATTATAAATAACAAATTAAAGAATAATATAATTTTAAAAAAATCCAAAAATTTAAATTTAAGAAGAAATGCCACATGACAATGATAGTAAAAGAATTTGAGTATTATAATATAAATAGATAGATAGTTTACCTATGAAAACTTTTATTTATTTGGGTATTTAATTCATCAGTTCAACTGATGAGGAAATAAATAAACTACATATGGTATAAATCGTCGTTAATAAATCCCAAAGAAGATGAAGAATATATATGTCACCCAAAGCAACTAAGCATTGATTAGCTGTAAAAGAATTCCAACGATTGCAAGATTGAATGTTCGTATTTGAAGAAACATGTATATGGTTTGAATTATTGCATTCATTATTCAATTTCTTACATGATGAAAAGACGTAAGAAATTGAATAATGAATGTTAAGAAATTTGTAATAAAATGATGATATTAAAAAAAATGTTAGACAATTAAAAATTTATTCAAGATTTTGTATTTAGATAATGATGTATATTTATTAGCTTTTAGATAAATTAATAGGTCATATAATTATCATGATTTCTAAAAAAAATTCTCTCTCTCTCGATATATATATATTTCTGGATGTCATGGTGTTATGCGGACTTTTCAAAAAGATATACTCAAATCCTAAACAAAGATTTTCTATTAAATTTAATTTTCATAAACACCTGTATTTTTTTGTTGAACAGAAAGTTAAACCCAACGACACGGAAGGATTTGACAGGATTAATACTTGGTTCAAAGCAAAACTCTGAATTTTCTATTCTTTCAATTCAATATTGCATAAACTAGCTAGGGCTAAATTTGATCTACGGATAACTCACATATCTTGTAATGAACTACTTTTTTTTTTGGATGATTTGCATTCAACTATCACGACTTCGCTTGCGTTTTCCTTGAGTCACTTACTTATCACCATTCACTAACCCTTGCTTTTAACCACTATCTCTTACTCGGATACCAATATCTTAGTTATAAACAATTATTATTTAAAAGTATTTATAAAACTAATTATGATTCAGTTTTCATTAAATTAATTTGAAAAAAATTGCAAAATAATGGTACTAGCTATTTTAAGTATAAGTAAAACGAAGACCATTTAACTAGTTTAAATGTTAAATCAGTTAGATTAAATTGATGGGTTTAATATATACCAAAAAAAAAATTTTTGACGTTTTAATATTCAAATATTAATAAGGTTTAAATATATTTTTAGTTGTTATAATGTAGTGAATTTTAGTTTTGGTTATATATATATATATATTGTTTTGATCCAATTTTAAAAAAAAAACATTTGGTTTTGGTCTTTGTTTATGTTAACTTAATTATTAAGTGCTGATATTTATAAGATAAAAAAAAATTCAAAAGGACTAGATTCAAATTTATAATATTTATAATGGTGATATATTCTTTTTTTTTTGGTTAATGGATAGAAATATATTCTTCAATATGTATAAGAAGAAAATTTAAAATAATAGAGACCAAAATCAAAATTATAAAAGAAATTTGGATTAAAAAAAAAAAGGAATCAATATGAACTTTCGGTTGTATATATATATATATAGTACGAATAACTTTGAAACTTTGATTCTATGAAAATAATATAATACATGGCGGTTTGCCGTCTAGTGAGTTTCTAACGTAAGTACATAAGGAATGAAAACATTATAGGGTCGATTCAGAAACGTCCTTCCCTTTGGGAAGATTTACAATGTCATAAACAAAAGTTAAATACAAAAAGTGAAAAAATAAAAGTAAAAACTATATCGATGAGTAAAGGAAAAATAATTTCATATATATATACACACACACACTACCTAACCTTGCCATGGCTTTTGAGACTGGTTTTGTTGGTCACTCATGCAGTTCCCAATCCCAGCAATGCTGAGAATGTCACTATGAGAGAGTGGCCTAAGACCTAAGAAATCTCTGGTCAACCCTTCGTTTCCGCCACCGTCACCGCCAGCGCCACCACCAAGATGGGTGGCGCTGCTTGTCTTTGAAAGGGTATTCTCATCATTTTTCTTGAAGTTACCATTATTTAGAATGCCACCAAAAGCATCCTCAAAGGTAGTCCCTTCAAACCCTCCAGAACCAGAAGAGAAAGAGTTCATCATCAAATCATAAAGAATTGACGAAGCATTGGCAGAAGAAGAAGAAGAAGAACAGAATGCAGCTTTGTTCTCAAATGGTGGTGCCAATAAGGCATGGCCAATTAAGCCTGTGATAGAAGTAGTAGTAGAGATATTTGTTGTAGTGCTTGTGGCCATCATAGGGTCTTGATCACGTGTGGACAAATTCAAACTGTTGCCAGCACGATCAGGAGACACGTGACCCTGGTGGTGGGGCCTAATCATGGCAATGGAGGAGGCATCGGTACTTTTGCTGCTCATGGTTGCACCCATCTGAGCTGCTTTCTGCAGCAAAGCTGTTGCTGACATGTGAGGGAAAGGTGCCACTGCAGCAGCAGCAGCAGTAGCATGGTAGGCTGGAATTGTGGGGCCAAGGCTAGGGTTAGGGTTTGGGGTACTCTTATGTAGAGACAAGTCATGTTGGCCCTGTTGGTCCAATCTTGTGGTGGTGGAGAAGATTGATGATGAGGAAGTGCTGTTTTGTGGGCCAAGCCATGGGGGTATTGTTTCTGGCCTAATGAGGTTGAAACATTGGTGGTGGTGCTGCTCTCTTTTCAATGGGAAGACATTGAAGTTATTCTTGTTATTATTGTTGTTGTCTTGGGGACTGAACTGGGTTTGGAGGTTTATGTTGTGATGATGGGATGATGATGATGATGATGGGTGTGAGGAAGAGAGAAGTGGGTCGTTGTTGCCTGTGATGGCTCTTGCATTCTCCTCTGCTAGTGCGTCACAGAAGGCTCTGTGGGTTACGAAGCTGTCCCTCCTGTGAGCCATAACCAGACACACACATAAAAACAAAAACAACACGTTACTGGAGTGCTATGACAGCCCAGAAAACATTCACACTCACACTCACTCTCTCTCATTTCCAATTTTTTTTTTTTCAGGGTAAAGTTTTACGTGTTCTTACGTTATGAAGCCAATGTGTTCAATATCTATTAATAAATGAGAAGTGTTATTTTATCATTCAAAAAGTGAATATCTAGTGAGATATTCACCTTATCACTATTTAATATGATAAATGAATAAGTTAAATGAAGATCATCAACACATCTAATAATGACAAAGTACGTGTCCCAATAAACACCAACTTTTTAGTTATTCAAATAATATTTTTATTAATAAAGTGATGTTTAAATAAAAGTAATACTCAAAATTAGATATTAATTAAAATATCATTTTATTATTAGAATGTACTTCCTTCCTTTTATAACATCTAATCTGTCATAAAATTATCTTTTAAAATACACACTTCACATTCCAAGAAAGTAGTTTCTTCATTTTAATAGTACCCTTAGTATTAATAACTACAATTAATAACCACTAGTGTATTAAAAAGGTTTGTTGAAGAATTCATAGGGATATATTAATTTATATATCATAATTTTATATGAAAGTACTCTATTATTATATCATTTATTAACTTTCCTAACATATGTGTTTGTCTAAATTTAACGGATATTTTACAAGAGTGGGATTATAAGAATTTTTCTTCTCTTAGAGGACTTAAAAGACGGGTACTCCATGTAGGTGGTGCATTATAAATTTGAGAATTTTTTTAATTGTTTAGGAGTAAGAGAAAGCATTATTTGTTTTATTTCATTTATTAATTTATACATCAGTTATTGTGTTAAAATGTAGAAAAAATAAAAAATAATAATAACATACAAAACCAATGTATCAATTATTAAATAATAGATTTATCTAACCAGTGCTCTCACGGCACTTATTAAGAATTTAAAAAGAGAAATATTTGCATTAGAAAAATGAGACTTTATGTTTTCAAAACTTTCAAGTCATAACAAAATTTTAAAATTTAATTTTTTAGTAATCTTAACCAGTGCCATGTCTTGGTCAGCAAAACCTATAAATAAAATAGAAAAAAATTTGTTTTCTCATATCCTGTATGCAACTAATCATTTCTCTAAAAAAATTTCCAAACCAAAATAAGGGTTTGGTTGGTTTGAGTTTTTAGTTTTTAGTTTTTATTTTTAATTTTTTATTTTTTAAATTTTGTGAAGAAAATACTGAAAATTTTAAAAACTTAAAGTTTCAGTTTTCATTTTCAATTTTTAATATTTCCTTTACAAAATTCTGAAAATTAAAAAATTAAAAACTGAAGCCAAACATGCCATGACTTTTTCTCTCTAAGGTGGGTTTATACTTTGTAGGAGACTTCCATATCATTGGAAGGAAATTCCGATCCCTTCGGTGTATTGCATCTTCTCCTATGTAAGAAGGGATAAGGAATTAATGTTAAAGTATTAATTTTGTAAATCCCCCATGAAAAAAAAAAGCTGAAATACTAATTCATAGATCTCAGTCAACCTCGGATTGAAAAATCCCATCCTCCATAAATGAGTGATGTCTGACTGTGGAATGTCTAAAACTGGAACTTGAAGTAGTAAATAATAAATCCCATTCAATTCATATTCCTAATGATTTTATTTTATTTAATGTTAGTTACCTTGAGAAAAGGGTTCCACAGTCACATCTGTACTCCCTTGTGCCGCAGGTCTTGGAGTGAGCTTTCCAATCTGATTGAACCGCATACCTCTTGGAGCACTTTTCACATTTCCACTTCTTCTCACCGTGCTTCCTGAAGAAGTGCTTCTTTATACCAGTTAAGTCCCCTAGTGCCCTTGAAGGTTCATGGTGCACACAAGTTGGTTCAGGGCACACATACACCTTTTTCTTCACCTCTTTGCTTGTTCTCTGCTTCAACTTCCATGGCAAATTGTGCCCTCTTCTGTGAAGCTGAAGATTCTGCTCCCTTTGAAACCCTTTGTTGCAGATCTCACAAATGAACCTGTTAGTGGTCAGAAGACTCTTTGGGGACAAGGCAATAATCTCAGCATCTGGGTCTGAACAACAAATAAATAAAAATATAATAAATAAAAAATACAATAAAAAGGAAAATTCATTGATTATAATTCTTAGTATGTGTTTGGTAGGAGATAAAAATGCGACAAAAAAAAAATCATGAATAAGACAAGTTTTATACATAAAATTATACAGAAAATTTATTTCTATAATTTGTTTGTTGTTTTTTCTTGGTATCAAACACACCCTTAAAACCAAGAAAATGACAGAGTCATCAAACATTCAAAGCAAAACAACAGATGAGGTTTATGGCTTTGAATATATGAAACCTGGGTTGCCAGGAAGGTTTCTCTTTTTCTTTGGTGGTTGAGTAGTAGTCTGCGTTGTTATTGGTGGAGCCAAGTATTGTTGTTGAGGGTAACTGGTGCCAGTTTCAGTTCTGTTGCCTGAAGAAACACTGTTAGCTTCATTTGATGGAGAAATCAAATTAGACATATTCTCCTCCACTACTACTTGCTGCTGCTTCTTTTGTTGTTGGTGGAACATCAAACCCTTCATCATCTTATATAATAATAGTTGTTGTAACAAGTTTTGTTTAAGCCTATGGTTATGTCTTGTATGTGACCATAGATCTTGGTTTTTCTCATATGTTGGAATAAGGTTTTCTGGGATCTAGAGGAGACAAACCTTGCCAAAAAATGAAAAGGCAAAAGGAGCTAGACTACACTAATACAGAGAGAGAGAGAGAGAGAGAGGAAAACAAGAGAACACAACCCAAGAAAATGGAATAAGTTTGAGGGAGTATTGTATAGTAGTGTCTCTCTCTTTGTATCTCTCTCTATGAAGGAAACAAGTGTTACTAGAAAAGTTTCACTGGTGGTTTGGCAGTAGTGAGCAAAGAGACAAGTTTTGGTTTTTGAAAGAGCAGAAGGAACAAGAGAGGAAGTGGAGTGGAAGCAGGAGGTGAAATGGGGTGTTGTAGCCGCAATATTCTGCGTTATTTCTCCTTCATGGTTAGAACTAGTAGAAAAACCATGCTTGATAAACACACCAAGAGAAAAATCCAAACTGTGGCCACACAAATATGAACAAAAATATAGACCCAGTTGCTTAAAAGTTTAAACTCAGAGAGAGAGAGAGAGAGAGAGGGAGAGGGGTGTGGATGAGAAGAGGGATTCCCTTGTGTGTACCTCAGCCGGTCCAAAATTACAAACACAAAAGGGGGAGAGATCTGTCTTTTCTTTTGTTCTCTCTCTTAATAAAGAAAAAAGAAAAAAAGAATGAGAAAAAAAAAGGTTTGTTATTTGTATGTAATTATTTGTTGTGTGTGAAATATCATATTGACTTATATCTTATTAACTATTATATATAGTGTGTGGATCTATTTAAGTACACAGGGTCCCGTCCCTCATTCAATAAAAGATAGAGTGTGAATTGATATTATGTTTAGTATACAATGAATATAAATAATTTTTTATAAATAACATTATTTGAATAATCAAGAGTTGAGATACTCACCCTAAATGTGATGATAACGTTTCGCTCATGCATCCATCATATCGAGTGATCATAAAATGAGTGGCCTAGTTGTAGAGCTACTCTCGGATGTGCAGATAGCAATTTTGCGAAGAGGAAAAAATAACATAAAACAAAAGAGGGGTGGGTGGAAGATACCTTGTTAATGTATTTTATGCTTAATCTTGCTTTTCAATAAAGTTTGAGTTTCTTTAATTTAGTTTTGATTGATTGCCCACTATTTGTCGGTTACAGTAATAGAAAAGTTTGATTTATATAAATATTATTGAAGGCTGGAATATATTTTTAGTTCTAATGAACACAATGAATCTTGATATATTTTTTATAGAAAAATTGGTTTTGATCTAATTTTTTTAGAATATTTTTTTATTCTCGTTGCATTAGGCTAAGAATGAAAATAGTGAATATATATTCTTAAATATTTACAAAGATCATTATTATAATAACAAATTATCAAAACAATTTTTTTCAAAAAAAATAGATCAATATTAAATTTTCTGGACCAAAACTAAACAAAAGGTACTATAGTTTTAGGGGTAAAAATATTATTTAAACTTTTCTAAAAATTATATATATATAGTACTACATAGTTATAGTACAAATTTAAATTCTTTTAATGAAAAATGGTGAGGTGGGAAAGTCTAAATTACGAGGGACCTGGATGGTAAACAGTATGATTTCTCTTTTTAAGAGAGCTTCTCAAATTTCGAACTTTCAATTTTATAGGTAAAATTTGTCCAAAACTTGACACAATTCCATTGACCTAACTCCTTTTGTATTCGGTATACTAATGATATATCAATTATCTTTTAAAACTTTTGTTCGACTTTTATACACCCTCTTTGCCTTTCCTTTCTACCGTAAAGTGCAAAAAAATATGGAAAAAGCAACCTTAAAAAGAGAGTATCATTTGAGCATGGAGAGATAAATGCACTCAAGTATGAGGGGGAAGAGAGAGAGAGAGAGGCTCAGTTCTATTATTTAACATGATGGCTACTAGACCCTTCTAGTTTTTCTCGGCTTTCTACAATCTATAGTAACATGATTGATTCATTGATTAAATTCTAACAAGCATGGCTAAAAGGTCTCTTCCTTAATATCTATTTTTTTAATACAGTTCAATAGTTGGATTCATTATCATTGTAACAATTGACTATTTAAAAAAGCTGAGATTTCTGACAAATTTTTCATGGCTCCTTTTAAATTAATAATAAACAAAGGAGTTTATCAAACGAAAAAAAAAATCATAAACAAAGATCTCGTTGGGCTATGGATCTAAGAAGGCAAAGTTGCCTAACACCCAAATCGTAAAAACTCTCTATCTTAGAATATTGATTGATATGTATATTGCAAGTGCGCACATTATTTCACAAAGTCACAAAATTAGAATTTAAATACAATATAATAGATAAATATACAAGAAAATTACATTCATCTTCTTTGAGGTTTAGTTTAATTATATTCATATATTTCTATTTTATAAAATATCATTGACCTTCTCTAAGTTTCATTAATATTACACTAATATCCTCTGTAGATATTGATTTGTTACTTTAAGTGATAAAAAAAAGTAACATATATATAATTATCAAATATAGAAGTATAATATTTTCACAATATTTAACATACTGATTGAATAAAATAAATTTTTATTACATAGAAATGAAATATATAATTATAATTTGTGATAAAAATGGTATTTTAGTAAATATATATCACATATTATTAAAATATTATAATTTTATTATTAACAATTATGTATCTATGTTTCATATGATCTTTTTTACCATTTAAATTAATGAATTAATATTTATAGGGAAGGTCAAACTTTGATGTGATAATCTAGGTGTTCTTTGTGCTCATAAACTAGATTTTAGGTGGTGTGGTCTATTGGTGCTTCCAGTTTATATTTATTAGGCTGGATTTTAGAACTAGGGTGTCTTATTTTTGTTTTCCCTTCTTTCGTATTTAATTTATATTGTTTATTCTTCCATTTATGAGTGATCGCTCCCAAAAGAGAGTGACACTAGAAATTATACTAGGTTATCAAGTAATAGAGTAAAATATAAGGTTATTGTATCCACAATGATAATTCAAATACTGATTCTAGTTAATTAGGTGATAAGTTAAACAATTGAAAAGAGATGAGATTAAAAAGAATTTAAAGGCTAAAGTGTTAAAATGATGTAATTGGGATATGAGAGTTGATGGGATAGAGTTCTAGAGTGATTTACTTCAACTATGTGTGAACAATATGCAACATAAACTCCAATATGCCTTGTTCAAATTCAATTAAATGATGGTAGGATCCCTATGTTTATTAAAAATCTTTCTCAAGATCATCTAATGCTGCTTAATTTGAGTTAAACACCTAATCTCTTAGCATTCTTAATTCCAACTAGAGTGATTTAGTTCTCATATTTAAATACCATATAAATCATGTTTGCCTATTTGTATGTGTCATTCAATTCATGACATTACATTATAGACATGACTCTTACTCGTTTTCTTAAATTTGTAATAACTATATTCCTAAATCGGTGATCAAGCAATTCAAGATAAATAAATACAAATGCAATGCTTATCATCAAATAAGAGCAAGACATAAATTCATTTATATATGCATAATATCAAACACATATGCTTCATAAATCACTCTTAGCAAGAGGGTGTAGTTATAAGTCATGAAAAATGAGACAAAAGCAACATAAAGGAAGGAGAGATGAGAACGAAAAAGCCATGAATGAACAAAGAAAAATACACAGAGTTGAAAAAAATCCCAAGAGAGGTCTCCTCCTCAAGTTCTTGAAGCTTCAATCCTCTTGTCCTTAATGCTCTAGCCTCCTCTTTCCCAATTTGGTGCTAATCTTCTAACAACTCCTCCCTATGCATTTTCCTAGGTTTTTGTGCTAATCATGAGCTGTCAAAATAAGTATAGAGGCCCAAACCACATGTTAGTTTCATGCACTCATGTTGTAGCATGGTTATGGCTACACTAAAGTGTAGTTTAAGTGAAATATCATAATTCTGACAGCAATCCATGTTGTAGCACGTTGGGTTTCCATGCTGTAATGTGGTTTTAGTTTCTAGATCCATGCTTCAGCGTGGATTTTTATACTCTATGATGGATTTCTGACACACCTTCAGTTCTAATCCTTGCTCCTTTAATTTGCACTCCTAACTCAGTTGCTTCCAACATATAATCATGCAAGAACTTGAACCAAAAGATATAAAAAGGAAACCAAGAAAACTATAACGAAGTATTAACAAGCTAAAATTTTCAAGAAAACTAAAGAAAAACATAACTCCTAAGAGAGTTATCACTAAGTGTCGAGCTTTCAATTAAATATCCAAAAAACAAAATTGACCTACTTCTAAATTATATTTCAAGTAGTAATATGCAAATAATATATATCAAAACCTAGCAAAAATAATGAACAAAATATATGAGAATCTATGTTCTTCAACGTTGTAAGAGCCACCATTCTTTGTTACTCCAATATCAAACCATTTTGTCTACTTTCTTGTCCTCCTCCATTCTATCTTTTCAATCTTACCAAGCCAGTATTTCCACCATAGTCATCTTTCTGCCACTCCTTTTACTTGCAGCAAATGTTGCAAGAGAGTTGTGTGCAAGGATGTTCTCAATAAAATTTGGATCAATTTTAACAAAAAAAGTAAATCCAATCTAAGTGACACATTTTATTAGGGTTTAGATCGAATCAATTGATCCATTTTTTATAAAATAAAATTTAACTTTAAAATATTACAAAACATAAGTAACTTAAATCAACAAAAATTAAAATAATAAATATTTTATATTTAGCAAATGTTATTTAAAACATAATGGTTCATAAAGAACAAAATTGTGTAACAAACTAAATTTATTATGATAAAAGTAAAATTCTAAATTAAAAAAATTTATATTCGCTTTGGATTGGATTTGAGTACAGATTTGAAAAAAAGTTAAATTTGAAATCTGATCCAATCCAAACTATTTCATAAAGCAATATTCAATCAAATCCAAATTTTTACGGTTTTGGTCAGTTATCGATTCAGATTGGATTAGTTTAGGATATTTGATTTCTTTTTTCTTTTGGGTCTGTTAGCATATTTGATTTGATTGGATTATACTTGACCGTCCCTAGTATTGTGCAACAACTTAATGTTGTAAGGAAGTTAAAAGGGAAAAGCCATCGATTTTATTTTATTTTAGGGATAAATACATTTTACCCCCTGAATTTTAGGTCATGTGTAGTTTATTTCCTGACTTTTTAAACTATGCATCGTGACACCCTGAATTTTCAAAACTGTGCAAAATACCCCTTAGTATAATTTTGGCAACTAATAAAAGTAAGATTTATATGCATTTAATCCCCCTAAAGTTTTTAATTTGTGCAACTCGATACCTTGTTCGTGAATAATATGTGCAATTAACTCCCTTGACTATTTTATTGTGTGCAACTTGACACCTTACTATGACTTAAATTTTTAGGGGATTTTTTAGCACAGTTTGAAAAGTTCAATGTATCATAATGCACTGTTTGAAAAATATGGGGTTTTTTTTACACAATTTAAAAAGTTTAGGGTGTCGTAATGCATATTTTGAAAAGTCAGGGTTTAAATTGCACATAACCTAAAATTCAGGAAAGTATGTAAAATGCATTTAACCTTTTATTTTATTTTTCATGGGAGGGGAAAATGTGTAATTATTATTAGGGGTACGTATAAGTAGATCGAACCAATTCGATAAATCCGATAAATTCAAACCAATTCGATTAGATTGGTTTGGTTCAAATCAGGTCATTGGGTCAATTGGTTCGGATACAATTAGAATCAATCACATATTGATTCAGCCATCGAATTTGCATCATTTAATCTAAAATCCAACCCAAACCAATCTTAATAATAATATTATTGTTATTGTTGTTGCTGTTATTAATTACTAACTATAGCATTTATTACTCATATTTGTTATGCATTTACCATTTAGTGTCATTAATATGCAATTTGAGACCCAAGCAAATATCACCTCATTATCATTGTAAACTTATACTATATTAGAATATACCATCTAAACATATGAGAATTTACTTACATAAAACTTTGATATTTTAAATTTAGAGTATTTTTATTGAATTTTTGGGTAAAAATTGAAAAAAAAAAGGTAAATCCAATGACCAATCCAAACCAACATGAAGTTTATCAGATTGGTTTGGTTTTATCAGATCGGTTTGGTTTGAGTTTTGCAAACTAAAATCATAAATTTGAACCAATTAGAGAGTGATTAGTTCAAATTCATTTTTTTTCTCAAATCCAATCTAATCAACCAACCCATTTACATCCCTAATTATTATATCTCAAGTGACACAATTTTATATTAGTGTCCTTCTTCACATTTAACAATGAGAGTTTTTAAAATAACAGTGACAACAAAGACAAAAAGTTAATAAATTCAAACACCAAAAGTATAGATTCTCTTTTGTTATATTGTATAGATATTAAATTCTGATGATGCATTCTTTAGAGTATAAAATTGAAAATGTTATTGTAAATGCATACTTTCATATTCTAACATGCACTTTCAACAAACATGAGTACCAGCTAGGGATATGTAAAGTATTGTCAATTACTATTGGCAAGTTGTAAGATGCCGCAGTGATCAAGAAATTGAAAGTTATAGTATAGTTTTGGATAACTTGTAGAACTACATCTTTTTTCCCCATTTGTTAAGCTTTCGATGAGGTTGTGGTCCTTGCACAATGCATGAGGCTTAAAAAAATTGGCAATTAAAGAACATTTTCATTTTGTCATGGTATTGTTTTATCCTTCAATGATTTGAGCTTTTGAAAATTTGATCTTGCACGGCCCAAGTCTCAGTATGCCCTCCCAGGTCATCCGGAACATTAAAATAGTATTTGCTGAGCCACATTTTGGAGGCTGTTCCAGTGAATGCAATGGTATATATTAGGACTGTCTAAAGGATGAGTTGGCCAAACCTAAACGCGACCCGCTCTTTATATCAAATAATTTTTTAAATTCCGAATTGAACCATAAATAGTCCAATTAATGACTGGGTCGACTTGAGTTAACCAAACATTCAAATGACATATGAAAATTTGGATATTATACGTGATAAAGTTATAAAGTTTTTCAAGTAAAAAATGAAATTTGGATAATATTTTACAATATATATTTCAACACAAATTATATTAACATAAAAATAATTTCTAGTTAAGTAAAATTTAATTTGTATATATATATATATATATGTTGTTTTTGGCCAGATAAATTAAAAGGGAAGCAGCGAAAAAAAAAGATAAATTAAAACGGAGAGAATATAATCTATCTCAAATATTAGGGAATCAATATATATATATATGTTGTTTTTGGCCAGATAAATTAAAAGGGAAGCAGCGAAAAAAAAAGAAGATAAATTAAAACGGAGAGAATATAATCTATCTCAAATATTAGGGAATCACTTCCAAGTTCCAAGCAGCAGAAGATGAAGAGAATTATTGGTCAATAAACTAAATCTCCAACTTTATTATAAATTAAGACCAATAAATATCTGCCTGACTTTCTGGGTGCTGCGATCTTGTTTCATTCTTTGATTGTTGGAATCAGAAAATAGGGCAAATTGCAGTCAGGTCACGTGGTACGAATACAAAATATCTGCATCTGATAACAAACATGCGGTGTCAATTTATCCACGCATATACGTGTTAGTGCTGTGTTCAGTGTTTTAATTAGTTTATTATTAGACTAAAATCCGAAGTCCATCTTTCAAATTTATAACGAGGGATAAATTAATTATTTAAATTTAAAAAATTTTATATTAATTTTTTAAGTTTTATAAAAAAGAATAAATTAGTTCATCCATTAAATTATTATATGAAATGTTAATAGAAATATCTATGTATTCTGTTAATTTACTTACATGTATTACTAATTTTTACAATGAATTATAACTTGTCTCATTCCTTTATTTGGCAAAAAAAGTTAAAATCTGTCTTATCAGTAAATAGCTATGGTGAAATAGCAAATGGAAAAAAAAGATTTAAATGACTTTATTTATCGGAGTGAGACAAGTTAGAATCCACCATAAAAATTAATAGTATATGTAAACAAGTTAATAGTAAGCATAAATAAGTTAATAGGACATAATTTATACGATAATTTTTCAGAGGGACTAGTCTGTCCTCTTTTATAAAATTTGAGGGACTAATATAAGATTTTCTAAATCTGAGGGATTAATTTGCCCCCATTATAAATTTGAGGGACTGATTTGAGATTTTAATCTTATTAATATTAATGATGCATTATATACTATCATGTTCTCTAATAAGTATTTATCTTCACATATGTACACAAATTAAGAAAATAATTAAATAAATTTAAAATTAGATAAATTTAAATATATTTTACAACACCATTCTTATCATCTACTTAACACTCTTTCTTATATTTAATCTATCCACTAACTCTATCTTTTTTATAAGGGTATTAAGGGAGAAAAATAATTAATATTATCTTAAATTTTTAAAAGGACATAAAATGGTCAAAAAATAAAATTTTATAGGCAGACAATTATTAGAAAATGAAGATAATAATTAATAACTATGTATTTTATTTTATTTATTGATATTTTAAATAATATAAAAAGTGATGTTTTCAAAGAGTATCACATCAATATCCAATATAATACAGATTTTGCTAATAAGTAGGACATTAGTTCATAATAATAATAATAATAAATTTATAAAGTTTTTAATGGATTGAGTGTATTGAATCGGAATGGCAATCAGTCCGGGCAAAGGCCTCAATAGTCCTCATCCCCGCCCCACACCTCCAACTATTTCCCCATCTCCATCCCCATTTCTAGCAGCGAGAGAAAATAACTCTCCCTCATTTTCAATTATATAAAAAAAAAATACAGAAACAATAAGTTTTTTGAAATAAAGAAGACTTCAAAGTTGAAAAAGAAAAGGTTGATTCAAGTCTAAAACTCTAGTCAATATTATATCATTATAATTTATAATATTAAATCCTCAAATTTTAAATTAATTATACTTTATAAATTTTAAACATAGTATAATATTATCTTAAAATTATTAGGATGCTCTTAAGGTGGGGATCTTTCCCGGGGGAGGGACATAATCCTCATCCCTGTCCCCACACTACTCACAAGGGGACATTTGTTCCTGGTCTCACCACTGCAAAAGAAATTATCTAGAGATGGAGATCCAAATGTGGGATCTCTATGGATTGATATCCCACAAATAATTCCACAATACTATTCTGTGTATTGAAAACTTATTTAAAATTTTATTTATTTTTTCAATAAAAAGCTATAATTTTTATTTCTTTAACCAATGCTTTTGAAGTATTTGCCAGCACAATACATTTAAATTTTTTTTTTTCACAAGGTCCTTAATACTAATCTCATCCCCTTAAGGATGATGACACACGTTCAAATTCTAAGAAATGAAGTTATTAAGAGAGGAAGTAACCCTACTTACTCCATCCATTGAAATTGTGAGAGCAATATTTCTCACAGTTTTATTAATATATATATTAAAAATATTTTCCAAAATTTAATACACTCATCTATATCAGTGATGAGGATGATGGCTTTAGATAATTCACAATTATCCACCAAAAAATAAATAATCAATAATTTTACTCAGTGGTTGGTGAGCAAAAAAGTTCCTTTTGAAACCACGCCTTGATATTCTGATCGATGTGTGATGTTGGTGTGAATATATTACGAGTTGCACAAATCAAAATTTGTGTATTTGTTCCAGGCACTGGAGAATTATATTTTATTAGCCATTATTGACAAAGAGAAAAAACAAAGCGAAAGAATTCACCACTTATTTCTTTGACTTGCTGGCTACGTAGAAAACATTTTGGAGCACAACCCCCAACATGATTTTCTAATCTGGAAAGCGTATGTCGATAGAAAAGGCAAAGCAACTCAGTAAACATTAAAACAACGTGCCCCAGTTTTGTTTACCGCGGGGAAACCATATATATAACTCGAATAAAAATGTTATTTGAACACCCAAAAAGATTTGATAGATAAATGTAAATAGTTGAGACCACTTTTATATCCAAAAGTGATAAAATAGATGCCCACTCGTTGAATATTCAAATAACAATACTCTAGCTTGAAATATGTGATTGTCCCTATCAAAGTACTGGTTCCAACCTGGTAAAAGTTTGTGTGTCCAAATTAGACTATTATCCAACCATTCAACCAAACATGACACTTCTGTCATTTGGAATTGTTACACATAGACATGCTTCATAATTTGAATTCACAATTTGTGACACACCACATCGTTACACTCCTTTAGATGATATATGAGATCCAAACTAAGTGAAATTTATATTTTATCTAATAGAACATGAAAATACATCGACACAATATCTCACAAATTATGAACACAAATAATATTTCTCATAATGATAGTTTTATTCACGTTTGCCCAAATGACTTTCTTTTCTTAACTTTTTGTCTGTACCCCAATTTGGCTTATTGACAATGGCTGCGGCTTGTTCTAAACAATTGTGTTTAAAAAGCAACATCAAAATGCCTAAAATGTCATAACTATCTTAAAATTGGTCTGTATTCAAATTTGGACTAGTTTCACATAATAAGCTATCCATATCGTACCACCTTACGAAAAAACTGTTAAATCTTTCATTAAAAACTAGAAATCCCTTTGTTTCAACTTACACGTACGCTATCATCCCTGGTATGTTTGATATGAGACAAAAACGGCAGCGAGAATTGTATGGATGAATTAATTCTCACGCAATGAGGGAAAAAGAAAATAGAGAGAGATGATAGGAAGAAAGTTAAAATAGCTGCATGAACCTGCAGAATGTGTGGATATTGTCTAAGAATTTTTAATGACATTCATCTCAGTTTATTTTTCTATTGAGAAAAAAAATGGCCGCCTTTTGAATGAGAATGCATGCAAGCTAGATGGTGACTGGTATACGAAGTCCATCATAGCTCAGTTGTGCATCAAGGCCCTCAGACTCCAAATTTTTTTGAAGATAAGCATTCACTTCTTCATGATCCATCAGATGCATCATACCTTCATATTACCAATGAGGAGGAATTGAAAATTATTTTTCTAAAAAATTCCATACTTAAGCATGATTTTTGTCCCTATAAACATATGTTGTTCTAATTTTGATGCTTCTATTTATTATTATTATTATTTTTTGGATTTTGGCCCTTCGTCTTTTCTAATATTATGTTTTTTGTCCCCTACGAATAGGAAACACTGTTAAACGAGATGATATTTATAAGGACCAAAACAAGAATTTTAAAATATAAAACAAAACTTTTGATATTTATAAGGATTAAATGTATATTGTAATATATTTATAGGGATCTAAATTAACGCATGGATTAAAAGCATACAATTTGAAAAATGATGGACCAAAAGCCAAAAAATCTAAATCCAAAATCACCTATATTTATAGAGACCGAAAACATTTCCACTAAAATTTTATATCAATGGAAAAAGCAATACTGACTGCAGGCAATTTTTCTTTTTTACTAACAACTTGCAGAGAGATTCTATCATAATTCCTAATGAACTGAGGTAGATTTGTTGCACCAAGAAATTAAAGCCAAGCAACTAGAGGAAGCATTATACTAACAAGGAGGAAGTATTATCCTAAACTTACCTGTAAAAAATGTCCTTTTGGGTTGAATTTTTCGAACTTCCTCTAATGCCTGAAATATGGAAGATCAGAATGTACTTCATTTCTCCAAGAAAAATTTGAAAAATGTGAACAAAGTTTACCCTTGGAAGTCCAAAATGCGTAGCAGTAGAGTGATCAGGCCTCAGAGCATCCTGTATAAATCACATACCTTATGATCAACAGAGAAATTGTACATCATACAGTTATTTCATGTGAAAATAAGCCATGTTTGTGGCAAGATATATAGGGTGGTAGCATGAGTTCACCAGGATTAGAATCTCACAGTCCTTCAGAAGTGGATAAGTTTCTTCAGGAATTTCACTGACATCACTGCAAATTTAGACACAAGATCAGCTCATATAAATTGATGGAAAAGCTAGACTGAATTTGTGCAAGAGCTTTTTCACTACTCATCAAACCAAAAGCATCACCTTATGTAACATATATTACCAAAACGAAAACCAAGGGAGCGATAACCTCGGCCATGCCACACTGGTAAGGGGGTAAACTGAAGAACAGTCATAAAATGAAAATTAGAGCCAAGCCTCATGCACAAGACAGGAACATGGCCAGAAATTAATTAATCGAGCAATAAGTGAGAACTAGGATAAGCCCGAACACAGAAAAAGGACTGAAAACACCTCACTTAGAACGATTAAAACTGTCAATAAGACTGACCTTCAGTCCATGTACAGAAAATGGTTCTTCAGATATAATATTGAATTGCAACTCTGAGACAGCAGCACCAGGTAAGATAACACTAGTATCTACTAAATAATAATGGGTCTTCGTCATTACCTGCATATTTCAGTAATGAATATTTGAACAAATTCATGGAGAAAACATATCTCAATAGTTGCTCATTCAAGTAACTCATGGTGAATGAGTAAGATGTTTATCACTCATTAAAGATGAGCCAAAAGCTTTCATTCTTTTTTTCTCTCCAGGGTAAAGCTATGACTAAAGGTAAGGAGAACTCCAAATCCAGAGCACAACGAGGACGTAAAGAGGTAAAAAGGGCAAAAAGTAAACCTCAAGAAGTCATGTTTATTATGCTCCATCCTGAAAGTTAAAATATTTCAGAAGGAAAAGGTTTAAAATATCCCCTAAAGCATTTCTTTGTTTTCTGTTCAGTTACCAAAGTAAGAGCAATGATCTTAAAAGTACAGTGTATTCTTAACAAACATGCATGACCACAATAAAGCATGTCCAACTTTCCTACCGCTTCTGATTTCAGAAGCTCACATACTGAAAAAGTGTCATGCAAATTAGAAAAGATAGAACCATTGGAGACAATTGACACAATTTTCAGTAGCTCGAAGAATTGACCATGTAAGGAATAGTCAGGCCAATTCAAATGCAATGTAAACTTGCCGTTACATAACAATTTCTCATGAAATGCATTGATTTCTTTAAAATATTGCAACAATGTAGAAGGCCATTCCACCTTAAATCTTAATTCCAAAACACAAATAGATGACATGTAGAAAGGACAATTGACAAATTTTATTTTAGAAGGGAAGACCAGGAGAGAGGACCTCAAAGTCACGCTTGGCAACATATATTGGAATGTGTGGCTGAACATTGTTTGTCCAATCTCTGAGATCATCAAGACCTGGAGAAAATATAGAAGCAAAGATAAATCTAAATGACCAGTCAGTCTCATAATTTCAAACAAGCATCAGACTTGTTACTCTGATATAACTTATCCGAACTGTTACAATGTATTACTGTCAGAGACCTCCAATTGCATCAGCATGTGAATGAGTAATAATAACTGCATCAATTGTCCTTATCCTGACAGAAAAACAACTCGTTAAAGAGAGATGAAAATCAAAGGAGAAAACATACAACAAGAAAACATGTGAAGAGATCCAAAAGATGAAAGCATTAAATATAACAAAGAAATGCCACTCCGGATCCCACTACAAGAGGACTGGGAATGGAGATCTTTCTCCCTTTTCCGCCCTAGTCTTTGGTGTTACTCTTAAGGCTGGTTTTAAGAATGAGCAATTGCCTTTCTCTAACCATATCTGTCCAACCTGAGAGCGGATAGCCAATTCATTCCACTTTTTGAATGGGGTTCTGTGGTTGCCTGGTCAGTTTGCAACCCTTGGATGCCAGGTGTCCTTGCCCCTTAGGGTGATCTCGTAGTTCGTATAGGGTGGAGACAATGGGGTTGGTCCACATATTTTCTTTCCCTTTACCACATTTCGCTTAGAGGGTTGAAGGGAGATAGTGCATCAAGTTGTTCGCAAGGGCCAACTTGATCCTCTTCCCCAAGATCCTAGATGAGGAAGCCCTAGGAGAGCCGCTAACTCCAATTATCATCCACGTACAATCCATACTATACCTGACCAACCATTCATCCTACTTCCTCTATGTTCTTGACAGCCCATCTTCATC
This sequence comes from Dalbergia cultrata, assembly GCA_031216105.1. Classification (NCBI taxonomy): domain Eukaryota; kingdom Viridiplantae; phylum Streptophyta; class Magnoliopsida; order Fabales; family Fabaceae; genus Dalbergia; species Dalbergia cultrata. Next base: position 64,386,931 of record CM062346.1, read on the forward strand.
TTAGTAGAGTCTTTCACTGGCATATTTTGGTCCCCTTTGTCAGTACTTAGAAAAAGTAAGCCACCTCATAGAAAAGATGTGAAGTGATCTAAGATTTTTTTACTCTCTTAAATTGTTTAGTAACAAAATAGAATACAGGTATTTGCTGATCCCTCCTCATTTTGCACAAGTGATGATACTTGCACAAATTTACACTTGAATACTCCTCACATACTCCCACATGAGTGATGATACTTGCACAAACTTACACTTGGACACTCCTCACATACTCCCACACAAGCCACTGAATAATACCCTGCTTAGCCAGTCCCACTGTAAATCTTTCTGAATGGTCCAAGTTGTGCAGGCACCTCGCATAGTTTGTGCACATAACTTTTCCTGCTCAGCATATATCTTGCTCAATTCAAATGTTTCACTCTACTTCCAGTTCCTTACCCTTGTTACTTGTTATTAAGTTTGTATAATATAACTTTCCTTTGAAAAAGAAAACGAGGATAAAAAGAGAATCCATCTCAAGTTACTTCATAAAAAGGTAAAAAACAGATAACAAATTTAGCAGGTTAACTAACCCAAATGCAGGAAACCATCGCAGAGCACTGTGATAGAAAAACCTGCAATAAGAAAAAAATTGGAATCAGCACCCAAATGAACCAAGTGCATGATACCATCATATCTGGGTTTCCCTTGAAACTGAATTTAAATGGCCCTAAATTCATCTTAGTTTCAAAAGATTCAATACATCCATTCAGACATCACCCTTTCCTAACAGACAACAGATATTATCTAATGAATGGACAGCTCAAACTTAATTAAAATCCATCTGAACATGCTTATCTTCAACAGAAATAAGAATAACTTGTTGACACCCACAATTCTATGATGACCAAGATGCATACTGTACATATCAAAGTACATGTACTAGTTTAGTGCTTCAATTCATTGAAGGTTTGTATAATCCAGGCAGTGAAATTTCTTCCATTGTTAAAAGATCAATTTTGCACTTCATTATATAAGAAAATATATATACTAGTACTGTAGAAAGCTACAAATTTGACCAGGCTGAAGTAGTAAAGTCACCCTTATGAATACCCATTTTCCTTGCCATTCCTACACAAACTTTGATAAAGAAAACCCTATGCCATGGATACATTGCTTCTTTTTCTCCATTTCTTCATTTCCTCCATCTAGAAGACCCACCATTTCTTAGCCATTACTCCAGCAATGAACACTGCAGGCAACTGTGCCTTTAACTTCTTCCTCACTCTCTTCAGTCTTTTCTCTTCTTCTCTCATGAAGCCCTATATTTCTTATCCATCCGCCCAACCATTCTCTCCATTATAGACCTTAAACCAAGTACTTTTTTCCAGCAACCCCAACAAGCATGCCACGATATCTCAAGCCTCCATAATAGTTGCTACTTACATGCCCCCATGGAAGCCCACTGGACTCACGCCTAAGCACCCTACCCTGCCCTACCTTAATTTCTAAATAGGTACTTCAGTTATTCTCTCTACCAACTACAGGTAGCTAAATCCTCATTATGATACATCTCACTAATGCACCATAACATATCACAAAATACCCCAAAAACATTCATTAATTTGACAAATCATTTATTTTCTGCTAATGACAAATTGGTGCATGTTCCAGCTAGGTCTTGATAAGTTTAAAAGCATGCTAAATTTCTATACTGGGGCAAACCAAAAACCATCAAGAAATCACATATTAGGACTAACATCGAAACAAAAGGAGGAAAACCTCATCCTAGTTCTTAGTCTAACACAATTGAAGTACAAAGGTAAATGAAAAACCTACTTTCCAGCATCTATGAGAATGTTCTGTGTTCCTGAGGAGCTCGGATGACGAATAAGGATGCTCGTGTTAAGTCTCCTGTTCTTATCACCCGGCTGGGCAGCTTTTGAACACACCTGCAACAACCATGAGGAAAAAAAACCCTCTCTTAACAAACCCTAAACATCAAATTCCATACTCTTAATTATATTCTAAGTTTCTAATAAGATACGATTATTTGCTTCATTGTACCGGACATTTTTTAAGAGGATTAGTCAAGCAGCTAACTCGCGGAATCCCTTCACTAGTTCCAGTCCCCATGAATATAATTTCTGCCTGATAACCAGGTGATTCCACCACAGCATCTCCATTGGCAGCAGCTGTATTCGTGAAAATTCACAAAATCAATACAAATTTCATCTAATTCCACATTAAATTCAAAAACTGCATGCAATGCATTAGACCAGACAGACAACATTTGTGCTTCTCAGGATAAACACAAATAAATGAGACCAACAATTGGGACATACGCAACAGTGTTCCAATCCAAATGCATAGCCTTAGCTTCAATTAAATATCAAACTGCAACCACTCAAAAACAACCATACGTCACCTTAAAAAAAAAAAACAGAGTTTAATTTTGAAACAGTGACGATGTAAAGCTGTTGAGCTTAGTTTCTAGGCATTGACACCACCGTCCAATCAAATCAACCTATTTCCATGACTTTTAAAATAGCTGGTGCGAAACTTAACTATTTTTGACCTTTTGCTGATATAACAATATATGATTGGACGATGGTTATACCATCAATGCATAGAAATTAAATTCAAAGCTATTTTAACTGGTCATCTGAATCTAATCACATACTACAAGAGCAAAATAAGTTTGGCTATCACCCCATTACTTCAAAAGTCATACACATGAAACATTTGAATTAAATCCTTAAAAAAAATAAATTACAGTAACAAATTGAAAAATTAAATAAAAAAAAATTAATAACAGAAAGAGAAGAGGAAAAAGTAGTTAGTTACTGGAGTAGAGGCGAGAGAGGGAAGAGGCGGAGGGGAGAGGGAGGGAGGAGGGAGGAGGCCAACGCCATGGGAGGAAGGGAGAGCGGTGAGGAGAAAGAGAAGAAGGAAGGCGAATGGAGGAGGCAACCACCATTGGTTCTTTGGACACAGAACAACGAACGCTAACAGTCAATGTCAGACACGAACAAAAAATGTTCCTTTGTGGATCCTCGGTTGATTCTCCTTTCTTGCTTCGTGTCTCATCTCACTTTCCCACTGCTTAGGAAATAAATTTATCACACTTTTTTTTTTTCAATTTCACTTTGTGAAAAATTTGATTATTTCTCAATATATATTTAAAAGAAGGTAAGAAATACATGTTATTTTTATTCTTTTATAACTAGCAATTTTCAGCCACTTAGTGCTTGCATGTGAAATTGTATTTTTCATTACTTTATCAAATTATATTTTATATTATTTTGAAAAGGTAAAAATTTGGAAGTAGTTAAAAGAAGTAAAAATAGATAAAATAACTGTAAGTGAGTAACAGTTATTAGTGGATAAAAACTGCACATATAAAGGTAAAATGGGAAGTAAAATTTAGATGCCAAACACCAATAATTTCCTTTATTATATTGTAGAGATTTACTAATAGTCTAATTTAATTGGAATGACAAGTTTAAAATTTTTTTATATGCTATCAAATGCTTCTTTGTATATAAATTTTAAAATAGCGGAATGAGAATTAAAAATATTTTCAAATGTGCCAAAATATAATTATGATTTTTGTTTTCACACAAAAATTCTGGATTTTCTAGGATAGATGATGGTTAAGGAGAAACTAGTCAAGTAAGAAAATAATATGGGTAAAAAATTAGCATACGGTTGAGTATTTGGCTATTGAATGAGTGGTGATTGATAACAATCACATGAAAGGTGTTCATGAAAAAAAAAATCCTAATACAGTCAGAAAAAGCTAAAATATTTGTCACGGCTTTACTTGGTTGATGACTAAGATTCGGGTGTCAGAATGACTACTAATACATATTAATAGAAAACCAACACAAAGAGCTTCAACATGGCAACCTGAGTTTACATGGTTGAGGTTGTTTTGACTCCAATAAAGATCATTTTCGATAAGATTCTAGTCATTTTTCTATTTTCACTTTGTTAAATTAGCCAATAACTTAATCAAGACCTTTCTTAAAACTTTAAGGGGATTTAGCCATTCATATAAGGTGTCCTTAAAACTTGATGGTTAGCAGCAGCTGATGATTGTTAAGCATATGTCTTGATTGAGGGAATAGGTTTCATGCTAAGCCTTAGTTTTCATAGCAGTTTATCACTCATGAAACACTTCTGGACATTGATTAAAAGAGATATGTGATTCAAAAATTAAAAAAGGAAGTTTTGACCAAATCTACAACCATTTCATAGAAAATAAGGGTGGTTGAGAGAAGTGGTTTACTGAATTAAATAAGTGGAGAAATAATTTAATAATAATTTTTAAAAGTTATAGGAAAGAGTGAGAACTGTTTATTGTAAAATAGGACGTGGCGAATTATTAGCTTGCAGCCAGATTAATTGAGGTGATTATCAGATTAGCCAAGGCAATCATATTTAGTACTAAATGTTAGTTGAATGTATGTCCACGTTTAGGAATAATAGTGGAATTAGTGTTGAATAATTGGATTGTTGTGTTTACAGATAGTCTTATACTCACTTTATAAACTCACAATGAGTCAATGACAAACCCATTTCCATTTTTTTTTTCCCTCTGCATTAACACATCATTTGTAAAAGCGAGGCCTCAGATTCTATTCCTATGAATTTTTCGGGCTATCTTCCGAAGTCCGAAGTTTCCAGCTGCACGCGTTTATATTTACACTTACAGATAGTTAATCAAGTCTGACAAATGGATTCCCATAAAAAAAAATTATCCAAAATACACATCTCAAATGAATGTATCACACTAGTAATTAATCATATATAAAGTGAAAATTACAAATAAATTTCCATGGAGCCACGTGCAGGTGGCAGCGACAAATTTCACTCTAGATACACAAATGAAACACACATCAAATAGTATAAGCTAGGTACTATCAAATGTAACACATAAAATGGTGTAAGCTAGGCACTACATAACAGTGCATTATGGCATTATGATATGAGGCAATACATATAGCGGAAATAAATTGTAAAAGTTTATGGAGTAGAGGTTGCATGAGGTTTAGAAATTTCAGGGACTTTAGGCTCTTCGGGTTTCGGCATAGCAGGTAACTTTGGTTTGGGAATTTGAGGGATTGTTGGTAACTTCGGCTTGGGAATTTCAGGGACTTTAGGTAACTCTGGCTTTGGAATTTCAGGGATCTTAGGCATTTCTGGCTTGGGAATTTCAGGTACCTTAGGTAAATCTGGTTTAGGAATCTCAGGAACTTCAGGCAGTGTAGGCTTTGGCACTGGTGGCAGCTCAACCTTAGGGAAAGGAGGCAACTCTGGCTTTGGTAACTCTGGAACCTTAGGAAGTGGAGGCAGGTCAGGTTTGGGAAGCTGAGGTACTTCTGGTTGGGGCAATGTAGACTCCGCAAGGTTGCGTGCCCCTTGGCATGTCATTGATGAGAATGCTATGAGCAGGAGTAGCAAAATTGTCAATGAGAAATTGAAAGTAGCCATGGTTTCAGCTAGCAGATGAAAAGAGCTCAAGGATCAATGGGTTTTCAAGCCTTTTGCTAATGGTTTTGATATGCTTGTGGGCATGGCCTTGAGAAGTTCTATGTGGGCTTTTATAGATATGGGTATCATGGTAGCAATGACGACATATAGATAGGTAGGTAAAACGGATGAGTTTGAGGGATGACTATAGTACAGGTAGTTCAACATCTTACCTATTTATATATGATTAAATTAAGTAGAATATAATCACAATAAGCTAAGTGGCATTCTTCATGCATGCACTTCCAACTTTGCTAAATGAAAAATTAGGTGACTTCAATATTGACTTCTCTCAAAAGTCACTTGTTGCAATTTTTTTCTGTGTTAGGTGTATCCGATTTACCAAATTTGAGCCGCCGCATCCCCCCTATTCATTCTGACATGAAGATTATCTATAACAACAAATCATGCAAAAAAGAATATATGGATGCCAAACTATAGAAAGATTGATTGTGGATTTCTTGGCTAGTTAAATGAAATCGACCTCTGTGTGTTTTGTCACAATTCAGTTCTTGTTGGAAGCATTGAAATTTTGAAATTTTCTTGGACTATTAGATATCCAGTATTATGCTTTCTGGCCTCCCTTAATATTTCTCATTTTGTAAAGCTCTATCTGTTAAAAAAAAAAATCAATTATAATAGCGAGTCCTTAAAGTGAAACCTTTAAGCATATATAAATAATGGTCTCTTGCATAATGCATGTGACCTGTTAGTAAAATTTTATGGTTTGAGTTCTCTATAAGAAAAAACAAAATAATACAATATCGGCCCCGCAGTTGGTGGCCAAAGATAGGTTTAGCAATTGCATGATGCTCAATATATAGAGAAATATTTGTTGATGTACTGCACATTCAGTAGGACCTCGTTTAATCCTTGTGACAGAGAGATTGTTAGTATTGGGTTAGGGGATATATCACATGCATATGTTTACCCTTCCTCATTTTATCTAGCTTCGCTAATTAAAGCTTCCAATAAACCATAGAAAAATAATAAAAAAAAAGAATAGAGCAATATTTATTCTTTATCAATTATTCAAAGACAGACAAAAATAAAGTTTTGACAGCTATCATCCAGAGCAACAACCATATTGCCCTATATATACAGACCATAGTAATTTTTTCAATTAAAAAAATTAAAGTACTCTTTTTTAATAATAGGGAAGTTGCTTGTACGTACTCATGTGATTGACATAAACCCGAACACCCTCTTATTGTTGGGTGTATAAATATTCTAATATTTTTAAAAAAGAAAACTTCAAATTTTTTTTATGAGAAAATTTGAAAAACATTTCAGTTCCAATAGTTTAAAACGTCAAATTACTATGTAGAATAAATGAGTATGTTGTCACTTTTACATTAAAAAAATGCACCCAATATCTTGAAGTGATTCGTGTGCAACAACCTTTATCAAGAAGTCTATCTCCTGAATTTGACTTTTCTAAAATGAGATAGTTAGTAAAATGAGAAAGTGAGAAGTTAATTACTCTTAGATTATTTAGTGAGTCTGCTACACATTAAAAGTTATTCATCTAATTTTCAATCCCTCACTTTTTTTTACGATGTCTAGCATCTATTAACCTCCTTACTTTTAGAGAACCTAAATCCCTATCTCCTCACCCTCCTGAATCCTGATAAAGATTATTTGGCCGAGAGGATCAAGATTACCTGTGCACAGACTTGTCCTATTTACCTTTCACAATTTTTAACAATTTCAAGCTATGATATCGAGAATAGCGTTTATGGTTCTAATGGGTATTCATGCATTTATTATTTTGGTATAAGAATTATCGCACTACGGATCCTAGTCCTAGGTAGCATAGTGCTAAATATGACCTTCTAATACTGAGCATCATGAGGACCATTTGATTTTGGAAATAGGAATTGAAAGTTTGCTTTACCATCTCAGATGAAAGAAGAGTCGATGTCGTATCCCAAACTAAGACGATACACCTACACTTACAATTTGGGCACTATATGTTTTAAGGGTCCTTTGAGAGTTTGATAATCGGGGTGTGGCAAGGAATGACCAAAGAAATTTCATATCATGTATGTGTGATGTGGAAGTGAATTTTTCCAAGGGAAAGGTAGGGACAGCAAGGGTGAGGGATGCCATATTGCCATCTAGCTTAGGGCAATATGATTTCTCTATTTTTTCCTGTTTGGCCCTTCTATATGGAAATTTACTTACAAAGTAAAAGGGTAAAGATAGAAAATTCCCTATTTTGAGAGATTGTTTTCTATATTTAGTAGAGAGCATGTTCCCCTTTTGAGAGGAAGCAAAAAATTCATTAAAAGACAATACAATCGCGAGGCTATATTTGAGAAGAGAAAAGTCATTATTTCTGTTGTATTGAGTAAATATTTTCTTTTGAGAAACACAGAGTTACCATCCTAAAAGGCTTTCATTGTGAGGCTATTGTAAGTGATAAAAGTCATTTTTGTGTTAATTTGGAGAGACTCTTGTCAAAGACTACAACTGAGGTAAGCTTAGAGAGACGCTTATAAAATATTGCTTTTTGTTGGTGCTTACACTTGGGTTTTGTGTCAAGTACTGTTTGTGTGTAACTACTTTGTAAAACTTCTAATATAGTGAAAATTCTATTTGGGATAGGTACTGAATATAGGTTCCAAGGTTAGAAAACCAAACCAATATAAACATACTATGCAAAGCTCCTTTTTTGCACTCTCTTTTATTTATGTTGCTTATATCTCAAATACTATTTTGAAAATTATTTGATGACGGAAACACTCTTTACAAATCATCTTAAAAGCAACACAACCTAAACCATTTTAACAAAGTTTTTCATAGTTCCCTTTACTGATAGATTTTTTAAGTATATTGTTGAAAACCTCCTATTGCTGAAATTTCTGATCAGTTTTGTAAGTGTGCAAGAACTAATGAAAAATATATATTTGATTCAACCCCCCTCAAGTATACTTAGACTCAATGCTGAGTTACATCTCATTTACTATATTGGAAGAGATATAATCCCATTTTAGACTATAATGGCCTAAATCTCATCTAATAGTGATAAAATGTAAGCCAACATACAGTGTCCCATATAACTTATATATGAATAACATTTTCTTCTTTAAAGATTGCATGATGAATAAAATATATTTTATTTTTCAGGAATTATTTAAAAATAGATGAAAGCAAAGTCCTGATAATTATTTTACTTCAACAGCCATATATGAATATATATGATTTTAAGCTATGACCACCTAGCTTATTATTTATTAATGAGAGACCCTAATGTTTTCCACAGCTAAGTCTATGTCGTCTGAAGTTAAACAAAAGTAGACTACTAGTCCACATTTTCAACGTAATTAAGAACCCTCATGAAGAGCCAGGTAGGCCAGCGGCTGCACTTGCAAGACCACTTGCATTAATAATACTCAGATCGTTTTGGTGAGGTGACTGTGTCAAATGCCTGCTTCATATCTTTGGCAGATGTTACTAGTTAGAAAATCATTACTCTGAAAAATCAAACTTCTTTTTTGAAAAAAACTACAAAACTAATGCAATCCAAGAAAATTTAATAAACTGCCAAAGTTGAAAAATTTCATGATTGAATTTCATGCAGAGAATTATAAATGAAAATCATAAAAAAAATAAAAAAAATTCTATTTTTGACAAGTATAGCAAGCGCACCTTTTATGCCTTTTATCTTAATGATTTCAAAGTTCTCCATTTTGCTGTGTCAAAGTTGACAACCCTTAAACGTGAACCTCTTTCTGCCTTTGATTTTATTAGCATTCCTACTATAATATTGCATTGATCCATTGATGTCCCTATCAAGGATATCCTTGCTGCCAACTATTAAAATTACCAGATGTAGCAAATTAGAATCTGCCCACAATATTGTGTTACCAAGCTGCTGATTGCAATTTTTCCCATTGTGTCAGTTTCTACTCTTCCCTATCTCCCTCCTTCGAGGTTTGTTCTGTTGCTGTTTAGTACTTACTATTATTGAGGCCCACAATAAATGTAGGAGTAAATGCATTCCATAAATATTTAGAGAGAACTCAAAAAAATCCCCATCATATTGCAGCAACCATTCCAGCCATCAATGGTGCCTTCTTTCTTTTACATTATAACTTTAACGCTAATAAAAATGTGAACGCATTTATAACCTTGTGCATACTACCCCCAATCTCTCACCTACTGTCCATTCCAATTGCTTAGTCTTCATTGGTCTGACTTCATCTGAAAATTATCAGCATTCATAAAAGGATAAATCTTAGGTCCATTTCTTTATGTGCATTTCACCAATTAAATCATGACAAATGAAAATTTTCATTGAAATGAGTAACTTAAAATTTAAAAATATGCACTCATTTCAAAAAAAAAATTCCACACATCATAATTTGATTAGAAAATTGGATATAAGAAAATGAATTTTTTCCTTTACAAAATGCTTTTTTTTCTCCACGCACCCCTCCGCCCCCCCCCCCCCAAAAAAAACAAAAAAAGAAGAAATATTACAAAAAAAGGTCTATATTCTGTTCTCTGTTTTTCTTTTTTTTTGTTACAATGACTACAAAATGAGAATCAGCATAAAAACTTGCTAAAGGGTATGTAAATTTCTATTTCGATGTAGCCTACTTTCTAAAATCGACCACATATACGAGTATAGCCCAATCCTTTCCCAGTGAAATATACCAAGCTCTAATCCTTGTTTAGACTGTAAGGATTCAAGTATTGGGTTAACTTCAACCTCAGCATATGCCAAGCCAAGCCTTCTGTGCAGTGTATCCTTCAGAAGAAAAGAGAGAAGGAGAAAAGAGGGGGGGGGGGGGGGGGAGAGAAAAATGAAATTAAGTATGGTAATCTAAGAAAGATCATAGAGTTGAAATCTAAAATCATAGTCTACAAAAATCAACCAAAAGGAATCAATATCTAGCAGCATCATTGGTACAGTCAACCCACAAATAAGCCCATGTTGCTTATTTGAAACAAGCATAAATAGTTGCATATTTCGTACACATACATTCAATAATAACATAGCCGTAACCGTATACAACACTGATAACTAAGCCTTTTCCCGCTAGTTTGACTTGGATACATGAAGTAACTAATACTGCTATGTCTCATCATAAACCATGTCTATAGACAACAATAACAACAACTAAGCAGCCTTGTTCTACTAGGTAGGGTTAGTTAAATGGACCAAACTATGATAAGAACCTTAGGAGAACCCACCACAAAAGCTAGCCATTGTGGTTGAAGAGCCCAAGGCCTTATAAAACCCCCATTGGAATCCCATACCTTGGAGTTGGATCCTGACATCCCACCATGCTATGTAGTCCAGCACCCATGCAGGCTGGCTGTGCAGTATCCCCTTGACTAGTCAAGGGCGAACACTGCAATGCTAGCATCACTACCCGCGCCACTCGATTGTAGCTAAGAGACATGGTGGAAGGCTTTGATACCAATTGCTAAGAAACTTGGGAGAACCACACCACAAAAGCTAGCCATTGTGGTTGGAGAGCCCAAGTCCTTCTAAACCCCCCATTGGAATCCCATACTTTCGATGTGGGACTCCAAGTCACATACCTTGGAGTTGGATCCTAACAAACTACATCAAAGTACTCTATCGTATACTATATTTATGCTTATACCATCAACATTTAAATCTCTTTTACTTATTTTTGTTATAGCTAACCTAGGTCTTATTCTACCTCTAGGTATAGGCCTATCATCCATCCAATCCACTCTCCTTGTTGGGCCTTTATAGGTCTCATCCATACATGTCCAAACCATTTAATGTGAGATTATAACATCTTCTCAATAATAGGCACTACGCCATCTCTTTCTCTAATACACTCATTCCTAATTCTATCAAATCTAGTGTGTCCACTCCTTAATTGCAACATCCTCATCTCTAGCTTATTCTCTTTTTGATTTTTTATTGCCCAACATTCAACCTAAACAACAATGCCAATCATATAGTTGTGCAGTAAAATTTATCCTTAAGATTTAGAGGTACTTTTTTCATCACAAATAAAACCTTAAGCATTCAACTCTGCCTATGTTTTTATGGCAAACCCCATTATAGCCGGTCTCAAGCTTGGATAAAAGAGGAGGGTTGTGTTAGGCAATTGACAACTAGCATAAAAATTTTGCCAAATCCTTATGGCATGGATGAAAGACAGGAAAAACCATGTCCATAGACAAACTGTTAAAATCTAAGATCAGTGCTTAATAGCCATTTATTTAGCAAAATGAAAACAGGCAAGTCAACAGACCTTCAATCATCCTAGTAGCTAAAGGGTCCAAGCCAAGCATTGATCTTGCATTATAACACTTCGAATGTTGTTTAATTTGCACAATTGTAAAAGTTTAGCCCATTTGCTAGAGAGCTTGGTTTGTTTTCTGTTTTCATTTTCAATTATGTTTTTATTTTTTAATATCAATTAAAACATTGTTTTCATCTTGTTTCCTATTTTTAAGTCATTTGTGAAGGAAAATTTTCCCATTTCCTCCACAAAAAACTTGAAAATGAGGGGGAAAATATGAGCACAAGATGTTATTTTGGTAATCATCAATAAAAATTGAAATAGGTATCCATTACTACTGATATCCACACTACACTTCTTATAAGTTTCTATTCTTCATAATCTACAATTATATAGCTATCATTTTATGACCGTCTTAATAGTGTAAAATAAGGCAACTTAATGCAAAATTTAGGTTGCCATTACATCAATAATAAAAGTTGTTGTGTCAGAACCTCAGTGTTTTATTGCAAATAAAGCGCACATTAAATAGTGCATTGACCTTTTGAACAGGGAAAAAAATGAAAATTAATAATTCCAAACTATGAACAAAAATTAAAGGAAATGCATATTTGCCTTGCCTTCGTCCCAAGTCCCATAGAAATATGTGTGAAGTAAATGTAAGACATTGTAAAAACTTAGATGTTGAAATAGTCAATGGAGTGAAGTATCATCCAAGAGTGAATGTTCATTTTCATCTTTGAAATTACAAGTGAATCACTTTGGTCTCTAAAATTACGAATTAACCTTTTAGTCATTAAAATTACAAATGTGAGTCAAATTGGTCTTTAAATACAAATAAACCAAATTAGCCCCTCAAATTTTGAATTCTAAAAGTAGTCCCTAAAAATAGCATTACTTTAAGCTTGAAGGACTAATTTGATTTGATGAAATATATTTGAGCAACTAGTCTGATTCATTTGCATTTCAGAGACTATTTGACTCATGTTTTACAATTGTAGAGACTAAAAATTTAATTACTTAATTTCAAGGACCAAAGTGATTTACATGTGCAACTTCAATGACGAAAGTGAATATTCGCTCAAACTGTAACCAATAATTGAATAAATTTTATTTAAGAGTGGTATATGATCAGCTACGACAAACAAAGTAATAATTAACGAATATAATTGGCATTAGATACAAATTCCAAAAAACTCATTGTTACCATAATAGAGGGAGAATAAATTATTTAAGAATGAAAGAGTGAATACCTTCTAAATAGGTACAATCTCGAAGTCTGCATGCTGAGAGCAATTGCGGAAGTAGGCAGTTATATGGTCAAGGTTGTTAATGAATATTTTATATGTTGTTCCCACCCCAAAGTTCAATGACTTCAATTTACTAAAAGAGAAACACTCTGGCCTTAACAAGACTGCAGCACCACAGGTAACCTGAAAAAGGAAACATTAAAAAAGAAAAAAAAAAACTTAGGCCAACCAAACTATATTTTACTTGAATATTCAAAACAGAAATGGAAACCCAAACTCTTTATCACAAACACACTGACCGCAACTGTACAGAAGGATAGTTTAACTGCTTCAGATTTATGATGTCCCCGTATCATATTGATCAAACCATGTAAAGTCTTTTCTCGCTTCTTCCGATGTGATTTTTCCAATTGATCATGTGGTTCATGGATGTCAATTATCAAGCCATCCAAAGAAGGAAGACTAAACTCAAAGAAGGCACAAGGTGTAGAATACAAGTAACTGAAATTGGTAAGTTGCGGTGCAGCAACTACAATCTTACATTTAAAGCGGTTGCACATTAGGCTTAAGTTTTTAAGTTGCGGAGCGGATATGACAAAATCCTTAGGGTTCAAATCTGACTTAAAGGACATTTCACTTAAGTGCAAATTTTTCAAATTGACACAATTAGCAAATGGATTCAGACAGTCAATTCCCGTATAACACAGGGTGAAGCTGTTTAGATGCAAAGTTGTCAATGTTGTAAAACCAAAAAGTTCTGCCAAACTTGCGAATGGATTTGAAAAATCAGCAGCAGAAGGGTACATTGAGAAATGTTCCAAATGCAACATATCCAATTCCAACGGTTTGAAACTGAAAGGGGATGAGACATTTGTAGGATGACAATCTTTTAACTCAAGTTTTCTCAAGGATTGGCACCTAAACAGAGACCAAGGGATTTCAACAGGCGGACTGCCAGATGTTTTAGCCCGAAGATTGATTCTGACTTCTTCAACACCATGTGATGCTGCATATTCAATAACCTTATTCAATAGATATTGATCAGTCGCATAATCCACCCCAAAGCGATAGTAAATAAGAACCTTAACCTGGGAAGAATCGCGATGGGATAGAACCCAAAGTACAAACTTCCTAAAATCAACCAACCGATGGAATGATTTGCTGCTGAAGTTCAGGCAGGGAACTGAAGCCCAAAGATACCTCCACCTTTTCGATAAAACACAAGTCTGAATTGCATCCTTTGTCTCCACAAATGACAAAATATGATGCAGGAGGCAATCCGGTAAGTCACCAAGTCTGTCCTGACTTTCGGCCACTTCACAATTATCTACGTTTTCAGAAGCCAAAATGGTTGTTCTTTTCAACTTCTTCAAGACAGGACCAGACTCCGGAAAATTGGATTTCGGCATTACAGCTTCACAGCACTCAAATGAAACGCACTGGCTGAAGCACTCAATCATATTGCCATCAAACTATCTCTCTGAGTTTGAAACAATCCAGTGCTTAGCCTACTGGTTCAGCAGCAGTACCACTTAGAATCTGAGCTAAATAAATGAAAAAACAAAGAATCAGAATATTAAGATAAGAAATGTTATCCATACCTAAGAAACACAAACAACAAAGTTACCTTGAATAGTCAACATAATGAAGCAAAAATCAAGAAAAGCAAAGCTCTCTCTGATACAGTTTCTGATAATTGAAACATGAAAGTTAACAACCTCAATCATTGATTATTTATCATCATACCCTACCCAATAAAAAGAGAAAAAAAAAATAGATTGCCCCCTTTTGAAAGCTCATCCCCAAATCAAATCCTCAGAAATAAACCACAAACCAAAACCCCAAGAGAATACAAACCCACTAAAGCTTGAAACTTTAGTCCCAAATTCAAGTAAAAGTGAAACCCCATAAAAAAAATTAAAAAAAAAAGAAGAAAACTTTATCATTTCATATGGTTGAAAAAGTCACCCAGAGAAACACACACACACACCCAAACATAGTGGCAATTAAAAATAATAACAAAAAGACATAAAATTTAATGGGGGCAGTTGAAAAGGAAGAAACTTTTGCACACCTGGGTGAGAGGTCCTTAGATGGAAGAAGATGATGATCGTGTTCATGGGCACGCGCGTTGTCAACGTTGGGAATTTTTTCTTTTCTGAGGAGAGCTTATTAGTATTGTTTTGTATTTTGTATTGTTATTGTTATTATTGTATTTGTAATGTTATTTTTTGCATTTGTATTGGTAAGGGTGGAAATGGTAATGGGGGAAGTGGGAGAGTCTTAATTTACTCTCCTCAGCTTCCAACTTCGATCGTTAATTTGCCTCTGTTTGGTAGCACGCAATGGCTGCGACAAAAGGAGCTCCTTTTCTCGCTTTTTCTACTTTCTCTCTCTCAATAATTTTTCCTCTGCTTTGGCTTTTAAGGCTTTCAACTTCTTCTTTTTTACTTTATTTATTAATATAATCTTTCTTTTCTTGTGTATACTCTCCCCTCTTTAAAATAATTATTACTTTTGGATAAAGTGATATATTAGAAAATCAACATCTGTGTCTATATACATTAATTTTCTAAGACAGTTGCCCAAAGATTGATATGCAAATTATATGAAAACCTTAATAATTTTATTTTTCTCCCAAAAGATAGAATTAAAGCCTAAAAATATTTTAAAACAAATTTAAGAAAATTTAATTGTGTGTTAGGCTAATTTTATTTACAAAGAGATGCATTACAAAAATGATAAATTCACTCTTGTATAGGATTAAGGATGACATAAGTCATGCAATAAAGCTTTACAATTCTTACAACTTTGAGGATGATTATTTTGTTCCCTCCTTGATCTTAACCTTGAGGATGGTTAAACCATCCATCAATGCCATAAATTCTTTTTTTTTTTTTTTGGTTGTTTTTGTGCTTTTGGGTGCCAAGATATTCTTGCCACATGAGCCACGCCTCCAAGTTCTCAATGTCATACATTTGTTGTTAAAACACTTATGGCTTTTTTATAAAAAAATCCGAGAAACAGAAAAGGACTTTGGCCCAAAAACTCTTAGAAAGAGAGAGCAATTACATGAGACACCAAAAAATTGACCCAAAACTTAAAAATTAAAAATTCCCAAAAACACAGCCCAAGCACAATCAAAAGTGGCAAGCTACCCTTGTAAAAATCTTACATGCCCGTTAAGAACTGTGGATGATTCTGGACTTGTGCTTTTGGGTTTACTGTTGGAAGGTGGTAGTGGTGGGCGGTGGTAATTTTTTTTTATTTTCTTTTTGCATTATATTTTGTAACAGTTAAAAAGGGAAGAAGGAGTAAAAAGATTTACATTATAAAATGAAGGTCTTGTTTGATGGAGAAAAGAATTACCTGTGAGATGCGCCCGAGGTCGCTGCAATGGTTGGCAGTGATCATGAAACTGATAATCCTTCCTGGTTTCCCAGTTCCGAATGTGTATCTTTTTTAAAAAAAATACACCTATTTATTTATATACATCTCTAATCTGTTACCCCAAAAAAAAAAATCCATTTATAATCCTAAATGTAACTAATGGAAAAAAATTAATTTGATGCTAATTGAAAAAAAAGATAATTTGGTTGAAATCAATTAAAAATAAACTTATTGATACTAATTGGAAAAAAAAGTCAAATTAATCATGCTAATTGATAAACAAATCTAATCAGCATTTTTATTTTTAAATTCAGACAAATATTTGTGACCCAATCAAAAATTGGGTGGTGACAGGTATTTGTATTATTAAAAGTATTTAATATTTATAAGGATACCGAAGAAATCCCTAATTATTTGGGTATTTAATAAGGGCCACTTCTAAAGTATATCTAAATTATGTTTTATTATGAGTGATTAGCCAATTACTTTTGTACTTTAGATGAGATAAATACATATTCTGATATACCAAAAAACAAAAATTATCGTTGATACTGGTTCGTTGGCTAAATTGCCTTCTCTTCAACACCAAAAGGCTGCAACACCTTGGGTGAGGCTGAGTGCATACCAACTAGCTACCCTCCTTATACAGCCTGTTTGGTTACTGTGGATGTGGCTTCCCGAGTTAATTTTTGTAAGAGGAGAAAATGACCTTGTTGGCCAAAACTTGAGATATTAAAGGTGAATGTCAACTTCGTAAGCAACAAGGGAAGAGAAAGCCATGGACTAGTTCAGTGACATTCAAAAAATTCAGATAGTGGGGGCAAAGATGGTTGTGCACAACTTGCAGCTTAAGTTGGTTATGAGAGCTTAAGTCCATTTATTTTTAGCATATGATTGAGCCAAAATGGGAAGCCCCCATCTGCACCCATGGTGGAAAGTGAAATTAAGGAACCCCCCCTCCCTCCCCCCAAAACAACAATAAAGAAAAAAGCCCAAACACACAGTTGAGTTAAAAAATTCTGCAACAATTCCTAATATTTGTTTTTTGTGGAGGGGGGCAAGTGAGGGAATGAATTCTTTCTTGTCAAAATTTCACATCACAATATTGTATATAATTTCTTACCCTTAATTCTTCTATGTCATATTTCTTGTAGGGGCTCAACATAAAATCAAGGGTAAGACATCACAAAATGAACTTGTCATATGAAAATTTGATTTGATTGGTTCCATTCCTTAACAATGATGATGGCATCAAGACACGAACGAGGTGGTGGTGCCATCAACAGTGGGGAAGGGTGAGGTAGGACAAAGGGGGCTGCGAGAGAGAGAATAAGAATTATTGCAGTGCATCAAATCTGATTGATTGTATCTATACACCATCAAATCTCTCAGACTAGACAATGTGTGGTGCACAATATTTGGTTTGCACCACAGCATGCGCCCAAAATGTAGTTAACAGGACAGCTGACAAGGACTCGTAACACAGTAAATAGATTACAGCTTTCCATTGATTCACCTCATGTCATGGTTGTTGGTTTTGAAAGCTACCCTAGCAATCACAACAATGCTTTCAAAACAAGGACTCAACTCAAGTATAATTATAATTCCAACAATATAGTAGAACTATAACCCAAAAAAAAAAAAAAACACAGGTTTGCAGGCATATCGCAACATGGGAATGCACCTGTGACAAAATGCAGAAGAACGCAAATTTTACAAATAGACCGAGCCGAGACGAATTTCACCAAATCTCAAGAGATCAATGTAATTTGCCCTTAAAGTATCACATATAGGGGGAGGTCGATAGTCAAAAACAATTTATATGAAAATATTCGTAGTTACACAACTCAGGTATGATAATTAACTAGTTCGAAGTCTCAAGTTTTCTTCAAACATAACCTCATCACATCATCCTAATGCAAGACTATACGATAGTAGGTTGTGCAGGTGAGGTGACCATAGCTCTTCAGCGGTACTGCAACAGAAAAATACAAATTGTAATGAGAACCAAGGGTACAACAAAAGGAATGATATAGAGAAAATTTCAAATACGTATTGTAATGAGAACCAGGGGTACAACAAAAGGAATGATATAGAGAAAAATTCACATTGGATTGTTTGGAAGACTACAATTGGGAGCAACAATTTATATGTTTACCTTAATGAAGCCAATTTCCTTGGCGTTGCTACGGAAGCACTGCCTGCAGCACATGAGGCCATACTTCCTAATCAATCCATGCGGGTTCCCACAGACGCGACTGCAAGAAGCAGAAAACAGGAACAATCACTATCAGCAAAGCTCATCAACAAAATTAAACTACATCTAGTAATGTAACAAACTACATACAAATGCACTACCCAACAACTTTAATTCAAGCAGACACAATTTTTTGAGAATATAAAAAATATAAGTGTTAAATCGTGTGTTCATTCCAATAAAAACTAAAACCATACAGTGGCATCTAGTAGGCAGTTTAACCCTTGTGAATAAATTTAAATAAGGGGCTTAGCTTCATAGAGATAACAACATAAGATAATAGCACAACCATGCAACTGTCATAGAGAGCAACTTATAAACCTCACATCGAACATTTTAAAGAATGGTAAAGCTAAGCTTCAAGAACATTGTCTTGTGACTTGATATGGCAATTTGCAAAAATCAAGGCTAGGAATCTTTATGCTAAAATTTTAAACCTCAAATTTACCAACATCCTCATATACCCGAAAGACATACACCCATACAACTTGACCTCACAAAACTACCAAAACAATCTAAAAAGTGATTTTCCAACACTATTAGTAACATGTTTGGTTTGGAACAATTTTCCTGTTGCGGTGAGTAAAAGCCAGTTGGAAAGAAATAGAAATGTTTGGTTTGTGATTTTACTTTCGATAGAAGTGCTCCACTTCCACAAAAATTGATTCCAGTGGCAGTAAATAGTTTTAGATTTTACTTTTACATGTCACATTAATTCTTCTAAACTTCCTCTTTTAACATCATTCCCAAGCATAAATCAATTCTTTTTCCTTCAATTATTTCAAAAGCCATTCTACCAAAATCTAAATCAAGCAGGCCCTAGATCATCCAAAACAAAGAACATGTAGGAAATAGAAAAAGTTGGAAACACTATAGACTCTGCAATGATTCAACCATCTAATATTTATGGGGTAGAAAATGAAAAACATGAGATTTGAAAGAAACAAGACTTTACAACCCTGGCATCATGGGATTGAGAAAAAATTAATCCCAATAAATGGTTTAAATTAATGAGAATTGAGAATTGAAGAAGAGACGTACCAAGTACGAGAACCAGGACCGTAGTTCTTGGGGTGAGAGTTCCAAACGTTGGAGTGACCCATTGATTTTTCTACTCAAACAAGATAGGCTCTGGAAGCTGCCATTACACAAATATAATAATAGAAACATTTGGTTATGTAAAGAGATTGCAAAGCTTTGATATTTTGATATCTTCTTATGTTTATTCTTTTTATATTGAGGATATGTTGTTCTCTATGCCATTTGTATTATTCTTCTCTCCTTGTTAATGAAATTTCTTCTTTGACCCTAAAACAAAAGTCATAGAAACACATTCCACATTTAGTTATGTAAACTACATCCACTGTGATGTTCACCAACACACGACAGACTGTAAGACAATCCAGCATATGGGTCCTCTAAAGTGGGGAGGTTTGTAAACTGAGAAAGTGAGGGATTAATCACCCTTAGATCAACATCGTCTATTGTGTGTGGGTCCCATGAAATAATCCAATGGTGATTATCCCTTCACTTTCCCACTTCACAAACCTCCTCCCTTTAGACAAACCAAATCCTTATTAATGAACCCAGGAGCTTGAAACTTCAAGTTATAAGCTAATCAATGGGTACCAAGATGATAATGTTTTTCTTTCAGCCTAAAAGATTGCTCAAGCAATTTCGGTTGAGGTGATGGTAAGATAAAGTCATTCCTAAAGTACTGATTTAAAGATTCAAACCCCCACATTTCAGATGAAGTTTGTCTGGAATAGCAGTATACTTTCACTACGAACAAACACTTTCCGGTTGATAAAATAATCATCCAGGAATAAACAAACATATGCTAAATAACAGTAATACAGTGCAGAGTTACAGCATCTTATAGCTTACAGCATGACAGGCAGTCGATTCAGAAATATAGACTATGGAAGGTAGTAGCAAAGAAATCAAGATTAAGATTAATGGCAACCATCACTTACAGAGATTGTGCCAAAGAAAACCATATATCTTCCAATCTCATTGAAAGAAAAAAATACCCCAAAAATAAAAAAATATAAAAAAAAACTTTTGTTTTTTTAAAGAAAAAATTACTAATGCCTCTAGACCCATCAGATCAGAAACATGGATCAAGCATCTACGACAACACTCTGTCAAAAAGAGCAGAGTTTATTGGTTGCAGAGAAAATCTTGAAAAATAAAAAAGAGAACTTTTATTCTATTTTGCAATGATTTTAGCTAAAAATGTCACAGAATGCCTTGGAGGCTAAAAGGGTGTTCAGGTTCATAGCTCACCTCAAGAGGATGGAAGTGCCGAAGGAGAGAGCAGCTGCTGCTAAGTGTGAGAGACAGTGAGAGTCCTTCGCAGTTATGTGAAAACCCTAGGCGCCGTTTCTTAACGTAGAAAACAAATGAACTGCGGTTTTTTATTTGGTAATTTAAGTGGGCCGGTAATTTTTTTTGTTTTTGGTAAAACATATATTTTTCTCTTAATTTATTTTCATTTGGATACTCTAATTGATTTTTTTTCATTTTTTAATTTATTTTTGTTTTCATTTCGATCCTCTAGTTAATTTTTTCATTGTTTTAATTTATGTTTGTTTTTTATTTTGGTCTTCTAACTAATCTTTTATTCTTTTTATTTCCTAACATTTTGTTTTCATTTTAATCCACTAATTAATTTTGGTTCTTTTTTTTATTTATTTTCTATTCTTGTAATATGATACAATAAACTAAATTAAAATGAAATGAAAAAAAACTAAACAAGATATTTATCCTTTTTTAATTGTTAAATAAAAATGAAATAAAATAAAATAGAAATTAAAAATAAACTAAAAATTAAACAAACAAAATGAAATAATAAGAAAATAAATATTTACCCGTTTGTTGTTTTAGATTTTGTTTTTATTTAACTCTATTTATTTTCTATTTTATTTTTAGGAAATAAAAAAATTCAATCTTCAGGTATTTTCTTATCTTATAATTATTATTTTTGTTTAATTTTTAGTTTCTTTTTAATTTATATTTTATTTAATTTATATATTTATTTTACATTTAAAAAGGATAAATATATTTTTCAGATTTATTTTAATTTATTGTGTTATGCTACAAGAATAAAAATTAGTTAGGGGATCAATGAAAAAGACTTAAGGGAGCAAAAAGAAAAGAAAATTAGTTATGGAATCGAAATAAGAATAAAAAATCAAAGGGCTAAAAAGAATGAAAAATTAGTTAGAGAACCAAAATGAAAAACAAAATAAATTAAAGCACTAAAAAAGGTATTTTTCCTTTTTATTATTATTAAATAAACTCGTTCCTAATTAATATTACAGGAAACAATTGGGTTCCTCAAAATTTGAAACCCTCTATATGGTTCCTCAATTTTTATAAAAGGGAAACATTATTCCCTTTATTAACTCATTAATTTAATATTTAACAAAAAAACACAATTGGCTCATTAAATTGTTGGTATGACTTTTTAAGCTCCATGATAATACTAAAGGACCTTATCTTGACTTGGGATGTACAAAAATGAAGAAGGAACTAGAGAATGGGCAAGGTTATGGTTTGAGGATGCATAAGTGTAGTGGGTGAACAAAAAACTAAAACATAGATGTCTTAACAAAAAGCTTAGGGCCTATTTGATTTGCTATTTTTAGATTTTAATTTTTAATTTTCAGTTTTTGTAAAAGAAAAATTGAAAAAATTGAAAACTGAAAATTTCAGTTTTCAGTTTTTCCTTCACAAAATCTGGAAATTGAAAACTGAAAACAGTAAACCAAACAGGCTATTAGTAATATGTTATTTTGAACCTTAACAAAGAGTCAAATTCACAATTTTACGTATCATGCATGGTTTTTTGTCAAGTATTAAAATGATGAGTTAACAAATAGACTAATCTGTATCATATTTTGTGAAAATTGAGGGACTATAATGGAAACCCTCAAATTATGGGGGACCAACTTAAGGATTTAGTTTTTTCTTTTTTCCTAAACAAAATCTTGAGCTCAAGTGTCATTTATTAAATAGATTAGGTTGAAAGAGTTTTTTCCTTTTTTTTCCTTGAGTACTCTCCTATTGAAGGTAAAAGGCAATCTTGTTCTAGTATTTGAGATTCCATAGAGGTATAACACTCCCATCGTCAATTACTTCATATATGGCTCGAAATCAAAATAACTAGCCAATGGAAAGAAGTATCTGCTACTCCAATAGAGCATATGGAAATAGTTTTAACTCTATAATAAGTGGATTTTACTTGAATCAAGATATTGATAATTTGGGGAAATTTTAAAACAAAGAGTAAAATACATTTAACAAATCAAACTTCCAAACCTTTTTAACAATAAAAAATGTAAATTTAAAATTCTAAAGCAATTAATTTTATAACAAAATAAGCTTAAGTCATTTTAAAGTAATATTAACTAAAATTTCATATATTAGGTTATCTTATTACTCTCTTCATTTGAAAATATAAGTTATTTTTGGGTTATACACAAGAATTAAGGTAATGAATTGATTTTCTAATAAAATAAAAGTAAAGCAGGAAAATGGAGATGTGAGGAGCAAAGTTTTGCATAATTTAAATTAATAAAAGATTGCAATACAAAAAGATATCACTACTCACAAAGCGATTGATTTTAATTTGTGCCCTTTTTCCTTCTTGTTTAATTTGTGCTTAGTTACTTTTTTGTAATCATTTTGGTATTTCATTAGCATTCATTCTATTTGCATTATATTTTTGTTGTTGTTGTCATGGGTTATCTTGTGCTTTGTTTGATGAATAAGGTATCTAATTGTTAATGTCTTTTATCAATTCAGGGCTAGGAGGGTTCACTTATGCCAAAAATTTCTTAATAGGATTGAACCCTTTTTCCTCAAGTACTGTTTGTTATTTATGTTGCATTTAATATATATATATATAGGTAATGAATTGACACACACACACACTAAGTGGCATTAAGTTGTATTTTATATATTAATTTAATTATATCTGACCCAACAAGTTCAATTGTTCAACCAGTGATCCACTGGTTGGTTGAACGAGTAACACAGTGCCTTAGCTGAATCTGAAAACTATGATTAGGGGATTAATTATCATGGAAGAGAAAATAGGATCGGAACAACTAGTCCAATCGGGAACTGGTCACCTGACCGATTTGGCAAAGCTCCAAAAATCGGGAAGTCAAAAACGGTCAAAACCCGAGAAAACCAGCAAATTGGACCAGTTAGTCTGTTTGGAACTTTTGATTATTTTTTCACAGCTTAAATATTGATATCTTGTGGCAGCCACAGTAAAAACGAAAATAATGGAACCAAAGAAGAGCACTAACAAAGATTGTTAGATTGTTCTTCTTCTCTCATCGTCATTTACAAGTTGCTCATCATAAATCTCGTTGGTCACCAATAAATATTGTTTTCAAATGTTTTGTGACCATGTTATGAGGTTAAGACTAAAGAAATTTTATATAAATTATGTTTATTTTTATAAACTTATGAATATATTTTTTTGTGTTGATTATGTTAATTGTAATTATTTAATATATTTTATTATATTTCAATTAAACCCTGATTGAAGCAGTTACGTTGGACCTCTAAATCTTTGAACCAGTACTTTGATTGGTTCGATACCAGATCCGGTTTTCTCTTCATTGCTAATTATTATCACTTGTTTGTGTTTTGAATTGACACTAATTATTTTGTATGGTATTTAATATTGATAATAACACTAGTTAGTGGAATGATATTTAGGATTCATGTATAATTTCATTTTTGTTTGTGGTGGTATGTATATGCAAAAGGTGTATAAAATGGGAATCCAAAAATATTAATTTGGCTTTTTTTTGTAATAGTCATTAGTGATCGATTTAGCGACCAACTATAAAAATAGTGACCGAACTTGAAACTAAAATTGCAATATGCAAGAACAAGTCAAGAAAGATTTAGAGACTAGGCCAGTTACCAAAATTCAATCACAAAATAGCGTCAAAAAATTGAGCCACAAGTAGCGACTGAATTTGTGACGACCAACAAGTACTCCGTTACAACTAAGAAATCGATTTAGTGATCAAATAGCAATGGATTACGTGACCACAACACTAGTTTGTAAATTAGCGACCAAATTTTCAATTGCACGATTTGTGATTGAAATTTTAGTCGCTAATGTTAGCCCAAGCCATCACCCAACAATTGGTTGTAGAGAAGCAAATTCAATCACTAAATTGATCATAAAAAAAAAAAAAAAAGACTGGAAAATCAGTTGCTAAAAATTTAGCAACCCTAAGTTTAGCTATAGCAACATTTGATCGTAGAACCAATCGCTAATGACTTTTGTGACCAATTTTCAATAGCTAATGACCGATTTTCTTATAGTATAAAAGGCGAAACATGCTCAAGTACCAATTGTTAGAATTTCAAATCTCTTGATCTATATTTTGCTCTGATTAAAGCATGATGAATCAGTTGAAATCATTGGTTAGATTAAGGCTACTAGTTACCTAGAACGCCCGAGGAAGATGAAGGACCTAGAAGCATTCTCGGATTCTCAGATTTGGAAGTAGAGAGAGAGAGAGAGAGAGAGAGAGAGAGAGAGAGAGAGAGAATTATCATATTTCTGATATAGTTGAATACACGTAACATATTGAAAAATAGTCACAATATCAACTAAAAGTCACTGATGAACAATGAACAAACTTGACGTTAATTAAAGTCACGAAAAACCCATTTATCTTTTGGCAATTGAAGTCACGAGAAACTTACACACATGATGTAAATGGATATACATCAATTGAACCATTGAAAGACGAAAAAGATTATCGTTGAAACCAAAGGTTAATGCACCGGCGCAATGACCAATTAAGGGATATGTTGATAAGCACAAGATATATATTATGAGTTGGACACTAGCCAACCTCACGACAATTTTCTTCAAGAAATGTCTAAAGGTAATTAAAGAGAAGCACTTCTTGTTGAAAAGGACTAGAGCTAGCATTAATGATCTTCCTAGATGCTTTTTTACCGAAATCTCTTTGGCATTCATATGCCTTCAATTCCATTATGGGTAGCTCGACGACTACAGCCACGTTTTCGGGATAAGTCCAATTTAGTTCTTTACTTCTTGGTGAGCATCTTCACACGATATCGAATGTACACGTTGCTACATGAATTAGTGCGAAAATTTCCCACTTTTGGGTTTTTCTTCATTGCATTTGAATTTGGTTTTACAAAGTGTACATAATAGATATGGATAATCATGATATGAATTAGATAAACGTTATGAAAAGGAAAAAGATAAATAGCTCGAATTTTAAACATGCAAATGCATTTACAAAGGACAACTACCATCCGATTATAAGTTTCAGTTGTCTATGTGCTATTTTACACTTCTATCCAATAAGGTATTATCACGTTAATAAAGATAGTTGAGTCTCATATCCACTAATTAAAAAGTTATATCCAAATAATATGATTTGATTAAATGACAATATAGAACTTTTTGACACTATCAATACATCAAAATTAAACTCAAAGATTTCTCATAATAAA
Organism: Dalbergia cultrata; assembly: GCA_031216105.1. NCBI lineage: Eukaryota > Viridiplantae > Streptophyta > Magnoliopsida > Fabales > Fabaceae > Dalbergia > Dalbergia cultrata. Next base: position 64,413,120 of record CM062346.1, read on the forward strand.
AAATTTCTTTTTCTTTCGGTTGTTTGATCAAAATGTATTCATGAACGTCGACATAGCATGTAAATAATGCATGCAAGTATATCTTTAACGTTGTAGCCCATACTGTACGTAGGGAACCTTTCACATTAAAAGTGCATTTTGTTTGCTTCACATTATTTTGATAGAAACATAGTTTTTCACTAGAAGATAATTTTTATATAGAAGTTGTTTATATAAGCTTTTACATAAAAATTAAAAACAAAAAAGTTTTATTGTTCTTATTCTTATCCTAACCTCATTTACAAAGTGCTATCATTTCCGTTTTTCACACTCAAGACAACTGAAAAAAAAAAAAAAAACTCAAGAAAGTATAAGTGCAATTGAGGTCCTGAAAGATGTCTTATTGAAGCATCGAATCAAGAAAGAAAGCACACAAATAAACCCTTATAAAATTGGCACACCCTGCTCTCCTAAATACTAATTGTTCCCTCCGTCAAATAATTGTTCATTTAAAAAAAATTAGTTATTATTAATTATTTTTTTTATCAATATCCCTGTTAAGTATTGACTCATTAATGAAGAGAGAGACTGGAAATTATGGTATTAAAAAGAGAAAAAAAACTAATTTAGTAAATCATTTTAAATTTTTACTAACATTGATGTTTTACTAATTATTTTCTTAATTCCACTTAATATTTATAACTGAATAATTATTCAAGGATTGATGAATTACTTACTAATCAGGTAAAATTTTCTAACATGAACCTAGATAAAAAAATTTAGAAATTAGTCTATGCCCCACCTACCTATCTAGTGTAGCTGTATTTAGGAGTTCTTCTTAATTAACATTATTTGTCTTCTTAGGATTTAAAATCTCGTGCTCTCTTGTACGTAACTACCATTAAAGTTTAATTAATCACAATTTTCATGCACATATAGGGTTTAGCCTATATAAAAATTTAGAATTAATTTTATCACTATCTTAACTAATACGATTTTATGTATTTTGTTTCGATGCCAGATTAGAATGATTCTCTTTAAAATACTAGTATATGAAATGAAAAATATTGAAAATGTTTGGCGTACCATGTTCTCCCATCACAAAGAACGGATCAGATCCTTAATTTTAGATTTTCCTTGACTTCAGGACTTGATTATTAACCAGCAAGTATTGACCCGAGTACCAAAGGTCGAGGTCACTAAGCATATGATTCTCGATTCGATTGTAAAATTCATGTCTATAATACAAAATATATTGGAAATGGTTTTTACTTGGGTGTCTGACGGTACCTAATAAACTATCATATATATGTTGATTTAGGAGTACTATGGGAAAAAAAAAAAAAAGTTATTCCTGATTATCGTTTCAAATAATTTTTTTTTTTGAAAAAAAAAAGGACGCGATTCATATGATCACTTGATTTCTTATTCTTTGGATCAACGATGAATTAATTTATTATACTTCTCAAAGTTAACAACCACGCGGCAGTTCCAATGTGAGAAGTAAAATTAATAACAGATCTGAATGTTCTCAACTTTCTATATGGAGATTTTCTTCTTTATATATAACAATTTTATACGGAGAGTTGGTACAAATTTTAAATTTATAATCTCAATTTTATATATAATTGCAATAAAGATAGGTTTTATTAATTTTAGGTAAGATATATTTTCTTGTGGATTTGATCCCTTTATTGTGAGCATATGTAAGAATGCCATGGCAAATTTGTGCTTGTCCAAAATTTTTTTGCTCTTTCTCATACTCTTCCATAGTTGACTTGTGAGTTGTGACACTAACGTAGATTTTTCCTAGTTGCTTCTCTCACATTATCCTTTGAATTTTCTTCCTCAAAAATTCTATATCTATTCAACAAATCAACTGTTTAGCCGCCGTGGATTCCATCGCTTGCCGTTGGCAGATTTTTCACCACAGCTAGCCAGCAGTATTCTCTATATATAAATAGAGATAGCTGAGTAATACTTGCTTCCTTCCACAGCATAGGCACCATGGCAATAATCTCTCCAATTTTTCTTTTGGCACTTTTTTCTATCATTTATTCTAATTGTGTTCTTCCTATTGAAGCTACCCATCATGTTTATAGAAATCTCCAGAGTATATCTTCTGATTCCTCCCATCAACCTTACAGAACAGCTTATCACTTCCAACCTCCAAAGAATTGGATAAATGGTAAATAGTATATTTCCTTCAACTGCTCTTGAATCTTCTCTAATATCTATATACCTTTCTTTCACTTCTTAGTCTCTCATTAATTTTTTTTTTTGGTGAAATATTATATATCTCTTAACTGTTTGTTGATCTTTTGCCTCTTGTTTTGATGATTGGACATGTGATGCTAAAATGGATGCATGGTTGTGCTGGACTTGCAGATCCTAATGGTGAGTTATATTCTCTTTTTGCAGCCTTCTTGTTTCCTTATATCTTTCTTTCTTTCTTTTTTTGGTTTTGGGCAGTTTCCTTCGGTCCACTATATTATATATTATCGTAGGTCTGCCTTCAGAAAAAAGAACGATATTATTTCAGATTTTCCTTGGTCAAAAATCAAAATGGTTGAAACGTTCAAATGTAGGATTCACATAGATAAAAAAACAGTGAGAAACGTATGGAGGGTACAAATAGCAACAGTTTTTCCAAAATTTATTCAACGGAAGTTCCAAAGCTGTAGTAGTCAGTACATAACATACATATGTAGGAATAAGGTCATGCCATGTAATTAGAAAAACGTTGATAGAATTTTTAACAGGAATTGCATAACCTAATTATTTATATAAAGACTAACAATTATATCATGTCAATAAAATTTTGTTAAATTTCTGATTATCTAACATTTTTTATTAAGCTTATTCTCCATTGTAGGGCCAAAATGAGAGAATATAAGATCAATTTAATTTAAGAAGTTTCTTCCACTTACTAATTGATGTTTATTTATCATACACATGATGCATGTAGATAACAGTTTAACGAATTCACAAGTTCATGGCTTGTCCTTTCCTATCTTTTTCATTAACTTAGATTGAAAAAAATGTCCTTTTTTATTTATTGTGTAAGGCTGAAAAATGTCTTTATATGTGGCACATTTATGCAGGACCAATGAGATACAAGGGACTTTACCATCTATTCTATCAATACAATCCGAAAGGTGCGGTTTGGGGAAACATAGTCTGGGCCCATTCTGTATCAAAGGATCTTGTGAACTGGACCCCACTAGATCCTGCCATCTACCCATCTCAACCGTCAGATATGAATGGCTGCTGGTCAGGATCAGCTACACTCCTCCCTGGGGGAAAACCTGCCATTTTGTACACAGGAATTGACCCCAACAATCACCAAGTCCAAAACTTGGCTTACCCCAAAAACTTATCTGACCCTTTTCTTAGAGAATGGGTTAAGTCACCAAAAAATCCCCTAATGGCACCAACTAGTGCTAATAGGATCAATTCAAGCTCATTTAGGGACCCTACCACTGCATGGCTAGGCAAAGATGGGCATTGGAGGGTCCTAGTTGGGAGCAAAAGGGGCACTAGGGGAATGGCACTTTTGTATAGGAGCAAAGACTTTGTTAATTGGGTTGAAGCCAAACACCCCTTAGATTCATCTAAGACAACTGGAATGTGGGAGTGCCCTGATTTCTTTCCTGTTTTGAAAAAGGGCACTCTTGGTCTAGACACATCTTTGGATGGTGGTGATGTTAGGCATGTGCTCAAGGCTAGCTTGGATGAAAGGAAACATGATTACTACTTGATTGGTACTTATGATGCTGGCAAGGATAGATTTATCCCGGATAAGGGATTTGAGGATATTGAATCGGTATTGAGGTATGATTATGGGAAATATTATGCATCAAAAACTTTCTTTGATGATGGGAAGAAGAGAAGGGTGCTGCTTGGTTGGGTCAACGAATCCTCAAGTGTTGCTGATGATATCAAGAAAGGATGGTCTGGAATCCATGTGAGTTGGCTGCAATTTGTTAATTGGTCATTGGTTTGTTCTTTTTTGTTTTTTTGCCGGATAACATTTTTTTAACTAATATTTTTAATTTAATATCAATTTAGTCATAATAAATTTTTTAAATGTCAATTTAATCAATAGTTTTAATTATGACATCAATTTATTTCTATCAAACTTCTCACATCAATTTAATCATAACAGTTTTCTATTTTGATATTAATTGATTAATCATTCTGTTTGATCACCACTAATATGATGTTTGTTTAACGATGAATGGAGATTTAATGGAATGATTAACTTTTTATCAAGTCAAAATTAAATTAATATTAAATTTTTTATTAGAATCAAATTGAAGTCAATTTAAATATATCAAAATAAAAAATATTATTTTGTCTTCATTTGTCTAAATTCAAGACAAGACTTCATTATAAAAAGTTCACGAAGCTACGAGTTAGATACTTAGATTATTTAATTAATTGGGTACGGTTTATAATATATGGTTTAACATTACATGTGCCAGCTCAGGGTCAGACCATGACGTGAGAGATTCGAGCTAGGCTCCACACACACACACACACACAAATAATAATAATAATAATAATAAAATAAATAAATATATGGTTGACCATAAACAGTAGTGTAAAAAGACTTCCTAATGCACATGTTTTTGCAGGCAATCCCAAGGGCTATCTGGCTTCATGAGTCTGGTAAACAGCTAATACAGTGGCCAGTGGTGGAAATTGAAAAGTTACGTGCAAACCCAGTGAACTGGCCCACCAAAGTGATCAAGGGTGGTAAACTGCTTCAAGTTAATGGTGTCACACCAGCACAAGTAAGTTTTTCTTGTAGCAGAACAGCAAGAGTAATGGTTTTTATATCTGCGATCTGCAGTATTATTGCATTTTTGTTTTGAGCACAACTTGAAGCCAGGTCTAACTGTCTAAGTCACTTGAGCTAAGATAGAACAACTTAAATGCAAAATTATAGATAAAAGGGCAATTCCAACGGCATTATTCTTAATAATTATTAAATATAAATTTCTACACATTATTTTAAACTCTTGAAAGAATTGATTCATGACATGATATCAGAACCCCTATAAGTTAGTGTTCAACTTTTATTACTCATATTATGATAAATTGTCCATGCTTGAAACTTTAAAAGAAGCATTCACATGGAAAGTTGTGCTAGCGTATAAAATTTTGGGTTTTTTTTTAATAAAACGTTATAGTTAACTATTGAGGATGCAAGAATTTTCACTACAAAAAATGAGCATTTTCAACAACATTTTTAACGGTTCTCATCAATAAAAGAGTTGTCAAGAAAAGATATTTCGACATAAAGTGACCCTTGAAAATACTTATAAACTTTTATTGACGATTAGTACATGTCAAAAAAACCCAAAACATGTATTTCCGACATGTACTAATTATCGATAAAAATTTATAAGTATTTCTTCAACAATCACTTTATGTCGAAATTACTTTTCTTGATAATACTTTTATTAACACTTTAATTGTTGAGAACCGAAAATATCCATTTTTCTTGTGGTGTTTTTGAAATGAGAATAAAAGTAATATATAATTTTAATAATAAGTTTCACATAATTTTAGTTTTAGTGTAAAATTAAAAAAGATAATATATATCTTTTATTGACCTAAGATAATATATATTAGAGGTTTTTGTCCCCAACTTTCAATGAGTAGATCCCAAGAACCTATGCTTTCTATGTATTTTTTAATTATTAGACTCCATATCGGAGCTCATCCAATCACCCTAGAATAATTAAAAATGAAGATTGCTAGCATGCTGGGACACAAACCCCCATATGGCTCTTTTACACAACTTTAACTCGTTGACATTGTTCGGTATTTACAAGTTACTCCATGTGGCATTGTTATATATAAATATAATGATCAAATGTAGAGTGATATAGATTTAATAATGAAGTCCTATATTTTTGTTTCTACATCGAAACAAAAATTAAATATAAATATTATATTTCTTCATTCAAAGCTAAGCTCCTTTTCTTGATTGAATGAATATAAGCGCGAATGAATAACATGTTAATATTTTTCAAAAATAAGCTTCGGGGTGGGGGGAGGCTAAAAATGTATGGACTTTTAATTTCCACATTTATCCAATAATAACATGACAAAACATATCACATATCTAGTTGGATTATTTTATTTTATGTTTAGAATACCTTTTAATCGTTTTTTTTTTATTGGATAAGCTTTTAAATTTTTGAAAAATCTTAAAAGCAATTAAATAAAAAAATACTATCATAATTGGGTAATGAGGCCCCCTTTGGACAAATGCTTTTGAACAAATTCGAATACTTTTATAAAGGTCAGCATATGCTGAGCTCATTCATTAATATAATAGGCCAAAAGGGGAAAAATTAAATATGGACTATTAATAAGATGAGAATGATTCTATTCATACGTTGGATTAATTATTTAATTAATTATTTGCGCTTTAATTTGCAGGCTGATGTTGAAATTTCATTTGAAGTGAACAAGCATGAACAGGCTGAAGAATTAAGATATTGGATGGACCCCCAAATTTTGTGTAGCCAAAAGGGTTCCTCTGTTAGAAGTGGATTGGGACCCTTTGGCCTCCTTGTTTTGGCTTCAAAGGGATTGCAAGAGTACACTTCAGTGTTCTTCAGAATATTCAGATATCAACAAAAATATCTGGTGCTCTTTTGCAGTGACCAAAGCAGGTTTGTCCATGATGTCCAAATATTTCCATCAACTTCTCTCTAAACTTGAGTGGTTAGGACCACTCTCTGATATGCAAAAGCAATATTTTGACAGGTCTTCTTTGGGCAAAGATAATGATCTGACCACATATGGTACTTTTGTGGATGTGGACCCTTTTCATGAGAAGCTGTCATTGAGAAGCTTGGTAAGTTCAAATTTATGCAAACACAAGACATTAAGATGCACAAACTTATTTAGGATCTAATTTTAATATATTGTTAGTATACAATTTTTTTTTAATTATTCAATCATATATTATCACATTATTATAAATATTTATTATTTTTAAACTTTTATACAGCCAATATATCAAAATAAACCTTCTCTATTTATTTATTTACATTTTTGTTGAAATTTATGTACATTTTTGAACAAATGCTCAAACTTTATTCAAACATAAATGTCAATTTTTATGGATTGTAATGGCTCGCAAAAGTTGTACTAAGGGGATGTTTGTGAGTTGAGATTTTGGAGGGAAGGGGAACGAAAGGAAGCCCCTCCCCTCCAAAATCCCAACTCATAAATATATCTTAACAGAAAACTTACAACACATTCATGAGTCACATGTCCATATTTAAAAACATTAATGATAGTTCTTAGAATAATACAATAATTCATATCATATATTCATAGAAGTCATGGCATAGTGTCAGACCAGAAAAAGAGTCACGCTATGAAGAGTTTCATCTTTATTTTTAAGTTTTATGTTAAAAAAGAAGCTGCTCTTTAATCTTCCTATTAAGTGCTTGTTTGATTTAATGTTTGGAGGAATTACTTTTGAAAAATGAAGTTGAAAGAATTACTCTTGAAAGAAGTATATTTGTGTTTGGTTAAATGTTTTAAAAGTAAGTTTAATAAAGTTATTTTTGTTTGAATAGGGTAAAGGAAAATTAGTTTTTGGATTTTAATTACCAAAAAAGGATATAATATAGAGAAAGTAGTTGGATGGAATAAGGACAAATTAATGTAGGGCATATAAGTAAAATTGCAGTTTAAGATATTAGGTGAGAATGAAAAGTAACTCCATCTTACTTTTGCTGGAAGTATGTTTACTCAACCAAAAATGAAAAGTAAAATTAGAAAAGTGCAACAAAACATGTTGAGTTACTGCACTTTTTCACTTTTATTCACTAAAAGAATAAAAGTAAATTTGGGGTGTTCAAACTATAAAACAAATAGGCACAATTAAGAATCTATTTGGTTTATATTTTGATAGAATTGTTTTTAAAATAATTGATATTAAAAGAATTAATTTGTGGTTGAAAAAAATGTTAAAAAAAGTGAGTTTAAAAGAATTGACATGAAATAGAAAAGTAAAAGCTAATATTTTTTATTTCTAGTAGAATCAATTATTATGAAAACAAGACACTTTTATTAAAAGTAAAAATGCAAAACAAATAACTTCACTTTTTCTCAACCCAATTTTTTCCAATGCAACCTGAAAAATCTTGCCAACCAAACAAGCTGTAAATGGTTAGCAAACATTATTTATTTATTTATAGTGTTCATGACAATGATGTATCAAATTCCAACAGCTGTTCCTGGTCATGATAATTCATTTTCAAGTGCTACAATGCATCAACAATCTAATGTCACTTAGCTGCTCTATTTTAGCTTCTTTTTCTTTGTTAGGATTTCAATTTCTTGATATTTGCATGTTACAAGAAGTTTGAATACTTAGGATGTGTTTGATTGAGCTATAAAAGCAATGGTAAAAATTACATGGTTGGACTCCATGTATAAAATAATATATGAAGTTCATCCACATAATTTTTATCCTCCAACCAAATATGCTCTTTAAGGATTATAGTCAGGGACTAAATATTACCATGTCAACAAGAGCACTTCCTAATCTTTTTATACCCATATTTCATCATTTTTGCCTTTTGTCCTTCTAATGCATGAGTTTCTTCCTTTCACAGATTGATCACTCTGTTGTGGAGAGTTTTGGAGGAGAAGGAAAGGGTTGCATCACTGCAAGAGTTTATCCCACATTGGCAATCAATGATAAGGCACAACTATACGTTTTCAATAATGGAACTGCTGATGTCAAGATCACAAGGTTGAGTGCTTGGAGCATGAAGAAAGCACAAATAAATGGTAACTAAACAGATCAGGGGATATGGAACACTGGATTATTCAGAAGAATGAAAATTCATTATGACAGACTTTGACAGTTCTTCTGTGTTGCATTATTGCCTACATGTATCATTACTGTGACATTAACATGCAAGACATTCATCTAATAATAATATTCTTGATTAAAGATTAGCCAAAAAATGTTCTGCAAATAATAAAACAATGGATATCAAGGTGTTTGGATTGAATTCTACCACGAATTGAATTCATAGCAAAATTAAATTCACTTTTTATATTTGGAATGAGTTGATAAATTAAATAATTGAACTCAATTCACTATTTTAGAATTTGTCTAAAAAATAAATTGATTTTTTTATTTTTATTATTTTTCCTTTATTAATAGATTAAAAAAATATTATATTAAAATAAAGCTATTTTAATAATTTTATTTTTTGCAGCTCAATTCTAACACCAAATTAGTCCCATTTAGGCATGATTTATTTTTGGGGGTTTGATGAAATTGTATACTTTTGAAATTTTTATTCTTGGATTAAGTTTAATTTCAAACCAAGAAATAAAATTTCAATTCTTAAGTGATAAGAGGCATTTATGTCACTTATCTTACTTCTAATTCTTAGCTTTTTACATGAGTTTTTCTATGTTATTGATGTGATTAATAAGATATTTGATTTATTCCTCATTGTGTACTTTTAATAGAACTATTGGCTTTTGCATTGATTTTGGGAATAATTTGTAATTACAAGTTGTTGCGTTTAACTTGTCTCTTTGAGTATGGTTTTATGCACAGGAGCTTTGGATCAAATGCAAAATGTCAAGAATAAGGGATCAGATTGAGACAAAAAAGGATGTTTTGGAAAGCTCAAGAAGTCTTCTATAACTTTTATGTTTACCTCAAAACCCAGTTCTAAGAGCATCTTGGTGAAAATCAAGTTGCAAGATTAAAGGTTGCTAATGTTCTGATGCTGTCCAACTTGACCTCCAGTCAGTATTTTTACAATATCTGGAGCTACAGATCTCCTATTGAGGTGATTTTGATGGCGTTGGAAAGCTTATTCAAAGGGCTACAATCACTATTTCTGGTGTCGAGGGAAAATTCTATTTTGTCTACCGCTGCAGTACTATTTAGCGCTGCAGCGCTCAACAGCACCCGAAAAATTGACTGTTGTCAGCATTGCTCACTGGTGAGCGCCGCAGCACTAAAGGCGCTGCAGCGCTCGTGCGATGACGCAAAAGACCTTATTTTATCTGTTTTTGGGCCCACTTTGGCCTGCTTTTAGAAGGCAGTATATATAGGAATGTTACAGACTTTTACCCTAGTTTTTCATAGTTTTTTAGAGTTTTGAGTTTTTGAGTTTCAATTTGGAGAACTCTCTCTCTCTCTCTCTCTACATCTCTCTCCATCTTCTCTCTACATCTTCTTCTTCTCTATTCTTCTTTCTCTTAGGATTTTATTAGTGAAGGTGATTTGTCTTGGAGATCGTGGCGATGATCATTGCTATTATTTCCAGGTTCTTTTATCTTTATTGTTGTAATCCTCCAGAGATGGAGGAGTAGATTTCTTTACTAGTGTAAGGGTTTCCAGATGGATTGGGATGATATTTGATATCTCTTTTGATATTAAATGCATTGGTTTTCTTAATGTTCTGCAGTTTCTATTCCTATAATTATTGTGGTGATTGCTATAATCTTTATTGGGATAACTAAATTGGCGATCGTCGTTTAGGGAAACCCTTTGGGTATAAATTGATAGATCTATTGATTTATGTTTGAGGGAGAACATTAGAATTAACTTTCCGATTGGCAGTTAGGCTATAGCAATTGGTTCATTAAATTGATGTGATTTCTAAATAAATTGGCAATTGTCGTTTATTAGTTATTTGCATTGATTAAATTCTAGAGGTCGATTGATTGCTAGTAGAATTGCTAGTAATTTGTTACTAATAGCCACCAATGGATTTAATATTTGGTCAATGATAATTAATTTCCAATCCTAGGAATACCTTGCATTAGTGTTTTCTCTATTGTTGCTATTACCTTGTTGCTATTATCTTTTAATTTAAATTGCTTTAATCTTAATTCTTCAAAACCCCTAATTTCTAATTGAATAGCAACACTTCCTTGTGAGACGACCTGAGTTGTCCCCTTTACTACATTTTTGGTGCAACTTAGCACTTTATAAATTTTAATTTGTTGTGAGTCGCGACAGCTCGCATCAAATTTTGGCGCCGTTGCTGGGGAAGTGGTGCTAGTTAATTTTTATAAATAATTTTTCTTTTTCTTTTCTATTTCTTTTTATTTTATTTTATTTTGGCAAAAAAATATTTTTGTTTTATTTATTTTTCTTTATTATTATTATTATTATTATTTTCACTTGATTTTTCATGTTTACTAACACGTACTTTAGTTTCCAGACATATGGCTCTTGTAATGTTGCAGGTACATAGGTTGCTGATGATGCTTACTCTGGCATGTCCCAATCTCATTGGTATGATTGTATGAATCAGGGATATGGGAGTGTTGAGTCATCTCAACACTTGTATTTCCAGCAACAATTTCAGCCACCACCTCCACTCTATCAGTAGAATTTGCAATCCTGCCAACAACAGGAGACCTATGACTTGCAAGACGCTAGCCTCCAACATTGCTTGTTCCTCCCAGTATCTCTGAACCTCCATGGCAAGAAATGATGAGAGCAATAATGGAGAGTCAAAAGAGAACTAGTGATGCTTTGCTAGAAATGACGAATGACATAATTAAGTTGCAGAACTCATGGTTCCAACAATCGAGTTCATCTCAAATCCCAGATGTGTTGCCGAGTTTTGAGCAGTGCAGTGATACATCTCAACAAGACACAATTCATATGGATGAAACACCACAAGAAGAATTGGTTGATGAGACATTTGATGCTCCCTTCATTCCGCTTGCCAGTTCTGATGACCATGATTGTGGTGAAGATACAGACAATGTTGATGTTAACAATGTGAGTGATTCTCCCTCAAACATAATCCCTTTAGAAATTTTGGTTAGGGAATCTCCACACCCTGCTCATGTTGAAGATATGGAGAGTTCACCTTCAATTTTGGAGAACTTTGCTCATACAGTAGAGTTGACTGATAATTACAAGATTGTTGATACTGCAAAGGAAGATTCCATGGTTGAGATATTAGCTATAGAGGTTGTACCTTGTGCCCAACCATCATCTCTTAAGGGCCAATCACTTTTATTGACATTGGAACTTCCTCTCCCTGAGCACCTTTTAGAGCGAAATGAGTATGCTATTCGAAATCGATGCTCGGCTCAAGCTTTATGTGCACTTTATGGTGCAAAGGGTCGGAACTTTTGGGGAACTTGGTGGCACGATTTGTATACTCTGGGATTTGAGTGAAGTGAAAAGACCCAAGCCTTGGTGGAAATTCTTGGATCAATTCAAGCATAAGCCTCCATGAGGGTCTTGACCGTCCAACTTAGGGACGTTAAAGCAAAGTGCTAGGTGGGAGACAACCCACCATGAGGTTTTTCTTTACTTTCCCTTTTATTTTTCTGAATTTTATTTATTTTCATTTTAATTTTGAGTCTTGCATTTTATTCATTTTTATTTGTGTCCTACACCATTCCTTTGAAACCTTAGAGATCACATGAATAGGCTTACACCACATGCACCTTATTAACTTGCTTGGCATTGACTTTATCTTCTATTGCATGCTTGGTGGATTCATTGTTGTTTGGATTAAGTACATGCACTTTTACTTGTGAGATTTTGAGCCTCTTGATTGGACTATCATGTGCCATACTTATTTGTTCATGTGTGTTTCCCTCATTGGATTTGGATTCTAGAACTTGCTTAGGGTCTTATTTGAAAATATGTTCCCATATGCATGCTTGAATATGATTGAGGCATTTTTCTTGTTTTTAGCCACTTGCCCATATAGCCACCTTTTGCATGTTACCATTGTTTAGCCCCTTTGAGCCTTATTGTCCATTCTTTTGTTTTAGCACATCCTTAGCCAAAAGTGAAAAAACCATGAAAATTCCCAACCTTTTAGGCTTAGGAGAGCATTTGTACAAATTCATATATGTGCTTGCGCATAAGTGTGGGGGAGAGCATGAGGACATGCTCCAATTTAAGTGTGGGGGAGGAATAATGTGTACACAATAAATTCAGCAAGTGGCACATTAAAAAAAAAAACTGGAAAAAAAAGCAAAAAAAAAAAAAATCTAAAAAAGTTTGGTTGAAGGTGTGCCACATTGAAATTTAAAGCCTGTAATTGTGATTAAAATGGACAAAGTGTACCCTTAAGCACTTGTGCTCTTGGTGTATGCATTTACTCTCCTTTGACTTGAGGTTTAGCCTATTGGCCTATATATTTATCCACCTTCACCTAAGCCCCATTACAACCAAAGGTAAGTCCTCTTGATTCAATATACATGTGTGTGTGACAAAATGGAGAATGAGACCCGTAGCAAGCATATGGTAATGCATTTTCATTTGAGGTGATTTGAGTGTACATCTTATCCCAAAACACTTGAGTGAATGAGTGGCAAACACTAATCTTGGGAGGATTTTTGTACTTGATTCATTCATCATGTATGTTGATTCTACCTTGTGTGCTATGTTTTTGCTCATGCCTTACTTGTTGAGATCATCTTTGATTGTTGGTGTAAAAGCCCAATGCTTATATCTCTAGGTTCATTGGATTGGTGTATTGTCACTTAATTTTATGCATCATACATTTTTAGATTTAGGAGTCTAGTGTAGTCCTTGTATACTGCTTCTCATCCATACCTTGGTTTGATCTTAGTTCACATGAGGACATGTGAAAGCTTAAGTGTGGGGGAGTTTGATAAGAGGCATTTATGTCACTTATCTTACTTCTAATTCTTAGCTTTTTACATGAGTTTTTCTATGTTATTGATGTGATTAATAAGATATTTGATTTATTCCTCATTGTGTACTTTTAATAGAACTATTGGCTTTTGCATTGATTTTGGGAATAATTTGTAATTATAAGTTGTTGCGTTTAACTTGTCTCTTTGAGTATGGTTTTATGCACAGGAGCTTTGGATCAAATGCAAAATGTCAAGAACAAGGGATCAGATTGAGACAAAAAAGGATGTTTTGGAAAGCTCAAGAAGTCTTCTATAAGTTTTATGTTTAGCTCAAAACCCAGTTCTAAGAGCATCTTGGTGAAAATCAAGTTGCAAGATTAAAGGTTGCTAATGTTCTGATGCTGTCCAACTTGACCTCCAGTCAGTATTTTTACAATATCTGGAGCTACAGATCTCCTATTGAGTGATTTTGATGGCGTTGGAAAGCTTATTCAAAGGGCTACAATCACTATTTCTGGTGTCGAGGGCAAATTCTATTTTGTTTATCATTTGCGGCGCTATTTATGCGCTATTTAGTCATAGCTGCAGCCGCTCAACAAAGACCCTGGAAAATTGACTGTTGTCAGCATTGCTCACTGGTGAGCGCCGCAGCACTAAAGGCGCTGCAGCGCTCGTGCGATGACGCAAAAGACCTTATTTTATCTGTTTTTGGGCCCACTTTGGCCTGCTTTTAGAAGGCAGTATATATAGGAATGTTACAGACTTTTACCCTAGTTTTTCAGAGTTTTTTAGAGTTTTGAGTTTTTGAGTTTCAGTTTGGAGAACTCTCTCTCTCTCTCTACATCTCTCTCCATCTTCTCTCTACATCTTCTTCTTCTCTATTCTTTTTTCTCTTAGGATTTTATTAGTGAAGGTGATTTGTCTTGGAGATCGTGGCGATGATCATTGCTATTATTTCCAGGTTCTTTTATCTTTATTGTTGTAATCCTCCAGAGATGGAGGAGTAGATTTCTTTACTAGTGTAAGGGTTTCCAGATGGATTGGGATGATATTTGAGATCTCTTTTGATATTAAATGCATTGGTTTTCTTAATGTTCTGCAGTTTCTATTCCTATAATTATTGTGGTGATTGCTATAATCTTTATTGGGATAACTAAATTGGCGATCGTCGTTTAGGGAAACCCTTTGGGTATAAATTGATAGATCTATTGATTTATGTTTGAGGGAGAACATTAGAATTAACTTTCCGATTGGCAGTTAGGCTATAGCAATTGGTTCATTAAATTGATGTGATTTCTAAATAAATTGGCAATTGTCGTTTATTAGTTATTTGCATTGATTAAATTCTAGAGGTCGATTGATTGCTAGTAGAATTGCTAGTAATTTGTTACTAATAGCCACCAATGGATTTAATATTTGGTCAATGATAATTAATTTCCAATCCTAGGAATACCTTGCATTAGTGTTTTCTCTATTGTTGCTATTACCTTGTTGCTATTATCTTTTAATTTAAATTGCTTTAATCTTAATTCTTCAAAACCCTTAATTTCTAATTGAATAGCAACACTTCCTTGTGAGACGACCTGAGTTGTCCCCTTTACTACATTTTTGGTGCAACTTAGCACTTTATAAATTTTAATTTGTTGTGAGTCGCGACAGCTCGCATCATTAAGTAAATTTAATTTCAGGAGTTCCAAACACAAACACCCTGTACATGTAAATGTCTGTCATCAACATATTTTACCATGTGCTCTCTTTGGGTTCATTTACAATTTGAATATGATCCATGCATTGGCATATTTAATTACTCGTTAAGTATGAACACGGGTTAGAACTTAGAAGCTTGCTGTCAAGTGTCAATTAATATGGTCCCAACAAAACTTCATGTAGCTATAATGTGAATCATCATGCAATTATATAGAAGCATAAGTCACCTTTTAACCAAATACAACCAACTCAATCAATGGCAACAGCAAGGAAGAAAGAGCAAAGTAACATAAGCAAAAGTAATTGAACTAAAATTTTACCTGGCTCGTAGTAGAGAATATTCTATAAATCAGTGGCACAGTGTTAATCCATGAATTCCCCATAATTTACAGTTACAAAAGAATCCACCAAAAACGAATTACACAACTGGGATTAAATTGTATACATTCCAAATTAGAAGGGAAACCAGCTGCAAGGCTAGTATAAAGATGAGCAGCACCTATATTGATGCACATAAAAATATAAGGCAATAAATATAACAAGAACAAGCAAATGAACAAGAAAACATTTAATAAACGCCTAGAACAAAATGAAAATTGGAGTTTTACAGTAGTTTACTTTGCTAATTATCTGCATCCAAATGTCTCAAATCTTTGTAATCCCTAGTAAATGTGACACTTTTCTATATGTTATGGAAATGGTGTTGACCATTTGATTGTATACTTTAAGTCCTTTTCCAGCCTTAAGCTATGAATATCAGTGGCCAAAGTCAGAATTAGCTTTAGTCACTGCTCTAGGCTGCTGCTATTCATATTCATACTCCATACTCAGATGGTCCTTTTGCCGACGTTTCCGGCTACCCTTCTTTCTCATTTTCTCCCTTGGCATTTCTTCAAACTGCTCCGTTAAACATTTATCCACAATGTCTTTCACCTCATCAAGCAAATCTCTATTATATGAATCCAACCCTTCTGTTGAGATTATATCTGCTATGCTTGCAATTTCCCTCATTGCAGTAACCTGAAAAAATGTTAGTAGTCAATTATACATAGCATACCTACCTACATTTGAGGAGTAAACCCTTAAAACATCCTTTACATTATTCTTTGAGAGGGAAAAGAAAAAAGGAAAACCCAAAATGGTCTTTAAGAATTAAAAATATCAATCACATTAGCTGTTTTCATGGACTAATATCGAGTAATGTGACTAATATTGTTTACTTATGCACCACACTGGTTTTTTTTCCCTCCCCTCATGAACTTGTGTGCCCGACCTGAAGATGTTTTTCCCAAAGGACAAACTTGAGGGTTCATTGATTACTCGCATTCAAGTCAAAGATCAGTAATGAATAAGCAAGACTTACTGTTCTCTGATACTCTGACTCGAGAGATGATGTGACTCTTCCAATATATTTACGAGTAATCTTCTGGTACCACAGCATGTACTCATCCTCATCCGCAACATCACCACCTTCAACAATATTAAGCCAACGCTCTGACCATTCTTTGATAGCCAAGTCCATTTTTCCCATCAAGTCTACCCCATGATCCACTATACGACTCTTCCTCTCCCACCGCTGAATATCATTCGGGATTGTTTGATGCATGCCAAATTGCCTTAAGCAACGATCCGGAAGGTGCCTTTCTGCCTTATCAAAACACAATAACATAGTCCTAGATGCCCGTAAAATCAGACTATTTTTCATATCTTCTGATATGGCTGTACAATCCATATCCTTGTAAGGAAGCCACTGCACCTGTGTATTAAAACGAAAGCAGATTTACTATTTTTGTCTACACAATTACCAAATAAGCCACATTATTAAAGACTTACATCGCAAGGATTAAGAGAATCCAAAGCCTTTCTGTAGGAAACTACATTACATTTTGTCCGAGAACCATTTTTCCCCTTCCATTTAAGCACATAGGGAAAGCAATTACCATCAGGTTCCTGATTAAATTTTGGCCGTCCAACATTGAGGCGAGAATAACTCCAACACTTACAAGAATATAGCTCAGTCAGTACTCAAACAGAACCATTACCAAAACCAAAAAAAGAAAAAAAAATAGCAGCATGAGTGAAATAAAGTAATGTTTGTAACCTGTACAAGAGTTAAACAGCCACTAATGGTGCTTTGAGACTTAAGGGAGGCATTGCCAAGTGCTCTATACAGAAATGCCAATGCTCCTGCACCCCAAGCAAACTTCCCGGCCTGGTCAAAGTTTTCAAACAGAGAAAGGTACATTACAGGGACTTTGTTCCCGGTTGTTGTAGAAAATATTGTACTGCCTACTAGGTACAGAAGGTAAGCACGAGTACAGTGCTCAATTTCTTCCAGTGGTGCATCTTCAGGACACTCTGAAAAGAACTCCTTCAGCCAGGTAAGCTTCACCAGTCCACCATTCAGGTCCTCCGGTACTCTCCCCAGTAATTTTTCACAAACTGAACTTGGTGCACTTATTGGACCTATAACAGGTTCTCCATCAATAGCCAACCCAAGTAATAGCGCTACATCCTCAAGGGTTATTGTCATTTCTCCAACAGTCAAGTGAAAGGTATTTGTTTCTCTCCTCCAACGCTCAACCAAAGCAGCTATTAGAGCATTGTCAAGACTCATTGCAGGAAGTAATCGTAGGTAACCAAAGCCGGCCTTCTCAACAAACTTAACCTGTGTAGGTGTTAGCTTCCACTGATCAAGCATTGAAGTGTGTTCATGACATCGAAGCACACCACGCTCCTGTGAATTTGGTATGAATAATATGATAATACTGAATAATATGAAAATTGACAAATAACATGTGATGTAGCAGAAAATAGATAAGAAAATCCATCCACCTGCCCATCCCAAACTGCTGAAGAAACATGATTATCTTGATCATAAAGTACATGATTATCAATTGGCCCAGGATCTTCATTGATCTCCATTTAGGAAAACAATAGGACCTGTTCAAAATACAAGAATTAAAAAAGGAGATAACTAAGCACTAGCCCCAACCTATGATGTTGTGTTAACTAACTGAACTCATTCCTATTCTTCATGAAGCGAAGATAAAATGACACTAGACAAGAGGTTATCAACATTACACCCAATTGTTGACCTTCAAACTTAGTGTAATGTTGAAGCCTTCTATGCGAATCACAAATTGCATCAGATTAACTTGCTGATAGATACCCAAGCCCATGATCACCAAAGTTACACAAGAAGAAGATCATTGGGCCTGGCCCAAGACCAGGGTAGTGAGTGAGGCCAGGAGAGAAGTCAGTTATGCTGATTAGAGCGAATCTGAAATACTGAGAGGATTGGGGCGAGGAAATATATGCAAGGCGTATGAGGAATGAGGGAGGCAGAAAATTACTTATTGGGAATTTGGGAGAGTAGTGGCCTCTCAAAGCCTCATTGTTACTGTTTCTTTGCATTTCTTTTCCTTCAAGCTCCGATAGGAATATCACACTGATATTTCAACTGGAGCATTGTACTTTCTTCCATTTGTTCTTGCTGGTTTCTATCACTTGCTTACACTGTCGTACCACATTTAAGCTACAGTCAAAGTTTGACTAAAGTTGCTGCTACAAAACTGACAGCCAAATACCCTTTCCTCCAACTAATCCATCTAATTTTTGCAGCACCTTGATCAAAAAGAGAAATTTCACATCTACATTATAAAAGCTTGGACTACAATCACCACGAGTTTAAGCAATGAAAAGCATAATTTTGCTTCACAAGTATGCATCAAATAGAAATTTGCACCATGGAAGTCTCACTGCAATCTCCACTAAAGTGGTTTCAGTAAGGGCTTATTTATTTCTATTGCTTCTCTTAACTTTATGACTGAGAAACAACGGGAAGAAAATGAATACAACTTCTTTTCTTGGCATTATTGCTTTCCTTTTACCAGTAGAATATCCATATTTGGATATATTTTCATGGCTACTGCAACATTCACAAATCACAACCATAGCAGATTGCTGTTTTATAGCTGTCCCATTGAATTTTTACTTCGAGTTTGATAAGCAATTTGTGATCACAAATTATGCCCAAATCCTTTCTCTATCAGTCTATTTTGTCAACCTGCCTTCAAAATCCATTGTCTGTCATCGCTGTCACTTTGCATGATGGATCCCAAGATACCGAAATCAGGCATTTGTGCCATGGTATCATCCCCAATCTTCACCTCTGAAACATTACTAACATCAATACTAAACTACCATTCTATTTACTCCACCTTAATCCTACATAATGTCCTCATCTATATACATTCAATTTTACAATTCCGGATAAGTATTAGCTTAATCATCATCTCTCTTAATAATTTATCATTATTTTCAACATTGAGATAAAATCGCTGCCTAACAAGGCAAGAGGTACTTTCTACCTTGGCTTTGAAAAGGACTGACCTAACCACAACAAGTAAAAGTAGTGAGAAGCCAATGAATTGTAGCTCTAGTAGCACCTACACTGGTCCATGTGACAAGTGGTTGTTGGCTTTTGCTCAAGGGTTCAATCCCCATTTGTCTATCCTCTTTCCCATTTCCCCTTAGCTTCACTAGGAGCTCCCTTGTACAAAATAATAAAAAAGTAGCGAGAAAATAAGTATAGCACCATTGATACTGCAACCCTTCGATAAATGAAGAACTTCAAACACAGAAGGAGTAGCCTTACCAAAATGAATACAACAAATCTCTTCCTCCTCAACCAAGGTCTTCCATCATTACAACATTGAGGAAAGGGTTGCAAAAAAGTAGAATTTCACAGGAGACTCATCTTCCTTAAGAACCTCTTGATCCTTTGGTTAGTCTTCATCCTTCAATGCTCAAAACTTAACCCCTTACCAATCACCCTATCCTTCACAAATTCCTAGGGGACCTCTTTTGTAAATTGTAACCCAAAACAAAAAACATGAAATCCCCTACATGTTGCTGGTAATTAACAAGTTCAGCCACACAAGCAGGTGCCTTCCCCTCTGAACCTTAAATCACAAATACCCACAAACCCATAAAAGTAAATTATGGACCCAAATGGAAGTGATTAGCTGTGAGCTAGCAGAATCAAGTTCCCAAAACTAAGAAAAAAAAAATGGTAAAATGAAACAACCCAAAAAAAAAAAAAGACCGCTACTTTATCCGATACATTGACCACTGGAAACACAGAGAGAGAGAGAGAGAGAGAGAGAGAGAGAGAGGTACTAAACTTGACGCTGTAATATGATACTGACTTGGCGGTGGCTGCCACTGTGGCAACACAAAATATTGAAACTTGGGGGTGCTGCTGCTGGCTGTACTACTGGTGGTGGACACGTCCAGCATATGATTGAAGGTTTCTATTTTTTTTGAATTTTTTTCAATTGGGGATGGAGATGAAAGTACAACTCGCGAACTCCCATTGTTCGGACGTACGAGGCTACACTATACTACGAGCTCACTTGTAATCTTATCTCAATTTTATTTTTTTCAATTTCATTCGTCACATTTTCTTGTATAATATCTCAATGATATGCTATTTGATAATAATGTCAAGTTTTGAAATTGTCAATAAGCTTAAACGTTTTTTTTTTTCATCTGATCCGAGTATCATACTAGCACTATTTTCGTTTGCATTCTTTTATGAGGGGTTTAGAAACTTTTGAAATTTAATTATATCAAAAAATTAAATTAAATTTCATAGTTTGAAAGCAACTTAAATGAAGGAATTGAAATCTCATGGGAATTAAAATCCAACAAAACTAAGGAATTGAAATCAGACCCAAATGAGTGCAATTTGATATGAGAATTGAATTTCAACAAATGAAAATACTAAAATAACATTAGTTAAATGTAATGTTTTATTCCTAATCTATTAATAAAGGATAAAATAGTAAGAATTATTAAATTAATTCATTTTTAGATTAATTTCAAACTAAGGAATTGAATTAAATTATTTAATTTATTGACTCATTCCAAACAGAAGAATTCAATTCAATTTCTAACAGATTTTAATTCTTAATGGAATTCAATTCAATTCCATCTCATTAAAGTTTCCAAACACTCTGTCAAACTCCAACTATTATACTTGTTCTAGTATACGTCCATTTTCACATAAAATCACCTTTTAAAATATATATCAAATTCACATTCTAGTAAAATATAAGTTTTTGTTCTAATAGTATCCAAAATAATTAATGACCATTAGTATAATATTTCATTTCTAATCATTTGATATGCATATATTCCATGATAAATTATCATTAGGGTATATTAATTCATATACTATAATTTTGTATAAAATATTCTACTGTCATATTATTTATCATTTTTCTTAATATTTATATTTATTTAAATTTGATAAGTATTTTGTGAGGGAAAGAGTTAGTTAGAAGCTATAATTAAGATCAAACACACTAAAAAATACATAGAAGCACTTTTATTTTTTTAAAAAAGTTCTTTTTTAAGGGGAAAAAAACTAATTAATCCAAGCACTCCCTGTCTAAGTGATTAACTTATGGTAGCAGTCTATCATGCTTCGGAATGCTTACTTTGTGTTCTCGTATTGATTATCTGCGGTGTTAATAATTCTCCTACAAACATTTTTGTCACGCTATGGATAAATGTTGAACGTTAAACATTACTGATTTCATTTCCATAAAGATTGTTAGATAAAAATAGAGCTTATGCTTGTACAATATAACAAGACATTCACATAAGATAAGAATGAATATTTCAAAGTTGAATTGTTAGTATTTGTTAATAAGATTGACAGTATTAATGAATAAGACAACATTGTAACATTATCAAATTGTTAGGGATAAAATTGAAACAAAAAAGGGGGACAAAATCAAAATATCACTAATATTATAGATAGGAATAGAGATTTTGTCAAAAAAAAATATATTAATGTTTAATCATACACTTCTATGTGTAAAACTTTTTAATATTAAGTTCTATATTTTTACTAATATAACAATATATAGTTAAATGTGTTGCTAAATTTTTTTTTCGTTGAACTCTATATAAATTGAATTATTTTTCAAAAGATACTTATATCATGGGGGTTACGATAATATCATTAGGCATCGCATTATAAATTTTTAGAGAATTTTTTAAGCAAATGTTTTATTTTCAATGCACAAAAGATTAATTTCAATAACAATATTCTCAGTGTAAAAGAAGTTAATTTCCACACCGGAGTTTAGTCAGTTTCTCGATATATGCTCAAACTTAACAAAGATAGAGAAATTTAGTTTTTGAAAAGAAAAAAAAAATCTAACATAACATGAAAATATGATAGGTAAATTAGACCTTTTAAAAGTATATACAAGCAAAAGTAATAAATTCACGTGGACAAAATATAAAAAATATAAGTACAAAATAAGAAGATAGACAAATACAATGTTAATGTAATCCAACAAACTAGAAAAAGTACATACCAAACTAAACACAACAAAAAATACATAAAATGTCAACCCCGCTCTCAAGATTACCTGAGCAGGGAGAAATCCAACGTCGAGTAATAGATTTATGCCATCACATGTATTCCGAACGGGCGACGAGGGGTACCTAATGGCCTCCCAATAATACAACGCTCCCTATGAATATTGTCGCACATCTGAATGAAATTCCACATGAAAAGTCTTCTTCTAATGCTCAATTCTTTGTATTTAGACAAACTTTTATTTTTTTTCTTTAAAAAAATGAAAAAGTAAAAGGAATTTTGGCCTTATAAATTGTGGTAGCAATTTGTAACATATTTTCATCTTTCCCTTGTATAATTAATGCTGAGGAATTAAGTTAATAATCACTTTTATTTTTGGTAATGTTAATGTAAAGTAAAGAAAGCAACAAGCAGTAGTAACAAAGTGGAGGGCTCTAGAGCAATCAGACTCACAAATGATATGCCTACACCCAACCTTCCAAGCAAGTTCAAGGCCATTCCTGATGGGGATTAGATCACTTCCTTATTGTCACATATAGATGATTATTAGAATTTGAATAAACAAACAAATTTTAATTATTTTTTGTGAATGGGTGAGAGAAAAGAAATTTTCACTCGACTCTTTGGATTAAAGATGAGGAACATTATCTATCTTTGTCTATGTATAATCTTAATCTCATTTTAAATTTCAAACATCTTTGTTATGCCTCCAACTTTTTTAGAGTACATTGTTTGAAGTTTCATTATCACTTGTAGTATCTCGCTAAAAATGACAATGAAAATCGATAAGACGACACTAGCCTCTCACCCTGTCTCAGTTGGAAATTTTACCCCATCTCCGTCTTACCATTATTTGTTTTCTTAATTCAAAGCATCAAATTTCACTACAAGGGCATGTTTGGTTGATGGGACAAAAATGGAAGGTAAGTTTTTTATAGATAAGTTTCACGTATAAAATTATACATAAAGTTTATTCATGAAAATTTATCTCCATTTTTATTCCCTAACCAAACAAACCCAAGATTTAATATAACGTATCACTAATCCAAGAAAGTTTAACTGCATAAGAAATTCAGAGGCAAGTTTTCATTTCTTTATAGTTTGTCATCCATCTAATTTTTGCTTTTGTCGTTATATATATAGCTCAACAAAAATACAATCTTCATGTTGGAATCAAATAAGTGGATGCGGCGGCTCAAAGTTTGGTACGTTGGTTACACCTAGCATAGAAAAGATTCCAACATGCAACTTCTCATAGAAGTCAGTATTGAAGTCACGTAATTTTTTACTAGGAAAAGTTGGAAGTGCATGCATGAAGAACGCAACCTTGCTGATTGTAATTATATTTTGCTTTATCATATTATAAATTGGTAAGAAGTTGAACTACCTGTACTTTTGTCATCCCTCAAATTCATCCTTTCTACCTAGGACCTACCCATCTATATGTGTCAACATCGGTGCAAGGTACCCATATCTATAAAAGCCCACAAAGAGCTTCTAAAGGCCACCACACTCGTAAGCATATCATAACCATTAGCAAAAGGCTTGAACTCTTAGTGATCCTTCAGCTCTTCTCATCTGCTAGCTCAAACCATGGGCACTTTCAATTTTCCTTTGATAGGTTTGCCATTTCTGCTCATAGCATTCTCTTCAATGACAGGCCACACAATGGTTGAAGGGGCACGCAATCTTGTGGAGTCTACACTACCTCAATCAGAAGCACCTCAACTTCCCAAACCTGAGTTGCCTCCACTTCCTAAGGTTCTAGACTTACCAAAGCCTGAGCTGCCTCCTTTTCCTAAGCTTGAGGTGCCTAAAGCTCCTGAGATTCCCAAGCCAGAGTTACCTTATGCACCTGAGATTCCTAAGCCAAAGTTGTATGAAGTCCCTGAAATTCCAAAACCAGAGTTGCCTAATGTCCCTGAAATTCCAAAACTAGAGGTCCCTGAGATTCCCATACCAGAGTTGCCTAAGGTCTCTGAAACTCCTAAACCGGAGTTACCTAATTTTCCTGAGATTCCCAAGCTAGGGTTACCTAATGTTTTTGAGATTCCCAAACCAGAGTTCTATGAAGTCCCTAAAATTCCAAAACCAGAGTTGCCTGATGTCCCTGAAATTCCAAAGCCAGAGTTACCTAAGGTCCCTGAGATTCCCAAACCAGAATTACCTAATATTCCTGAGATTCCCAAGCCAGAGTTGTCTAACGTTCCTAAAATTCCAAAACTAGAGTTGCCTAATATCCCTGAAATTCCTAAACCAGAGTTATCTAATATTCCTAACATTCCTAAGCCAGAGTTGTCTGAAGTCCCTGAAATTCCAAAGCCAGAGGTCCCTGAGATTCCCATGCCAGAGTTACCTAAGGTCCCTGAAATTCCAAAGCTAGAGTTACCTAAAGTCCCTGAGATTCCCAAACCAAAGTTACATAATATTCCTGAGATTCCCAAGCCAGAGTTCTTTGAAGTCCCTGAAATTCCAAAGCCAGAGGTCCCTAAGATTCCCATGCCAGAGTTGCCTAAGGTCCCTGAAATTCCAAAGCCAGAGTTACCTAAAGTCCCTGAGATTCCCAAACCAGAGTTACCTAATATTCCTGAGATTCCCAAGCCAGAGTTCTCTGAGATCTCTGAAATTCCAAAGCCAAAGGTCCCTGAGATTCCCATTCCAGAGTTGCCTAAGGTCCCTGAAATTCCAAAGCCAGAGTTACCTAAAGTCCCTGAGATTCCCAAACCAGAGTTACCTAATATTCCTGAGATTCCCAAGCCAGAGTTCTCTGAAGTCCCTGAAATTCCAAAGCCAGAGGTCCCTGAGATTCCCATACCAGAGTTGCCTAAGGTCTTTGAAATTCCTAAACTAGAGTTACCTAATGTCCCTGAAGTTCTCAAACAAGAATTTCCTAATATTCATGAAATTCCAAAGACAGAATTACCTAAAGTATCTCAAATTCCAAAGCCAGAGTTGCCTGCTATGCCAAAGCCAATAGAACCTACGGTCCCTGAAATCCCTAAACCATAAACTTGGACTATGTATTTTTCAACTATATTGTCTCATATCATAATGCACCGTTATGTAGTGCCAAAAATATACCATTTGATGTGTGTTTCATTTCATGGTGACTAGGTTATACCATGTGATGTGTGTTCCATTTGGTTATGTAGTTTCTGTATTACTTGTTTCTGCCACCAGAGTGTGGCTCCAGTGGAATATATTTTTAACTTTTACTTTGCATATGATTAGTAGTAAGATACATTAATTTGAGGTTGTTAATTTTGAAGAACTTAACTGCCACAAACTGATGGGAATGAATTATCAATTACTGCCTACGAGAACAAATAGACTTGAAACAATAAACATAAGAAGAAATAAGAAGTACAATGATATTCGAAGATCACAAAATAGCTGAAGGAAACCATGAGAATAGAGCATGAACCTTACTTTCATAATTGATATATTTCATCTTAAAGTTAAATACCTTATAATATCTTAATCCTTTTGTTAACTCTTAGGGTGTCTTTGATGAAAGGGTAAAAATGGAGGTGAGTTTTCATGAATAAATCCATATGTAATTTTGCAAATAAATTTATTTATGAAAACTTACTCCCTAACCTAATACACCCTTAATAGAGACGCATGGCATAATTTATATGCATAAGTTGCGTATTTTATTTCTTTAATGAAAGATAAATAATGCCACGCATGCACTGCCACAGCTACCAATTGTCAAGATGTATTATACATCTTTTACTGAATGTATAGAATCTTAGAATGATATATAAAATCATAAGCCGATGGTAACCACATTCACCTCTTTCCAATTGTTTCACGCCAATTTATATGCATTAGACTACCTTGTTTTGTTTTTTTTTTTTTTTTCAATTGAACTACATCAATGCACAAACAAATTTCATCTCTAGCTGTTTTTTTTTTTTTCAAATTAAAAAACCCTTAAAAGAATGGTGAGCGTAACATTGCTTGAGTTTTTTCTATTAGAAAATGCCCCTAAGTTTTTGTACACAAAAGAATTATTGCATAAGAATTTGTGGGAAGTAAGATATTGTATAGATAGGGACACAAATGGATAGGGACACAAAATAAGAATGCCAGTAAGTAGTATGCCATGTCAAAGAAGGAATAGAGAAAATGAAGAGATAAGGGTAAAGCTATTATACATGTATAGGCCACACATTATTAACACATTATAATTTATCATTAATTATGTATATGTTATATATTATTTTTGCCATTTAAATTAACATATTAATTAGTAACTACAAGGGATGTCAATATAATTTTAACAAACTTAAAAGAATTTTAATAATAATATTATAAATTAAAGGTATCAAGTATAATTGTATTAAATTTCCAGATAGGTCAATATACTTTATATAAAAAAAAGCTTTTTTTTTAGTTACTCTACAATCATTTGAAAATAGTTAATAATGATTTTGATCTTACAATTGTATATATGATTTACTTTACACCATGAAAATTAAAATATAATTAATTAGTTCGTGACATTTATGATTATATCAATCCCTTAAACATGTTGAATCAGCCAGACAACCAACACCAACCTTAGTCACCTAAACCCTTGCTCCCCACCCAAATGCAAGGGCCAATCAATTCAACCCCTGCCCTAACTTTTCTTAGACACATCCAAGCTCGTCCTCCTTCGCTCGATCCCTCAGCCTACCTCAAGCACCCCATGCCTAAACCATGTGACTCAGCAACCATATGCTGAATATCTCCCTTCTAATCAGGCCTATGATTCATTCCTCATCAATCCCATGATCCTCGCCCCAATCATGATCCCCTCATTAATGCCCTAGCCATATATATATATACTCTCTCGATGAGAGAACAAACATCTTCATTTTGAATCCAAATACTAGCTTAACATTTATCTTGAACTAGATAACAACACATACATCATTATATCAAATTAGTCTTTAACAATAGTAACTAACTTAAAATAGTTTAGTGATTTATTCGGATAGTATGTTCACTAAGGATTAACATGATTCACGATTTTAAAGTTATGAATTAATTAGTCAAATTTTAAATTTAAGAACAAAAATTATTCTTGTGCTTGATTTAGGATGCATTTGTTTCCAATTTGGAAAAAAAATTATGGAATGTAAAATTTCGGTGCATTTGAATGGGCTTTTCTAGGGACGTAATAACTTTTTTCACTAAAAAAATATTTTTCATATATTTGAATAATTTTTAGAAAATAATTTGAATTTAAAAAAATCAATTTTCAATATTTTTTTGTAGAAACCAAAAAGAGCAGTTTATGAAAAAAAATCATTTTTTTAATTATATACAAAAATTTAGCTCTCATAATCATTTTTTTAAAATCTGAAACAAACGGATCCTTTATATGTAACTGAAAAAGTTGAAAACTAATTTTGTTGTTTAAAGTTATTCTTTTTAGCTTATACAAAAAAGCTGAAAATTAATTTTTTTAAAATTCTTATTATTTTTACGAAAATTATCCAAATATAAAAAAAATAGTTTTTTATTTTTGTATGAAACGTGTGATTTTGGGGCCTAAAGGATCGCAAACAAATGGACCTAAGCCCACGAAAATCCATAACAACTCTTAAAATGGAAAATGGGAGGCGGATCTTCCGGGTCGGTCCTTACCGGCCCAAGTCCACCAAAACCCGATCCATCTCCATTATTGCCTTTCATCGTCATTTATTCTTCTTCTTCTTCTTCTTCTTCTTCTTCGTGCGTAAACACTAGGGCTCAGTTAACACTTAACACGCTTTTTCCCAGCAATTCCGTGGTGGAAGCATAACATAACAAATGGCGTCGAAAAGCCTTCTGAGAAGCTCAGCTTCTCTCTTGAACCAGCTATCAAAATCGCTTCTTCACCAGAGTCCGCGTCCCAATCACCCTCAAATCGCACCGCAGCTATTCCCATCACTCCTCTCTAGGCTCCCCAATTCCCCCCAAAACGACGCCGAATCGCCCAACAAGCTTTCCTCCGAAATGTTTATTTACCCCTGTGGCCTCCCTTCTCTCCGCTTCTTCTTACCTGAAGGTACACTGCAAACTCTCTCTCTCTCTCTCTCTCTATGATTTTCTTTTTTGAAAAAAAAAAACATAAAACTTTAGATGTACTATTTCACCGGGGATGCCGAGTCGACTCATCTATCATTCACCATGTAAATGATAATTTTTTTTAATTTAAAATATTTCGTGATCATTTTCAATGTTGGATGATGAATAAATCGACACGGTGCGGTGAAATGAGTTCAAATATAACAACTCTTTGTTTGTTGGGTGGTTAATGTGAAAATGTAATGGTGAAGAATGAAGATGATACACTTTTCGCTTTTTATCAAGTGTTATAATAATTAACATATGGTATAAATTTCTCCTTTTTTTTGTTGTTTAAATAATTTTAATGTTACTTCAGGGTGTGTAATTTTGTTGTAGAGTTCACAAATAAATAAAGCTGCTTAATTGGATGTTTGGTCTCTAATATGTGGTGAGCTATTTCTGGGGATTAGACATTTTCTGTTGTGTGTTATTTACGTAAAGTGGTGCAACAAAGAAATGCTAGTAAGGGTGCTTGTTGTATAGAAATTAAGGGAAGTATGGATTTGTTTTCACTTCGATATTTCATTTCGAAAGCAAATTTTCATTTGGTAGGTTTGAGAGGTTAAATGCTGGATTGGTAACTGCTGTCTGCTGCCGTGGTTCTGCAATACATTTGTTCATTAGCATTTAGCAATCATTTTTATTTTTTCTTTTTCATGGTTCAGCATGCAGTTTCTATTAATTACTTGTTAGTTGTCATGTTGAGTTGCATTGGAAGCTTAAACTTTGGTTGTACAAAATCTATTTGTTCCTGCTGTTGGCTGTTGAAATTTTATTTCTAAGATGAAAACGACTGAATAAGTGGAGGATCACTTTGGTTCTATGTTTCATTTATGCTTCTAAGACCATGTAGATGAGGACTGCTGAATTTGAAGGAAAATATAAGAGAAGAGGAAGTGAAACAATATGTGTGTTAGAGATGCTTAGGCTTAATGCTTTGGTGCTTGCTTGAGTACTTAGTTCTAGATACTTAGCAATAGCATTATACATAGCCATTATGGAGTAAATACATAGATAGTTTGAGGTATATATAATTAATGCTGGTTCTTTCCTATGACTGCATTTCCAATGCCACATTAAGCACACGCTAAAACAACAACAACTGTCCACTATTCTTAACAAGGATGTTCAATGCTAAATTTTTGTGTAATTTATCATGGAAGTCATGGGAAAATATGTTGCTTATGCTTATAGTTTCGCTTCCTGCATGGTTTTTATACATGCATAGTCATTGAAAATGCACTGTGCACATCAGTAGAAGGCATGCAGCTATGCCATTTTTCTAGGAAGGCGGTGTGCCACTTGAGCTGGATTGTGGTTCACTGGGTATACTTGAATGGCAATCTTATTTATTTTATACAAGTTAAAGAGGCATGCAGATATGCCATTTTTCTTGGAAGAAGTTTATCTCTTCCAGAAATAAATTTATGTCCATGGAACAGATGAGTTACTGCCTTCTTGGATGGCAGGTCAAAGCTGAAGCTTGTAAGTAATTATGCAATGATAACTTGCCTAGAGAGGAAATGATCAATGCTTTTACATTGATATCATCATGTCAACATAGTGTTTGCCATGGGGAAGCTGAAGCACTCGTTGAATTAAAATGGGTCATTGAGTTATCAGTTATGGTTAGTTTGTTGGTTATTATGGCAATCGTTGATCTCAACAAGAAGAAAGAAGATACTGTCTTGTTGGGCTTTCCCTCAGGTTAATGTATCTTTGGCTTGAAGAGTTGATGGCAGATTCTGGAATGAATTCCAGGAATGCCCTTTTGAACCTCGTTGCTTCATGTTCTGTCAATCTGTAATTTAATTGTAGTTGACTATGAATGGTGCTTACTTTCTAGGAAATTACGTGCAGGTGACCTCTGTATGTTTTCTTAGATAAAAGATGTTTTATTGAAGAAAAAAGATAATAATGCCAAGACTGGGATCCAATTAACTATTATCATGCACTCTATTTGCTATTTCATGCTTCACTTATATATTGAAAAGTATATTTCCCGCACTAGCTTAAACTTGACATGGTGTTTGCTGAAATTTAAGCAATTGGCCTCCCTATTGATATTTTTTAATTAGTGTTTAATTGTTTATCATTGTTCTTCAGGGGATGATTCTTCATCAGAAGATCCAATGCTTTTATTCCCAAAAAGGACATTTCAACCTAGCCTTATCCGACGAAAGAGAAATCATGGATTTTTTGCTCGGTAAATATTTCATCTTTTTGTCAAGATGATTCCTTTGTTACTAGAGATAGGAAAAGATTACTATTTAATCCTTTTCTTTTTCATGAATGCCAACGGTCGTAAATTACTAAATTCTGAAATTCTCATGGAGAAAGCACGCATCAGGTCAGGATACCCTATGCTAAGGCCTAATGATGCATACACAGAATTTGGAGGAATTAGATTGTTACTTAATTTTGGAACCGCATTCAATTTCAATTTACCTACGCCTACAACTCTTGGAATGTTACCATATATGAATACATGACTTACAAATTGTTAGTATTTGGAAACCTTTTCAATGAGTGAAAGTAAAACCAATGCCTCAATTGTATACAAACTGTTCTTGGAACGTGACACCACATTGAGCATCATCTTTCATTATGTTGGTGTACATAACTTGATATTGTGGGCATTTAACATGATCCCAGTCATTTATCCGAACTAGGAAAATGTCAGGATAAATGGGCGTCACATTTTAGACTATGACCAGGAAAAGTGGCAAGCCTACTGCATGGTATGAGACCCAAGCTACATTTTTATTTTTCTTTCTGGGAAATGTATTTTGTTTGATGTTGTCACTGATCCTTGTCAGTGAGAGTCGGTCATGGGGACATATTCACTTATGAGCTGACTAATGGGACAGAAATAATTTTTATGTATGGCTGGTTTGAAATGCACTTAGGTAATCTCAATAACATAACTGTGCTATGCGGATGACATAATTTCTCTTTTACATGAGCAGGAAGGCAACCAAGGGTGGCAGAAAAGTAATTGCCCGAAGAATCGCCAAGGGTCGATCAAGGATTACAGCTTAGTATCATTGACTTTGGAGATAAAAGTTAAATTTAGAAACTTTTGTTACCTTAGATCTCCTTTGCACCAGGGTAGGGAGGTTGGAGAGTGCAGTCTGCAATGAGCAATTTTTTTGGAAACTATTTACAATGTATGGATATTTTAATGTTATGTTTGTTTTCTATGTGATTCTCGTGAGTTGTTGCAGTAATTTGTTACTCAACACGGAAGTTCAACAGTGGAATTCCCGGATCTTACTTCACAAGTTGAATTTCAGTATTCTAGTCTCGCTTTCAGAACCGCAACATGATCTTGTTTAGTGGGTGTGAAGGCCTTTGTTGCATTTAGCTGGTTAAGGTTTCTAAGTCCTATGCCAGTTCCTATGCGTGAAGATTTTATAGATTAAACTTGGTTTATCATCTTGCTAAGAAGCTAAAGACGACCTTATACTGTCTGTAAATGAGATTGATTCATTTGAGTGATCTTCTATTCATGTATTGTTAGGGTCATAAATGGGTTGGTTTGGATTGGATTTGAAGGAAAAATAAATTCAAATTTATCAATGTTTGATTGATTCAGATTCATAATATATATATATTGGCATAGTCTAAACCAAATCAATATGATGAAATTCGAGCTAGTTCAGTTGGATTTGGTTTTTTGTCTTTCTAC
The DNA here is from genome assembly GCA_031216105.1 of Dalbergia cultrata. NCBI lineage: Eukaryota > Viridiplantae > Streptophyta > Magnoliopsida > Fabales > Fabaceae > Dalbergia > Dalbergia cultrata. The sequence continues at coordinate 64,445,672 of CM062346.1, forward strand.
AACTTTTATTCAAAATTTCAATTAAAAAAATCATAAAAGAAACATAAGTACGAAGATAATTCCACATCTAATGCCATATAACAATGCTACTACTCAAACAATTCCAATGTCAAAATAATTTTTGTATCAACTCATGGGATATTAACTACTCATGATAATAGAAAGTGGAAACACGAACAGTATTGAGGCTTTTGACTTATGCTGGTGGTAGGTTTTTTTTTTTTTTCATGCAATTGTTTCCCTTTGAGGCAAAGTAAGCTCGGTTGAATAAGCCTTTAGGAATTAAAAAATATTTCTTTTTAATTTTTTTAAAAAGAGATATTTAAAATTCTTTTTCACATGTTTGTTTGTGCTTCTTAAAAAAAATAGAAGCAAAAAATAATCAACATTTTTATTTTTTTAAAAGTAGATCCTTATATACTTTTGGTAGAAGTAGAAATAATAAAAGAGTGTTCTTGGTTGACATTTGAAATTATTTAGATTCTAAATTTATCTTCACAAATTTTATGAAAAGATAAAATAATCCCTCACTAAATCACGCTCACCCCTCATCCTATTTTATTATCATAGCTGCAATAAAAAAAATAACTCAATAATAATAAATATATATAAAGTTAGTTTAATAAGCCCAATAAATATTACATAATATAAACAAATGTAAAATATTAAAGAATTAATTTTATTTTATTTTAATATTTTTATTTATTATATTTCATTAAAAATAGATGAAAAAATATAGTTTTATTAAAAAAAACCTTCATGTGCAAAAAATACTGGAAAATCCAAACATCTTTTTTAGCAAATAACTTTTCATATTCTTAATTGTAATTTTACTAAAAAAAAATACTTCAATATCTGCTCTATCCAAATAGTTTAACAACTTCTAATAAAAATTACTTTTAGAATTATATCCAAACGTATAAAAATATTGTTTCTACTTCTAATTCTATTTATGCTTATCCTTTTGAAGAATATGAAAAAGTACTTCTCTCGTAAATAAGCCCAATGTTAGTTTTTAACATCGTAAAGGGTATAATGGCCCAACGCCCCAATTAATATCATTAGACCTAATTATAATAAGTAGTATAAATAGATATATTGTAATTGTAATGGATAAGGAGTGAATATACGAAATATTGCATCATCGAGGAAATCTTATCCAATGGTGAGTATATATTATAAATCATTGATATCTCATGCTACAAACAAAAATTAAGGATGATGATTGAAGAAAAGAAGAATAAGATGAACAATGACATTCACCTTTTGTTAGAGTGAAGATTGCAACATTAACGTGTATGATAGAATGCTACCATAAGTATTCATTTTTCCAATCGGTGAATTCTTGAAATTAAATAATTAATACAATGAACTGCTAGTAAAAAAAAACTTTATACTGCAAACAAGAGCAAAAACACTTCCAAAATTGAAACAATATACGATTTTCATCTTCATACAAAGAATAATGATTGGTGTACAACAAATTATACAATAATGTTATAATACCACTCACAAACTTGTCTTGTCTTCTAGTGTATTAATACTCGTTCTTACTAAAAGGCAAAACAAGTTTGTGAATAGTGTTGTAATAATATTGTACAACTATTGTGCATCTAACACTCCTGTCGTACAAATCCATTTGTTTTATCTACACAAACAATATTTGTGAACTTATACACTCATTCATCTCAAGATAAGATGACAATGTACAACAAGCTGTTGGACACGTTGAAAGCCAACAACACATTAGACTTATGACACGTTTGGTTTAGCTTTTGGAAGCCCAAAATTATGGTTTGAGCAAAAGTCACAACAGGCAATTATCCACGCAAACCATGAATTGGAGCTTTCTAAAAGCGAAACCAAACATCCTGTAACCATTGGTATGGCAATTACTTACCTCCCAAGGTAAATCGTTTCTGGTAACTTCCCCTTAGAGGTGTTGCATAGAGATCCTTCCGTGAATTAACTGAAGGATAAGAACCAGAACAGCTTCTAGTATCTCCATTTAGAAATTCTGTTTTTGAGCTATGAGAGAGGCAATCATCCATGAAGAGTCTCTTTGAATTCTGAGAAGAGCACCTGCAAGCTTTCAGTTTACCTCTGGTTGATTCTGTCAGATTCATGTAGCTTGGTTTCTGAAGATTTCTTTCATCTGTTGCTTCCTCCGCAACATTGTTGGTAGACTGCAGCAATCCGGATGTACATGGAGTCGATGCAGGGCTATCATCATACATGCAGTCGGAGCTAATGCCAGACGATGATGGAGTTGATTGACTAGTTATGAGAGATTTAGTAGAAGTCCTGGATGTTGCACCATTACTTCCTGCTTTGGCTAAGCCTCTTTGTTGATATGAATTGAAGGGAAGAAAATGATCATCAGATTTCCTGGACAGCAGACTCATGTCAGGTGAGTCGAAACAGATCTCTTCCATTGACCGGCTCTCCCATGGCTTGGTTGCCATCCAGCATTCTAACATGCTCGATCTCGTGCTCTTATTATCTAGGCTGTGGTGCTTGCGAGGAGTCACTGGCTTGGAAACTCTTGAGTGTGGACTAGCACACAAAGTTGATTGCTGAAAGCAAGCAAAGTTAATTGAAATGCCAATATCTTGGTCATCATTTAACTAGAGGAACCTCACCACACATAATATTAGATCTTCTAAGCTTCATTACCTGGCTGTGCAGAGAGTATGCCATTGCCCTATCCCTCTTGATTGCTCCTTCTTGCCTCAGTTGTAATTTCGCTTTAACTTCTTCTACTGTTCCTGGAATGTCACACCACCCTTGCTGATAATACAACAACACGGCAAAGATTAACTATATGTGAACACCTCAATATCAACTTTGGATCAAAGATTCAAGTAAGAAGAAAATTACTCAAAATGTCTTGAAAGATATGTAAAGCATCAAACTTCAAATATTTTTAACATCAACTTGGTCCTTCATAGGATAAAATAACTGTCTATTTAAGGATCAAATGCATGTTGACATACACATTGGAGGACTAAATTGATGTCTATTTTAAACACGAAGGGATCAAATTGATGTCCATAGTCTTTAAAAGACTAATTTGATGTCTCATGTATTCTTGGAGAACTAATCTAAGCATCTATTCCATTGGAGAATGTTACATAATCTTGAGGCAAATTGTGAAAACACTATGATACCTCGGCCTGCTCTACAGGATCAGCTTGGTTGCAATGCTCATCCAACAGTTTATGCACAGCTTTCCCTTCTGGAGACTTTCTCACATTCCTTGCCCTGACATGTGCTTGAACTCGAACAAGAGCCTGCATGCACCTTAGAGTGACAGCAGCTTGCTTTCTCACTTTCCTTCCACGACATATAGCTTGCAGCCTCACCACTGCCCTCAAAGCCCTCAAAGCGCGCCTTGCCTGCAACATCCATTACACAAGCTCAAAATCTCAAAGTAAACAAGAAAGGGGAAAAAAACCTCTACCAACAGTATGGAATCACAAGAAACATAGGTTTCATGTACTAGTCAACCCTCCCAACACCATGTACAAAAGAGTGGCAGATCTTTTTGTTAGTAACGCCTACCAGTGCTAGAGCATTTCAGGAAACTAGAAAAGTTGAAGGCTTATGTCTTACTATGGTCTAAACTCTAAATGGTTGTAAGTTTACTAAGTTATACTACGATTGAGCTCATCTGAAATAAGAGAAATTACTAAAACAAAAATACTGATTCAGCCTATATGTAATCCTTCTGCAAAAAATAATGGCAATGCTATGATTTTAGGAGGTCCTGATCCTAGATTAATCTTGGAATTTCACACAGCAATTAGAATTTCGCATCATGTAATTTAAAGGCCTTGCCTTCTCTTCCAATTTTTTTTGTACATTCCAGAATTCCATTCCATGCCTTTATAGATCTGAGCCCTTCTAATTAATTGAAGATTCCATTCTTCAACAATTCAAGATTAGAAACTCATAATAACTAAAAAGAAATTAAAATCCCACGAAGATAGAAACGATTAAAAAACAAGAACAACCAGCATCATGATGATTTATGATTATGCAAGGTATGAACTTTGAAATTAGCTTAAGAAGCAGCGAGTCTATTTATTTCTATTTTCAAATGTTGTTTTCTATTTTTCATTTCCAGTCTTTTTCTTTGTTTTGTAGGACTTTGTAAAAGAAACAGTAAAAAACTAAAAACACAAATTTGGTTCAGATAGTGAAAGCTACGACATCCGGTTTCAGTTTTCATTTGCACCATTTCCTTCACAAAATCTTAAGAAGATAACCATACTGAAAACACAAAATAGTGATCTGAAACCAAACAATAACTTCACTATTTTCTTCATACAATTCTGAAAAATAAGAAATAAATTAAAAACAAAAAATCAAAACTATATATGAAATCAAACAGAACAAAGGTGCCCCGCTTACCAAGAATCTTCGAAACACAGTCTGAATGCGAATGGCTGCCCATTCCTGCTTGATCATCACGAAATCTTTGTGTGGAGCTCTAACCACAGTGGCCACAGCAGCATTAAACGCTGCTTCTTCATCGCCCATCACCACAAACGAAGAACATGCCTTGTGATTGTGATGCCCCTTCTTCATGGAGGAGGATCCTAAACCAAACCCTTCTGATGAGCTCCTCCATAGCTTCCACTTCTTCTTACTCTTATCAACACCCTTCTCCTGCAAACTCCAAAAAATTGAAAAAAAAAACTGCTAAACAACATGACCATTTCCAAACACACACGAATAAGAGAAAATGGGAATGAAAATATTGCAGTAAAGTTGCAAACTTGATCGTTTGTGGAGGGCTTTCTGTGAGAAATGAGTGACTTGAGCCATCTCCCTGAACCACCCATCTGAGAAAAGGAAAAACTTGTTTTGATGGGTTTGTGAGGATGTGAAGAATGGGATGAATGGGAAACAGAGAGTCTTACGTTGGATGCAGTGTTGTTGAATGGGTTAATTAAGAGTGAAGAAAGGAAAGGTTTTGAAATTTGAAATGTCTGCGAAAAAGAAAAAAAGAGTGTTCAAAGAACAGGCACATAACGGATACGAGGAACTTTTTTTTTTTTTGCCTTTAAAATAGGCTAAATGGCTTACAAAAGTAAATAGGTAAACGGGTAACAGATCTTGGCCCAACTTGTGCACTCACAAAAAATCAGTGAGCTGGATGTCAAAAAGCTCAATTCATTTAAACTAACTTATTTTCAACTTGACCCATTTAACTTGTGGATTGATTGGGTCCAGTCATCTTAAATATGACTCTCTTAAATGCTTCTTATTTTAAATGAAAATTTAAATCGAAAGCTTTTTAGTTAAGGGTATCATTGTTCTAACACTAGAAATTTGGCCAATGATTAGTTGGTTCACCCCCTAGTAGGGGACCAACATTACTCTATCATTCAATGGCCAATATATTTAATATTAAGATATAATGATGGTGTAGATTTAATAAAACAAATAAATAAATTTAATTTAAAAACCTAAATAAACTTTTAGATTCCAAATTTATCCTTCTTCTCCTTGCTCGCTCCACTCCAACATGTCACCGCTTCTGCCATTGTGTGCTTCTACTCCATTGATGCATAGGCATTCGAGATTCGCCATTTATGTAGCACCACCCACACCCTTCTTACACTACTGTCCACTGTCCAAGCACCATCGACCGCCACCTATTTCTCACACCACCGTCCACTATCACAACACCACCGCCCACCACCTCTCCATCCACTAGCACCATCGATCACCACCTCTTTGTCCACAAGCATCATTCCAAATAAAATTCCTGATTTTGCAATTCGATTGACACAAAGAAAAGATCCCCAAGAGAAAAAAAAAGATTGCAATGCACATTTTATATCAACAACCAAAACAAATCCTATCTTTAGGGATGTAACATGCTTAATCAACTCATAAATGTTGGAAAATAATAATATGTGAAGAAAGAATGCATTTTTTTTCAAGATTTGATCCATCATTTATAGTTCCTTTGATCTTAAAACCTCCATAACAAAGAAGAGAGAGTACGAGTTCTCAATTTCAAAATGGTCTTCCAAATTAACCCATGACAGTGGTTACATGGATTTACTCCAAAAGTGAAAGTTCCAATTTTTGTTTTCTTTCCCTCTTTTGTTTCTTGTATTATTGCAATGTCATGGGTTCTATTATGCCAAAAGAAGGCTAACATTTTTTAGAAATTTTTAGTGTGAGGTAGGAGGTTAAAGGGGATGGTGCTACTTGATCATGAGAACTGTTGGGTGGAAGAGGAGGCCTGTGGCGAGGTGAAGGATGAGGTTGGAATGGTGGTGGATATAGTAGGCCATTGGGGAGAAGCAGCAAGATTAAAGATGAAAATAAGAAATCACAATAAGGTTAAATGAGTAATTTAATAGTGTTTAGTGAGGGGACTAACCTTGATCCCAAACATAGGGAGGACCAAGGAATCCGAACCCTAGAAAGTTAGAAACACAATGAAGAAACTATAGAGGGTGTGGCGTTTCTAATGGTGGTAACCACTTGTGACACTAAAGAGTGGTGAAAGGGTTGGTCTGAATAGCTATTGATATTGATTCTTCCCAATGAAGGTTGTTTTCACTTCTCATAAAAATTGCCTTGGGATACCGCATGGCCATCTCGAGAAGCAAAGGCAGAGGGTCATTAGGGTAGAAGGGGACTCCCCCCGCCCCCAATATATATATTCTTTTGAAAAAATACATGTAAATAATTATTGAAGCTATTCAAAGATTTAATATGTCTGGTTATATGAGAGAAAAAATTCATTAGTATCAAGGGTGTGTTTGGTTGAGGGATAAAATTGAGAAAAAAAAAATTATGGATGAATTTATGTATAAAATTATAGATGAAACTCACCCCAAGAGAAGTTTCATCCCATTTTAACTCTTCAACCAACCACACCCTACATCCAAGAATTTTTCAATTCATTTTGTTTACATATTACAATATTTCAGTTTAATTTTTATGCACCAATATTATAAAAATATCATAGAAATTTTATATAGATATTCAATCAAAATATTATATTTTAATGACTTTTCAAGTTGTGGGTGAGACTCAACTATATTTATTGATGTAACAATATAACATGATTGGATATCGATATAAAATTTTCTTAAACTATCAAAACATTAAAATTAAGTCCCCAATATTTAAAAGTTTATTTAATAAATGTATCCGCCTCTCCCAATTTCTAGGCCATCTTCCGCCACGGTCGGGAAGCCAAGTGGTTAAAAACCAAAGAGGCTGAAAGTTAGTAAAACAAATCTGAGATAAACTTCAAACGAGTCCCCAATTGAAATTCACTCGTTTATTTTACGATTCAAATCTATATTAGTTAGTCATCAAATTGTCAAAGAAATAATTGAGCTTGTTTTTCTTCTACTATTTTAAAAGCGGAATTGTTTCGTTTGCTTTATCACATTATTTCTACAAGTCATAATAGGTCTATTTCAGTAGTTTGATTTGGCCTAATGCAGAACACACAAGCGCGAATGTAAAATCATTTTTCCGTGGGCCAAAAGGGAGTTGAAACTTGAAAGTCTTGGTAATTTTTGTCTGGTTCAATTGGCTTCATCTGTCCAGAATTTGGATAGTGGGTACGGAAAAGGTCCCCCAGTAAATTTCCCATCAGTGAGACACAGAATATTTCAATATTCAAAGTGGAAATAGTCTCTAGAAACATTGCATAAAAAAAAAATGAGAATTTGGTCCATTCAGCTCATGACCCAGAAGCATTTATGCTATTGAACCAAACAAAATCTCGATCTCTTTTATCCTTTTTGTTTGGTCTTTTTACAACACGGGCCACATCCTGTGTTTCAGCGAATCAAATGAATAGGTATGCGTATACCGTATACTACTCTTACCAATTAAGGCTTTAATCATTACATCTCAGTATAGATTTGAAGTTTTGGTAAATTTTACACCTGTCACTATATTAACAAGTAATTTTATGATCTTCACATATTTATAACTTTAAATTATGCTTTAAATTGATAGTATGTTGACACCTATAGAGTTTAACATTACTCTTACATGTCACTATAGACAGAGCAGAGCATGGCTTGCTCTCCAAAGGTCCACATTATCTGTATGTTGAATATATGTGAATGGTACAATTTGGTGCAACACTGACGCCATGCCTCATCAGTCATTCTCCACCATAATGGCTGGTCAATGAAGATACTTCATGAGAAAGAAAAAGAAAGGGAGATATGAAGGAAGGAAAACTTATAGTATATTTAAAGATTATTTGACTTACAAGCGAGGAAGATTGACCCAACCCCTAAAATACAATTGGGTAAACATGAAAGGGGGTGGGGAAAAAAATGATTCATTAGAAGCTGAATGACCAACACAAGAATTGGCCAAGAAAAAAAAAAACTAAATGAAAAAATAAATCTGGGGTTAGATCCTTTGTGTTTGTGACCTTCATGATCCTGTATATATTCTACACTAAATCTAATGGTTGAAATTAAAATGCTTAAGCAATAAGTGCCTATGCACCGAAATGTGAGACCTTGAATATCTGTTATATGTGAGACTTGAGGCAAACTAATTTGTGGGAGTGACACGTACTCTTGGGCTGGGAAGTCCCATGTGTACAAGCCTAGGGGATAGATGGATTTTTGGACTAGGCCTTGGGGAGGGAACTGGTGCCTTAGCTGCAAAATTTCCAAGGTTGACTCTTGGTGACAAATTCAGCTGTTCAAGTGCCTTAACTTGAAGTTTTGGAGGATACTCTCTCACACAACCAATTCTAGGACCAGCTCCAGTGGTCCATTTCCCTAACAAAGGCTTGCTGCTCTCTTTGGTTTGTGAACCTTCCACATTGGTACCAAAATGACCCACAATTTCTTTACAATTATTGGCACTGGCTGAGTCACTGGAATCCACATTCCCTTCTCTGGACTCAAACTGATGCTCCACGTCAACATGTTTTGGAGGTGGAACATCATCATCAACTGCATACTTCTGCGAACCAAGAAATTACAAAAAAGGCTATGAGATAATTTCAACTGGTTTGTGCTTGGTGATTTCAAATCAAAAGACCAAATGCACCAAATTGTACAAGACAATTATTTGTATTCAAGCGATTCATTCACCTTTACATTCGTCATGTCCACATCATGTTCCATCAAGAATCCAATGAATTCCATGAAATTCTTCTGTGTAGGCCGGTAATGACCGCTATAGGGCCAAATAGCCTGGATAAGAATCATGAACTTCAATTTGCAAAAAAAGAAAGTGAAATACTTCTCTACCTTTTTCTTTAATTTCTTCTTTTGGTGCTAAGAATTCCCTACATTTCCTATTTCAGAATCTTTCTTGTTGCCACAAAATTACAAAATTGTAATACTAATTGATATTAATTTCATTTTATGGTGTCCTGAAAATTATCAATGGTATGGCATGTATGCATGTATAAAACATGTAAAGATAAATCAGAATAGATTCTCTAATGTCAAATTACCATTAATTCCTTTATATCATATGTCGTGTTTGGATTTCATTATTAAAATTAATGGTGAAAGATCACACATAATAAAGTCATGTGAAATTTTACATGACCCCTTAGATAAATAACCATGTTTCTTACATGGAGAACTCCTTGGTGAGCAACCAATCTTCCTGATGCAATTGTTGCTCCTCCAGCTAAAAAGCTTGAGTGCTGAAATCGGCCTTTCTTCTTCTCCCCAACATACAAAATTCTTGATGAGCTAAGAACAAAAATCCATTTTGATCCCTCAGCAGTGTGGACAAGGTCCTGGCTTTTTCTATAAATTAGTCTGCCTCTCTCCACAGTTACTTCATATGCTTCCCTCTCTTTCTGCAAATGCAAACAATGAAGTTGAACCTGTTAAATAAAAAACTATTTTGGTGGCTGCGCAACAACTATGTAAAGTCAGAACCTTTGACAAGTATAAAGGAAAAAGAAAAAGAAAATCATTTGCTCAAAAGTAATATGCAGAACAAAAAGTATCTATAGTATACCTTGAATGCACTGATACAAATGTCCTATTGTTAGTTTAAATTCAATGGATTTTGTACCTAAATTTAATTGAATAGTCAACAAAGCTAGCCATATCCCGAAGCACAAATGGGACTCTAGAATTGACCAAGTATTACGTACTACACACCTCATTCCATCGATATAAAAACAGAATTGCCTTTTGGACGTAAGTATTTGCCGATTTGGGAGTGTCCATTGTCCATCCACAATTGGGACTCACTTATAAAAATTACTGGAGAGTTTACTTACATGATCGAAGAATAGAGTGATACAATTAAAAAATGTTATTTCAATATTTAAAAAGTGGATGTTTATTGAGACATTTATATTTTTATTGTTGGATATAATGGATTAATAGGAGGAGTAGAAATTACCATCATATTCAATGATGCTAAAATAAGCGTCTCAAGTGATACCACTTTTAAGGGATTGAAATAATATTTTTCTTTCACTTATCATTAGTGATCCAATTTTTCAATTATGTATATGAATTTTGTTTTTATTTACACATAAATTCCATAGTCAATTGATATATTCAAATAATACCACTCAAAATTCATATAAGCATCATTGATTTAATGTGATGAATATATCAATGTTATTCAATTACTCCGTCAAAAAAAAAATATTATTCAATTATATATAGTCACAAGATTAAAAATATTTGACTATTATAATAATTATTTTAAAAAATTACATTTTCAAAGATATAAAATATATAACAAGTTGATAGTATGAAAATAAAGCTAAAACTACAGTTGTGATTACATGTGAGCCGAATAAGAAAAAATATTATTTACATTCATAATATATGGGATATTGTGTCGACTCACATCCGATCTATTATTGAATTGGGCATGAGACCTACTTGAATGTAATCCACACCTATTTAATGATAAATGAGATTTGAATCGATATAATATCTCATATATTATAAGTACAAACATCATAACATGTAGTATAATATATAATGTGGCGCTGTCGATGTCATGAGTTGAAAGAACTTACTGGTCCAAGGTATTTTATGCACTGCCTCTGTAGATCACTTCTTGGGCACTCCTCAAGATTTTCTTCTTTTCCATCTCCAACATCCAACCTTCACATCACCAGTATGCAATTATGAAATTAGAAAATTAGCTATGAAAAGTTTACTCAAGGATTCAACTTCTGCAAGAATGTATTCTTTCAATTGCACTGTTGATAATAATTTTACCAGTAGAAAAAAGGCTGTGAGCTCTGGCTGTGAAACCAAACGTCATAATACAAGTGTAGGTTGTGTCCATACCGGTGACGGGGATCAATCTGCAAAACATATACAAGGAAGTATTAGCTTGACTTGAGCAATGTTACATTGACAAGAGGGGGAAAAAAAGATTTAAGACCATTTAAAATACTTTTACACTATTATTCAATCAGGATCTTATAAAAAACTTATAGTCAATCGCTATATAGAAATTAAATAAAAATAATGTGATACAATCTGATATAAAATACGGATGATCATTAGGGTACAGAATGACATGACCTACTTTCTTATTCAAAGATCAATAAATATATCTGATCAGCTTGGTAAACAAATTTTCCAAAAAAAAGGACATTTTAGTTTTTTTCCCCCTTAAAAATCTATTCCTTATAAGGTGAATTAAAAATTTAAAATGACCAAACCAAAGCAGAGGATGTGGTAAAGTGAATTAAAAAACTCTGGTATAAGTCAAAATGTAGACGTATGAGCTTACAGCTTCAAGCCAGTGCCTTAGAGCTAATTTCTGCGCCTTATCATCTTTGCATAAACCTTTTCCCACCTACCAGCGAACAAAGAGGAAAAATCATCTTATATCGATAACCCCAAAAAAAAAACCCAAAAAGAAATTCTGTCGGAAAGGGAATGAAAACTTTGAATTCGTCTCTGTGGCCCCAGTCAAATATACCATTGGAAAGGGAAATTATAATATGGTTTAAAGAAAACCAATCTGGACCCACATGAGATGCAAACAACATACATATAAAACATATTCCACTAACAATATTTATTCAAAGATTCAGAAGGGTACCTTAGCAGCCATAGTTCTAGCCCTTGCCCATTTTGAAACAGCTGTTTCAGATTTATCAGAGTCAAAATGTGATATTAAGCATCGCCTAAGAGCAGCAAAGTCTAAAGCCTTCCACCTGCAAGAGTTAAAAAATAAATAAATAAACACTAAGAAAATTATTTAGGAAGTGTACTTCGTACTAATCACTGAATTCCATATGAACATAGAGTTCCTTACACAAATTGATTTGAATATTTATGCACTTTCACATTAAAACGTTTTATAATATCTGACTATATGTAATGCTAGATCATTGAAATTATTCACGCTTCAAGCCCAAGAAAAATATTTACGTAATGAGACATGTTAGAGTATAAATAATTTATGTGTTTTTATCTATTAATTTAACCTTTCGACAGAGATGATTTCACTGACATAATAAGACATTTCAGAGTATTAAATTGAACTCTTAAAAAAGTATGACAAACTTGGATATTGAACAAACCATAGCTCCTCACAAACAACAGCACAATCTGCCAGATTTCTTCTTGTTCTGTAGCTCTTGTAAACTTTCTGCAGCTTTATGGCAGCCACATCAAGCTCCCCAATGGACTTTGGCGAGAACAAAACTTCTGGTTTTGGTAGCAAAATTGTGGGCCTTTGTTTATTGAACATGGCACCATCAACTTCCTGATCCTTCAAATTATTGCCACAATTGATCTCTGATGATGAGAGCAGATACTTGAATGAGAATGTGGTTTGGAGCTTCAGATTCCCCACTTTCCTCCTCTTTGAGCATGTAGATTCTTCAGTAATAGCTCCATTCAACTCATCAGGCTTATAGAACTCATCTAATTTTCTACCATTCTTGAAGCTCATTGTTCTCATCAATGTGATCTCTCCTTCTTTGGAATCATAGTCTAGAGGTCTCATGGTCACCATTTCCATTCCTCTGCAGAAAACAAAAAAGACTCGCTGTGCTTTAGACTTTGGCAAAACAGTGTTGGCAATTTAAGGAGAAGAAGGCCTATATGGTCATTGACTATTAGCAGTGACCCATTTAATGCATCAAATTTGCATGTTTTACAAGGCAGCTCCAGAATTGTCAAATTCTGAACATGTAATTCTTAGAATTAAAATAAATAAAATTTAAAAAAAAAAAAAACAATTCACTACCTCTAGAGAAGGTAAGACCAAGTCAATCATGAAAAAATATAAATAAATAAATAAACATTAATGAGATTCGACCAACTTCCCAAATTGAGAGCAATTCGTGTACCTCTTCATTCACCCTACAAATTTAATTTAATTTCTGATGATGAATTGATCCTTGATCCTCCCAAAAGTAGCAAAAGAAAAAACCAGCATAGAAATGTCGATGCCGTTAAACACTTCACAACTTAAATGAAAACCTCCCTTAAACTTCAATTATGGACTAGGACTAACATATGTACACATATGATATATCATTACCTTGGAAACATAAATGATATCATTTTCAACGTGACCCCAACAAGTCATTTTAGGCTTTTCAAACAGGAAAAATGATTTAAAAAAAAGAGATAGAAACTGAATAATGAAGTAAGTGACGGAAAGAGAGGGTCACCTTAGAGAATACTAAGTCAGGTTCTATGAAATTCCCTCCTCTGTGCAAAGATAGCACCTTTGTTTTGAAATGGGGCACTTCACTCTCCTTTATATATAATGCACTGAGTTTAGAAGACATAAAAAGGGGCTAAATGGATTTTACTTCCTTAGTAGGTACTTTCAAATGCGTAAGAGACAGAGAGAGAGAGAGAGATTGCAGAAAATTGGTGGCCCTATGGAATTTTTGCCACCAATGAACAGGTCTAGTTTGAATGGAAATTGGAAAATTTTGTACCAATTAAGTTTTCGAGTCCCATGAAATGGGCTGTTTTGAATAGGGGAAACTTCGAAAAAATAATAATAACAATTATTATTATTATAATAATAATGTTGTGACTTGCAGAAAGTGTTATTATACCTATGACTATGAGTATGTGAAAAGGTTAACCAATACGCGGAGATGTGAAAGAAACAGTCAGTCAAACTCAAAAGCTAGCTTCAAAGACAAATATAATAAGAAATTAATTAATTAAAACTTCTGCTCATGCCATCTCTTTCACAATCAAGAAAGACGTTGATTGAAGCACTTATTTTTGTGCTTCAATCTAAGAAGGTTAAGGAGTGGGAACCAATGAGCTAACTCGCTTTGCAGCCTATGACGCGTTCACTGGGGTTATGCTCTCTGCTTGTCACCGACAAGTACTCCAATGCGACGGGTTACTCCTGGTGATCAACGTGTGTTATGTTCTACTTTTGTGAAAATTTGATTTCAGAAAGAACTAGTTTTAAAATAAGTGATTCATGTTTGATAGATTTTTTTAAAGTAATTTTAATGGAAAGTAATACTTTTTTACTTATCCTGTAATCAATTCTAAAACCCATAGCTAATTTTAGAATCTGGAAACCAAACATGTCTGTACATAACTAAAATCAATTCCATTGGTTTATAATTGATTTTGAGACCTCCTAACTAGTATCTCACCCGCGCTATTATGCGGAAATTTAAAATATGTAGACATCCAATAATGAAATCATAGTTATTTATTACAAATTGATTTTAAGTATAAAAATAACTTCTCCATAAATGGTTGTCCATAGATGATACTAAAAGAATATCATACAATGAGAGCCACACAATATGAACGTCAAAGATCCTCTGCTTTGATTTTGTTCTCAATATCTCATTTTGAGTGTGGTATATGTATAGTTGTGCAAATTTTGTTGTAGACCCTACAAGAGGTATCAAGTTATCCATGAAACGATAATCTTGCCCATATAATATGAATGTCGGAAGTACTCTGCTTTGATTTATTTTTGTCTATAAATTTTTCCACCCCTTGGTGTGAAAGCAAATATGTTATTGTATACTCTCTCATGTTATCATGGAAGTGGTTACTTTTTGTGTGTTCTCCAAACAATAAATCATCTAATATTTATGGGGTCTTTGCAGTATCGGCATTTTCACTTGACCTATTTTACAACACCGTGAAAACTTTGGATTTGTTTTATGATAGTGCTTCCCAACTCTTTCATTGTACCAAAATAGAGCACCACAATGGTCACATTGAAGGCTAGTATCTTCAATGTCCCAGTAATCTTAAAAAAAATGATGCAAAGAAAATGATATCATTAAACCAAATATATACTTGTACAAAATCTACTATGTGAAATAGAAAATACACATGGACAAAATTTCTAGAAGTACAATATCCATTAAGATATTGTAGTTTAGCTTTAGAAGTAACTTCTTTAGCTTCCTCCTCATTATCTATAATTAGAGTTTTATAAAAATTGAATATCTATATAGAAAAACCGACTACATAACAATTATTTTTTGTTATAACCAAATCCAAACATCATGGAAGCGTCTCCTCTGTGAACATACGTCAGCACTTTCATTAGATAAGTCTGTGATTTTAATATTAAGCAAATATCAATTAACTAATAATGATGTAGTTCTTGGGATTCAATATGTCCATATTAGACTTTGAAATAGCATAAAATAAATATTAGACTTGAAAATAACCATAATTTATAGTTATTTAAGTTTAGTATATAAATGTTTTGGACTATCAAATATTAATCACGAATTGTATTAATTAGATATGTCATTTGGGTATTGTTATAACTAATCTCAAAAAGAAAGAATTTAAATATGTAAAACAATATGTACGTGAAATATAATTTTGAAGAAGTGTACCATAAACTAAAAGTCCATTGACATATGCATTCAAAAAATGAGATATTAGAATATTTACCCAATAGTTATTAACAGATATTAATATGAATTGATGTTACAAAAAATTAATTCTAACAAATAAAAGTTGGTAATAGTATTATCAGGGTTTTACAAATAACTAATTCTCATCAAATTCAATAATCTCTTTAGTTAGTTTCGGAAAAAAAAAATAAGACTAAATTTATTACGTGTATACGTGGCTTCGTTATTATAAAAATTGGCTTAAGATTATAATCACTATAGGTAGCTTTCTTATTATAAATATTGTCATAACATTGCCCAGTTCTTTTTATTTGTTTAATTACCCAAAACACTTTAACGACTATAAAATAAAAATAGTTCTTAAATGTAAATGTAACCCATATACGTTAAATAACTTGGTATGTCTTAGTATTATAACTGAAATAATAATTAAAAGAGGAAGACAAAGGTCTTATCATTATTATTATTATTATTATTATTATTGGAGAACTGATAAGAAAGCTTAAAATACCTGGTTTTCAAAAGAAAACAACTCCTTCCGTATCAACGACCAAAAAGGGGTCTCAAATGACTACTAGATTAGACTCCCAGATCAAAAAACACAAACAACCTGCCAATTACTCATTTCTTAGCCTGGGAGTATGAATAGTGGTTGGCTTCCCTATAAGATCTCCAAAAAAGGACCAAATGATCAATCACATTAATATTAATATTTGAAATTGCATTGCGAGTTACTGATGTTTTAGTCTTGAAGATGCAAAATGTGAGTAATACTATTCGTTGACTTCAATCCTATTATTGTGCATCCATGTATTCATTAATGTGTTATAGAGTAACATGTTGGTAACATTGAGGGTATTCATAATCTGGTCCGAACTAAAAAATGCATTCAATGTTGATATTCATAACATTGAGGGTATTCATTAATGTGTATTACACATGATAATATTTTATTGATATAATATTATATCAATAATACAATTCCATTTTTTTCCTATGAAAACACTGATAATTTCTTATAAAAAATGATAACTTTTTAGTATAATCTATATAATTGAGCACATGTAAAAAATTAGTTTACCTATCTAAAATAAATTAACAAAAAAGAGAAGTTTCTTACACTCCGTCATTTACAATCCTTCTATTAAAAATAGTTTCATAGTGTAAAGTTTCTTTTTTCTATTATCATCTAATATATCCTTGAAAGAGTTATTTTTTTTCTTGGATTTAATTAAAATATAATATCAGTGTCAAAAAGTTTTACACAGTCATTTAATTATATAAATATAGTTACTTTTCATCCGTACCACTTGAAAAGTCATGTAAATGAATAAGTTTGATTGGATGATAATGTAAAACTCTTTTACACTATCAATACATCAAAATTAAATTTTTTTCTTCCAAAAACTATGTTTTTGAGATTGATTAATAATTTAATAATATATAATTAATTATAATTATATAAAAATTATATTTATATCAAATATAATTTAAATTTTGAAATAAAGAAAATACACACATATATGGCAACGTGCACATGATGAGATTGTTGCATTTTCTTAAAAGTCTCAAATAAAAGTATATATTGGATAATAGTGTAAATTGTTTTTTTCATAATCAATACGTTAAAATTTAGTCTGTTTCATTAATCTCCTCTCATGTTACAATTTAATAAGAAAGTTTCAACCAAGGAAAACTTCATAAAACCTCGATATGAAGAAAGAGCGATAAAATCAAGGTTTTTGTTTCGTACTCAAGATATCTGTACTCTTTTGAATATAAAGGTTTTGACTTAATCATGAGAATTTAAAGTATTAACTAATTTGATTAATGGGACATGTGATAAACTTTCAACCACAAACCATTTAAAAGGCATCAATACCTATATATTTTATAGGATACTGAAGATATGGATATGATCTAAAATCCGGACTGCATGAAACATCAAACATCGTGTTTCCTGGGACCAAGGCATGTTGCAGCACATCCTTTTCATATTTCAAACATATCGCTTTAGGATGTGATTTTTTCGTGGAAGTCATGAAAGTTGAAATAAGATTTCTAAATCCTTCTAATATATTTTCCAAATAATTATCTAATTACTAATAAGTAAATAAATTAAGCAATTTTTTTAAAAAAATTCTCAATATATTAAATGAATAATTCTCTAATGCATCAAACTTAGGTAGTATTCATTAATAAAAACTATGGTGTCAGTGAATAGGATAAAAATTGAGACATTATCACAACGTTAGGGTCTTAGAGATGCAATCAAAACAAAAACAAAGACAAAAAATTAGGATAAAGTTGAAATGTCATTATAAGATGAGAGATGAAAATAGAGTTTTGATCATATTTTATAAGGAATGTTTTTTAAAATTTTCATTCTCAATATATTAAATGAATAATTCTAATGCATCAAGCATAAGATAAGATGAACATCTCAAGGTTGTATCGGTAGTATTCATTAATAAATTAAACTATCAGTGTGACAGTGTTAGTGGTAGGATAAAATTAATGGACACAACATTGAAACGTCAGAGTCTTAAGGATGAAATCGTAACCAAAAGAAATATATAAAAAAAGGAACAGAATGGAAATATCACTAAAAGATAAGAGATGAAAATAGAGTTTTCACCAATATTTGAAAAGGATGCAACAGTAATATATACAATATATATATATATATATAGAGAGAGAGAGAGAGAGAGAGAGAATGGGGCCATTTTCTCTTTCTTTTGAAGTTTTGCCAAGCAAATAGTTGAATTGAGTTTTCAGGTTCAACGCGCTTCATCCTCATGGTCCTCATCGTGGACTGTTCTTGTTCTTTGTCTTGAACTCGTTGCCATAAATGCGCTTTGTTCGCACAAAACGTTCAACAGCGTGACTCCGACCTTGACTCTGTTGCACGCGGTCCCAATTTTTCTACGTATCCCTTTCTGTCGTGAATCATCCACCAGTTTTACCCGGAAGATGATGCACAAATTTCATGCGTTCCGTGTTGTGCATTGCATGCACTGGCGTGCCCAAACCTTCGCTTCCCCAATCACATGGTTGGTCTAGCACGGTACCATAGAACAAAATAAACAAAGAGATATTCCAACACGTAAAAATATATGTCTAATCAGGACACTCAGTCCATCACTATTAAATATGTTAATCACCTCAAATTTTTTCACTATCTATCATATCCAAAAGTGATAGAGTGAGTGTCAGACACTCATTTTTTAATGTTAAAATAGTAATGGTTTTAATAGTCTCATAAATTATGTGTAGTGGTGATTAAAACTAGTCTAAACTGAATTAAAAATAAAAATGTGTTTAAACAAGATTAAAACGAGTAAAAATAAGAAGGGTGTAATTTACTTTTGAGTTTAATTTTGATGTGCTGACAGTGTAAAAGGGTTTTACACTGTCATTCAATCTCATCTTTTCTTTTGTTTGACTTTTCAAGTAGTACGGGTATTTGTTGATGTGTCATTATATAATTAGATGAATGTGTAAAAAATTAGTATATTCCAATTAAATCCTTTACTTTTTTAACTGGGAACTAAGCCCCGGAATGCACGGATTTATTAAATTTTTTTTACAATTAAATTTAAAATTTTTTTTATAAAAAATATTATAATAATTTAAATTTATATATTGTAAGAATTTGTCAGTTTTTGTCTTTATGTGTTGTACTATGAGTATTCTTTGTGACATTTTTTATTTTATTTGGATGTTATATTGAAAAATAGAATAGAATTTTACTCATAATTTTAACTCTTTTAAATTAACTTGATTTAAAATCTTAAATTAATTTCACTTTCCTATTGTGTCATTAGATGTCGTTCATTCATTTACGTATCAATTAACCTCAAAACCCGTAGATCCCAAACAAAAACTCAGTTTTGAAGTTCTACAATCCTATAGATTTACTAACTTGAAATTTTTTATTTAACAGCAATAGATTAATTATATAATTATTTTGCTCCAAGTCTCTGCTTCGTACAAATTGTATAACCATCTTCCTCTCCAAGTGATGCGTATATAATTTAATAAATGATTCAAATATAAAACATGTTCATGTAATCATGTGACAAACATATTGAATCAGTTTGATAACACATATTGATTCAAATAATAAAAGAATATTTGAAAAACAATGTTTAAAATTACTTATCCTTTTCGAATAATAAAATCCATAGAGTTTTCGCTAATGGAAGAATACATAGGATTGCTCGCTAAAAGTTAAACTGTGTAATGTGATAAATATAACTATAGTATATAAACCTATTTTTAGGTTACATAATATATAGACCTATACGTAGATTGTCATATATTTTTTAAATAATGAATAACAATTTAAATTGATAATAATTATAAAATTCGAGAATAATAAATTGATAAATATAATTTAAAATTCTCATCCCCTATTTCTTTGAGCCATCAAATCCATAGTATTTTTATTTATTAGAAAGTAACAGATTGATTAAAACTTAAAATATTTAATATAATAGATATAATTATAAGATATAAATATACCCTATGAGTGTTATGAGACTTTGACAATATTTAGATATAATATCAAATATTCATAATTTCATATCGAAATTATTTTTATGTGATTATAAAAAATATGTATATTATCTATTAATTTTAATTTAATGTTAATAGCAGTTATTTAGTCAGTAGATCATTACTTGTGTAATGAACATCTTTGTTGAGGTATATGAATTAATTAGAAAATTATTCTATTGTAGTTAACTTCTGTTGTCATTCAAGTATCATTATCTTATCAAAATATAAAAAATTAATTTTAAGACATTAAAAACATATGTAGATATGATTTATTAATTTAAATTATAAGTTGAATTAACAATTACCCTGCAATTTATAGGCTTATAGCACTCATGCAATGCATGTTTGATAACATTCATTTGATATGTCAATGTGGGTAAGCAAATTGTTCTAAAGCTATGTATTTTGTCATATATGAGTATCATTCTTAAATAAAATTTTACTATGAACTTGTATAAAAATTATGAAGACTTTACAAAATTCCTTTCTACCTAATTTTTGAAGCTATTAAATCGACAATATTTTGTTAATCATAGGGTAAATAATACTCTTCAGTAAAGTTTAAAATATGTAAACTAAAAGATATATAAATGTGGGATATACAATTGACTAGAACTTACATATTTGGATCAATTATACCATTGACATTATTTATTTGTTTATTTTTTACGTGTACTATAGACATTATTGAAACTATACGATTTAATAAATATTTTGAGAATGCTAACATTTATTATTATTATTATTTTTACATTTTAGCTTCTTTTTCGGTACATAGTAATTAACATCCATACTTTGAATAAAGATGCTTTATAATTGTTGTACATGCCGAGGTATTCAATTGGAGCAACTGAGCAAAGCTTGAATTTTTTTTACTGAATTCACTAATAATTCCTCTTATATCTCACCATATTATTAGATCCGCAATTATAAGAAAACCAGAGACAACAAGGAAATATTTAAACAGATTAATAATGGCTTCCAACTGCTTTCCTTGGATGGATATTTCAACAAATCATATCATGATAATCTCTTAGGGTATGTTTATGGGTTTGGGGTTTGAAAGGGAAGGGAGAAAAAGAAATAATTTATAATATAATTTTACATTACAAGTCTTTCCTCACAAACATAGTATTAAGAAAGTGAAAGGGATCTGTGTATTGATTTGAATACAAATTGCAAAGTAAATATTTGTTAATTTCTCAATAGTCATGACAAACTTAAGGCATAATATTGACCAAACATAATCAACATTGTAAGTCAAAGTATACCACACATAGGGATTTATCTCGAGTCAGAAGCCCCTATATATGGATAGGGACAACATATGATCAACTTCCTTGCTAAAATGAAAAGTCTCGTACATTAGAAAAAAAATACAAAGTAATCATACAAAGAAAAGACAAAAATATATAGAATGCAAAAGCCAAAAATTAAAAAAAAAAATGAAGAAGAAGGAAGAAGAAGAGGCTTATACAAAAGAGGCCATTGTGTCCATAATACAAAAAATTGTGATTATGATACACATGATAATGAAGAAAATGGTTTATAATACACATAAAATTGATTTAAAAAATAATATAGAAAAATATAAGCAATGTATAAAATAGGAGATAAGAATAAAGAAATTATCAAAATTGTACCATAAAATCCAAATGCCAAGTAGAGAATAATCAAGAATTAAGAATAATCAAAGAACAAAGGATAAAACTAAAAGACAAAGCAAACATAGCAACAAAATAGACCAAGCAAAACTAAAAAATGGGTAACCAGTTTGTTGTTTATACAATGCTCCAAATACTTTCTAATAAGAAGAGGGATGGCTGAGCCTATGTGAGTGTGAGCATAACAAAAGTGTGAACATATGTGAGGTATTGAAAGGCAAGTTAGGGTAAGGATGATCAAACATTGTCAAGTGGCAGACACGTCCAAAAATAAAAACGAATTAAGAATAATCAAAGAACAAAGGATAAAACTAAACGAGAAAGCAAACATACCAACAAAATAGACCCAGCAAACCTAAAAAATGGGTAACCAATTTGTTGTTTATACAATCCTCCAAATACTTTCTAAGAAGAGGGATGGCTAAGCATATATGAGCATTACAAACGTGGGAGCATATGCGAGGTATTGAAAGGCAAGGTTAGGGTAAGGATGATCACACATTGTCAAGTAACAGACACGTCCAAAAATAAAAACGAATCACCAATAAACTCTCATTCTTCGGTTACACTGGAATGTCAAGAACCATGCACTAATGGTTTATATATAATACATGATATTTTAAGACTATAAATATAAATATTAGTATTTTGTTTATTTCGACTATACAACGCATTAAATGCTAAATGCACTGAAGTTTACATAATATATATATATATACATACATATTATATGTATATATTGATTTTTTTATTAACTTCTAATGTTAATTTATAACTAAATAAAAATGGTTTGTATGCAATAATAGTGCAAGATATTTTTATAATATCAAACAATAAAAATCAAGGAAGTTTTCATGTTTTATTAGGTTATTATATAGGGTTGAGATTTATTTGTTAATATGTCAACTCCCTTGATTTATATTAATAGTCAGTACATAAAAATTAATATATCACTTAGTTAAAAGTATTAAGTCTCACATTACTAGGTCATATGACCAAGAAAGTCTTTATAATAGCTCGAGCGATTTTCTCCCTTTAACTTAGTTTTTCTTTTTTCTTTTAAAAAAAATTACCTCACAACTTTAAGATATTATCACATATCCAATCTTAATATCACGCTAAAAAACACCTTATTTTACCTTAAATTAAATTTGAAATTTTGATCAATTCATTTGTTAATTTTAATTTTAAATAATTAATAGATGAAAATAAATAAAATTTAAAACGAATAAAATTTTTCATAATTGAAAAGAGGCACTAAGTGAAATTATTTAATAATACATTAAGATGGTTTCTATAGTACCTTCTCTAAAATCAGGGTTATCAAAATCAATAGGATTTGTCTAATGATAAAAGATTTGAGTAATATGTATAAGGTCCTAGGTTCAAACTTTATAGCGATTAATATAATTTCATAAATACAATATCAAATCCTTTCTTAATTGGTTCATCATAATATCCCATATGTTTAATTTGGCCAATTAAAGCATCTCGATCTCATTGCTTTTAGTTTATGTTCAGTCCCATACCATCTTGTTTGGTTATAATTTTAACCCATTTCTCATGAGCATAAATTTAATGCCCCAAAAGTACAAAATATTATCCGTATAAAAATATTTTATACTGTTATTTAATTAAAATATCTTATTTATATGACTTTTTAAGGGGAAGGTGAAAAAAATCAACTACCATAACTAATATAAGAACATGTGATTAGATGACTATATGTGTAAAAATCTTTTACATAATCGGTGCACAAAAATTAAATCATTTTTTTAATGCTAACTTAGAAGAATTTAGTCTCAGCCCTTCTTATGAACTCTAGCCCTCATCAGGTGACAAATCGCCGAGCACGACCCTGTTGACCACCCCATACGCATAGTGGAGTACTTCTTGCCGCAGAGCGTCCCTCTTCTTCTTAGACACCTAGATGGTTAGACGTAACTGAATTCCCCCAACAAACAGGAATGGCCCCTAACTTACCAGCGAAACAATAAGTACACTACTAGAGATAACTCTTTTATCGACCGATTTTTAGCAACTATTACCAGTGAAATAGTAAATTACCAACTGATTCATCAGCAGAATAATGAATTATTGACGGATTTATTCGAAGGGTGAGTACCCACAATGAGACTCTGATGCTTAAGTCAAAAGTGGGAATATCATGTAGTATAGTAGAGGGAAGAACCCATACCTTATTCTCTGATTTATCCCTTTTATATCAATTCGAGTTGCTGGATTGCGTCCAAGTGTCTCATGATTTTAATTCCATGATCTCCGGCCACATCCTCATCTGTTCCAACTTCCTCTTTATCCATTATCGAGGAGAGTTGAAACTCCTTTTATTATTTTTTGGTCAACAGGAGATTTCAAATTCAAAAGGTACTTGCTCGCTTACCCAACTTGGACTTGAATTCCAATGGGCCCAATTAGCATGTGGCTGAACCTTTTCATTGATTCATCGGCTTGGCTTTTGGGCTTAAGATAGCATTTTCAATGTGAGCCCATTTAATTGTGCATCCCCTTTTTTCATAACAAATGGCAAATAAATTACTCAATAATTTAAATTTAATGTAAAACAAATTATTAATATGTTATTATATGTTATTATCATTGTTGTACAAACAAATTTAAAACAAAAGGGTCTATGTAAATATTAGTCAAAATTCAGGGACTAATTGAGAAGCTTTCAAAGTTTGTGTTGGTGATTGATAAGATGAAAAAATTTAGGATTGTTTTATAGTCTTTTTCCAATAAAATTTGACCGTAGGTGCCACTTGTTGTCAAGTTTCTTTGTGTGTGTTTTTTAACTTTTTTTTGGTGGGACTAGTTGTCAGGTTGTGGGACAAGGACAGCAGACACACAAATGGGCAACTAAAGCCCTTTTTTTGGGTCAACAGGATAGTGCATATTGGATTGCATAAAAAGGCTAAAAATATCACTGGCCCAATTCACCGAAATTGGCCCAGTTGACTTGTCCATTTGAAAATTTCCCAAAAGAGAAAAATGATATACCCAGATTTAGTTCTTTACGTAGTTTAGGTTTTTATTCATTTACAGCCTCAACCTCAAGCGTATCGGGTGACTCGTGACTCACTTCAATGGCAGAAAGGGAACCAAAGCCAAAAGGCTCGCCTTCAGGTACCATCATCATCAAAACCTTTCATCTTTTCATGCTTTTTTGTTACTTGCAATTTCGAATTGGTGCTATCATAGATTCTGATGTTTCATCTGTGGTTAATAATATTCTATTTTGTGTCCTTGGTTTTTTCTTTTTTTTTTTGCTATTTTTTTTCCATTTTGATGATCTGTTAAAAGTCCCTGTCGAATTCAATTAGTGATACCCTTTGGGCTATAGAGTTAGGAAAAACCCACTTCTGGGGTCTTGTTTGTTGAATTTTGTTGAGTTTCTTCTGCTTCCCAATTGCTAAAAGTTCCTTTCTTTTTCGGTTGTGGGGAAGATGGGGTGGTTATTTGATTTCTTTTATACCTTTTCTTTCTTGAAGAAAATGATGTAATTATTGAATCAAGATTCCTCTTGTATACTTATACTCACTCTATTCTATGTTATCTTTTACTTTAGAAAAAATTCTTGGTTTCTGTCATTCTTGCGTATGAATTATTGTTAATTTTTTAATTTTATCCGTTACAATGTTTTAAACATTCCAATTATAGAGAAATGAATGTGATATTAGCAGAACAATTAATAGTGAAAGTATTTCAGTAAACATATTTCATATCTTGATTGTGGGTTGTTTTAATTCTTGTATAAATGATTAAAGTGATAGAGAATATAGAGTTCAGAGGAAAAAGGCTTAATGTTTCGAAAACGCATTTGTCAATTTCTTTGCAAAGAATTTGCTTGGCGGTTGAAGATGTATCCAAACACTCTCCACAAAGCCACCATGAATTCCTGTACTTCCCTCTTTTTCCCTTGTAAATTTAAGTTCGCATAGGTTTAGGTGGAGCCATATAGCAAACCTCAACTTCAGAGTCTGGGGTGACTGAAGTTATTAAAATGATACTGTCATCAAATTATCTCTCTCAAAAGCTTAAATTGATAGGTAGAGATACATGAATGATTTTATATTTAATACGCCTGCTTATGCGAATGTCTCTTTTAGGGCTTGAAATGTGAATATTTTATTAGAATAGGAAATGAGATATAATAAGAATCGAATCGAACTTTTGATTATTTGGTTGTAGAGACTTTAATACCATGGGAAACAACATCTCCCAAAATTTTAAGCTAATGGATAGAGGTATATGAATGGTTTTATATCTCACATATAATATAGAGTAAAGGTAGTATGTCTCTTAACTCTTGTACATTTTAAATGACACTTGAATTTATTTATTTATTAATTATTATTATTATTATTATTATTATTATTATTATGGTTTTTGGCACGTTGATAGAAAAGGATGTCAAAGCTCCAAACATTTTTGAGAGAGCCAAGGAGGAGATTGAGGCAGTTTTCAACCATGACAAATCGCCTCACCATCACAAGGAAACGCATGGGAGAAATGATGACATTGATGAGGGAACCCCGGTTGATGAGGTCAAGGCCCCAGGTGTGTTTGGACGGGTGGTTGAGGAGATTCAAGCTGTGGTTGATGCCATTCATCCAAACAAAGAGTCTAACACTCGTGACTCGCCATCTAAGTGAGAGATAGAGAGAGAGGGAGGTGGAAGTGGAATGCCCTTTTGTTATGTAATTAGAGTGTGAACTATCAAAACTACTATGTGTGTTTTGCCTACTAATTTTTCTGTTATTGTTGTTGTTTCTAGATATGAAAAGTAAATAACTCTAATTTTTTTTTAGGGATTCAATTGTTTATTTAAGTGCTGAATCAATTTCCTTCCAGAAAAACGGATTAAAAAAAAAAAGGCATTACCCTTGGACCAGTACATAATTGATGTGAAAGCTCTATGGTAGATTTGTGTCTGTTAATCTGGTATATCAGCAAAATTTGCAGGAGCAACACAATTATTAGGTTCATAGTTGCTATTGGAATATAATTTGGATTCAATGGTTAGTGAAAGGAAGGTTGGTTTGGGAAATTTAGTAGTAGAAAACAACTGTGATAGGCTTTAATTCTAGAGCTGTTATGCTTTGCCTTGAGTTCTTACAAACCTGCTTGATAATGCAGTGACTAATGTGCTGTCTCGTTATTATATGTTAATATTTTTTAACACGCTTATGCACATCTTATAGGCCCAACAACTAACTAAGTTATTACTAATTACCATTTGTTTTTAATTAATGAACAATCAACGCAAACCTGATCTAACTAATTTCTACGTTGAAAGAATAAAAGTGAATCTGCACCATTTTGTTTGCTTTTAGATATTTTTTGCCATGTTAGAAAGTTCCCTATCATAATTGGAAAAAAGAGCACAAGAGCAACGAAGTAGAATTTATCTGTCTCTTAAGACCCAAACCTATATAAAGTGCTGCATTAGTGATTTCCTTTCCCACTTAACGTCACCATAATATCCAAACAAACATTCATGCACAGGATCCAACCCATAACACTTCTCCTTTTTGTTTGTTTTTCTCCCACAATTTCTTTTCATAACCCTTTTTGCAGCAGCCCTAAACTCTACACTATTACTAGGGGCCTTTTCTGTCACTTTCTTGGCACTGTTTTGTAGGTAGACATAACATCAGCTTCCCTTGACCATATAGCACATCAACATATGAAAGACCCTTTTTCTCAAATCACACTGCTACCTTGGAAAGTAATAATTCTCAGACAATAGTGTACACCCCCACCTTACATGGAGAAAAAAGGGTGTGTATATAGGTGCATTTGTTGTTTAGCTGTTCCATCCCCTAGTTGCCCCCTTTAACATGACTGACTGATGACCTACTCTGCTCATTTTGACTAACCTTCGCATAACTTCATCGGTTTTAATCTAATTTTGGGAATGTGGAAAGCTTTTCATCGCACAAAATGGACTGGTCTCGCAGTCAATTAAAGTCAAGAATGCCTAATTTATAAGAGTTTTTGTTGTTTAAAAATAGAGTTTTGCTAGGGTATTTATTAAGTGAAAACATTTTTAAGTTTTTAATGAATCAATGCATTCAAAACTTAAAAGTTTTAGGGTACATTTAACTTTAAAAAATAATTTTTACTTTTTATTTCCTATTTTTTAGATTCTATGAAGAAAATACTAAAAATTATGAAAACTAAAAAATTATTTTCACTTCTAATTTTTAGTTATTAGTATTTTCTTCATAAGATCATAAAAGTAGGAAAACAAAAATTAAAAATTGTTTTTTGAAACTAAGCACATTCTTTTTTTTTTTTTTATAAACAAAATTTCCACTGAGATGCTTATCGGGTACCTTAGCAAAATGTTGATGGATATATCTTTGTGTTTCAATTGGCCATTGGTGATTCATGTACCAATAAGCGCAAAATTCACCAATATAATTAGGGAATTAGGTGAGTATAGTGGTACATGATAATTCTGTCACCTAATTCTCTAATTATATATACGTAGATTCTCTATTTATTTGTACATGAATCTCCCGTGATTGAACACAAAAAATTATGTTATGATAACATTTTTCAATTTATAATGGCTAACATGCCTAGCAGAACAAGAAAAAGTAGTGATAGTGATGACTTAATCACAACTCACACCTATATGTACTAAACTAAACCCTGTATGATTAATAACCTGATAATGCGCATGCCTTCTTAGTTGCTCTTTCATCGATGCATTTTGAACCATGATAAATTATGTAACTGGAATACTACGCTTTTTCATTGAATGTGGGAATATATCCGGCAGGTGAGAAGGGACCCCCAAATTCAATGCCAACTAGCAAAGGGATAGCCCAGAATCAGATATTGTATGTTCTCCAACAACCAACCCTTCAGAAAGTTGAGAATAGTACCTTATTTAATTCATTAACTAACTCATTAAATTTTTCTCCATGCAGAACTGAATGTTTCAGAGAGGCTGATGCTTTTTTTTTTTTTTTCCCACCTCATATAACTGACACTCTGCCATTGATTTATTTCTTCCCTATATGGCAATGAAAGCATCAAGAAAAGGGAAAGGATCTGTAGTCTAGGTGTCAAAGCATTTTTTCTATATAGAAAGAAAATATATGAAATATCAGATAACTATAATGGTCTTGCAGTGCAGGAAGTCCAGACCCAAAAAGGGTGCTGTTATTCTGAAATTTGTGGACCACCTTAATTGTACTACTATTTTAGGTTGATTTGAGAGAGAGAGAGAGAGCCTTTGGCTTGTATTGAAAGGTAAGTAATCGAATGTTAGAGGCAGAAGACAGTGGAAAAAAGACTAGTCTTAGGGAGTTCCAAAACCAAGTGAGTTGTCACATGAAGGTGAAAATTGCTGAGGTTTTTTAAACTGTGTGACAAGAAACCTGAATCACTTGCTTGTGAAGCAAAATCTCTCGGCCAATGCAAAGGTTTTAAAGAGTGACCCTAGAATGTTTGGAGGTCGTGGCCCGCTTTTTGGGACTTGCAAGAAGCTTCTTTGGTGGTAGCCTTTAGTCCTCCACTCCTCCCCTTCATATATTGCAGCAATTGCCTACCCTTTTGTGAATCATTCAAAATCTCTCATAAGCATTGCCCTCAACAACTTAACATCATCACATTCATCATTTCTTTTGGAAACAAAGAGGGAAAAAAAATGAAGAGAAGATTCTTCTGTTTTCTTCTAGCTCTGCAAGTTTTGAACTGGGTTGCTGTAGCAAGGAAGCCTTTTCTTCCAACTGATGGCATTTCACATACAGGTTAGTTACCATTTTGAAAATGGACTTCTTTCTACGCTACTTGCTAAAACCTACTAGCAATCATGGACTTATCATACCTCAGCTTCTTAAACTTAGCAATTGGCACTGACACTCCTCTAAAACTTACTCAAACATTTGTCATAATATTTATAAGAAAAATGATATTTAAAGTGCTTTCCCTCAGAGACTTTTAGCTCAGTAAAACTTTGTTTCTCAACACTTAGGCTTCATTCTTTCTCTATTTTGCTAATTCCTCTCACCATTTTTTTATCAGCAAAAGAAGAGGCTCCACAGTTTTCACAACCAAATACTATAGAATCAGAAAAGGTAAGTGTACTATCCCTATGTATGTTTGGAACTGGGTGGTTTCTTTGGTGTTTTTGTGACAAATATGTTGTTACAATGTGTCTATTTCCCTTTTTATTTTAAAGGGTGTGTCAGAGACAATACAAGAAGCACATGATAGAGGAGTCAGCAAAATAGGGTCAAGTCCACCAAGCTGTGAGAACAAGTGTTATGGTTGTGTTCCATGTGAAGCCATCCAAGTGCCAAACACAAGCATCAGGCACAGCCATTTGGGGATCCAGTATGCAAACTATGAGCCTGAGAGCTGGAAATGCAAGTGTGGTCCTTCTTTCTACAGCCCATGAACATTGTTCATACATATAATTGAATATTGTTTGGTCTGATGATACTCACTCTCAATTGCATATTTAGTATCGGTTTTTAGTAGTTTGTGTTTTGTATAAACCTTCATATGCAAAATTGTTTAGTGAACCATCCTTGTGATTACAATGAGTGCCAGGCAGCTATCTTATTGGCTTATCTCAGAACAATGTACTCTAGCCATCTGAACACATACTTATCATCTGAGACACATTTTAATGCTCTGCAGTCTGCATATTAAGGGTAGCAGTAGCACTTGATAATGTTACCTGAACGAGTACTATTATTTTTACAACCGGTTTGATTGGTTACAACTTTTCTCTCACATAAAACTCTGTAGTATAGTTATAACTATGTACTATATTTATCTCATCTTATACATGTATATTATGATACTCACGTATACTTACTATACAGATTCTCTAGTGTCTAATTTTCATATACACTGATGCATAACTTAGTTTTGAAGTTGTGTGGGATGAGAATCAAAGATATTTTGTTAATTGAAAATATTTGATTAAATATTTATTACACCGTAAATATATTAAAATTAAATTATATCCTCTATATGATATCTATAGAATATAATTTTAATGCATTAACAATATTAAAAAGTTTTACATTTTTAATACATCAAAATTCACCTTATGTCTTTTAAGTTTGATGCTAAAAGAACATTTTCCTTACCTAATGGCATTTCTTCCTTTTCTTTTCTTGAACATTGATTTTTTTGGGAAAAAAAAAGAATTTATATTATTATACTTTTCATAACCATCTTATCCTCAAATTTAGCCTTCATTTGACATGAGGACTTTAAGGAAACTGGACAATAACATAAGACAAAAGTGAAAAAGAAAAGTGAATACATATTCCAACAGCAGGCATGCTGCAAAAATCTGATGCTACATGCGCAAGGTCTGACCCATATCGTTTGCTTGGCCGCAACGTGTTTATATCTTCATTTCAGGAAAAGTTTCTTGGGATAGGGGCTGCAGATTTATGCAGTTCCAATCTTTGCACTCTTCAATCTTCACGCCCACCAATCAGTTTAGTACGAATTAAAGTCTTACCAGCCTAGTTAGTTGCAAGCTCAAACAGAATAACTAGACTGAAAAACTCATATTGGAGCTTGGATGGAACAAATTAGCCTATCTTGGCAAGAGAAAAATGGAACCCAAAAAAAAAAAGTTATACACATTAATACTCCATTTTTTCAATGGCCATATAACACTTTTATCATTTTATGACGTATGCATCATGTTTGCATACAGTACATATACTGTACAAACAGTACTTATTTTCCAATTCTTTTGGGTCTCAAAACAGTAAGAATGGACATATATATTTGCGTAAATGATCAATTTAGTTGCTCAAGTTATATACATGAGTCATTTTAATTCATTGAAATTTAGAAATTAATTTTTTAGTTATTAAAATTGTAAAATATGAGTCATATTAATCTTTAATCCTCTTTTCGAAATTAACATACTAGTGATATGTTGATATTCTATTTGGTCTTTACCAATTAAATTGAACAAAGACAAACATAATTGGACACCAGATAAATTTTATGTATAAGTAAAATTATAAATATACTTGAGACATGTTGGCAAGTTGAAGTTATTATTCAACCATATCACAACTAAGATAAAACAGGATGTTAATATATCACATGTCATTTAATATGATGGGTCAGCAAATATGTGATAAAATAGTAATAGAATGGAAATCAAGGACTAATTTGGATGTAAATATTTTGTCCTCAAATGATGCCTTTTTTCATATTCTTCAATCATTTATTGATATGTAAAAGATATGTATATTGTATATTTAGTAACTTATAAATTTTTAAATCTATTTTTATTTTTATTCTATTATTTATATGTATCAATTAAATGATGGAGTGATAAAGAAGGAGGCACCATTTGTGAAAGAATGATTAGATCCCACAAATGGCACGGTCCTTAATGAGTCATATTTCACTATTTCGGGCTGCTGCTTTAGCCAGAGGTCAATATTCACTCTGCCACATTTCGTTAAGAATTCCTCTGTTTTTGTCTTTGTCTAGTATAGGCCATTTTGGTAGAGGCAAAGTTCATGCGCCTAGATTTCATTTTGTTGCTCAGTACAAAGGATGGTCCTGATATGCTATTGTCTCCAAGTTCATAGCCAAGAGCCCAAGAAAATTGCTACATAAACCTATGCACCAGAACCAAAACTGAAGCTAATCGAGCTATGCTAGCTCTTTCCATTAGGCTACGGTCGTGGTGCAATTCTTATCTTTGGGTGTGTTGCAAACACCTTGTGATCTAACAGTCAAGATCATAAAGTGTTGATATATATATATTTTTTATAATCAATCTATAAATCTCTTTAATTCAAAATTTTACTCCCATTAATAACATTAGTTGTAATTTACGCAAATAAATGTGAATAAGATTTTGAACGAGGAATTTTTTTAGACACATAATTAAGATAATTTAACATCTCTCCATAAAACTAACATATATTTTTGGGATAAATAACATAAACCACCTATGAGATTTGAATAAATTGCACTCCACTTTATTTTTATTAAAGAAGTACACTCCATCCCAATAAATTTAAATAACTAATTAAAAATTATGATTTGAATATGATTTTATTTTTTTAATATAGTACATGATAAAAATACTAGTAATAAAAAATTTAACTAAATAATAAATTACATTTAATGTAAATTATAATTTTAAACAATAAAAATTAATAAGGTTTAAATATGTTTTTAATTCTTGAAAAATACATGAATTTTTTTTTTTTTTGGTCCCTACAAAACTTTTTGTTTAGTTTCGATTTAAACATTTGTAAAATTACTTGTTTTAGTCTATATCTTTAAACTATCTATGCTAAATACTAAACTGACTAATGAAAGGTCATGTCTTTCAATCCTACATGACGGGTAATTATTGTACGAGAAAGGAATTGAAACCAAACAGTTTTAAAAATATTTGGACTAAATAAATATTTTTTTAAGAAAATAAAATTAAAATTTGCTTATTTTTCAAGGGCCATTAATATATTTAACCCAATTAATAAAAATATTTATAGGGTAAATATATAATGCTATATTTCTTTTAAATTTTGTTTTACTATTTTTCATCATATATACTGTACAAAATGAATATTGTATTAACATAATAATTTTTATTAATTATTTAAATTTAATGGGATGAAGTGCAATTTTTTAGTAAGAATGGGATAGAGTGCAATTTAATCAAATCTCAAGTATGATTCGTATTATTTACTCAATTTTTTTTCAATGCCTAAGTTTATATCACAAGCATTTTTTTTAAATACCAAAATGAATATTTACTTAAATTTTCACTTCTGAAAGAAAGCTTGTAGCTTAGGTCGTCTCATAAAACTATAAAACTCTCCAATTATTTTAATATTATTAAATATTCATTTTGATTCTTCATAAATGTATTGAACGATAAATTAGTTTATCAGGATTTAAAAGTCTTATATTGATCCTTCACAATTATAGAAAAGTGATGGATCTATATAGAGATACTAATTTGTAATCTTTTTTCATGGTAGATTCAAACCCTAAGCCCATTTGTTACCCAAAAAAATAATAATAAATACATAAAAAGATGTGTGTGAAATTTATTTGATACCATTTTTTATGAAGTTACGAGCTTATTTGATGTCACATACATATTTCAAAAGTCAAAGTGGTGGTGCCATATGTATCTTTCATATTTATCTGATTTAAAATATTTTGAGGACAGTATTATGTTCGAGAAGGGAAAAAGCCTCTACTATTATAGGATATGAATAATTGAATCCAGAATACAATAAAACAGCAGTGATTGAAGTTCATATAATCCATCTGCTTAGTAAATATCCTGCAACTTTTCAAGCAAAAAAGTGTTCCAAAATTTTATTTCAGCCATCAGCTTGGTACATATTTTGCATTTTTTTCAAACCTGTTCATATCTCTTATCGGCCAATCAGTCTGTCTACATGTTTTTACTCCATGACTGTGGAGACAAAAATACAAGCCTTCAAATGGTATGTATGGAATGTCCAATTAATATTATCTGCTAAGAAGAGAGGAGGCTAGACAAATGACTCCAAATACTAGCCCCCAAATTGAGATACGTATAGTTATTAACGATAAAATTATAATATTTTTATAATATTTTGATTAAATAAAATACTTTTTTTATTATCTAATGATAAAACATATAATTATAATTTATGGTAAAAGAGAAATTTTAGTCAATATGTACATTTCACATCTCATATTTTTTATAACTTAAATTAATGAATTAAAATTTATAGGGGAGATCAGTGTAATTTTACAATATAAAATGATGACAAGTGTAATTATACTAAACTAAGGGGAGATCCACATGATTTACTCTTATTATTATTGTTGTTACAAGTGACTTAACTGACACTTTTATGTTAGTCAAGTCACATTTTTTTTATAGATCAATTTTTATATCTAGGCAATATGAAATTATTTGATATCATATTCAATAGAAATTATTGATTTTAAAAAAATTTATATTCCTTTTATTACACTTAAAAAAAAAAGAAAAGAAAAATGGAGAACTGAGGTAAATGAGATAATGGGTGGTGGACTTGAAAAATTATTTCAATAATAAAGTGAGAAGACAACAAAAGATAATTACTTATCTCATACCCTTTATTAATATATTATTATTACTATTAGTAGTATTAGTATTAGTAGTCAACCCTAACTTGGGTTGAAATTAAACAAAAAATATGGCAAATAAAATTGTCTCTCAAGAGAGGGGGGAAAGAAAAAAGAAACACATTTAGTAGTCCTTTACAAAGTCATAATAAAAAATGTGTGATGAATTGATTATTTTTCAGTATTTCAATAAACTTAGTTTTTTAATTTATGGTTTTGTTAGGATTACTTTGACCTATTTTCCCTCATTTGATAAGTGAGAGACTAATCTTTCAACAACGATCATATGCTTGAATGGAGACCCATTCTGATAATATTTTTTCATACATATGAATATTGAAATTGAACCAGGACCTCCTACTTAAAGAATTCGAGCCTCTCTTCACTTGAAACAACTAAAAACTAATTTTGATGAAACTAGGTTTATGGTTGATTAAATACTAGAGTTTACTCTTATTATTTTAGAGTAATATTAAGTGTACAATAAAGCTATATAATAATCTTACACCAACACTTACAATCTTCTTTGTCTTTTTGTGAGAGTAGGTATTGATATATTAAAAGATAAAAAATATTGTGAGTGTCGATGTAGGATTATTGGTTAAGTTTGTTGGACATAAATCATTATTCATTATGGTGAACTATCACTTTAGTTCTCAACAAATCATGCCACTGACAAAACAAATCTTGAAAGAAATTGTATTAACCCATGACCCTCCAAAGATCTATCTTGTTTGCAAATTCACCCTAACGTCAAGTGATTTTCATCTTCGACGTGATCAAATCACTTTTTTTAGCAAAAATGGAAGTTAGTTGACGTTTGCATTAATTTGTTAAACATGATTGATCTCTAAAGAGCTTCCGTCAAATATAATTTCTTTTTATGGTTATTTTATCAGCAATATAATTTTTCACCAAAATGGTAGCTCCCTTGTTGATTATTTTATAGAATAATTGTTTCTATTGATTCCATTTTAAAAAAAAAGGAGGAAAGAATTTGTTCCTATTGACCAACTTACCCCGTCTCTCTGTACAATGAAAGGAGGGATGCCCCTCTAGTTCCACCGACTTATCACAGATCTTCAAAGCGCAGGCACTGTAACAACTCTTCCTCTTCTCAGATATGGCATCCCATGTAAGCTTCTCTCTCTCCCTCTCTCCCTCTACAAAATCTTGTATTCACTTTCAGCTTCATGACATAATATATCATATCATGCTCTGTACACAAATCATAACAGCTAAAAGAATTATAGATTTATGAAGTAGTTAAATGGATCAAAATTTGAGCTCTTTTACGTTACAATGGGATCTTGTGACCACACGAATCCTATTTGAGCTTGATCCCATCAATGTGGGCTTTGGGTTTCTAGAAAGTTCCCATCTTGTTACAGTTTGTTTGATCAAAAAGTGATTTGGAGTTTGAATATTTATTTACCTATAAAGGGGTGTTCAAATCTGAGATGTTTGTCTATTTCCGTTTGAGATCCGCTAGAATACATTTATCATACTGGGTTTGTGTTTGGCACCAGGGTATGGCTGAGCTCCAATTTCATTCATGAAAATCTTCACCGCATTTTACTCTCATATCAAACACATCTAAGGGTATGTTTAGTTTGGAGGTGAAAATGGGAGTGAAATTTTCATGTATGAATTTTATGTGGGGAATTAGACATGGAGCTCATTGATGAAAATTTCCAGCCCAATTTTACCTCTACCAAGCACACCCTAAGTGTTAATTTGTGAAGCTTTGGCTAATAAGCTTGTATGTTACCAATTTAGAAATTTGTAATTGGGTCTTCATCAATTTGTAGAAGCATGGTCCCTGGCTCCTTGCTACTGTGAGGGATTCGTTGTTTTCTTGATTAGCTCTAAAGTAAAGTCTGATTATTAGTCTAAAACTTGAAGGCTTTTGCAATCATATTTTAACTCTACTGTATGAAGTAAATACTCTATTTATTTGCTGTAGTTCCTATTGAAATTCTGTTATTTGACTTTGGGGATTTATACATTGTTTTTGCAACGGCAAATGCCATAATCAGCACTTGTTTCTGACATTGCAACTTAGTGGGAAGTTGGATCTAATAAAAGGAAAGTGTTGGCCGTAAAATTTTGCTTTCCTATGAATGGTGTATTCTAAGTCGTATTGTAGATCCCCTTCTACTTGCTTTTGCTTTTATGTTTATCAATTTTGCCTTCTGTTGCTTTATGATTTATTGACGTATTGTTCCGTCTTTAGGGTTTGTGTCCTACAATAAAAAACATTCTTCTTCTAGACTCTGAAGGGAAGCGTGTGGCAGTCAAGTATTACTCTGATGACTGGCCAACAAACAATGCAAAGTTAGCTTTTGAGAAGTTTGTATTCAGTAAGACTGTTAAGACAAATGCTCGGACAGAAGGTAAGCGGCTGAATTTACAAACACTCATCAAAATATGAAGTCACCTAATTTTTGCTTGTTGCCAGTCTCCTAGGGGTGGCTATATCAATCTAGCATGCCTTTTTCATGCAACAAATATGTAACTTTTGAGGTTATTTGATTTTGCATGTTGGTTTTCAAAATCCATTAGTTAATAGCATTTATGCTTAAGGATTCTATTTGCCTTTGCTTTAGAACTAATTTCTTACACTCATTAGAAAGTATGTCATAACATTGGACCTTGGAGTAGACTGGATGTATCAAATGCTTAAGAAGTTAAGTATAAATTTTAAACATCTTTGTTACATATATCAAGTTTTGTACAGGTAAGCTACATTGCTAGATATGTGTTATTTTGGTTTATCCCTTTGATTTATATTAGTTGACAAAAATTCAAATGTTGATTAGCCTCTCACTAGTAGTTGTACCAGTTCTCTGTTACACTGACTTCCAAATAATGATTGGAAAATCCCTAATAAGTAATGACCATAGTTGAATTTGAACTAAGACTTTCGAACTATCCAAATGCAGCCAACAAAAAAGACTTTTCAACATACCTGATACCACATTAATTATTGGTATCCATTATTATTATTGCTAAAAAATCAACTAACTTTTGTCATGTAATTATGTTTCTTTAGAAACTGATACAATGTTTATAATTACCTGCAGCTGAGGTAACATTACTTGAGAACAATATCGTTATTTACAAATTTGTACAAGACCTGCATTTCTTTGTCACTGGTGGTGATGATGAAAATGAGCTCATTTTAGCATCAGTTCTTCAGGGTTTCTTTGATGCTGTCACCCTTCTGTTAAGGTATTTTTTGCTATATTTTGCTATCTTATTTGAAACCAAGTATGTGCCTTTACTCATCAGGCTCTCCTTTTGTTTTAATCCCATTGTATGCCCTTTTACAGGAGCAATGTTGATAAAAGAGAGGCACTTGAGAACTTGGATCTTATCCTTTTATGTCTGGATGAGATTGTTGACGGAGGGTGTGCATATACTTCACTTCTTACCCACAAATTTTCTTTCCCCTAAAAGTTTAGTAATGTATATTTCTAATTTTTCCCCCCTACTTTGTAGGATGATACTTGAAACAAATGGACCTCTTATTGCTGAGAAAGTGACTTCCAGTAGCCTGGATGCTGATGCCCCCTTGTCTGAGCAGGTAATGCAACTCTCTTCAGCTCCGCTTCTGTCAGCAATTTGTGCTTTCAATTTGATTTTACGTTTATAAACGCACAAAATTTGCTATATGAACCAAAGGGGTTGCTGGATTATTCCTAAAAACTATAGTACACGGATACTTTATAATAGTTGACGTACTCGTATCGAATATTTATCGTATCAGATGCTTTATCTGATCATATTTGACATATTTTTAATTTGATTTACATCGTATCTTTGTATTGCACTCGGGTCATACCGAATACTCATATCAGTGCAACATAGTCTAGAAACCTACATTACTTTTTAGAACTCTAAGCACGAATTGCAATTTATCTTCTAAGTCACATTTTTGCAAAGCCCAATTCCATTGTGTATAAATCAGTTTTGATTTTTTGATGGACTAAATTTTACAATAACAAGGGCATATTATTTGATCTTTGAATTTGACATTTTCTGATTTTTACAGACGCTAACTCAAGCATGGGCTACAGCCAGAGAACATCTGACAAGAACTCTATTAAAGTGATTGAATGCCCGAAATGAGTTTGCTTATGTCTATGTAGTTGTTATTATTATTATTATTAGTTTTCTTATTTTTTGCGTTGCTGATGAGAGTTGTTTTATCCCTTAAAGTTGTCGAGCTACTGAGAGAGTATCATACCATTCCGCTGACAAAATATTAGTGAAACCGGTGTATCTGTATTATTATTTGTCGAATGGAGGAAAGAAGTTATTGATCCTCCTAAGTGCAGGGGTGTTAATAAAACCCTTAAACTGAACCAAGCCTAGAGCCACCAAACTAGACCATAAATGCTGGTTCTTTTTTAAAAGAAAAATTAAAACTAAACTGCTTTAGATAACCAAACTAATGTCAATCCAATTTGTAAATCTCAAATAACCAAAACCTTCTCCACCATCTCTTCTGATCAGTACCACAGTCGCTACCAGTGCTTACTCTTGCATAGCATCGGCCACCATAGCCGCCACCATAGTAAAAAGTGTCATATGCTCTGATAGATCCGTGGAGAGAGAGAGAGAAAAAAAAGGGGAAAGGGGGGGGGGGGGGAGGGAGAGGGCATTGTGACGTAGATAAGGCACTGTGAGTTTGAGAGTGCACAATGGGACTAGTGAACTTAAGTAGTGTTTAGAACGCTTAAAATTAGATTTGATTTGAACCTTGAAATGATTTGATTTAATATCGTCACGCCTAATCACACCAAAAGTACAAAATGGATACTCATAAAGGACGTTACAAAAGAGAGAATGTAAATAAACAAAGAGTTGAGGCTTATTTGCCTATAGCCTAAGGAGGGGAGCATCCAACAAAGAACGAAGAGGAGACTCTTGCTGCTCCAAGCTCTCCATCTCCAACCTCAGGTTCTCTATCTCAACAGAAATTTGTTGCTTGCGCAAGAGAATCCGTTCCAAGGCGAGAAAAGGGGAGTCATCAGATGGCAAAATCACCCGCTCCCGCAGGTTGTCTAACCAAGCGGGATCAAATGAAAAGTGAGTCAACGCGTCCATAAAATCGGTGAAGTCACCCCTCCTATCACCTAGGAGCGCTGATAAAGGGTGAGACCCAACAAAAAGTAAGAAACGCCATAGACATTTGTAGGCAGAACGACAAAACAAGTGGGGTTTGTTAAGCCGCATGGTGGGTCAGAAAAGGTCCAAGCACAGCAACACAATCCGCAGACAAATCAAGAAATCTCAACTCCTCCTCAACGTCGGGGTGTACTTGCGGAGGAATAGGAGGTCCTTAAAAAGGGTGAGCAATGTAAGATCATGTAGTATAATTGTAAACACTAAGCAAAGGTGTTCTAAAAAGTTAGGAAACCAAGAATATAACTGGTGGATTTTTCTTAGATAAACGCAAATAAAATTAGTGGGTCCCATTTTTTTATTGTGAGTACATGAGTTGTTAAACTTGTGTGTGTGTATACAAGAATGTACATCTCATACCTCTGTCCACATCGTCTAAAGTCACGCCATGCTGTTCGACAATAGGAGCGTTAGGAAGGCGCTTGTCTGCATGGCCTACCACACTTTCTTTGATGGAACCTAATTTCTCAAGATGCATCTGGATGCTCACACTAGCCTCGTTATTAGAGCCCTCCAAAGAATGTCCTCCCCCATGAGCAGCCATTTCTTCATGGGGTTCCCTAACACGTTCTATGTTGACCTCGACCATTGGAGGTTCCAGATGATCCAATCCCACCTTGAGTATAACATCTGCACACTGAGAACGAGAGACTTCAAGTGGCAATTCTGAACCTCCAACATGTGAAGTCTCAGAGCGCCCCTCTTGCTTGGATGAACGGTTAGGGGCTCCTTCCTCGGGTGCACGATTACTACCTACTCAAATCAACAAGACAAATAAAGTGTGAAAATAGAAAATAATATTTTATTGTCATCACTGTTTTCATTATTTCATTCACAAAATTCTAAGATCAGAAAACAGAGAAAGCGAAAACATGGAATGAAAAAAAAAAAAAGAAACCAAACAGACCCCTACCCTCTGCAAATGGAGGAATGGCAGGCAAATGAGAAGTTGGTTCATCAGGAGCAGAGATAGTGCCCGAAACGATCATCTGCTCGATTGTTGTGGTATCGTCCTCCTTGGGAGTATGCTCAGAAGATGTTGCACCTGTAATGTTCTTTATTAATAAAACTATTGGCATGAATTCAAATTAGATGTTCAACGTTGAAAATTAATATATTTAAGTGCATCAAAATATTTAGGTATAAATTTACTTTGTTAGTTATAGATTGAATATTTCTAAAGCCGTAATAGGAAAAAACAATTCTTAGATATACACAATGCAAGTTAATATCCTATATTTAAACACATTAGTGATCGCATCTTGAATAAAATTAATAAGATTCATTTTAATTGCGGTGTGTTTAAATGAGCTGCTAAACTTTTATCCGTATAATATTTCATAATAGAAGACTAGAAATATTTTATCACCATCGTGCATTTCTAATACTTTAGAGGAGTCAGTTTTCCTCTAGGGTGTTATCTACTTTGTAAAATCATCACGAAGTACCTCGCAAGCAAGATAGACCTTGCAATGTCATGATACCTTCAAGATCCCTAGGGTCAGGGATTGAGATTGGAGCTTCTGAAGAGGGGTTATTTGCTGGAGCAGGCACAGGCAAAGGAATTTCCCCAGGGGTAATAGGTGGAGAGGTCACGGTAGAGAGGCCTTCTGCGGGTTGAGCTGTTGCAGGAGAAGTTGGAATTGGTAGAGAGGAGTTTTGGGGCTTTGATCAGGAGGGAGGTTTAGGAAAGGTTGCAGCTCAGGATCAACAAGGAAGTCCTTGCCAGCCAGTGAAATAACTTGACCACTAGGAGATGGCGTACCAGAGGCCGAAGAGGGAGTGTCTTGCATAAGGGGGCTCGTAAGGGCCAGAATCACTTTCCCTGCAGACTCAGAAGGAGGGGCATTTCTATCCTTAAGTGGGCTTTGGACGAGCGAAGAGGAAGGAACAAACGAAGTTTTTACCCGCACCTCAGTATCAGCCACAACTCCGTTGTCACTCGTAGGGGACTCATTGTCCTTTAAAGGAGTGGCGAGGTCAATATTGTTATCCCCTTTTTCACTCTCGTGTTTGCTCGTGTCCTTCTCCAAATTCACCCTGACGTGAAGAGCGTCAGCCGATTTCCTGCCTTTAGATAAAAGGCGAGCAGACCAGAAGGTCCCAACTTTAGGCGAAACCTTCTTCGAATGGGGAGGTGTTTTCTTGGCAGGAAGGGAAGTTCTTTTGGGCTTTGGAGGAGATGGTAGAGACCTTGAGGCAGCATCCCTCGTGGTCGACGAAGATTTAGAGGTCTTAGGCTTTCTGCCTTCAAAAGAGCCCTCAAGGAGTTCCAATGCTAGCTGGGTTTGAAACGCCTTCTCATTTGGAGCGAGTTTCCTCTTATGTGAAAGAGGCACGGGGGCCTTCGGTCCTAACAAGCAACAAAATAATAACGGCTTACAAGTTGAATATGAGAAAAAAAAAAAGGAAAAACAAGAGACAGACATACACGTACGAATTATGAATGACAGTTGCGTGAATATGAGAGCAAGGAGGAAAATAAGAACGATTAACCCTCAATAAAAAAATGTTTTACTATAAAAGAATAGGGTTTTTTACATATATAAAATAAAATAAATACGTAATTACATAGATCCCCTGGTTGTAATCCGTTTACATATATGTCCTAATTTTTATATAATAGAAGTCGATTATAACCGATTTCCGTACAAAATTTCATTGGCTACTATAAAGAAGTCGACTATAATCGACTTTCATACAAGGTCACACTGAGCAATGCTATATGTGTCAGAATGGTGTGAAAAGTCGATTATAATCGACTTCTAAAACAACTCTG
This sequence comes from Dalbergia cultrata, assembly GCA_031216105.1. NCBI lineage: Eukaryota > Viridiplantae > Streptophyta > Magnoliopsida > Fabales > Fabaceae > Dalbergia > Dalbergia cultrata. The sequence continues at coordinate 64,488,894 of CM062346.1, forward strand.
ACATACTCTGACAGCGTATATCAAGTCGGTTATAATCGACTTCTTTGCTAAAATTGGTTTTATGCAATCAGTTTGTTATTATTGCTCCTTAAATATTTCCTACTCAAAGTAATATTGTTAAGTTGAATTTGTACGGGTCTATTTATTACCATAAATGCGTTAAGTTGTACTAATCAATGTACATTTATGAAAATTTTTCATAATGAAAATATGTTTTTTACTTGTCTATTTTTTAGGACATATGTAACCATGCTAAACTCAAGTACATAAAATGAAAGCCCTAATATCAAGCGTATTATAAAAGTCCAAAGAACCAAACCACAATATAATCAGTACTAATGCTAAGTACATAATATAAAAGTTTAAAGTACATAGCCACTAGATAATCATTAAAAATCTTATGTACATAATAAAAGTTTAAAATGCATAACCATTACAAGCACTACTCACTACACTTTGTGTCAGGGACCAACAATGTGACTCCTTGTGACACAGTGACTATACGATCTGTCGTACAGAGTTTTCATTTTATGTACTTGAGTTTAGCATTGTTATATGTGTCCCAAAAATAGACAATAAATAAGTAAATAATAAATTTTTATTATAAGAGATTTTCATAAATGTATATTGACTAGTACAACTTAACGCATTTATGGTAATAAATAGACCCGTACAAATTCAACTTAACAACATTACTTTGAGTAGGAAACATTTAAGGAGCAATAACAACAAACTGATTGCATAAAACTAATTTTAACAAAGAAGTCGATTATAACCGATTTGGTATACGCTGTCAGAGTATGTCAGAGTTGTTTCAGAAGTCGATTATAATTGACTTCTGTTTTATACGGAAGTCGATTATAATCGACTTTTCACACCATTCTGACACATGCAGCATTGCTCAGTGTGACCTTGTATGAAAGTCGATTATAGTCAACTTCTTTGTAGGAGCCAATCAAATTTTGAATTTTACACGGAAGTCGGTTATAATCAACTTCTATTATATAAAAATTAGGACATATATGTAAACGGATTACAACCAGGGGATCTATGTAATTACATATTTATTTTATTTTATATATGTAAAAAATCCAAAAGAATAAGAACCGATGATTTTGTCTAAAATAGTGTGTTTATCCTTTATTTGTTCCTTTATAGTCAATCTTAGTCTTCCATTTTTTTTTTCCTTTTGCTTTATGCCTTTGTATCACAAAAATACAAGCTTTTACTTTATGATGGAAATAATAAGAAAAAAGAATAATATATGCGAGGGTGGTGAACATGAGTATATTTTCATACCAGCAATGCAATCACTTGAACAGGAACATTTTTCACTCGCGTCCTCCTCTTGATAGTGTATTTGAGTCCCTACGTCGTTGCTTTCCTTCCCAATTAATGCTAAAATTGCTCTACGATGTGATTCAAACTCCAATTTCAATGATACTTCTAATTCCAAACCATTTGTCAATGCAAACAACAATCTGGACTCTTCTTTTGGATAGTTCCTAATCACAGACATAACCAAGTTCAAGTTTCCCTCCAATCCCCCCCACTCAGTCCCCAAATCCAATTGCTGTTTCCGTACAAAGGTGTATAAGTCTGAGACGCGCATTAGGTGGACCCCACACTCTTTCACACTTAGTCCATCGCCATTATCAGTTGTAGCACTGAATTCATAGCGAACTAGTTTGTATACATGTCCTTCAATGCTGCGACAATGGAATGGATCATACCATACATAAATATGATCCGAATTCAAATCCGTGATGGCATTGTAATGCCATGTACTGTTGTAACCCACCTTTTTACCATCTGCCAAGTAGCACTGACATTGGAGTTTAGCTCCTCCATGCTGCTTCATTTCACGTGATGGAGAAAGAATCACACAATAAATGATGCCCAACAATGCGGAATCCATAGGATGTTTAATGGTAATGGAGGACCCCATTTTTCGGTATGTGAATAGCGTTGGAACTCTGCTTCCTGCTAAACAAACCTCAACACTACTAAACAAACTTCTTAATACAGCACTTATCAATGTTAACAGGGCACTTTCCATTATGCATTCGAGTGAACGTCCATCCAACTTCATGCAATTCTTGAATGAAATGACTTTATTTTCTCCTTCCATTCCTGCTGCAAAACTCATCAAAGTGGATACTGTCACCAGTGATGTGCAGTTGTCAACATGAAACTCTTTGATGGATGATGGAAGCTCTGGTAGAAACCGAAGCTTCCTACAATTCTGTAAGGAGAGAATCTGCAGCTTCTGAAGATGCTTGATGCTTGCAGGCAGCCTCTTCACATTGCTTCCATCTAGCCTTAATTCATTTAATTGTGATAAGACTTTTATGTTATCGGGGAGTTCAGACAAGTTTTTACAATCCTTCAAATGTAGTATTTTTAAAGATTGTAAGCCATCACATATGACGTGTAGCTTTTGTTTGTTAATTACTAACATGCATTTAGAAATCCTAAGCTCCTGGAGAGATTTCAGAGAAGATAATTCATCTGGAAGAGTCTTGAGTCTCAAACCTTCTAGATTGAGCCATACAAGCTTGTGTAGACGCCCAATTGATGAGTGCAATATCTGGATTCCTGTATTGCTTAAATCCAAACTTTCAATTAAATCTGATGACACTGAAAATTCCTTGAGACATGAGCAGCCATCAACACTGATCCTCTCCAGAGCAGGTAAATGCTTCTCACTTTTAAGACTCATCAGTTTTTTGCATCTATCCAGGATCAAAGTGACAAGTGTATCCAAGGATAAAATAGAAGGATGAACAACAGACAAATTTTCACAACCTGAGAGATACACCCACTTAAGTTTTGACGCCCTAGATAAATCCGGAAGCTTCGTCAATTGATTGCATTCACTTAGGTCAATTAACTCTAAATTCACAAGGCCCTGTAACAAATCAAAATTGGACAACTTCACAATGGGAAACCGTAGTAATTCAATTATTCCATGATATAAACATACATCATATATATACCTGCATCCCCTGCCAAAGTTCTTTAACGTTGCTATGTTGCATGCGAATCTCAACAAGCAGCTTAGCACAAAAGTTCTGTGGAAGAGAGTTCAAAGGGTATCCATGCCACTCAAAGTACCTCAACTTCTCAGAAAATGGGTTGAGGACCCCAGGATGGAGGACACTACCTGATCTCCTTCCCAATGGAAGATGGAATCTAATAAATCTTAAATTGATCATCATGCTGAATGTATCAACTCTCAGGTTCAAATCTTCAATTTGAGACAAATCTAGTGTTATTCCTTTAACTTTGTCAGTCCCCTGATAAGACACGAGGGCAAACAACATTAAAATAGCCATGATTTCATTCCAAAAGCTCGTCTAGAAAAAGCTTACGCAACTTTTCTTTACCTCTTTATTTTTAAGGACATCACAAACTTGTTCAACATCCCTCAGTCGGCTGTGTTTTCCAGGGTCTCCCCTACATTCTTCATGAACTATATCTAAACCCATTTCCTATAACAAGTCATGCATTTGTATTCTGTTGCTAGATGATATTGTTATAAGAGCTTTATTTACAAGGACATCTATTCCAAGAGCTGCGTAGAAACCAGAGGCGTCTAGGATCCTTGTGACATAATCTTTATCTTCTTCCTTGAAAAAGAATGCAATGTCCAAAAATATGTCCTTCTCTGACTGGTCTAATCCATCATAGCTCACTTTTAACACACTTTGAATTGTCTCATTCGGATACTCCTTGAGTTTTCTCAATGCACTTTCCCAAAATTCACTACTTCTTCCATAAAGATATGAACCCAAGACTTTTAATGCTAATGGAACTCCATCTGCATAACCAACTGCCCTTCCTGAGAGATGTTCATATTCCTTCTCAGGATGCTCTTTCTTGAAGGCATTTAAGCTGAAAAGAGTTAGAGATTCTTTAAAGTTCCATTTCTCGAGCACAAATATTTTATCAACTCTTCCTATAAGAAGTTGCTTATCTCTTGTTGTTATAATGAGTCTGCTATCTGGTCCTAGGTCACCACGCTCTCCACACAACGATTCTAATTGCTCTAAACTATCGACATCATCAAGTACAATGAAAACTTTTTTACTTTTGATCCTCCTCTTGACGAATGTGGATCCTACAACATTAGGTGAGTGAATTTTTTCCTTTAGTATGTCAAAGAGAAGCTTTTCACGGCAATATGTTAGTCCGAGCTTTGTTGATTCTTCTCTTACATTTGCTAAGAAGCATGAACTATCATATTGGGGAAAGTGTTTGGCAAACATAGCTTTAGCAATGGTCGTTTTACCTATGCCACCCATGCCCCAAATTCCAATTACTTGAAATTTTTCCAGTAATGATGCAATGTCTCCGAAAGCTTTATCATTTCCAACTAGGCCTTCTAGTTCATTAGGGTATCTCAGGTACAGCTTTTGCAAAACATCATTAACAATGTTCTGGATGAGTTCAGATTCGTCCCTAGCATATAAAAGAATAAGCAAAACTTAACGGATTTAAGTATCACAAGTAATAAAAACTATAAAATAGACACTATTTGACTGCCACATTTAAGATAGGGTTGTGCTAATGAGTGCAATAAAAACACTAATTAAGAATTTAAAAGTGAAAGGTTTTTAAAGTTCCTAATTCATTCAATGCATTGGAAACTTTTGAATTTCACTTTAACAAAAACCTTCTATTTTTGAATCCTTAGCCAGTGTCCTAAGCAAAACTCTTCAAAAGAAATATATCAATGATCAAATACAAATTTAAATGAACCAATAAATCATCATGCATGCTTTTTGAAAGGCATATTACTATGTAAGTGCAGTTCACATTTCATCAATTTTCTTTTATTTTTATAGCTAATGACAGGAAAAGTATTCCAACTTCATTTTATACGTTAGAAAGTGAGTTTCATTGCCGTTGTTTGAAGTTTGATACTCCAACGAAGGCATTTGAAGCATAAACATGAAAAGGCTATACAAGGGACCTATCTGCCTTCTTTCAAGCCTGTCATCTCTCATCTATCTCGCCTCTCTGCCTCTACTCTGCCTTTACTCACAATTGATTCATTTTCTTGGATTATTCAAGTGTCATGACAGTTTTATTGTCCCACCTGGTTAATTTGATATTTACATTACAGATATGTTATGTTCTGAATACACTGGTTATATCATTGTTTAAATGGATGAGCTTACTGTTTGCAGGAAGTCAATAGCATTGAGAATAATCTTGAACATCCTCAATCCAAATCTCTATCAATATTTTTTGAGAAAAATAAAAAAAATTACTTGTAAAACTACTGGATTCCATCATATTTTTCTTAACAAGTTAAATATTTGTTGTACGGAGCAATGTAACAAATAATGGGATGGAATGATTCTAGCAACAGTGGGATAGAAAATCTTACATGCTTATATATACTGCCATCTTATATATACTGCCATTGGTGCAGTAATTCTAAACATTCTACCTTCAACACTGGAGCAATTTTTGATACAATACCTCTCTCTTGCCTCCAAAAAATGAAATTGCTTCTCCCTCTTTATCATTCAGTAGCCATTGTACTCTAGTTTTACATAGCCTTTTGAACCTTTAATGAGATGGAATTAAATTGAATTTTTATGTTTGGAATGAGTCAGTAAATTAAAGAATTAAATTCAATTCCTTAATTTGGAATGACTCTAAAAATGAATTAATTTAATTGCTTTTACTATTTTATCCTTCATTAATAGATTAGGAACAAAACATTATAATCAAATAAGGTTATTTTAGTATTTTTGGGACTGTTTGGAATGTGTTTTACAGAACAATTTTCAATTTTTAAAAACAAAAAATGAAAAGAAGTTGTTTGGTTGGTTATTCTTTTCAGATTGATTTTAAAAATAAAAAGGCAGGTTTTGTGTTTTAAAAGCAAAAATTAGAAAACAACTAAAAGATGTTTTGGAATTTTGTTTTTTATAACAAGAAAGAATGCAGTGACACATTTGTAATTAGTTAGTTTCATTAATTACTACTCAAAATAGTTTTCAAAATATTATTTTCAAAACAGTTTTAAAAAAAACAAAAACAAAAACAATTCCAAACAACCCCTTCATTTATTGGAATTTAATTTCCACACCAAATCACACCCATTTGGGTCTGATTTCAATTCCTTAGTTTTATTGGATTTTAATTCCTATAAGAATTTAATTCCTTCACTTAAGTTGCTTTCAAAGTATGAAATTCAATTCAATTCTAAAATTTAATTCCAAGGGTTTCCAAACGGTCCGTAAAAAAGTAAGACATAAATGAAGATTATATAAATAATATTTTGAATAATTTATCATTTTTCTTATATTTTTAATTATATATATACCATATTCGTGTCTTGTAATTTTTTAAATTTAAAGTGTCTCTCGTGTACGTGTTGTATATGCCTGATAACCTTATAAATTCGGTGTCCATGTCAGTAATTCATAGGTATATATAATTCAGAATAAATAAATCATTAGTATATAGAATTCCTTCTGTACATGGTAACCTTTGCTAATTTTTTGATACGATTGCATCACATATCCCATGTATCTAATCTAGAGTACGAATTACTACCAAAAAAAAAGAAAGAATCTAGAGTACGAATATAATTTTGTAAATATAAATTTATATTTTAACTTTTAAGTTAGTGATGCATGTGGCAACGCAAATTAGTCACTAATTATTGAAAAATACCACTATACTGAAAAAACAATAGGAACCACCATAGAATATTAATAGATACAGCAAAACCCTAAATTAATCCCTAACAAAAACATCACCAGACAAATTTGTGCTGACAAATGAAAACTCCCAAAATAGTCCCAAAAATGGGCCAAATTAATTGTTTTTAGAGACTAATATATCTGATCAAAACATTTGTTGGGAACTAGTCCGCACATAAAAGAGATTGATTTTGGGCTGTTTCGCCCCGTTACTTATCACAAAAAAAAAAGAAAAAAGAGAGATTGATTTGACCAATATTTTTAATTCTTATGGACTGTAGATGAGCTTTTTATTTCTGGGGGACAACTCTATCCGATAATATTCTCATGAATCATCATTTGGGGTTCACTCAACTAGCCTAGTATTGATGCAATCACTTATATAATCACATGTTTCTAACTTTCTATATATAAGACATTTAAGATATTAATGGTTAAATGAAACATTTTTCTATGTACAAGACACCTATTAAAATTAAATTCTTACTTGACTATTAGCATGTTGGATTTCACTTTGAGACTGAATCAGATTTTTATGATAAAAATTGATTTGGAAGGATTGCTTGGTTTCTAGATTTCAAAATCACTTCTAGTATGTCGACTTAATTTAGGGAGAAATGGAAATTTCTTTTGGTTTTGTCAGAATTATTTATAGAGAAATTACCGAATATCAATCATTTTATTTTAAAATCACTTCTAGCTAAAAATTAATTCTTCAAGAATCAATTCTATAAATACAGTAATTAACACACACTATATATATATATTTTTTATAAAATCGAAAAAGAAAAGGAAAATAGACAGCACTGACCTGTGGGTGCTAGAGTCCCATCCAGATAAATTGGCAGCTTCAGTCAGAGCAGCCTTCCACTTAGACAACTTGTCCTGGGCAGATCTATCGTTCCTAAGATCTCTCTCATGTTTCGCGAATGCTCTCTCGTAACTCCCTTTCTGCCACCTCACGTCTGATGGCTCTGTCTCGTAGAACGACGGTATAACTACCTGACCATGCCATCTTCTGCACTCCATTATCTTGGCCAGCTCTTTCAGGCACCATGTTGAAGAAGCATAGTCTCTGGAGAAAACTACGACGGACATAAGTGAGCACTCGATTGCTTGGGATAGTTTGGTCCAAACATCTTCTCCTTTGACTAGGTTGTAGTCTATGTATGTGTCGATTTTGTGTCGGTCAAGAGCACTGTGGAGATGGCTTGTGAACCCGGTTCGCGTGTCCTCGCCTCTGAAGCTAATAAAAACATCGTGTTTCTTGTTGCTGGAGGAAGCCATGATCACAATCCAGTGCGCTTTCTATTTTCTCTCCTTATTTTCCTCTTTAAATGGCGAGTAGAACAAGGCTGGAGTCAACGACTCGGCACAGTAGTGTCGTAATGGAATGGAACAAATTAATTAATTAAAGAAAGGATTTCTTTCGGTAAGTAATTTTTTGGGAAAGAAGATAGGTTTTTATTTTCTATTTTAAATTTAAAAAAAGATTCCTCATCAAAAAATAAATAAATAAATAAAAGATAAATAAATAAAAGAAGGATCTCTCTTAGGGTCATTGAGAACTGGAATTTTATCATTAGTTTTATAAATATTAATATTTTAAGCTACTGGGACTCGTGACAATGTTTTAGTAACAATAAAGGGAACACTCATCTCTTTAGAGGTACGTGGAAATGCAGCCTGACTCCTGTTAATTGTGCAACCTACGCTCATTTCTCCGTCATGACATCAACTATTAACACACTTCCTAAAATCATTATTGATTTTTCAAAAATGTCCTTTTTCTAATCTCGATCTGCTCAACCCTACTTATTTGTTACAGGGGAAGGAAGTTCCAACTGGGTTTCACCACTGATCTGAGAATTAGTCCAAATTTCTGACTTGCATTGCTACTTTCAAGTGCTGACAATTCTTAATAGCAGTCCTATGTTTGGATCAAGAGTTTGGATTTAGACTAAATGAAGAGAAAAAAATATGGAAGAAATAAATGGTGCAAATTAAAATAACTAACCAAAATTGTTATTACAATATTATTCTAGGATCAAGTTTTTAAAGTTGAGTGCAAAAGATGTTCTGAAACCTTCCCACTTGTCATTCAACTTCTCTTGCTTGGATATGGCAGCAGCATATGAGACTTCAGAATTCTTGATCACCAACATTAGCTCTTTGCTTTCAGCTACCCAATTCTTCACCTCATCTCTCAGTTTCTCCTTCTCACCATGACATTCTTCTGAGGCCTCCTTCAGCTTGATCTGTTTCATCTGGAGACCATTCTTTTCTGTTCAACAAGAAGTTGAATCCTTTCGGCTTGAAAGTTGTGTTGATTCATTTTTCCTTTCAGTAATTCTTGTTGTTTCCTGGCATCTCCCATTTGCTGCACTAGTTTTTCTTTTTGTTGCAAGCGGCTTGTGTGGTCTTCAACTACTTTTTGGGTCAAGGCAAAAATTTTTAACATATCCTTGATAGAGGATGTCATGATTTTGACAAGCTTTACAATACTAGGAGAAGCATTTTCATCTAATGCATGTTCTCTGCATTCCAAAGAAATTTGTAATTGCTGTTGTAATTCAGCATCACTAAGAATGTTTTCAAGTGACCTGTTGAGTGCGCATTCAAGATTATGCAAAGCTTCCTTTATCGCAACATCGCTTGTAGAACAGGCTTCTTTTGGAAGATCTTTTGATCACTTCCAAACAAGATGCTCTCAAGTTCAATAAGGGGATCCTCATCTGACTCATCTTAGCCTTGTGGTTTGTCAAGACCCATTTTTTCATTTTCTCTTTGCCGATATGGTTCTACAACAGTCAGATCATGGATATCAGGCTGCACAATAAGTTGTTGTCCTGGTAGATTTTGATTTTCATCTGAATTTTTGGCTTCTTCTATTGGCTGATAATAATAATTTTTAATTGACTTGTCCTCAGTCACATTTTCTTTGTTGACTGAATCATCAAGTAGATGCAATCCAACATCAGATTCAGTTGGTTTTCCTTCATTTCCTTTGCTTTTGACCTGCAGAATGTAATCACCATATTGACAAAATGACATGGTTGAAGTAGTTGTAAAATGGAAGTGATTTATGACACATCTTAAGTACAATGGATACAAAGTTTGTCAAAATAAAAGAAATCTTGACTTACAGCTTTTGTTGACTCTATTCTCCCTGCGACCTCTTCAAGGACCATTATTACACTCTTGAGAGCTGATTCCATGATATCTTCGATATCAAAAACATGGTTTGTACTTCTGGCATGTGTTTCAACCATCGCAGACTCTAATTCTTCTGTGATGACAAACAAAAATAATACATTCAAGACGCTAAGTAAGGGCATACCTTTATGAGTAAAACAAAAAATGATTTAACAATGACAAATAATTTTAATAAAAACATGAAATTGATGTCAAAATTCAAAGTATTACAACTAAATTGATGTCAAACTATTTTTCAAGGCCAAATTGATATTAGCTCCGAAAGTTAGGACTTCAAAAATATTTACTCTTTAACTTATCAAAGGAACAAACAACAACCAAAGAAGCATATTACATGTGAGATTAATGGAGCAGAAGAATAGGACTTACCAACTTTCCAATCAAAGGAAGATTGTTCACTTAAGTCCCTTCGTTGAATTTGTATCTTGTTTCTCATGCCACTTGATATCTTCTCATGACATCTTTCTTTCTTTATTCTTTTTGGTGGTAGGGGAGGAGGGATTGGGGGAGGGGGAACCTGAACTTGGCTGTGATGTTTTGGAGCATGCAGATGTAACCAATTAGATGTCATGGTTACGTTGTGTCCTGATTCCAACTCCAATCCCTTCTCCAAGTCCTTTCTCTTTTCTGAATCCAACTCCAATTCCGGTAAAATAACATGCAATTCTGAAACACTTACAAGGTGTACACCACACTCTTGAATACCGATAGACCCATCAACTTCCCCCGTATCAGTTGTAACACTAAACTCAAAGCAGACCTTTGGTTCATAAAATCTTTGAATGTTGTCACAATGGAATGGATCATACCATACTTAAACATGATTCGAGTTCAACTCAGTGGTGGCTTTATTCTACCATGTAGCCTTTAGGCCTTCTACCAAGTGGCATTGACATCATATTTTAGCATCATGCTTCTTCATTCCATGGGACGGCGAAAGAACCACACAGTAAATGAAGCCCAGCAAGTTAGAACGTGTAGGAAGTTGAATGGTAATGGAGGAGGACCTTATTTTTCGAAATGTGAATTGCCTTGGAGCTTTGCTTCCTGGCAAACAAACCTCCACACTGTTATAATTGTAGCTGTGGGTGGCCACACAGAGTCTTCTTACCAACACATTATGAAATGCGGCACTCACCATTGTTAAATGCAAGCTTGCCATAATAGAATCGAGTGCATGTTCGTTCAGCTTCAAGCTATTCTTGAATGAAATGTGTTTTGTCTTTCCCACCATTTTTGTCGCAAAAGTCTTCAAATTTGATTCTGACACCAATGAGGGGCAGTTTGAGGCATAAAACTCCTTGATCAGTGATGGAAGCTCTGGTAGACTCAGAAGCTCCCTGCAATTCTTCAAGGATAGAATTTACAGCTCTTGAAGATGCTTGATGCTCGTAGGCAACCTCTTCACACTGCTTCCATCTAGCCTTAATTCATGTAACTTTGATAAGGAGTCAAAGTTTTCAAATGTAGTATTTGTAAAGATCGTACGCCATCAAACAATACATGTAGTTCATGCTTGTCAATTACTAGTCGCTCCTTAAGAGATGTCAAATATGACAACTCCTTTAGAAGATGCTTAAGCCTTAAGCCTTCTAGATTGAGCAATATGAGATTGCATAGCTGCCCAATTGATGCATCCAATGTTTCAATTCCAGTCTTGCTTAAATCCAAATTTTCAAACAAATCTGATGACACCACAAACTCCTTGAGACTTGAGCAGCCATTAACACTAATGTTTTCTAGAGATTTTAGAGCCTGTTTGGTTTACATTTTCCAGTTTTTAGTTTTCAATTTTCAGTTTTCAGTTTTTGTGAAGGAAACTGAAAACTGAAAACAGCAAACCAAACAGGCCCTAAATGTTTTTCACCCTTAACACTTTCCAAATTTGTGCATCTATCCAGTATCAAAGTAGCAAGTGAATTGGATGATAAAATAGATGAATGAAGAGCACACAAACTCTCACAACCAGAGAGATTGACCCATTTAAGTCTTGATGCCTTTGATAAATCTGGAAGCATTATCAACTGTTTGCATTCACTTAGGTCAATTCTCTCTAAATTATGAAGTTCCTACAACAATTCAAAAGGAGACATTAGAATACAAGATCCTCAAATTCCAATTAAACAAAAAGGTAACAACATTTACAAATGTATCTTTGCCTGCTTCCCCTTCCAAAGTCATTGGACATGGCTGTGTGGCATGCGAATCTCAACGAGCAACTTAGCGCAAAAATTTCACGGAAGAGACTCCAAAGGGTATCCATTCCGCTCAAGGAACCTTAATTTATCAGAAAATGACTTAAGGACTTTGGGAAGGTACATATTACCTGAAGTTTGACCCAAGGGGATATAGAATTTTAGAAATCTCAAGTAATTCATCTTTTTGAATGTGTCAACACTCAAATGAATATCTTTAATTTGAAACAAATCAAATGTTATGCCTTCAATTGCATCAGTCCCCTGACAGAAACATGAAATGATATCAAATTAGCAAGAATTCCCATATAAAAACATGTCTAGAATAGGTTGCACTTATTTTACTTGCCTTGTTATCTTCAAGCACAACACGAACTTCAGCATCTCTCAATCGACTACGTCTTGCAGGGTGTCCGCTACATTCTTTACGTACTATTTCGAAACCTATTTTTTGCAGCAAGTCATGCATTTCTATGGTATTGTTATATGAAATAGTTATCAATGCTTTGTCTTGAAGGACATCTATTCCACTACTTGCTTCAAAACCACAGGCATCTAGTATGCTTACGACATGATCTTTTTCTTCTCCATTGAAAAAAAAATGCAATGTCAAGAAATATCTTCTTCTCTAGATCATCCAATCCATCATAGCTCACTTTGAACAAATTTAGAATTGTCTCGTTAGGATACTTGTGAAGTTTTCTCAAAGTACTTTCCCAAAATTTAATACTTTTTGAACGAAGATATGAACCCAAAACTTTCAAAGCTAATGGAACACCCCCTGCATACATAACTGCCTTTGCGGAGAGATCCTCATAACCCTTTGGGGGATGGCTTTCCTTGAAGGCCTCTAAGTTAAAAAGCACTAGAGATTCTGGTGCTTTCCATTTCTCGACCTTGTATATCCAATCAACTCTTCCAGCAAGCAATTGTCTATTTTTTCTTGTTACAATGAGCCTACTATTTTGACTTAGGTCACGATACTCTCTACACAAAAAATTTAATTGATCAAAATTGTCCACATCATCAAGCACAATGAACACCTTTTTATTATTGAGCCTTTTCATATCAAATGTGAGTCTTACTACATTTGATGTGGAAATTTCTTCCTTTAATAGTTCAAAGAGAAGCTTATCAACCGAAATTTCTCTTTCCACGAAGCAAACATTGTCATACTGAGGAAAGAGTTTGGCAAACAAAACTTTTGCAATAGCCGTCTTACCTATTCCACCCATGCCCCAAATTCCTATTACTCGAACTTTGTTCATTAATAATTCAACATTTTTGCAGATTTCTTCAGTTCCAACAAGACCTTTTAGTTCAATAGGGTGCCTCAGGTACCGCTTTTGTAATATGTCATTGACAACATTCCCGATGAGTTGAGAATCATCCCTTGCATGAGTTAAATGATGGAAAAACATTCATAACGAAATATTAAATTTGTCATGAATGTTTAAAAAAAAAACAATTACCATAGTTCTCTAAAAAGTGTCGATTTTCAAAATTTCATTTTTCAATAATTATGTGTCATTTTAAAAAATCTATATTAATTATATCTTCCCTTTTACATCTTTATTAAATACTCCATTTAGTACTCAATATAAGTCACTTTTAGCTTTATTTTTACTTGGTTTAAAATATAGGTCATTTTCACATTTCGATGACTCATTAATTATTTCATACCTATTTAACCCTTGTATTTAATTGGAGAGAAAATGAGTGAATGTGAGTTTATTAAAGTATTTAATTGGAGAGAGAATGAGTGGAGATTGAGCGATAGATGAGAGTATTTGTATTTTTTTTCATTTTTTAGAAGATCAATAAGATCTAATTATTATCTTAATTTCTATGCATAACTTAAAAATAACTTATATTGTGAGGACCAAAGGGAGTACTATGTATTGGAGAGAGAGTAATTAGAGGAATTAAGTATGATAGAGAGTATTAAAAATAATTTTATAAAATATGCCTAAATTTTCCTAACATCTAATACCATTTAATTATTTCTTGATCTACATGCGTAAATTAAAATGAACACTTATTAGATAATCAAGATGGTAACTATAGAATTATGAAACATCCACAACCCTAGCAAAAATAAGGGAAAAAAAAAACTGCTCTGTCCAGGGAAAAATCCTATATGACTACTATGGAAGAAACCCATTGCTACTTTGAAATTTGAAGTGGATCTAGGAATCCAACTTTGAAAGGCTAATAGCTCCTTTTGTAAAACAACTTAGTTTTAATATAATCGTTTTTTGTCATATTATTTAATACTAGGAGAATTTACTTATCTTATAGATAAATTTGATAAAATAATTTATATCTATCATCGGACCCCTTAAGACATCCACTATGTCCTTGAATAATATAATAGAAATTCTCTACTTTTTGATATATGATTTCCCAAATTTCAAAAGAATATTCAAAAGCCCAAGATTTATGATGTGTTTGATTGAATAGTGAAAGTGAGATAAAATTTTCATATAAGATTTACACCAACTTCTACCATTCAACCAAACATACCAACAAAAATATTTCTCTGCATCCTCGATTTCATAAGTTTATGCAAAGAAAGAGATAGAACTTACTTGTGGGTTCGAGAGTCCCAGCCAGATATATTGGTTGCTTCAGTGAGAGCATATCTCCATTTCTTTACTTTCTGTTTGTTGGACTCACTGCCTGTGTCCTCAAGAACCCGATCATGTTTAGCAAATGCTTTCGTGTAGCTCCCAATTAGTTTCCTTATATGTGACGAATCCGTTCCATAGAACACCGGGATAACAACCTGACCCAATTCTTTTCTGCACTGGGGAATTTTGACCAGCTCTTCCAAGCACCATTTGTTGGGTACCAGAGTAATGGAAACAGATCAACGCAACTAAAATAGAGCTGAGAGTAATAGAACTGATACACAATATTTACGTGGAAAACCCCCTAATGATGAGGGAAAAACCACGGGCAAGACTAAGAAAGATTTTCACTATGTGGAAGATAAAATTACACCTCTCTCTAAATATAAGGAGAGAACAATAACTCTATCTCTTATACTAGGAGAATATACCTCTCTTAAAAATAGAAGAAACTCTCAGAAGACACTATATATTTTTCTCTTTACTATGCTCTCTCCGTTTCTGCTTGTTGTGATGATCCCTTGAGAGCCTTCAGCAGCTTGCTATTTATAGATGCTCGGGAAGTTACTGTGCAATCAATGCACAATAACTTCACATGCATTTCGGTAGGTGCACCAAACCCTTCACATGTGCACAGTAACTTAGTTACTGTGCACGTTTGAAATTTTCGTCAATCAGCATGCATGCACAGTAGAAATTCTACTGTGCATTTTGAAAATTTTGCTCCATGCATGTGCCTCTGCTTTTGTTATTTGACCTCCTTTTTTCTTTCTTTCTTTCTTTTTTTTTTCAAACAAATGTGGCTTTACGCCACTTACAATCTCCCACTTAAAGCCACTTTTGATAAACTTTCAAAACCTTTTCTTATCTTGTCATTTCCATGTTGCCTACGTTTCTGATAGACCATAGGAAGATCTACACCATTTAAACTTGTCAGTGCTGATCGGCTTTGTCATGACATCTGCTAGGTTGTCCTTTGTGTGAATCTTTTGCATGTCCACATTACCTTCTTCTACTACTTCTCGAACAAAGTGATATTGAACTCCTATGTGCTTTGTCCTGGAATGAAAAGCTGGATTTCTTGCAATATGCAAGGCACTCTGACTGTCACAATACACAATAACTTTTGACTATTTGTGCCCGAGTTCCTCCATTAACCTTTGAATCCAAATAGCTTCCTTGCAAGCTTGTGTAGTTGCCATATATTCAGCTTCTGTAGTAGATAGAGCTACAATAGTCTGTAACTTGGATAACCAGCTCACAGCTCTGCCTGCAAGTGTAAACACACAGCCTGTGGTAGATTTCCTTTTATCAACATCACCTGCAAAATCTGAATCAACATATCCTCTGACTACAAACTCTGATCCTCCAAAACATAGTGCAAAACCTGAGGTTCCTTTAATATATCTCAGGATCCTCTTCACAGCATTCCAATGCTCAGTACTTGGATCAGCCATAAATCGACTAACCAATCCAACTACCTGGACAATATCTGGCCTAGTACAAATCATTGCGTACATAAGGTTTCTCACCGCTGATGCATATGGCACTCGAGACACTTCTATCCTCTTTGCTTCACTGCTAGGACACATACCTGAGGATAATTTGTAATTCACAGGAAGTGGGGTTGATACTGGCTTACAATCTTGTATGTTGAAGCGTTGCAAGATTTTCATCAAGTAATCCTTCTGTGAAAGCCAGATCTTCCTGTCCTTTATATCTCGATGAATTTGCATCCCTAAAATCTTGTTTGCGGGTCCCAAGTCCTTCATATCAAACTCCCTAGCCAACTATGCCTTCAATTCTTGGATTCGATCTTTGTTGGGACCTACTACCAATATGTCATCCACATACAACAACAGAATGATGAAAACATTGTTATCAAACCTCTTGTAGTATGTACAATGGTCTGAACTCAGTCTATTGTATCCAAGGCCAATTATAGAGGAATCAAATCTCCTGTACCAACACCTTGGCGCCTGCTTTAGACCGTACAGAGATTTGGTCAACCTACAAACCAAGTTTTCTTTTCCTTTTTCCTCAAAGCCTTCTAGTTGGAGCATATATATCTCCTTTTCAAGTTCTCCATGAAGAAAAGCAGTTTTCACATCTAACTGCTCAAGATGTAAATCAAATGCAGCACAAATAGCCAATACTACTCTGATAATGGTAAGTCTGACAACTGGAGAAAATATTTCATTGAAATCAATACCTTCCTTCTGAGCAAATCCATTTACCATCAGTCTTGCATGATATCGTTCCACTCGATCATTGCCATCTCGTTTGATCTTATAGACCCATTTGTTGCTAATGACTTTTCGACCTTTTGGAAGTGCAACAAGTTCCCATGTTTTATTGCTATGCAAGGCCTCCATTTCTTCCTGCATTGCTGCCATCCACAGAGAAGCATCTGGACTATGCAAAGCCTCCTGAAAGTTTGATGGCTCTCCTTCTTCTGTTAGAAGACAAAATGCATCGTGGCTTGCCATAACATAGTCTGAATGCCATGAAGGTGGCTTTGTCTGGCGTGTTGATCGCCTAACTTCTGTATCATTGGCCTCTACTGATACTTGTTCATCATGCTCTGGTTCTGCTTCAGAATCTCTTTGTTCAGTTTTCTCATCTATCTGAATAGTAGTGTTCTCTTTAACAGTACTATCATTTCTTTCTTCACTTTGCAGTTCATTTTTTGCAAATATAACATTCCTGCTGACAATAATCTTGCGGGTAGTGGGATCCCACAAGCGATACCCCTTCACACCATCAGCATAGCCCAAGAATATACATTTCCTGGACTTCGGGTCCAACTTTGTTCTTTCTTGGGAATTGTACATCACATATGCCGAACATCCAAACACTTTTAGAGAAGAATAATCTGCCAACTTGCCATTCCACATCTCCATTGGTGTCTTTAAACCAATTGCAGTTGATGGCGACTGATTAATCACATAATAGGCAGTTTTGACTGCTTCTGCCTAGAAAGACTTGGCTAAACCTACTGTTCTCAGCATTACTCTTGTTCTTTCTAGGAGAGTTCTATTCATCTGCTCTGCTACACCATTTTGCTGAGGTGTATGTGCAACTGTAAATTGCCTTTGAATACCCTCATGCTTGCAAAATGCTAGAAAATCTCCATCTATGTATTCTCCTCCATTGTCTGTCCTCAAACATTTGATCCTCTTTCCGGATTCAAGTTCTACTTTTGCTTTGAAGTCTTTGAATATTGGAAACACTTCTGACTTCTTCTTGATTGGATACACCCATAGTCTCCTAGAGTAATCATCAATAAATGATACAAAATATTTTGCACCTCCTAAGGACATTTCTGGTGACTCCCACACATCAGAATGAATCAAGTCTAGAATGTGCTTACTCCGAGCAGTTGACTTATCAAACTTCAATCTATGTTGTTTGCTTATAACACAGTTATCACAAAACGGTAAGTTCACCGATTTAGGCCCGGGAATGAGATTACGTTCCGCAAGAACCTTCAAACCTCGTTCTGACATGTGGCCTAGTTTGCGATGCCACATCATCGTCGTTTCTTCTTCACTTGCTGATGCAACTGATGCATCTGCCCCCTGCAACGTATCTCCTTGAAGTCTGTATAGATTTGTTGTGGTCTTTTCTGCTTTCATCAACACAAGAGCACCTTTAACAACTTTCAAGATTCCCCCTTCAGTACAGGTCTTGCACCCGAGATCATCCAGTTGCATAATAGACAATATATTCTTCCTCAAACCCTTCACGTGCTGCACTCCTTGAATTGTTCGAATGGAACCATCAAACAATTTTATTTTGACAGTACCAACACCAGCAATTTCTAAGGCATGGTCATCTCCCATGAACATAGATCCTTCCGAGACAGGTTCATAATCAGAAACCGATCACGGTGTGGAGTCATGTGCCATGATGCTCCTGTATCCATTATCCAAATATCAATGAGCCTTTTATTGCTTTTAGAACCAATTGCTGCCTCGCTACATAGGATTTCTCCATCTTCAGAGGTACTTGCAACACATCCTTGAGAGGTTGATGCTTCTGGGGCTTTATCTGCATTCTTCTTGTTATTTCGACAACCTTTCTTCAAGTGCCCTCTCATGCCACAACGGTAGCATTTGAAGTTCTTCCTTCTTCTTGACTTTGATCTACTCTGACCATGACTCCCACTGGAATCACGCTCCATTAATCTCTCTCTCATCACCAACAATGCCTCTCCATGCTTTGAGCTCTCCAATCTATCTTCCTTATTCTTGCGCCTGGATTCTTCTTCAAGAATAGCAAGCGATTTACATCATCAAAGGATAAATAGTCGGCAATATTATTATTTGTGATGTTGATAATGAGTTGATCATACGAGTCAGGTAGACTTTGAAGTAGAAGCTCCACACGTTGATTCTCCGCTATTTTATAATCTGATGCTATAAGCTGGGAGAATAATGTGTTCAGATTGTTGATGTGGTCCGTTACCGACGTGGACTCACTCATCCGAAGAGTATACAGCCTCCTTTTTAGAAATATTCTATTGTGAAGTGATTTGACCTCGTACAATTTGAGAAGAGCATCCCAAATCTCCTTTGTTGTCTTCTTTTCTGCAATACTGGATAATACTGAATCTGCCATTGTAAGATGCAGATTGGCAACAGCATTATCATCCATCTCCTTCTACTTTTCATCACTAATTTCAGTTGGTCTGCCTTCAATTGCTGGTAAGCAATTGTCATTCCTCAAGATTGCTTTTATCTTCAGTTTCCATAGGGAAAAATTATTCCCATTGAACTTCTCAAACTCAAATTTGGTTGCCATGGTGTTTACTGGAATCTGTTTCTCTACTAGACTGGTCACTTTTTTTTACTGTGAATAGTACCATATACGTGAATAGTGCCGTATACGTAAATAGTGTCTTATACGTGAACAGTATCTTATACATGAACAGTATATATATTTATACCATATATGGAACAAATCCAGTATACATTAACAATACTGTAAAAGTATACAACTACACGTATAAACAGTGACCGAGAGTAGTAACCCGCAGCGTGAACTATAACCAATGACTTTGATAAGTACTAGGTAAAAATTCTTTTCTGATGTGGAAGATTAGCCTAAGCTGCAACCACAGAGCATACTAAGAATAAATACTACCAAACCAAAGCTCTGATACCACTATTGGGTACCAGAGTAATGGAAACAGATCAATGCAACTAAAATAGAGCTGAGAGTAATAGAACTGACACACAATATTTACGTGGAAAACCCCCTAATGATGAGAGAAAAACCACGGGCAAGACTGAGAAAGATTTTCACTATGTGGAAGATAAAATTACACCTCTCTCTAAATATAAGGAGAGAACAATAACTCTCTCTCTTATACTATGAGAATACACCTCTTTATAAAAATAGGAGAAAATCTCAGAAGACACTATATATTTTTCTCTCTACTATGCTCTCTTCGTTTCTGCTTGTTGTGATGATCCCTTGAGAGCCTTCAGCAGCTTGCTATTTATAGATGCTCGGGAAATTACTGTGCAATCAATGCACAGTAACTTCACATGCATTTCGGTAGGTGCACCAAACCCTTCACATGTGCACAGTCACGTTTGAAATTTTTGTCAATCAGCATGCATGCACAGTAGAAATTCTACTGTGCATTTTGAAAATTTTGCTCCATGCATGTGCCTCTGCTTTCGTTATTTGACCTCCTTTTTTTTTTTCTTTCTTTCTTTCTTTTTTTCAAACAAATGTGCCTTTACGCCACTTACACCATTTTGAAGAAGCATAGTTTTCGGAGAAAACAACAACCGATACATGCGATTCCTCGATCGCTTCGGCGAGTGGCGGCCAAACATCTTCTCCTTTATTAAGCCTATAATCTATGTATGTTCTGATTGATTTATGATCGAGAGCAGTGTAGAGATGGCTTGTGAAGTTTGTGTGAGTGTCCTCACCTCTGAAGCTAAGAAATACATCGTACCTTTTGGTAGAGGAAGACATGGTATCGTGTACCTATTAGATCGTGTATGATTAATTAGTTGCAGTGATTGACAAGTACCAAAATGCTCTCTTCTTTCCATTATCGGCTTGTAAGAGAATAGAGCATGAGCAAAGTATGATTGTATAATAGTCAGTCAGCACCCAATCGCAGGACTTAGATCAAACTATTATCACGAAAGTGGAAAAATCGTTGCAACCTCTTTGTCTTCCTCGAGATGAATTTTGCACCCTAAAAAAAAAAGGGGGATCTTGTACCTATTAGATAACGACTAATTTTGGGAGAAGTAGGACTATAGCCCTCTAATTTGATAAATTAACTTAAACATCAAGTGACCTTCATTTTTATTAAAGTAATCTTTTTTAGGGTTATTTTTTCAAAAGGATGGTCTTTTATCAGGTAAAGTGATCGTTCTGTGTTGCCAACTGGGTATAACAAAAGTCCATTTTGATAAAAAATATGGTCTATTAAGACTAAAGTTATGTTTCTAAAGTGTTAACTTGGTATAAAATGATAAATGTAATCACTTTTATTAATAAAAATAAAAGTCAATTGACATTTGTGTTAATTTGTCAAATATGATATATTTTGGAGGGCCTTTGTCAAATATAATTTTTTAGCATTATTTTATTAGTTTCATAAATTTTTTAGGGTTAAAATGATAATTCTACTAAATAATATTACACATCAAGGTCAATATGATTAAATTTTTTTTGGACAAATAGTATATTAGTTATCAAATAAAATAAAGTGATATGATATATTTTATCAATGATATAATATTTTGATAGTTAAAATAATAATTCTCCTAAGTAATATTACATATCAAGATAAATATGATTAGAATTTTTTTGGACAAATAGGATATTAGTTATTAGATAAAATAAAGTGATAAACATCTCCTCCGGGGAGGGAAAAAGTTCAATGGACTTGACTTCAAACAATAAACAGTACCAAAAATATGACTTGGACCACCGTTCATGACATGAGCAAAATGAGAATGTCTGGAGAGGGTCCTTTGGGAAAGAAAAATGGAATTATGAAAAGATTTTGAGAAATGAAAATAAATAAATATTAATGATGTGACGTTGCGATAGCAAATCAATACTTCATATTTCTGCCGGAGATGCTATTTTAACACCTGCTTTGGGTGTCTCAGTATAGACACCATAGAGCTACACAGATGGGTTTAAATATTTGGATCCACAATAGTTGAGTTGGAAAAAAGAAAATCACGTCCCTCCAAAATTTGGTTTCCCTCACTTTCCCCTCTCACTTCTTCTTGAAACTAACCCAAAGCTATCTGCCCACCCCCTCTTCCACATCCAGCTCTGTTCCAAACTCCCCAACCCTATACAAACATCTTCCTCTTACTCGCAGAACCCCAAATTGCTTCCCCCCCACTCATGGCAGAACCCCAAATCAATTCCCTCACCACTGGTCGCTTCCCCCAAATCCAGGAATCCCTAACCCGCGTCAACTACTAATGGTGTCATTAAGCTCATAAGCTCCATATAGCTCACTCTCCTTCGCAACATTGCCATAGCCATAAGCTCCCTCACAATCGCTCACTCTCAGCGCCTATCTCTATCAAACCTTTCTCCCAGGTTGTGCTTGGCGTTTTGTGCTGTCGTCAATGGTGGTTTTTGGCAGTTCCCTATTTGCTGTGTTCTGTGTTGTTCTTCTCAGATTGTGTGTGGGTTCTTTTCTTGGTGAGTGGCTGTGTTCTTTTTGGGGTGTTAGTTAATTCATTCAGCTATTGTAGTTGACCAATGTTGCTTGTGTAGTTGCTTGTGTTTTGGAATTGTATGATACAGCTGCAATGGAATTCCTAGACTTATTTTGATATTTTTCTTTTTTCATTTTTTTGGTGGAATTTAGCTTGATGGTTGTTTCCTCACTTCTTCAAAAATATAAAATTGATCCTAAGCAAATTGGATGCATGGAAGTTAGTAGTGAAATGGTCACTGACAAAAGCAAATCCATTAAGACCTTCTTGATGCAAGTTTTTGAGGTGTCTCATTCTCTGTTTTGGTTTTGATTGTTGACCATGTGAAACAAACAACATACCAATGGGATTGAAGATCCTTACTCTATATCAATAATAGATTCTAGAGCTTTATGCTTGCTTCATGGTTGGAATAATAATAATTTTTGTAGAGTTCTAATAGATTCTAGATGTTTTCTGATGTACCATTTTTTAATGGTTGTCCCATATTGTTTTCTGAAATATAGATTGATCTAAATTCAAAAGGAAACAAAAGGAAAGAAATTTCTATATGTGCTTTTGTGATACCTGCATCTTATATTAACTCGTGTAACGTTCAAGAGAGTGGTAATACTAACATTGAAGGTCTTGATTCAACAAATGCATGCTATCTTGGAATAGTAGCTTTGTTCAATTGTGTGAATTGGGTGGAGAGTAGTTCATGGGCGCATGTTATGGGCAAACAGTATGGTATGAGCTTGAAAAAATCAACAGTTCTTTGAACATATATCCTATAATAATACTAAGTTGAAGGAATCTGTGGTAGTGGGGTCACGTGTTGCCTTATGTAACACCCTAATTTTTAACCCAACACTCTAGAACACATTAGGTTATTACCTCTTAGTCTCATCCTTTTAATAAAATACTTAGCGAAAATTATTGGTAAAATTTTTTTTTGAAATATAAAACCAAAGTGAGAGCCGCGTTCGTCATAAGACAGGAATGTAAAGCACAAATAACAAGTCATGAAAACACAGTAAATAAACATATAGCAATGGAACAATGAATAACACAACATAGGAAAACACTTCATTAATATCATAATTAGGTTTACATAGAGTCACGCCCTTATAGAATCGGGCTAAGCTTTCAGTACAAAGAAAATACAATGAAATACCAAAGCAGTAAAGTACATGGAGCGACAAGAAATAAAAACCAACTAGGCTACCCTCCTACCAAAGCTATGAGTACTAAACTCGACTACCCCTCACAAAAGATACTGCCAAAGGGGAAGACCTTGTGATAGTCCAAGCACTCGAATAGCTCTCCAACAAAATCTACTGACGAAGAGGATCCTCGAGCGATGGAGGTATGTAACCGACGAATTGCTCAAGCTCCTCCTGAGTGAGCAAGTGGAGTGGAATATGGACGCGAGTCGGCTGAACATGAGCTCCTTACTCCCTTCCCGTCTGAATGAGGGAAGGGAGCAGCTCTCCGAATAAACGTGCATCGGTGAGTCCTCAGACAGATCCATCTCCGACCTCCTCGAACGAGGCACGTACTCCAGGTAGTCATGAACTGCTGAGGTAGATGATCGAGCACGATGGGTCCGCTCATCATGGGGGCGAGTGCGGTCAAAAATCAGGTCGTCAGCACCATAAGGAGCAGTAGGAGTGAACTGGTAGCTGGACACTGGGTAGGAAAAAGGTCATCCTATATACACAAAAACACGAACGGCACAACGACCCTAAAAGTGATAGGAGCGGTGATCCGGGTCGTAGTGCATCTCCCAGACTGGCGTGTCAATGAACAATACGAAAGTTGCCATCGAGCTCTAAAGATGTGACGAAAGAGAGAGGAAGAAGAGAAAGGAGTGGGAATCTTACTAAAGAATCTCAGTAGGAACCTCCTATCTAGGGTTACATCGTTCACAACTTCAGGAACCTTGGGTTTATTTATAAAAGGTGTACATGCATATAAAATTCATTATTAGGTTTCATAAAACTAATTATCCAAGGTTCATTCCTTTTAGCATGCATTTTAATGTCATGAATGCAGCATATCAAGCATGAATGCATGGCAATACTTTAAGCAAATAACTTAGCAAATCATAACATTAAGAAGCATACAAGTGGCATAAAGGGCATATAACTTTCTAGTGGAACTTTCCTCAATCTTTGTGACATCAATCATGGTACTTTAGCATTATAAGGCCACCCTAAAACCATCTAGGCTATGAGCTCATACCTCAGCTAGTCGTCACTAACTTTTGCTTATTATCTGAATAAGCGAAACATAATAAAAATAATCCTGACTCCTTGAGTACGGGTTAGAGGGCTAGGGATCACCTCTCTTAGCATATACCCTCTTTGAAATGCTTTGCGGGCATCTAGCCACAATAATTTGTCCGCTTTGGCAGGCTGTATCTACTCATACCTTCACGGATTTGTCTTCCCTAGGGGTGCTCGGCCGAACCGGTGTCACCCAGGGTTTTAAATCTCATAGCATGCTTCAAAAACATTCCCAAGTCCTTTAGATTTGACGAAAATTCGGCAGCATAACAGCTGTGTACCGAATTTCCTTCAAATCACTTTATGCCACAAGTTCACAACACATATGCATTTCTCATTCAACTTTAACATCGCAATCAAACACTTCATCATAGCTCATGCATCAACAAAACATATGCATTAACATTTCGTACTCATTATCAAACTTAAAACATCAAAGTCTCTTAATGTCTTATGCTTTGACCCTTAAGGTCTTTTAACTTGAAATATAAGTTGTAAATCATCATAACTTAAGCTCTTGGATACCTATAGGCTCATGCCTAAGTATTCCTCACTCAATACTATGATCATAACTATTTCTAAATCTCAAGAGTGCATAATCTATAATTTATACTTTACGGGTACCTAGGAGCCACAACATCGACCCTTTCTAAGTTCGGTTGGCTCCTAAGGCATCAAGATCAAGTCCTAAACCAATTATGGGTAGTTCCTACACATTTAAACTAATTATAAACCATTATTTCTAATTTTAAACCTTGCTGGACAGAATCCAGAAAAATCCATTACTAAGGGAACTAAAAGTCTCAAATTAATTCTTTTCTAGTTACTAACTTGTTGTAACTTTCACATATTAATTATAACATCAATTATGCATGAACATAATCATATTATCATCATCAAAACAACATAAAACAGTGAGCATAGCAAGCAAGGAAAAACCGAAATTGTCTCCATCATAAAATGCATAAAACTTCATTTTTAAAACACATAAGTTGCTAGTTTCTCTTGGGACTCTTTTAAAACTTTCAAAACTATTAGTAAACATTTTTATCTTACTAAAATCATCAAAATAATTTCAAGGGCAGTAGCTATTTCAAATGAGACTTGAAAAGATTTAACATCATAAAACTTTGTTCAAAACATTTCTTAGGCTTATCTATGCTTAGAAAAATTATGAAACATAAGTTTTAGTATTTGTAACTACTCAAATCTCCTAAGGCCAAAAGTCAACGAGCTAAGAAACATATGTTTTCAAGTCTTTATTTGAGATAATAATGGGTAAGTATATGAGCACTAAATCTTTTAAGTTATGACATAAAAATAAATATGCAATGCACTTTATTTTAGTCTTTATTTAGAGGTGAGAACATAAAATAAATATGCTATGCAAACTCATTATTATCTTAGAGATTTAGTCAGAGCATAAACATAAATATGGAGATGCAAGTTCATTCTTTAATCTTGAGCATTTAGTGATGACATAAAAGTAAATATGGATGCAAGTCTTTTATCTTAAACTTAGAGCTCATATGAGTCTTTCAAAGAGAACCAAAAATCTCAATCCAACATTTATCTCATCAACAAAGTGAGCTTTAGAGTTCTTGAATCAAGTTCTCAAAGGAACGACATGGTTCTTGAACATCATCATCAAGCTCAAAAAGAAGCAAACTTTAAAAGAAAACGAAACTTTAAGGACATAGAAACCAAGCAACATTATTTTCTTGATACAAAGTAAATATAGAGACACTTAAAAGTTTTAACAAAAACCTTGAGGTGAAAACTACGCGGGCCGAAACTATGTAGGAAAAGAAAAGGAAAGAAAAACCAAAACTTTGCTAAATCAAGAACAAAACTCAAGCTTTAGAGGTTTCTTTGAGATGAATACAAGATCATCATCTAGAAACACTCATCATCAAGCCATCATGCTCACAAAGAGGCCAAGTGGCCGAAATGAAAAGAATAGAGAAACAAGGGAAAGCTTTAAAAGAAACCAAGAGAAACTTTGAGTAAAACACATTTTTGAGTAAAACAAAGTTTGAAAGCAACTCCCTACCAAGAGATGAAGAGGAAAGGTTGAACTTTGAAAGGAAATGAAAAGAGCAACTCCTCCTAGGATGATGAGATGGCTTCGGCCTTGAGGGAGAGGAAGGAAATAAGATGTATTCTTGGTGGGTTAGTGTGTGAGGTTAAGTGTTTGAGTGTTTAGGAGATGATTTGAGGTTGTGAGGTGGTGGTTTAAGATTGTGAGATGATGATGTGAAGACAAGATGAAGAAAATGAAGATGAAAAGGAAGAACTTCTTAGAATGCTTGAAAGAACTCAAAGAAAGCTAGAAAACTAAACTTAGCAAATGATCTAAAGGTTCACACAAGTTCTTAAGCTCATGTATTTATAGAAAATAAAAACAATGGAGGAGTGAAGTGAAGGAGGGCTGGCCGTAGACTTTGAGCCATGGGGGAGAGAAAAATATCTCTTACAACTTGTCATTCAAGCATGGTTGGAGGTATGGGAAGCATAGGCTAAGACATTGTTCAAAGCATGGTGTTTTGAGGTGATTTTTTTTCAAATTTGAAATGAAATAATTCATCTAGAAGGCAAGGAGGGCTGGCGGTTTTTGAGCCACAAAAATGAGAGATAAAGTCTTCTAGAAGTTGTCATATGAAGCATGGATGAAAGCATGGTGTTTATGACTCAAAGCATGGTTCATGGTGAGGTGGAAGCATGGTTATTTGAGTGTAAAAATTTACACATGTGATGGAAACAAGGGGTATGGGTTTCAGCCAGATTGGGGACAGCCAAGGGGGAGAGAGATTTGTTCATGTAATTGTGTGTTAATGATAGGTTTTGATGTGTATTAGTTTAGGTACAAGATTAGGAATCACTAAGCACAAGTTTAGGTAATTTAAGAATAAGGTTAGGAATTTTATGACAAGGTTAAGGAGTGCTCATACATATTTAGATAGTTTAAAATTCATTTTATGAGTAAACTATGTAGAAAAATTTCCATGATTTAAGGAATTGGAGAGAGAAAATACTATTTAAGATTCCATGACTAGGAATCTTGAATTTAAAATATGATTTGAGTTTAAATTAAGCAATCTTAGGTTCTAATTAGCTCTAATAAATTATTTTGACTCTAGATTAATTAAGGAAATTAATTAATCTTTGATTAGAGCCTAATATTGCTTAGGTTTGCTTAATCACACGATTAAGCTTAAAAATACAAAATTAGGGGCAAAATCATAATTTTGCATAAATTTTGCCCGGGGCCACCGGGACTAAAACTGAGGTCACAGAATACATAACAACGCCTTTTAAAACCATCTGAAGAAGTTTCGGGTTCATCCGTCACTTGCAATCGGGTCAAACACCACAGGGGTATTTTGGTCATTTTGACCCGAAAACTCAGAAAATGAGATTTTCGATCCTGGAGAGGTACACAAGTCAACTAATCCCCTTCAAACATTGAGTTTAAATTAAGCAATCTTAGGTTCTAATTAGCTCTAATAAATTATTTTGACTCTAGATTAATTAAGGAAATTAATTAATCTTTGATTAGAGCCTAATATTGCTTAGGTTTGCTTAATCACACATTAAGCTTAAAAACACAAAATTAGGGGCAAAATCATAATTTTGCATAAATTTTGCCCGGGGCCACTGGGACTAAAACTGAGGTCACAAAATACATAACAACGCCTTTTAAAACCATCTGGAGAAGTTTCAGGTTCATCCGTCACTTGCAATCGGGTCAAACACCACAGGGGTATTTTGGTCATTTTGACCCGAAAACTCAGAAAACGAGATTTTCGATCCCGGAGAGGTACACAAGTCAACTAATCCCCTTCAAACATTGAGTTAGCCCCTCCAGGACTTCCGGGCCGGCTATCCTCGAGTTCCGGGCTGAAAATGACCTCAGGGGCATTTTGGTCATTTTTACTCTTACAGAAAATTGGGGCGTTACACCTTATAGTAAATCTCCTATTTCTAGATGCATGTGCATGAACTTAAAATTATATAATTCCCCAGATAATTTAAATTAGATGTTATATCCGCAATGTTAGCATTTCCTAGCTTCATGATTTTAGGTTGTGTTTCTAATGAAATTTATGTGGCATAGCCTCATAACGTAGTTATAACAGTAGAAGTTCAATATATTTCCATCACATGAAAATATTTGTAGGAGCTAGGTTAGCTGAGTACAAGAAAATTGTTTTTTTTCCAAATGAAGCTTCTTGTTGGCTAGAATGATATAATTTTCTCTTGAATCATGGATGAAAGAATTTCATTTACTAATGAAACAACAAAGTACAAACTGCAGAAGCTATACTGAACCATATAATTGAATTTCACTGTCTATACCCCATTGATGGTACAAAATTAACTCTTTAGGACATTGATTTTAGAAGAAAGTAGCATGTAATAAAAGTCTTATTTGAAATGTCTATGATTCTACGTGTCTCATTGTTTGTTCTAATTATACTACTATTCTACTTTTGTTCATTTCTTCTCAAATGATGAATCCAATTGCAAATATATGTACACCATTAAGCAATTTTTTGAGTGTAGACTTTATGTTCAGGTGTATGCTGAAGGACTTGCACTTTCTACTAGAGGAGCAGCTGCAATTGCCATGCTTGTAGGGCCAGATGCTCCTATTGCTTTTGAAAGCAAATTCAGAGGCAACCACATGTCACATGCCTACGATTTTTACAAGCCTAATCTTGCAAGTGAATACCCAATAATGCCTTGCACCTCCACTCTTATTAATTGTACTCGCTTCATAAGTGTGTAATCAAGTGTTGTCTTAGTTTGAGTGACTTGCTTCTGTTCTTACATTATGAACAACTCCACTTATTATCTGTAATGAAGATATTTCCAATTTTCAGCACTATCTTTCATTTTTTTTGTATTCATTTCTTTATTTGAAATGTCAATGAACAAGAAGGATCACAGTCAAGAAAGCATCTACTAGGAAAACACATTTGCCGTCTTTGTGAACCAAAGCAATAGTGTCTTTGGCTAGTCCCATTTTATTTATGACTTATGATGTTTCCTCCTCCCACCCCCTGCGAAACCACCACCACACAGACAAACACTCAAGGATGCTATTTGGCTCAAGCAATAAAAACTCATTCCTAAACTTGACTACCATAGCCCATAAGTCTTACACAACTTACTTAAACTCCTCCATAGCTTGCAGCCAATTTTTGGGACCAATATGAAGAAATGAAAATGACATTAGCGCTACAATAATTAGAATTCCACTTGAATTGGACTGCTTATTGCTGGTAATTTGGCATGGCTAGCTGGCAATTCATTTGAAAACGCTGATAATTATGTGGAAAAGCTAGTAATCCTCCAGGTTTCTTCAAAAAAAAAAAAATTTCCAATCCCATAAACCTTACTCAACTTAATTAAAGTCTTCCATAACTTGTAACCCTTTTTTGGGACTAATACACAAAATAAAAATGATACTAGTGCCAAAATGATTAGAATTTCCCTTCAAATAGACTACACATTGCTGGAAATTTGGCATGGCTAACTGGTAATTCATTTTGAAAATGCTGGTAATTACGTGGAAAAGTTACTAATCCTGCAGGTTTCTTCAAAAAAAATTTCCCAATCCTATAAACCTTACTCAACTTAGTTAAAGTCTTTCATAGCTTGTAGTCCTTTTTCAAGACCAATACCAAGAAATAAAAATGATACTAGTGCTAAAATGATTAGAATTTCCCTTCAAATAGACTACACATTGCTGGTAATTTGGCATGGCTAACTGGTAATTCATTTTGAAAATGCTGGTAATTATGTGGAAAAGTTACTAATCCTACAGGTTTCTTCAAAAAAAATTTCCCAATCCCATAAACCTTACTCAACTTAGTTAAAGTCTTTCATAGCTTGTAGTCCTTTTTCAAGACCAATACCAAGAAATAAAATGATAATAGTGCTAAAATGATTAGAATTTCCCTTGAATTAGACTGCTTATTGTTGGTAATTTGGCATGAACAGTCGGTAATTCATTCTGAAAACGCTAATGGGGAAAAGCTAGTAATCTTGTAGGTTTCTTAAGAAAAAAAAATTTTCCACTCCCATAAGCCTTACTCAGTTTAATTAGAGTCTTCCATAGTTTGTATCCCTTTTTTAAGGACAAATACCAACAAATAAAAATGGCAATAGTGCTAAAATGATTAGAATTCCTCTTCAATTGGACTGGCCATTTTTGAAAATGTTGATACTTATGTCAAAAAGCTAGTAATCGTCTAGGGCTCTTTAAATTTTTTTTCCTCAATCCCATACGTTTTACTCAAATTACTTAAAGTCTTCCATAGCCTGTAGCTTTTTTTTTGGACCAATACTGAGAAATAAAAATAATACTAGTGCTAAAATTATTAGAATTCCCTATGAGTCACACTTCATTGTAATATCCTATGAAGTTCCTTGTCATGTTCTAATCACACATCTTTTGTCAAAAAGAAAAGAAAATCTGATGCGAATTGTGACCATGACTTCCTATATTTAATTGCCAATGGCGACTACCTTCATGTATCGATAATTCCTCCATGCTTGCTACTTCATGTTTCCTTTTATTTATGGCTTATAATTTCTCATGTCTCTTCCGAGTTAAAGGAAATGCATCAGCACCATAAATTTGTATTGTACTCTAGGTTCATGCTTAAAATTATTCATTCATGAGCTTATATGCTTTACACCCTTGTTTAATTGCATTCTGTGAATTGCCATAAATTTATAAAAATGTTTCAAAAAGAAAAACCTCAGCTAGTGGCATGTCAACTCATAAATTTATCATATTATCGTAGAATGGACATTTTGGAGCTAAAATTTGAGGTGAAAAATTTTCAGTAGAAACAATTTACTTTTTATTCACCTTAATCAATCAAATGCCATTTGGCACATATATGCCAACATCATCGTCCCATTTTACAAGCTGTAATCATACAGATATTCATATTTTATACTACATCCTCAAAATTTGACACGGTTGAAAGAATAGCACACTCCATCATTTCCTATTTGTGATATCAAAGAAAGCAATTCCTTGCAAACAACAAATGGTTACTACCCCCCCCCCCAAAATATAACAAAATTTAATTATACGTCAACTAAGAATTTTATTCTATGCTTTTAGTTTCCACCCTCGGGCAGCAAGTGCTTCATGAACCCGTTTAGCTGCATCAGTAGTGTCATTAAGGGGCGGATAGCTTCAACTTTCTGATATCTGAAATTTGAAAGAAACATAACCATTAAAACTTTGGTGTTCGAATGTCGACAATGCCAGATATATCACAAATTCACAACAAACGTCCTTAATCATTGTATTAGATTAGTAGAACGCTAGCTTACATCTTCAGAACTTGTAAAAGGCCTAACAACTCCCCTTTTTCTCAATGATTTGTCGAATTCTACATACTTCCATTTGCATTGCTTAGCTCCCATAACATAAACAGGCTTCCCTGTGGAAGGAATAAAATTGGGTTCTTAATAAAACAAAGTATCAGAAATTAAAATACATGTATCAAGAGATATCAACTACAAGAATCAACAGGCGCAAAACTAAATTTTCAGTAAAATCATTCAAAGAGACAACACTAACATTAGCATTCCCACAAAAATAGCATTAGCATTAGACGTTTTCAATTAACATATTTCATGGTTCCTAACCATCACTAGCATGAAAATAAAAAATAATCAACATCTTAGCAATAGCATTCATGTCACCTGGCTCCTAGAATAACTTAGTTGTCACTTACACTCTGGTAAAAAATTTAACCTAAACCTTTTCTCCAATTTTCCACCCAATTCACGCAATTGAACAAAGCTATTGTTCCAAGATTGCATGCATTTGTTGAATCAACACCTTCAATGTTAGTATTACCACTCTCCTGAACGTTACATGAGTTAATATAAGCTACAGAAATCACAAAAGCACATACAGAAATTTCTTTCCTTTTGTTCTTTTTTGAATTTGGACTAATCTATATTTCAGAAAACAACATGGGACAACCATTAAACAATGGTCCATTAGAAAACATCTAGAACCTATTAGAACTCTACAAAAATTATTATCATTCCAACCGTGAAGCAAGCATAAAGCTCTAGAATCTATTATTGGTATAGAGTGAGGATCTTCAATCCCATTGGTATGCTGTCTGTTTCACATGGTCAATACTCAAAACCAAAACAGAGAATGAGATACGTCAAAAACTTGTATCAGGAAGGTCTCAATGGATTTGCTTTTGTCAATGACCGTTTCACTGCCAACTTCCATGCATCCAATTTTCTTAGGATCAATTTTATATTTTTGAA
Source organism: Dalbergia cultrata (assembly GCA_031216105.1). Taxonomy (NCBI): domain Eukaryota; kingdom Viridiplantae; phylum Streptophyta; class Magnoliopsida; order Fabales; family Fabaceae; genus Dalbergia; species Dalbergia cultrata. Next base: position 64,521,985 of record CM062346.1, read on the forward strand.
GAGGTGAGGAAACAACCGTCAAGCTAAATTCCACCAAAAATTGAAAAAAGAAAAATATCATAGTAAGTCTAGGAATTCCATTGCAGTTGCATCATAAAATTCCAAAACACAAACAACCACATGAGCAACATTGATCAACCGTTAAGCTAAATTCCACCAAAAAAAAAAAGAAAAATATCAGAGTAAGTCTAGGAATTCCATGGCAGCTGCATCATACAATTCCAAAACACAAACAACTACACAAGCAACATTGATAAACTACAATAGCTGAATGAATTAACTAACACCCCCAAAAGAGCACAACCACTCACCAAGAAAAGAACCCACACACAATTTGAGAAGAACAACACGGAACATGGCAAATAGGGAACTGCCAAAGACCACCATCGACGATAGCACAAAATGCCAAGCACAACCCGAGAGAAGGGTTCGATAGATAGGCGCTGAGAGTGAGCGATTGTGAGGGAGCTTATGGCTGTGGAAATTTTGTGAGGGAGAGTGAGCTATATGGAGCTTATGAGCTTAACGGCGCTGCTAGTGGTTGGCACGAGTTAGGGATTTCGCGATTTGCGGGAAGCAACAAGTGGTGGGGGAATTGATTTGGGGTTCTGCGATGAGTGGGGGGAAGCAATTTGGGGTTCTGCGAGTAAGAGGAAGATGTTTGTATGGGGTTGGGGAGTTTGGAACAGAGCTGGATGTGGAAGAGGGAGTGGCCTGATTGCTTTGGGTTAGTTTCAGGGAGAAGTGAGAAGGGAGAGTGAGGGAAACCAGATTTTGTGGGGACGTGATTTTCTTTTTCTAACTCAACTATTGTGGATCCAAATATTTAAATCCATCTGTGCACCTCTACGGTGTCTATACTGAGACACCTGAAGCAGGTGTTAAAATAGCATTTTCTAAATATGTTTGATTAGCGGCACTTTTGTGGGATAGGTTGTTACCACATCTTTTGGTGATTTTCGTTTGACTATTTCTAAAACGTCCTTATTAATATTTATTTTAGCTTTTTATTTACTGTTATATTCTTAATTATTTATAATTAATTATTTTGAAATTTCTAAAAAAAGTATATAACATTGTTTCCATTGATATTTTTAAAATAATTCTTCAGTCAACTTGCTCCAATAAATTTGAACACATCCAAATACATTGATAAATGAAAAAATAAACAATGAATTTTTAAAATTAAAGTAAGATGAACATTAGACATAAATGATGATTATGGATTTCAATCCTTTAATAAGTTGAACAGGTATTAGATTTATTGTTTGAGTAGTTACATTAAAAGTGTGTATAGGAATATTATTATCTTTTAAAAATTTATGTGAATTACTTTAAAAAGTTTTAAATATCACATATATATCATATGCATATAGTATCTTCAATTTGTATACATCAAAATTTATTTTTGAACCAAACAATTATCCAATAGTGGAGTTAAAAACTTAAAATTAATAAAGGCATAGCCTATTATAGTTTTACTTAATTTTTAATTAAGTTTCTATAATCTAAATTTTCGAAATAAAGCCACTACATTGTAATTTGTAAAAATATTTGTAATTATTACCCTAATGCAACATATAGCTTAAAAATTTAAATACAACAAACTTCTACAAGTCTAATTGACTACTACTAGGACTTGCACTCTTCCAATCAAAAGCATCAAAAGTTTAATTTTTTTTTTAATCATGACAGGTTACTTGGAGATTTAATTATTTAAGATTTATAATGTGAAAATTCGGTTAAAATTTTTTACAGCATATTAGACCTAATTAAAAATTGATGTATAGATATCTTCAAATTTATTAAAAATTTGATTTATAATGAAAGTTTCTCCATGGATGCATCTCAGATCGACATCTTTTTATTCTTCTTGATCGTTATTATTACAAGGTTTTTTTTTTTTAAAAAAAGTTGTTTTTTTGGGTTTTTTGTGTGCATTGATATTGTGCTTTTTAATCTATGGAACGAAGAGAAATTTGATTACAATTAGACTGCAATATATTTTTTTTATTTTTTCACAATTTAATTTTTTGTTTTTTATGTTTGATTTGATGGATTATGATTTAATTTGTGAGCACTATGCTATGATTTTCTCTTGGCGCGGCAAAAATGAAGAGGAAGAAGGAATCTTCTTTTTTATTTTTATTATTTAACTATTTATTTATTTATTTATGTTGCATTGGATATGCTGGGGATGAAGGGTACATAGAGGGCACTAGGGCAGTGACACTTGGAGAGGTGCCCAATCCTCGAGACCAAGACCCCAACTGATAAGTGGATTAAAGAATGGCACTGCTCTCTTCTTCAATTCATTTTCTCTTATTCTCTTTGAACATTGTGTTTGTTTTCTTTTTTTATTTTTGGGGGGAGGGGTTAAGATCATGGAAGCTGTTCTTCGTGTAATTATATTTGGTACCCCTGTTCGTTTGGAAAACATGAAGGTATCATAGAGATAAATTTGATTTATGGGGGTTCATTTTAATGAGATATCCTATTACCATTGAGACTTGGTGCAAAATAACTGATCATGCAAATTAAAATAACTAACCAAATAAAATTCTTCAACATAAGGTTTTAAAGTCGTGTGCAAAAGATGTTTTGAAACCTTCCCACTTGTCATTCAACTTCTCTTGCTTGGATCTGGCGGCAGCATATGAGACTTCAGAATTCTTAATCACCAACATTAGCTCTTTGCTTTCAGCTACCCAATTCTTAGCCTCATCTCTCAGTTTCTTCTTCTCACCAATGACATTCTTCCGAGGCCTCCTTCAACTTGGTCTGTTTCATCTGGACCATCCTTTTCTGTTCAAAAAGAAGTTGAATCCTTTCATCAAGATCTTCTACCTCTCTTTCAAGACTTTCGGCTTGAGACTAGTATTGATTCATTTTTTCTTTCAGTAATTCTTGTTGTTTCCTACCATTTACCATTTGCTGCACTAGTTTTTCTTTTTGTTGCAAGCGGCTTGTATGGTCTTCAACTAACTTTTGGGTCAAGGCAAAAATTTTTAACATATCCTTGATAGAGGATGTCATGCTTTTGACAAGCTTTGCAATACTAGGAGAAACATTTTCATCTGATGCATGTTCTATGCATTCCAAAGAAATTTGTAACTGCTGTTGTAATTCAGCATCACTATGAATGTTTTCAAGTGACCTTTCGAGTAGGCATTCAAGATTATGCAAAGCTTCCCTTATAGCAACATTGCTTGTAGAACAAGCTTCTTTTGGGAAGGTCTTTTGATCACTTCCAAACAAGATGCTCTCAAGTTCAACAAGGGGATCCTCATCTGACTCATCTTGGCCTTGTGGTTTGCCAAGACCCATTTTTTCATTTTCTCTTTGCCGATATGGTTCTTCAACAATCAAATCATGGATATCAGGCTGCATAATGAGTTGTTGTCCTGGTAGGTTTTGATTTTCATATGAATTTTGGCTTCTTCCATTGGCTGATCATAATGATTTTTGATTGACTTGTCCTCAGACGCATTTTGTTTCTTGACTGAATCAATAGGTAGATGCAATCCAGCATCAGATTCAGTTGGTTTTCCTTCACTTCCTTTGCTTTTCACCTGCACAAATGTAATCATCATATTGACAAAATCACATCGTTGAAATTGTGGTAAAATGAAAGTGTTAAAATTTTGTGTGTATGACACATTTTAAGTACAATGGATGGACAAAGTTTTTTTGGGATAAATCAAGGGTATCCACTACCAGAAGTAATAACTAATTCCCTCGAGGTGTAGAGCTTACATATGTAGGTTTTGTCTCTGGCCATGAAACCTTCTCCATACACACCGCCAGGAATCAAATCCCTGACTAGATGCTTAAGGAGCCCAGTTAGCTACCAACTGTGCTAGACCTCATGGTTACGATGAATGAACAAAGTTTGTCAAAACAAAAAAGAACACTTGACTTACAGCTTTTATTGACTGAGTTATTCTCCCCGTGACCTCTTCCAGCATCATTATTGCTTTCCATGAAAGCTATATCTTTGATATCAGAAAAATGGTTTGTACTTCTAGCATGTGTCTCAACCATGGCATACTTTAATTCTTTTGTGATTACAAATAAGAGAAAAATGAGTGGTTGACAAAAGAATACATTCAAGACAGTAAGGGCATACCTTTCTGAGTAAACCAAAAAAATGGTGGTATATTTGATTGAATGAAAGGTGGTATTCTGCTGCTATATTTGTTGATCACTTGATTGCCAAATTCACCCTTCTCAGTTTTCTTTATACATGAGTCATGTATCGTCTTTTGATGAATTCGTTGTTTTCGTGTAAATATATATATTTTTTGTTACAAATAAATGCCTTTAATTTAGAGTAACATTTTAAAGTTGACATTAATGTAATCTTGAAAATTTAGTTTAGTCTTAACACTTTAAAATTTTGACATTAATTTCATCCTTTTGACAAAACTACTAGAAATTTTTTGTTATACTTTGTTATAGTTGACATGTTTAGGGCCGTGCTATGGTGGTTGTTTGTCTTCTTCATTGATGAGGAGAAACTATTTTCACATCATTAATTTGAAATCACTAATGTTGTAAACGATATAATTACAAACAAAGGGTTTTGCAAATGAAATAATATAAGTACTATGTCGTAACCAAAAAGGTAGAAAAAAAAAAGGCTGAAGTGCACCATGCACCTTGAGTGGTGTGAACCATACTAGTTCCCCCTCATTCTCTTTATCTTCTCTTCTCCCTAGCAAAAACATTATTTCCTTCTTCTCTCATCAAGAAATACCACCACCTCTTCTTATCACTTCCATTCATTTTTCATCTTCCTTGCTTTTATCATCAAGAAATACCACCACCTCTTCCATCATCTCCTGGCCTCTTCCCTTCCAACACCATAATCACGCCTCTCTCTCTCTCTCTCTCTCTCTCTCTCTCTCCCTCTCTCCCTCCCTCCCTCTACCTCACTCTCTCTCTCTAACCTCCATTAGAGAGTTGAAGATTTTAGAAACTTTGGGAGTGATTTTCCTCACCAATTTTACTCTTTAAGTGGCAAATAAATTTCTAAACTACTCTATTTAAATTATTAAGGTTTCTAAGTATTTTAGAGATATTGCTAGGTCTCTTAAACCCTAGAATTTGGGATTTTTTATGAATTGGGACTTATTGATGTTAATTGATAGCGTAGTTAGCTCACAAATATTAATATTGTCTTGTTCTTAGAACGGCAGAGCAATTAGATATTAACACTTGAATTGGTGGCATCAGTGGAGTTGTTCTTCGATTATTTGAACCAATAGTTTGTGAGTGGATAGAGTATCTATAGCTTACTTTTTATGCATGATAAATTTGGATTATCAACATAAAATTATATTAAGAGCTGAAAGTATGTTGATATATAATGAAATAAATTATTTATCGAAAAGGAGGTTTATGTTTGAATTGAAAAATGTATATTTGGAGACCAGAATATGATTATTATGCATATTTAAACAATTTTAGTCAAATTGTAATGAATATTAAATTTTTAGATCATTTTATATAAATTATTAAGTTTGAGTTTATTTTATGTCCATGGTATCTTATATAACATGAGGATGTATTTTTTTTGTTGCTAAAGTATCTTGGAATTGGAATTAGAATTGTGTTAGAAATATCAATGATTGTATTTATGAGAACTGTTAAGCCCACAATTATGATATCGAACAAAGATTATGAAACTATAAGATTGAAATTGATTGAAAATGTTTTGGGAGTGAATGAAAGTAGGAACTGTATGTAGCTAATGGCAGGGACGTTAGCCTTGGTGCACCATGGAACTCCAGTTAGCAGGTGAGATGCTAACCTGCACATAGCTGCAGCTATGTCTGAACTTGTATTTGGTTATAGGCCAACTCCAATTAACAGGTGTGTTGCTAACCCACACATAACTTTTGTCATGTTTGGACTTGTATGGCTACGGATTAACTCCAGTTAGCAGGTGTGGTGCTAACCTGTACATGACTTCGGGTCATATCTGGACTTGTTATTGTTCTGCTTCGAATAACTCCCTATTATATTTGGATTTATGTGATTATGTAAAGCTATATTATCAAGAATTCTCATGTTATGGCTAGATCAATATTTTTATGAGTACATATACATTATTATGTTTATATTGTTTTATGATTATACGTAGTAAACTATGGATATCTTATCTCTTATGCAAAACTCACCCCATTGTCTTTCCATTCTTTTTCAGATACAGGTGCTGGTGCTAGATTTGGTGTTCCTCCAACACAACTTTAGTGAATCTTAAGTTGGTGAGCCTTTTTGTAAAGGCCATTTTTGTTGTCTCTCATATTTTGTTTAGCCTGTAGTTGTAAATTGCTCCATATGTCACAGTTAGAGTTCTTGGATCTATGTTATGCTTAGGTTTGAGATCTTATTACTTAGCTATGTAAATTATGTTATAAAAAGGATTTGTAAACTTAATTTAGTTTATGTTTGAACTATATAATGCATTATGTTTAATAGAGTTGGATAGCTAATTTGGTATCTGGAATATGCAAAAATATTATTATATGCTGGAAGGGTGCATTCTTAGAATGCTTGGTGCCCATTTACTGGAACTTAAATTGTAAATATTGCAGGTTATATTTTCATTTGGAGAATGTCCAATTAAGGCTTGTTATGGAAGATGTTCCCTATGTGTCAGTCATGACATAAGTTGGGTAATGACATACTATATATAAACATAATTATTCGAAAATGAAGTAAATTCAATTAAAGTCATTAGAATTCTTTAAATTTTAAATTCACTGAAATTTAAAATTACTCCATTCAAATTCAATCTTAGTACATGTTTGGTTTGAGTTTTCATTTTCAGTTTTCAATATTTTCTTCACAAAATTTAAAAAACTAAAAAATTGAAAATAAAAATTAAAAACTAAAAATTGAAACTAAACAAACACTAGTTTCTTCCTTTCAATATTTTTCTTTTCAAGATTTTTTTCATCTATTTTCCACTCTCATGTGGTGTCTCTAAGGTGTGTATCATATGTACAAATAATATTTTTGTCTAGAAAAGAAGAAAAAACTACTCTATTTTTTTTAAAAAAAAATTTAAACTGTAATTGAAAGAAAAATAGAGAGATAACAATAGCTAGCTTCACTTTAGAAGCATGGAACAGAAGTCAGACGCACTGGTAGCTAGGCTCAGTGGTCAGTACCTTATGTTTGGAGGATTAGTTTGATGAAATAAGACATCAACAATTTGCAGATATTTTCCATTCGAAATCAGCTCATCTTCACGTTACTAGATCGCTGTAACATTGGAATGCTAATGAAGCCTTTTTTATTTCAGTTTTATTTCTCTTTAGGAATTGGACGATGTTACAGCAATTTACTGACGAACCCAGAATCAGAGAAAGAACACACCGAAAATTTCCAACTGTCATTTCCACTTTGACTGCCTTTTAAGAGCTGATAAATCTTAATAAGTACAGCCTTATCCCTTATGTTTGGATCAGGAGAATGTTTGACAATTCTAAGTTTTCTCTAGTCTGGATATATGGAGAAAACAAAGAAATAAAAAATCATGAAAGAAGTAGAATCCAATTTTTTTTCATCATTCTAAACCTCGGAAGTTTTCCTGCTTCATAATAACTGATGCAAATTAAAATAGCTTGCCAAAATCGCCATTACAATATTTGTCAAAGATAAGGTTTTAATTTTTAAAGTTGTGTGCAAAAGATGTTCTGAAACCTTCCCATTTTTTATTCAACTCCTCCTGCTTCGATATGGCAGCATTATATGAGACTTCAGAATTCTTAATCGCCGATAGTAGCTCTTTGCTTTCGGCTACCCAATTCTTAGCCTCATCTGTCAGTTTCTTCTTTTCACCGTCACATTCTTCCATGGCCACCTTCAACTTGGTCTGTTCTATCTGGACAATTTTTATTTGTTCAACAAGAAGTCGAATCTTTTCATCAAGATCTTCAGTTTCTTTGTCAAAATTTTTGGCTTGAAGCTTGTATTGATTCATTTTTTCTTTCAGCAATTCCTTCTGTTTCTTAGCTTCCGTCATTTGCTGCACAAGTTTATCTTTTTGTTGCAAGTGGCAAGTGTGGTCTTCAACTGCTTTTTGTGTCAAGGCAAAATCTTTGAAAAGATCCTCAATAGAGGATGTCATGCTTTTGACAAGCTCTGCTACCCTTGGAGAAACTTTCTCATCTGGAGCTAGGTCTATGCATTCCAAAGAAATTTGTAATTGTTGTTGCAGTTCAACATCAGCAAGAATGTTTTCCAGTGACTTTTCCAGCAGGCATTCAAGATTACGCAAAGCTTTCGTCACAGCAACATCGTTTGTAGAACATGCTGCTTTTGGCGAGGACTCTGAACTTCCCATCAAGAGGCTCCCAAGTTCAGCAAGGGGGTCCTCATCTGATTCATCTTGAACTTCAGAATTGTCAAGATCCATTTGTTCATTTTCTTTAGGTTTTTTGGGCTCTTCTACAATATTTGGTTGATCACAATAATTTCCAACTGACATGCCAGACACATTTTCTTCATCAACTAAATCTACAGGTAGATGCAATTCGACATCAGATTCACTGTATTCAGATTCGCTTGATGTTCCTTCATTTCCTTGGCTTTTGACCTGCATAATATAATCGTCATATTAAAAGAAAAATGACATTGTAGAAATAGTAGAAAAATTCAAGTATTAACATTTTGTATTTATGACAAGTTTAAAAGTTTATGTAAGATGGATGCCAATGTTTGTCAAAATAAAAGAACCCTAGACTTACATCTTTTGTTGACTCTGTGTTATCCTCCTTGCAACTGCTTCCAGCACCAGTCATGGTTTCACGGCAAGCTGATTCCATGCTCTCTTCCTCATCAGAGAAATGGTCTGAACTCATAGTATTTGTTTCAACTTTCATAGACTTTGATTCTTCTGTGACTAGAGAATAAAGAAAATGGTAATTTGATGAAAAAGAATAGATTTGAGACAATAAAGTAAAGACTTACCATAATGAGGAAAACCAAAATGGTGGTATAATCAGTTGATAGGTGGTACTCTATTCACTAATTGTATTATGTTTGGCGGTGGAGAGGGGTACAAGGACATAGAATTAGAAAGTGAGGACAGGACAGGGAGACAGAAATTTAATATATATATATATATATATATATATATATATATATTTCAATACTACCCTTTAGCTTACAACCTTTGGTAGTGGTCATGTCGCCGGTCAACCATCGGCCAATGTCGGTTGCCATCGGTCAACGAAAAGTCAACACCGGGCAACGGTATATATGTCTTTTATCATATATTTATTGTAATGTCTCCGTGTTGCCAAACAAAATACGGAGATAATTATCATATCTTATACTCCACAACCAAACATGATACAGAGACAGGATTTTTTATGTCTCTGTCTCTACTATCTTTACTAGCTCTGTATTTCCTGTTCCAGGATAGTAAACAAACGCTACCTAATATTATATGTATATATAGTCCTAGAACGCCTTTTGATGAATTTGTAGCTTATGTCAACACTTTTTTTGTTGTTGTAATATTTGTGTGAAATGCTATTAATTTATTGTTAATGGAATAAGCAATAACCATTATATGAGACTATTGAAGGAGAAGAATAGGTTACGTACCAACTTTCCCATCATCGGAAGATTCTGGCATCATGCTGTGTCCTAAGTCAACTTTGAATTCATTCTCCAAGTCCTTTCTCTCATTTGAATCCACGTCCAATTCCAGTAAAACACTATGCAATTCCGAATCACTTATGAGGTGTAAACCACACTCTTTAATACTATTGGAAGCATCAACTTCTCCCGTATCAGTTGTAACATTGAACTCAAAAAAGACCTCCGGTTCATAAAATCTGCGAATGATGTCACAATGGTATGGATCATACCATATATAAACATGATCTGAGTTCAATTCACTAATGGCTTTATCCCCCCATGTAGCCTTTGTGCCCCCCGCTAGACAGTGTATTTTAATTTCAGTACCATGCTCCTTCATTCCTTGAGATGGTGAAAGAACCACAGCATAAATAAAGCCCAACAAATTGAAATGCTCAGGACGATTGATTGTAATAGCGGAGGACTTTTTTGATTGATGTGTGAATTCCTTTGGGACTCTGCTTCCTGGTAAACAAGCCTCCACCCTGTTATAACTGTAGCTGTGGACGCCTATGCTATACCGCCTTACCAGCACATTGTGAAATGCTGCACTCACCATTGTTAAATGGAGGCTTTCCATAATAGAATACAATGAACGTCCATTCAATTTCAAGCTATTCTTGAATGAAATGTGCTTTCTCTTTCCTATCATCTTTGTTGCAAAAGTCCTTATATTTGATATAGACACCAATGACGTGCAGTTATCGGCATAAAACTCCTTGATGAGTGGTGGAAGCTCCGGTAGACTGAGAAGCTCCGTGCAATTCTCCAAGGACAGGATTTCCAACTCTTGAAGATGCTTTATGCTTGTAGGCAGGCTCTTTACACTGCTTCCATCAATCCTTAATTCATGTAATTCTGATAAGGTGCCAATGTTGTCAGGAAATTCAAACAAATTACTACAATCCTTCAAATGTAGTATTTGTAGAGATTGTAAGCCACCAAACAAGACATGTAGTTGATCCTTGTCAATTACTAGTCCAATGTGTGAAAGCCTCAGCTCCTTAAGAGATTTCAAATCAGATAACTCCTTTAGAATATGCTTAAGCCTTAAGCCTTCTAGATTGAGCCATCTAAGATTGCATAGACGTCCTATTGATGTGTCCAATGTTTCGATTCCTGTCTTGCTTAAATCCAGGTTTTCAATTAAGTCCGATGACACTGCAAACTCCCTAAGACTTGAGCAGCCATTGACACTAATCTTCTGCAGAGATTTTAAGTGCTTGTAACCTTTAACACTTGACAAATTTTTGCACTCATCCAATATCAAAGTAACAAGAGTGTCAGAGGATAAAACAGACGAATGAAGAACACGTAAACTCTCACAACCAGAGAGATTCACCCGTTTAAGTCTTGATGCCTTAGACAAATTTGGAAGCTCTACCAGCTGTTTGGATTCACTTAGGTCAATTCCCTCTAAATTATCAAGTTCCTGAAACAATTAAAAAGGAGACAACATAGTGGAAAATATTCAAATTTCAACTAAAAATAATAGCAAGAATACGTGTGTGTGATATATATATATATATACCTGGATCCCCTTCCAAAGTTGTTTGACATGGCTATGTGGCATGCGAATCTCAACGAGCAACTTAGCACAAAAACTTTGTGGAAGGGAGTTTAGAAGGTATCCATTCCACTCGAGGTACCTCAATTTACCAGAAAATGGCTCAAGGGCTCTAGGAAGGTACACATTACCAGAACTTTGACCCAAGGAGATATAGACTTTTAGAAATCTTAAGCTTTTCATCTTTTTGAATGTGTCAGCACTCAAATGCAAATCTTTAATTTGAGACAAGTCTAGTGCTATGCCTTCAATTGCATCAGTCCCCTGACAAACAATGAAACAAGAAAGTAAATGACATCAAATTAACTACTATTTCCATATAAAAGCATGCGTGAAACTAGTGTATATTATATTTACCTTGTTATCTTTAAGTACAACACTAACTTCTTCAACATCCCTTAATCGGCTGCATCTTTCAGGGTCTCCGTTACATAGTTGACGTACTATATCGAAAGCCATTATTTGTAGCAAATCATGCATTTCTATTATATTGGTATATGAAGAAATAGTTATCAAAGCTTTATCTTCAAGGACGTAAATGCCACTGCTTGCTTCAAAATCACAGGCATCTAGTATGCTTATGACATGATCTTTCTCTTCTCCTTTGAAAAAGAATGCAATGTCCAGAAATATCTTTTTCTCTAGATTGTCTAATCCATCATAGCTTACTTTTAACACATTTACGATTGTCTCATTAGGGTGCTTCTCAAGTTTTCTTAAAGTACTTTCCCAGAATCTAGTATTTTTTGAACATAGAGATGAACCCAAAACTTTCAGAGCTAATGGGATGCCCCCTGCATACTTAACGGCCTTTTTTGCAAGATTTGCATAACTCTCCGGGGGATGTCTTCCCTTGAAGGCTTCCAAGTTGAAAAGCTTTAGAGATGCTTCATCATTCCATTTCTTGACCTCATATATCCAACCAACTCTATCTTCAAGCAAATGCTTGTCTCTTGTTGTTATAATGAGTCTACTATATTGACTTTGGTGCTGGTACTCTATGCACAAATCTTCAAATAATTTATCTAAGCTACTCACGTCATCCAGTACAATGAAAACTTTTTGGCTACTGAGCCTCCTCATACCGAAGGAGATTCCTATTTCCTTTTCTTTTAATAGCTCAGAGAGAAGCCTCTCAAGTGAATATTCTTTTACATTGGATACAAAACAAGCATTGTCAAACTGGGGAAAGAGTTTGGTAAACAAGACTTTGGCAATAGTTGTCTTACCTATCCCCCCATGCCCCATATTCCAAGTACTCGAACTTTCTTCATGTATACTTCAACATCTCTACAGATTTCTGTAGTTCCAACTAGGCCTTTTAGTTCAATAGGGTGCCTCATGTTCAACTTTTGCAATACATCCTCAACAACGTTTCCGATGAGTTGAACATCATCTCTAGAATGAATAAACAATCAAGACAAAAGGAAATATTAAATTTATCAAGTATGTGGAAACCTGACTCTGTCAAAAGTTATAGATATGATGACATATAATTAGTTTTATTTTATTATTATTATTTTTTGGTAGTTGAGAGTGTAAAATACATATCAAACATAATCTCAATTCTAATTATATATCAATATATGTGCAATTTTTTAATGATTTAACATTGTATGATTCAATAATAGTAATCAATAATGTATCGAAAAATTTTATTGGTAGGAAGGCTCATCATAATTCAAGATGAGATCATATCTCAGGGCTCAATATAAGATTGCTAACAAATAACTCATCAACTGGGGAGACCTAAAAATCAAACCAAATAATAGTGGTGTTTAAGTAGAAAGTTAATTAACCAAGTGAGTCGAGCTATTAGCGAATTCTATTTTAGTCTAACAATACAAATTGTCTTATTTAAGAGAAAAAAATTTATGGGTTTATTTATTAAATGAAAACAAAAAATTATTTGAATATATATATATATATATATATATATATATATATATATATAAAATAAACATGGTAAGTAGACGTCATTATTAACACTACTTATTAACTTTTCTAATTATTAAAATGTTTTTGGGAAGTCGACATATATATTTAAAATGTTCATAAAAAATGAATTAAATATGATTTTAGACCTTATGAACATAGTAAATTTTGGTTTTAGTGGTTTCGACCCATTTGTTTCCCTGGAAAAAAAGGTTTAGTGTTGGTCCTTGTTCCTTTAGTCTAGTTATTAAGTGATGATATTTTTAAGAACTAAAATAAGATTTTAAAATATTTATAAGGACCAAATCCAATATTCCTAATATTTTTAAATACTGAATTCGTATTTTTGGATTATTACAAGGACCAAAATTAAAATAATAAGAACCACAACCAAAATTGAGAAAAGAATAGACTAGAAGAAAAAATTATTAAAAAAAGATTAGAAAAAAATATAAAACGAAAATTCAGTGTACTTTTAAGAATAAAAAATATATTTAAACATAAAAAATTACGTAATTTCTTAATAATTTTAAATAATTAAGTAATGTTTACATATCTGTTCATTCCTTTTTTTTTTCGACTGAGTTTAATTAAGTTTACTAATCTAATTATTTAATACAACTGAAAAATTAATTCATTTAACTTATTTATTTATTAAATTTGATAATATGAATAATAATAATAATACAAAATTATTAAGATATTATTTATAAGAGCTTAATTTCTATATAATAATAATATAAAATAATTTTATTCTATAAACTAATAAAAATTCAAGAGGTTGAATTGTTAACTATTAAATCATATTCACTAATTCTAGAATCAGGTAGAGAATCTTTTCATCCTTGTCTATATATAAAGTGCATTTATTTCAAGTTAAAAGTCATTATGAAATTTAAATTTGTTATATATATATATAATGCTAAATTTTTTTTGTAGAAACTACTTATTTTAGCTTTTAAAATTTATTTTTTGAAAGATTCTAATCATTCTTTAAAAAAAGTATTTAAATATATGAAAAAGTGATTTTATTAGTGAAAAAGTTTTTTTTTTTTTAAAGTGAAGAGCAAATAACTCTCAAATGCACTCTTAAATCTTAGTTTTGTTGGTCAAAGAGAAATAATGCTTACCTATGGGTTCGAGAATCCCATCCAGATATATTGGCTGCTTCAGTGAGAGCAGATCTCCAGTTGCTTATTCTCTGTCTGATGGATTCATTGCCTTTTTCCTTGAGATCTCCCTCATATTTAGCAAACGCTTTCCCATAAGTCCCTGTCTGCTTCCTTATATGTGACGGATCTGTTTCATAGAACACTGGTATGACAACCTGACCATGATCTTTTCTGCACTGGAGAATCTTGAAAAGTTCTTCCAAGCACCACTTTGAGGTTCCGTAGTTTTCCGAGAAAACTACAATTGACATCTGCGAGTTCTCGATTGCTTTCTCAAGTGCTGGCCAAACGTCTTCTCCTCTATTAAGCAAATAATCCATGTATGTTTTGATTGATTTCTTTTCAAGAGCTTCAAAGAGATGCCTTGCGAAGTCTCTTCGGGTGTCTTCACCTCTGAAGCTAAGAAATACATCGTACTTCTCGGCAGAGGAAGACATGTCCTATATGACTAGCTAGCTATTGGGATTGCAAGGGACCAACGCATTCTTCTTCCTTTATCGCCTTTAAGTTTTTGCAGAAGAAAATAGATCCGGAGCAGAGTATGGTTGTATTATGGTCAACACCATCTCTGGCCTCAGAACAACTATCTTTCACCCACTTGTCGCAGGACAATCCAAAATAAAAAATATTATTGTTATTTGAATATCTAAACACTGTTGTTATTAAATTTGATTATGACACCGATAATTAGTAAGGTGGTTGGGTCCTTTAACTATATGTCAGGGGTTCGACTCCTACCGTATGTATCTCCACTTCGGTGAGAGGCAAAACTCACTACGGTGATCTCCACGCCTCGGAGGGATTAGTCTTTGGCTGTCAACCGGGGATACCCTTGAGTAATAAAAAAATACAAAAGTTAAATGAGATTATGGCATTTAATTATCAATCTTATTCGATAATGATAGTGTGAATATTTCATTTAGAACGCCTATTTTTAAATATACCTAAAAATGTATGATTTGGACCACAATTCATCTCCCGTATAAAGAGGAATCTTGGCTGTCAGGCCTTTAATTTTTAATGCGAAGGGGTTTATTGTATCTAAGAAACTGATTTCCTCCTTAACATATCTTTATTTTCCTCAAATGAAGCATTTTGTGCTATTAAATTGAGCAGCTCGTGTTTCAAGTTACAGGTTTTATGTCTTGAGTGTCGAGTTCAGTGTTTTGATTTATGGTTTTGTTAATAAGAAAGCGATTATTACTACTCTTATTTATCTATTACCACTTGTGACAGCTTATTAAAAAAAAAAGGGAGTTAGACCACCTAGACTTTAAGTGGTGTAGGCTATTCTAGCATCTCCCTAGTATTCTTTTTTATTCCTTTTTCTCTTCTCCCCCTCGTGTCCGACTTCTTTTCCCTTCTCTTTCTTTTTCTTGTTCTTCCTTCCTCCCTCCTTATTCCTCTTTCTTTCTCCCCTTTTCACTCACCACATAGCCACCACCACCTCTGCTGTTGTCATGCCACTATAGATGGCAAGCAGCCCTCCCTTCCTTCTACCACTCGCGCTCTCTCTCTCCCCCCCTTCCATGGTGGTCCCTAGTCTCTCTCTAGGAAGAGAATTAGTTGCAATCATGAGCTACGATGCATCCACTCCCTCTAATCTTTTTCTAAGAGCAATGGGTAAGCTTTCATTTTGTTTTGTTGGTCCTATTGAGCTCTATTTGTATTCCTATGAGCATATTGTGGTTCTTTGGTACCCTAGGTTATGAGATTTGGGGATTTTATGTTAGTGAGCTAGATTCTAAAATTTTTCCCATTGTTAGCTCATACACATTCTATTTGTTTTATTCGTAGAGTCTTAGCGCAATTGAGCAACAACCATTGAATTGGAGGTACTCGAGAGTTGATCTTTGTTTCTTGGGAACAATTTGTGAGTAGATAGTATATTTATAATTTACTTTTTGCATAGTAAATTTTAATTATAAATATGCTATTAAAGTATTTTATATTAACTTAGTGGATATTATTCATAAATAGTCATGAAGTTAGTTGAGAAATTATGAATTTGATACTTGGAAGGTTAGATTAATATGAAGAGTGAATTTTAGATTTGTAAATTTTGTTTGATAAAAATTTATTTAAAAAAACCATGATGGGTTCTAAGATGGAACTATCGCTAGCCATAGTGAAGAAAAATAATGGCAATACCGCTCGCCATAGCGAAGAGATATAATGACATTACTGCTAACCGTAAGAAGAGATATTACGGTTTATGTGCACATAGTTCTCTCAGTGAGATAAAATTTGAAAGAACCTTAATTGAGTCATCATAAACCTTGTAATTGACGGGTTGAGATCACTTCCCAAATAAAATTTGTGCTTCTTATGTAACCCTCATAAGTAATTGAGTATTTGATGCCAAAGTTGATTATATGTGAGAATGAGGAATTGGTGAATATAGTGAGAAAGTGTATTTAGTAACTATTTTTGAGATTATACTTAGAAATCTCATGTTGTGGTTAAAACCATATTCTTATGAGTACATATATGTTATTATGTTTATATTATTTTATGTTTGCATCTAGTAAACTACGGATATCCTATCTCTTACTGAGTTGCAAAACTCACTCCATTGTTCTTCATTTTTTTTCAAATACAGGTGCTAGTACCAATTTTGTTATTCCGGCTTAGCTGTTAATCAATACTAATATGGTGAGCCTTCTCGAGCAGGCGTTCTTTTGTCGTCAATATCCTTTTTTAAAATAATATCTTTTAGTATATTAGTTGCTCCATATGTCACAAGTAGGGTCCTTGGACTTAGGTTATGCTTATACTTGAGATTTTATTACTTATATATATATATTGTACCGGACTAGAAGACATGGGCCTATGCCTCGGCCCAAGACACAAGACCTCGGATAAGAGCCCCAAACCTTGGCCCTACCAAGGAGACTCTCCCAAAAGGTCCCACAGATCTTTAGCAGAGCAGAAATATCCCCTAAAGATCACACCTCGGATTTAGTCGAGAATATTTCATAAATCCCGCACATGATCTCCTTTTATCCTATCATATCTATACTATATCTGATAATTATCTTTAATACTAACTAAATCACAGGAATATCTCCTACATTCAAAGAAGATCATAACAGATCCTCTACGGGGTAACCTTATCCTATATAAAGGGGCAGTCGCCTCCCAGGTATGACATCATCTCTATCACACTTATACCTATAGGTACCCCCTCAGTTTCCACGAACGTTGGAGCTACCTGCTTCCTTACCGCTACTTCTAGGTAAGAACATTGGCGCCCACCGTGGGGCCGGTAAACAAGCCCACCTCATAAATCTAACAACCCAACCACCATGGCTGACGCCTCCAGCCAAAACACACCCCCAAATAACTCTCCTCCTAATCTTGATCAGTTACAGGAAGAAAACTGCTGCCTAATGGAACAGCTCCGAAAGCTTCAAGAGGAAAATCAGTCCCTAAAGCTTGAAAACTCAAAAAACCCCAGACAAGGAGCAACTCATCAAGGAAACAATGAATTTTCCAGTCATGATTTTGGCAATGACAAAACCCCATATTCCCATTATCCTACCTATCAAACCAAATACGATGATAAGCCTGAACCCATAGATTGGGCCCATTCTCAGAAAAAAAAAAAAAAAAAACTCATGACCGCTAACCTACCTGCCAATTTCAAACTCCCAACGTCACTTCGCCCCTATGACGGGATAGGCGACCCCTAATCATTTATTACAATGTTCAGATCCATGATGCTCATCAATGGAGCCACGGATAGAATCCTTTGCCAAACTTTTCCCTCTTTTCTGGAAAATTCGGCGCTGTTATGGTTCTTGACCCTCCCTCCAAACTCCATCCATAGGTTCAAAGACCTCATAAGAGCCTTCACTAATAGGTTCATATCTTCCAAGATCTATACCAAGACATCGGACTCCTTAGATCACGTCAGACAAGGATCCGATGAGTCCTTGAGAGCCTATCTGACCTGATTTCAGGAAGAAGCAATGCAAATCCCTGACCTTAACCCAGCAGTTAAACTTCACCAAATCAGAATAGGTCTGCGATCTAGACCATTCAAAGAAAGCCTAGCGATCACCAGGCCAAGAACCATACACGAACTCTGGGAAAGAGCCCTCGGATACATCAATGCTGAGGAGCTCTGAGCAGCAAAGAAGAACAACCAAAAGCAAAATAAAGACAATTCAGACCAGAAGCACCGAGAAGGCAAGCACAAACACAAGAAAAATTCTGGATACTCGGAACCAAGGTTTGCATCTTATACCCCACTCAACGCTAGGGCAAGCACAATCCTGACTGAGATATTCAGTGTTGAGCTCTTAAAACCAACTAAAGGCGATCCTCGACCAGCACCAAAAGGCACAGACCAAAACAAAGTCTGTGAATACCATAATTCCAGAGGACACACAACAGACGAATGCAAAAGCTTAAAGAACATAATTAAACGTCTCATCCGAGATGGATATTTGAAGCAATTCATCAATAACAAAAAAGAAGAAAAGAAAAGAGGCTGCAGCCAAGAAAGAAGAAAACGCCACAGTCCTTCAACGTCTTCAGATAGTGAGTCCCCACCTGGATGCAGACAGTCTGAACGAAAAAAGCGATCACCCTTCCATGAAGAACCAAGAATTCATGGTATCATCGACCACATTGTAGGAGGATTTGCAGGAGGAGGCGACACGAACTTAGCAAGAAAAAGATCACTCTGGGTAATCATGTCACTGGAAGGAACATCGCCTTCCTCAAAATCAAAGACCAAAAACCCGGTAATATCCTTCTCAGACTCTGACTTCAAAGGAATTGATGAAAATTTGCATGATCCTGTTGTAATTTCCATTCTTGCTAGTAATTTCTTGGTTAGGAAAGTCTTCGTGGATCAGGGGAGTTCAGCCAAAATACTCTTCTATTCCACCTTCAAGCGGATGCAACTATCCGAAACCTCCTTCCTCCCTTACAATCTTTGGTGACTGGCTCGCTTTCTTGAAAACAGAGTAAAAGTGCTCGGTTATGTATGGCTCAGAACGACATTCGGCACAGATCCATTGACAAAAATAGTCGACCTCCAGTACCTTGTCATTGATGCAAATAGACCCTACCACATAATTCTAGGGTGACCTTCACTCAACGCCCTAGAAGCGGTGGTCTAAACACCACATTTTGCCATGAAATTCCCAGTATCCGAATTCAAAGTTGTTGTAGTCCATGTTGATAAAAAAGAAGCCAGGACATGCTACAATGAGTGTCTGAAGGTAAAATCCACGGACAAACAGAAGACTGAGCAAATACACAATGTATTTCACACCGATAAGATCCCATTGATCTCCAAGCTGGATCCAAGAGGAGAAATTCAAAATCGACCACAGCTGGTTGATGACTTACAACCTGTCCAGATTGGTGATAAGGCTGAAAAAGTAACCTTCATCGGAGCTGATCTCCTTCCGAGCTTATCTTCCAAACTCTCGGCCTTGCTGTTAAAGAATGCCGATCTTTTTGCATGGATCCCAGTAGACATTCTAGGAATCAACCCGGATGTGATCAGTCATACGCTAATGATCAACCCAAAGGCTCGACCAATAGCACAAAAGAAAAGAACGTTAGGGGTCGAACGCCAAAAAGTAGCTTTATAAGAAACCAAAAAGCTCCTCAAGGCTGATTTCATCAAAGAAATATGATATACTACATGGCTAGCAAATGTAGTAATGGTGAAGAAAAGCACGGGCAAAAGGCGTATGTGTGTGGACTTCAGAGATCTTAACAAAGCCTGCCCAAAGGACTTCTATCCCTTCCCAAGCATCGACAAGCACGTCGACAATGCCTCTGGATATCAATATCTGAGCTTTATGGATACATACTCTGGTTACAATCAAATCAGAATGCACCCAGAAGATGAGGACAAGACCTCCTTCCTCACAAAGCATGCCAACTTTTGTTACAAAGTCATGCTTTTTGGCCTGAAAAATGCAGGAGCCACGTTCCAAAGACTCATGAACAAAGTATTCGAGGAACAAATCGGCAGAAATGTCGAAGTCTATGTTGATGCTATAGTGGTAAAAACGCCCCCAGCAGGAGATCATATTAAAGACCTCGAAGAAATATTCAAACAACTCCGCACGTATAATATGAGACTGAATCCTAAAAATGTGCTTTCGGAGTCCATGGAGGAAAATTCCGATTCGTGCTGACCAACCGAGGAATAGAAGCCAACCTTGATAAATGTCGAGCAATAGTCGAAACAAGAAGCCCAAGCTCGGTGAAATAAGTGCAACAACTGACTGGCCGCCTTGCAGCCCTATCTCAATTCTTCTCAAGATCGGCCGAGAAAGCAGCCTCATTCTTCAAGACACTAAAGAAGCAAGCATCCTTTGTCTGGTCTAAAGATTGTGAAAAGGCTTTCACTGAATTAAAGGAACTTTTCTCAACACCACCTGTGCTTACCAAGCCTCACCTTAGAGGAACCCTTTTTCTCTATCTGTCTGTCAGCGAACACACCGTAAGTTCGATGCTTATCACAGAAAGGGGTAAAACTCAACAACCAGTTTATTTTGTCAGCAAGACACTTCAAGGTCCCGAACGGAGGTACCAGAAGATAGAAAAACTGGCATACGCAGTGGTGATATCCGCTAGGAAGTTGAGACCATACTTTCAGAGCCACCATATTGTTGTCCCTACAAAAGAACTTATCAGGCAAATACTAATTAAACTTGAGTTAGCTGGAAGGATGATCTCATGGTTCGTTGAACTATCTGAGTACAGCCAGGAATATCAGCCCAAAGGTCCGATCAAAGCATAATCTCTTGCCAATTTCATGGCCGAACTTTCACAGACTCCCCAAGAACTCGGCCACTGGACATTGCATGTTGATGGAGCGGCCAATGGCAAAGGAAGTGGAGCTGGAATCACTCTAGAGAATGGAGAAGGAATTTTAATAGAATAATCTCTCTAATTTCAATTCCATGCCAGTAACAATCAGGCTAAATATGAAGCCCTAATTGCATGTCTTAAGCTCCCCCAAGAAGTTGGGGTCCAAAAGCTTAAAGTCAAAACAGATTCTCAACTAGTCGTCGGCCAGGTTAATGGAGGTTTTGCAGCCAGAGACCCTCTATTAGAAAAATATCTAGCACTGGTGAAAAACTTAATGCAACACTTCGATTCTTGCGAAGTAACTCACATACCAAGAGAGCACAATACCAGGGCTGATATTCTCTCTAAACTTGCCAGCACTAGCAAACCACAGAATAACAAGTCTGTAATCCAGGTGAAACTTCTGAATCCGAGCTGCCTTCAATCCAAAAGTTGCAACACTGAGATTGGAAGCCAAGATTGGCGAACTCCATTTCTCAATTACCTAGCATCTAGAGAAATCCCAACCTCACTAGCCGATGAGAAAAGATTCAGGAGGCAAGCTACCTACTATACATTATGCGAATGTCAACTTTTCAGGCGAGGGTATTCACTCCCATTCTTGAAAAGCCTCGGCCCACAAGAAGTCAACGATGTAATGGCCGAGGTCCATGAAGGGGTATGCGGAAACCACATTGGAGGTCGAGTTCTTGCTGCTAAAATACTCCGAGCAGAGTACTTCTGGAATACTATGAAAACTGATTGCACAGACTTTGTGTGAAAATGTGACAAATGCCAGAGATTCTCAGACGTTTCCCAAAGACACCCAAAACCATTACATTTCTCAGAAGCCAGCTGGACTTTCCATAGATGGGGAATCGACCTTCTCAGTTCTTTTCCCCTAGCACCAAGGCAACTCAAATACTTAGTGGTAGCTATTAACTACTTCACCAAGTGGATTGAAGTAGAACCTCTTGCAACAATTACTTCATAAAAAGTCAAAAAATTCACCTGGAAGAGAATCATATGCAGATTTGGACTCCCCAAAAAATTGATCACCAACAATGGCACACAATTCACAGACTGAAGACTAAAAGAGCTCTGTGAAAATTTTCAAATCAAGCATATCTTTACTTCTGTAGAACATCCACAAACCAATGGCCTGGCAGAAGCTACCAATAAGGTCATCCTCATGGCACTAAAGAAGAAGCTTGACAGAGCAAAAGGTCTATGGGCTGAAGACCTACCCGAAGTCCTCTGGGGATATCACACTACTGTCCAGTCCTCAACACAAGAAACACCATATAGACTTATCTTTGGTGGTGAAGCCATGCTTCCAATAGAAGTTGCTCAACCCAATGTCCGACGAATGGCAATCACGGAAAGCACAAATGAAGAAAATCGAAGAGTCGAGCTTGATCTTATCGAAGAAGACAGAGAGTTGGCCCACATTAGAGAACAAGCAACCAAACAAAGGGTGGCTTGAATGTACAATAAAAAGCTCGACACAAGATCTTTTCAAATTGGAGACCTGGTTTTACGGAAAGTAGAATTATAGAGGAAGCCCCCAGGTGAAGGGAAGCTAGCCCTTAATTGGGAATGACCATTCTGAGTAACACAAGCAGTGGGTCTAGGAGCCTACAAAATAGCCGAGCTCTCAGGGCAAGAACTTTCGAGAATGTGGAATGCTACATCCCTAAGGAAATACTACAGCTAGAATTAGAACGCCTTAAATCATATCCAATGGGTGCACTCTTTTTCCTTTGATGAGTTTTATCCCATTGGATTTTACCATAAAAGGTTTTAACGAGGCATGATCATATCTAAGTCGAACATTTTGGTGGTAAATAATGTAATTTCATACCTTTTTTCAATATATTATTCATTTCACCATTCTCTCGCAGATTGACATAAAACTCTTGGGAAACTCGATCAAAGCCACATACTCACGTCAACCTTGGCACTCGCCAAGTGGTGAAGGTGCACTTTCACATCAGTTTCGGCTCCAATCCCGAGCAGTGGAAGGCCAAAGCCGCCATACTCACGTCAACCTTGGCACTCGCCAAGTGGTGAATACGCACTTTCACATCAGTCTCGGCTATAGTCTCGAGTAGTGGAGGGTCAAAGTCGCCATACTCACGTCAAACTTGGCACTCGCTAAGTGGTGAAGACACACTTTCACATCAACCTCGGCTCCAGTCCCGAGTAGTGGAAGGCCAAAGCCGCCATACTCATGTTAACCTTGGCACTCGCCAAGTGGTGAAGGCGCACTTTCACATCAGCCTTGGCTCTAATCCTGAGCAGTGGAAGGCCAAAGCCGCCATACTCACGTCAACCTTTGCACTCGCTGAGTGGTGAAGGCGTACTTTCACATCAACCTCAGCTCCGACATCGAGCTACAAAAGGTCAAAGCCATCCTCAACAGACCGCAAGCAAACACAACGCCCACATACAACAATCAAATCGGGTATCAGCCATCTGACATATTCTTTAAATATTATAACACCCGATCATATATTTATATGACCTACAACATCTTATCATATCATGATTAACTCATCATATGTTATGTTGTCCGACCATATAATTATTACATGCAGATTAAATGATTCGAGCAGGTATTACATTACGACATCCGATCATATTACGAATACTTGTTCATGTATTTTCATAATTGTTCATAGCCGATCATATTCAAGCTGGCATTACATCATGACATCTGATCATATCGATTAATTCATCATATGTTATGTTATCCGATCATATAAGTATAAAGTGACTCGAGCATGCATTAGACAAATGATATCCGACCATATCATAATAAATGTTCATCTTATATTTCCATAACTGTGCATAACCAAAGACAGATGATTACAAAATTAAAGAAAAAAGTAAGAAGCCTAAGAATCATGAGGAGCTCCATCAGCAGGGGTGATAGTTTGGGTAGGTTTTGCCACTTCAGCATTTTCAACCCCGTTAATCCCCTCGTCAGTAAGGTGGTCGACCAATACACCATCAACGACCTTTTTAAAAGGACCACATTGACTCAAATTCAAATCCCTATAGAGGATTGAACTTAGTCAAGGGCCCTTTCAAAGCCAGCAGCATATTGTCCGACCACTTCATCCTTCAAGAGGCTGACCTCATCTTGGAGACTTTTATTCTCCTCAGTTACCCTCTTGTTCTCGACCTCCAAAATGTTCTTCCCGGCTTCATACTCCTGGATCTTCAGCTTAGTTGCATCAACTTCTGTCTTGAGCCGAGCAACAAGGCTGTCGATCTTGTCTTCAAAGGCCTTTTTAGCCTCGAGCCAACCCCTCCTCTCCTCAGCCAGCTTAGACTCAGCCTCTTCCTTTTCAGCTTTAAAATCAGCCGAGACGATCCTCAACGTCTCAAGTTCATGAATAGAGTTGCCATACTGCATCTCCAAAAATCGGTAGATGGTAGCTTGGCGAAGACCCTGGATCTCCAAATAACGGCAAAGACTAGGGATCCCCGTCCTTTCCATCAAAGCTCGGTTCTCGGCATGGACGAACTACTGATCTATAAACTCTGGAGTCGGGAACTGAAGGCTCCAAAGGCTGGAGGAGTTAACAGACTGAAGAAAATCTTTCACCTCAACAGCTCCAACAAGAGCAGGAGGTGAAAGTGCAGGCATTTGCTCTCTCTCTTGGGGACCAGCAGTGAACCTCGCCCTTTTTCTTTCTCTTAAAGGGTTCGGATCAGTAGTGGTCCCCGAGCTCGAACTAACCCCCAGGAGAAACAGGAGGAACTATGCTATCCTCCACCACCACCTTCCGTTGGCGCTTCAAAGTGGCCAACTCTTTAGGACCTATCTTCGGAGCCATCTCGCCTGTAAAGGAGAATACCAATATAAGTTATCAATCAATAAAATTAACAGAGGCAAAGACAAAAGATAATTGCTCAGAAACACTACCTATATGTTTGAGAACTCTCTCATTATCAAAACCCCACTCCAATAAAATTCCACAAGAGAGTGGAGAGCTTGGACTCACACACTCCTCCAAGAAATCCACCACCATCTGGTCTGAGGGGGAAAGAGAACTATACTTTACTCTCGAAATTTGGCGAGGATTATGCTACCAATACAGGGGAAACCTTTCAAAACCACTAGAGTCTAAAAAGAAGGGGAATTCCGACTCAATCGATCTCAACTTTATAAATTTATCCTTAAACCTCTTAAAGTTAGAGGTTAACAAGCTTAGCAGTTTCTTGCGAGGAACACTACTAAAAGAAATCCAGGACCCCTTACTAACCCCCTTTACTTGGAAGAAAAAAAAATACATCTATGCTAGGTTCATGACCGAGAATGGTGAACAAGTTCTCAAAAGCTCGGATGAAAGCCCAACTGTTAGGATGAAGTTGAAAAAGGGGCAACATTAACTTTGTTTAAACACCCCTCCTCAAAACAAGTAAAAGGAACCCTAATATCTAGTTTCTCAAAAGAGTCTATATGCATATAAATAAAATTAGCACCATCACTATTCTCTCTATATTTACAAACTCTATCATCGGCACCATAGGGAACACATTCTACCTTACTCTCCCCGTAGCATGACACTAGATAAGCCCTCCTAAACCTACGAACAGACTCCCTGTCATTAAAAATGGAGGCTACCTGCTTAACCTTATCACTAACCCAACTGTAAGGGTCGACCTCAACCTCATCTACCACCTCTTTCCCCTTACCAGAAACAGAGACAGCTTTTCCTTCAGCCATCAGTAATTACCTAAAAAATCAAAATAATAAAAGCAAACTTAGGAAGAAGAAACAACCTCAGAACAAGAACCAGGCAACAAAACAGCAATCTCCTACCCTAGAGTTTCGAATTCAGAAATGCAAACCGATTAAAATAAAAAGAATAAGGAAAGAAATGAAACTAACCGATTCAAAATGAATGGAGCTTGGCTGTGTGATTTGAAGTACTCACAGGAAGGTTCAGTAAAAGAGCAGAAACGGAGAAAGAACGAGGCAAAAACAGAAGAGTTTTCCAGAAATGAAAATCTGAAAAACCTCTTCCCATTTACTTAGAAGCTGAGCTCATCCAACGATCAGAAACGTTTCCCTCCAATCAATAACACATCTAAAAGCGTTCATCATATCCAACAATAGGGGGCTTACCACTTTAATCTAACGGCGATTAAGTGAACCCATGATCCCACATTTATGAGAAATGATTGCTCATCCAATAGAAAAGTAACATGTGTAACAACACGTTCCCGCACAACAGCCACCACTGCAAACGAAAAGACTCCTTTAGAGCTCGGCATGAAGTCCTTGGAATGATAAAAATAACTTGGACCTCAACCAAGCTCGGGGGGCTATGTACTGGACTAGAAGATATGGGCCTATACCTCTGCCCAAGACACAAGACTTCGGATAAAGGCCCTAAACCTCGGCCCTACCAAGGAGACTCTCCCAAAAGGCCCCACAGATTTTTAGCAGGGTAGAAATATCCCCTAAAGATCATACCTCGAATTTAGTCGAGAATATCTCCTAAATCCCGCACATGATCTCCCTTTATCCTATCATATCTATACTATATCTGATAATTATCTTTAATACTAACTAAATTACAAGAATATCTCCTACATTCAAGGAAGATCATAACAGATCCTCTATATAAGGGGGCAGTCGTCTCCCAAGTATGACATCATCTCTATCACACTTAGACCTACTCACTCCTCCCTCCCCCCCGTTTCCACGGATGTTGGAGTTACCTACTTCCTTACCGCTACTTCTAGGTAAGAACATATATATATAATGTTATAGAAAGGATTTATAAATTTAATTTGGTATTGAGGTTGGATTGTTAATATGGATTATGGTTATTACATGTTGGTTTGTATTGAGATATTGTTATATTCTAGAAGGGTGCATTTAAAGAATGTTTGATACCCAAGTGCCGTGGTTTTATTTGGAAGATATTGCAGGTTGATTTTTTTTTTTGGCCCGAGGAATAGAGAAAACTCTGTCCGTTTTCCTAAGAAATTGTGTGTGTTAAAGCTTGCTAGGGAAAATGTTCCCTAGGCGCCGGTCATGGCCTAAGTTGGGTCATGACACCACTCCTCATTTATTATCATTATATCTATATTTTCTAAAATGTCCTTTAGTTTTTATAGATGAAACTAAAGAGTTCAAATCTGATCTCACTTAAAGGAGTTACACGAAGAGACTATGATTCAATATAAGTACTATTTGAGCATAAAAGACAACCAGCACATTGTATAGTTTGGCAAACCACAATTAATCAACAATAAAAACTATTTTTTCATTTAACTAATTTTTTATTTTCAAAACTAAGATTTTGGGTGGTAAAATTTTAATTTCCTATTACCACACTAATTTGTGTGGTATATAATGAAAACAATGTGACATAATATATGCAGAACCAAAGCTAGTTCACAGGACATGAGCTCTTCCACAGGTGACAAAGGTGACACCACCCATGAGAAATACAGAGAGGAAGCCGATTTGATATCGAGAAGTATGAAAAAAGTAAAAATGGGAGACACAGAAGATGAACAAGAAAATGAGGATATGGAAGGAGTTACTATTGAAGATGCAACTTCTGAAGAAAGTATGGAGGAGTTGGACGATGAAAAATCAATGAATCCTGAAAATAAGAAAGTCTCATATAAAGATATAGTCCTTATGGAGGGAGGTAGCAACGATGTAGACCCAGAGATAATAGCTAAACCTGTTATTGAAGATTACATCTGCTATGATGAAGAGGTTGATTTAGGACCAGATAACTCTTTGCCTTTCAATCCTAAGCCTAGCATTCCAGTGTCGTTAGAAGAATTTCGCGAGTGGTGCAAACCATGGAAACTCAAATTAATAGTGAAACCTTTGGGGAAGACTCTAGGCTTGAGAGTAATGGAACAATGGATCCAAAAGTCCTGGGCTAAGAAAGGGATTATCAATGTTCTAGATATGAACAAAGGCTTTTTTATTGTTCAATTCATTGATTAAGGAGATTATACTCATGCTTTATTTGAGGGCCCATGGCTTCTTGCATATCACTATCTAATAGTCCAATGCTAGCATCCGTTGTTCCAGCCAAAGTGGAAGACAATCCAAAAGATGGCGGTTTGGGTTCGTATTCCAAATCTTCCTATGGAACTCTATAATCAAAATTTTTTTTGGAGAGCAAGCTTTGCTTTGGGGACTATGCTAAAAACGGATTACCTAACATCTATCCATTCCAGAGGGAAGTTCGCTCATATCTGTGTTAGATTGATCTGAGGAAGAAACTGATCCCATCCATCACTGCTTTGGGTAAAAATTTCAAAGTTGAGTGTGAAGGTCTACACCTCGTCTGCTTTGACTGTGGCCGATATGGCTATCGAGTTGATCATTGTACTAAAATGTTGAAGATGGGAGATATTCCGGCAGGCGTGGAGCAGCTTAGAATGACGGAAGAAAGCATAATCCCGCCAAATTCGATAGGAGATTTGATTACTCCTCAATTTTCAGGATCAGATTTGATCTTAGATGGGTATAGATCTCTTCAACCCGATAATTTTGGAACAGGTGCGGGTAGTTCAGATATTATGGAATCAGAAAATATATTTAGGCCTTGGATGTTAGCTAAAAAACCAGAACGTCGAAGATTTGATTTTAATAAGCAGTACCAAAAAGGTGAGGGTGCTTTAAGAAATGTTTATGAGCCTCATAGGAAGTCACACTTTGACTTACTATCAAATGATGAAAATGAAGATCCCATCCAAAAGGATTCTGACACAGTTGGCGAAGAGCAAACTGTCACCATGAGTAGGCAAAAAAAAAATAGCAACAGCCATATTTGGACCAACCCTAACATGAAAGAAAACATTTTATCCAAAAACCCATTAAGTATAAGGGAGTGACCCAGCTTAATAATAAGGGATCCAATCCTACTAACTCACTTGTGGCAATGACAAATAAGCTAGAACCGTCCTTTCATGCATAACCTCGGGCCCCTTTAGGGGCGCAAAATTACAAGGGTAAATCAGTGGCTACTGAAGATCATTTAGCTTACTGGTATCACTTTCGCCAGCAAACCCAAGAGCATTGGACAAATTTCCAAAATGGGTATGCTAGGCCCTCCCTCCTTATACTGAGGTCTATGAACCCTCGGAAGAGCATTTGGAGCTTTTTCGCAAGCTCAAGGAAGGAACCATAAATGTAGGTGGCTCGCAGAACCCACCAGACTCGGGAGACAACGGGACAAAAGACATTGTGAGTAATCAACAGGAATTTATTTCTAAGGATGTAGAAATGGTGTCAACTGATGCTACTGAGATGTGTTCTAAAAGGGGATGTGAACCTCTCCCCATATCTCATAACTCTTAATGAATATTATACTTTGGAACAGTCGGGGTACTTCTGGTAAAGGTTTTGCATCTCTGCTCAGTGACTTATCCCTTCGATATAGGGCTCATTTATTAGTCCTTTTTGAAACTCATGTCTCAGGGGAAAAAGGCTAAGAAGCTCATTTCTAAGTTTAGTTTTGATGGCTTTCACATTCAAGATAGGGTTGGATTCTCTAGTGGTATCTGGACTTTATAGAGATCGTCTTGTTGGAAGGTGGAAATTCTTGATTCACACCGCCAGTTAGTCTATCTTAAGGTTCAATATAGTAATGATACTTTATGGCTGTTTACAATTATTTATGGGAGTCCTCATTCTCGATATCGCTGTGAGCTGTGGGATAAGCTAAACGATATTGGTAGTAATATTGTAGGTCCCTGGTGTATAGGTGATGATTTCAACTCCACTCTCACTCTTGCAGATACAGGGGGTTCATCCCTTATGGCCTATGATACTTTCCTTTTTTCCAATTGCATGATAAATAATGGTTTGCATGATCTGGGTTTCTCTGGACAACCTTTTACTTGGCAACGTCAACATATTCGTTGCCAGCTGGATAGATGCTTTGCTAATCCTAACTGGATGGGTCATTTCGGGGAGGCTGTTATGAAGCACCTTCCCTATTTAAAATCCAACCATATTCCTATATGTCTTCATTTGGATAGCTTGGGTCACCAGCCCTCTAGTCCTTCCATTTTTCGTTTCTTGGCCCCTTGGCGGTTGCATGAAGGATTTCAAACTTTCCTTAGAGATACTTGGAGAGTTAATAATGACCTTCTCGAAAATATAGCCCACTTCACTGAGAAAGTTAAAATCTGGAATAGGGATGTTTTTGGCCACATCCAACGAAAAAAGGCTAGAATCCTATTGAGACTGGAGGGTATTTCTCATAATGTTAATCCTTTCCTTGACAGGCTTCAAAAGGAACTGTGGAAGGATTATGAAAACATTTTGGTGCAGGAGGAGGTGTATTGGAAGCATATGTCACATTGCAATTGGCTCAACCATGGAGATAAAAAAAACAAGATTCTTCCATGGTCAGGCTTCTGGTAGAAGACGTTGAAATAGAATTTTAGCTCTAATAAATGAGGAAGGTTCTCAAGTGGAGGACCCGTAGCCCTTAGGATTATGGGAGTGAACTTTTTCTCCAATCTTTATCAAGAGGAATCCAATTTTAATGGTTTTCCTGTTTTAGATGCTTTCCCGATTTTAACAACTAATGAAAGGGATGCTATAAACAAAATTGTTACCCTTGAAGAGATTAAAGCTGCTCTTTTTTCTATGGGAAGTTGGAAAGCTCCAAGCCCAGACGGCCTCCCAGCGATGTTTTATCAAAATAATTGGGAGACGGTGGGTAATTCCTTATGTACCTGGGTTATGGAGGTTTTTGAGAACCCTCTGATCATTAAGGAGGTTAATCAAACCTTTATCTCTCTTGTCCCTAAGGTTGAGAGTCCTGAACATTATTCCCAATTCCAACCGATTGGTCTATGTAATGTGAATTATAAGTTGGTCACGAAAATTATTTTCCTTTGCTTTAAAGAAATAATGATCAAACTGATTAGCCGTACCCAATGTAGCTTTGTTCCCGGCAGGCTTAGTGCTGACAATATTGTTATTGCGCAAGAAGCTATTCACACTATGTGTAATAAGAGTGGTAAGGTTGGTTTTATGGCTATCAAAATTGATTTTGAGAAAGCTTATGATAGGTTGAGATGGGATTTCATATAGGACACTCTTTTGGATATTAACATCCTAGAGAACCTTATCAATCTTATATGGCAATGCATCTCTTCCTCTTCCATGCAAGTTATCTGCAATGGCTCAATGAGTAGCTCCTTCTCTCCATCCAGAGGCATCCGTTGGTGATTCTCTTTCCCTTTATTTGTTTGTTTTGTGTATGGAAAGATTATCTCATCTTATCTCAGTAGCTGTTACCCAAAATTTGTGGAAACCTGTTCATCTTTCTCATACAGGTCCGACCCTCTTTCACCTTTGCTTTGCTGATGATTTGGTTCTATTGGCTAAAGTTTCTATGGAACAAATGGAGGTGGTGAAGGGTGTTCTAGATATCTTTTGCAAGAGCTCAGGTCAGAAGATCAGTCTTGCTAAATCTTGTATTTTTTTTTCTCTAAAGATGTGCATTTTCCAGACAAGGAAGGACATCAGGGAAGATTTTAAGCTTACTTCTAATCTAGGTAAATACCTAGGCGTCCCCCTTTTTCATAAGCGTTGTAGCTCTACAGATTTTCAGTTCATAATTAATAGGATGCATAGTAAACTTAATGGGTGGAATGCTAAAACTCTATCTTTGGCGGGTAGAGTCACTCTTCCTCAATCTGCCCTTGCTTCAGTTTCGTTTTATATTATGCAAACTATTAATATCCCTATCAGTGTTTGTAACAGAATTGATAGCATTTGCCGTAATTTTATTTGGGGCTCCACTGAAAATAGGAAGCGGGTTCATCTCGCTAGTTGGGATCGCATCTGTCAGCCAAAGAAATTAGGTGCTCTTGGCTTCAGGAAAGCGAAGGATATGAATGACGCCTTTTTAATTAAGTTGGGCTGGAGTGTAGTCTGAGAAGAGATGCCTTTTGGGTTAACATCTTGAAGGCTAAGCATTGTTGTGGGGATGGCCCAATTCCACAGGTAAGAAATAACATAGTGGCATCAAACGTATGGCGGGGTATAGTGAAAGTCAGGCCCATGGTCCGAAATAATCTCATTCACATAGTGGGTAATGGTACATCTGTTAGCTTTTGGCACGACCAATGGATCCCTGGTATCCATAATCTTGGTGACTTTGCTCTTCATATTCTCTCTTCGGAAGAAGATCAAGGCCAGATGAGTGATTTTGTAGGGCAGAATGGTGATTGGGCGTGGGAAAATTTGTTTACGGTTCTCCCTGAAGTTTCTTTGGAGCTCTTTATTCCAATTCCTCGCCCTAACACTCATCTAGGTCCTGATTCCATCGCTTGGCACCCTAATCCCGCTGGTAATTTCTCAATTAAATCGGCTTATAGCTCATTACTGTCTAATACCGTTGCGAATGATCTGCTGAATTTTGAAGCGATCTGGCTTCTTCGTATTCCCCAGCGTCTCAAAAGCTTTTTGTGGCTAGTTCTTAATAATGCCCTCCTTACAAACCATGCGAGGTGGCGCAGAAAGATGGATTCAAATTCAACTTGCCATGTTTGTGGCTCTGCTGATGAAACGGTGCTCCATGCACTTCGGGACTGTTTTGTTGATGAAGGGGTGTGCATGAGCATCATTCCTAGACCTTCTCGCACGATTCTTTTCTCTGCCCCTTTGAGAGATTGGGTTGTGGGGAACATCTCGGGTGGGTCTCGGTTCTTTCAAGGGGTTCCATGGCCCCTTCTTTTCTCAACAACTTGTAACGTTCTTTGGCAAGTTCGTAATGAATTTATTTTTGAGGGTAAAGCCCCTGCTTGTAATAATATTTATTCTCGGGTGCTTACTCTTGCCAAGGAATATGCTTTTGCTCTTTCAAGCTACTCTCAAGCCCATGCTAGGCTGAGAAATTGGCAGGTCTCCTTTGTTCACTGGACCCCTCCCCTTGCTAATTGGTTTAAGCTCAACGTAGACGGCTCTGTTTATCAAATTTCAGGAAGTGCTGCTTGCGGGGGAATTATCCGTGATTACTATGGTAGTTTTGTCCAAACTTTCACTTCCAGGTTGGGCCATTGCTCTATCACAGTTGCTGAGCCTTGGGGTGCGGAGCTGGATTTGAAAATGGCTTTTGATTTGCATCTGCCCAGAGTCATTTTGGAGATGGATTCTAAAGTTGCAATTCATTTTATTGAGAGGGGTGTTCACCTGGTCATTCTTGCGCTCCTCTAGTCAGATCAATTCAGAATTTCTTTGCTCAAGATTGGGAGGTTCGTATCATCATGTCTTCCGCGAGGGTAACAGATTTGCAGATCTGTTGGCTAACCATGGTCATTCCTTTGCAAATCGAGAAGCCGTGTACTTGTCTACCGTTCCCCCTTTTCCTTTTCCTTGCTTTTGTTGCTGACTTTTCTTGCACCAGGTTTACCCGTATTGTGGGTAATTAGTTTTGCGTCTTTCTTGGGCTTGGGCTTTTAGCCCCGTTGATTATAAAATAAACAAATAAATAAATAAAGAATTAATGGTAACTCCCTTTCTGCCACCTCACATGTGATGGCTCTGTCTCGTAGAACACCGGTATAACTACCTGACCATGACATCTTCTGCCCTCCATTATCTCCGCCGGCTCTTCCAGGCACCATCTTGAAGAAGCAAACTCTCTGGAGAAAAGCACGACAGAAAAAAGTGAGCACTCAATTGCTTGGGATAGTTTGCTCCATACATCGTCTCCTTTGACTAGGTTGTAGTCTATGCATAGGTCGATTTTGTGACAGTCAAGAGCACTGTGGAGATGGCTTGTGAACCCGGTTCGCGTGTCCTCGCTTCTGAAGCTAAGAAAAACATCATGTTTCTTTTAGCTAGGGGAAGCCATGATCACAATCCGGTGCGCTTTTTTTAAAAAAAAAAAATTCCTCCTTAAATGGCGAGTAGAACAAGGCTTGGAGTCAATGACTCAGCAGAGTAGTGTAGTATTGTTGTTAGGTTGAAGCAAATGGAACAAATTAAAGAAAGGATTTCTTTAGGTAAGTAATTTTTTTAGGAAAGAAGATAGGTTTTCATTTTGTCTATTTTAAATTTGAAAAAAAACATTTGACCAAAAAAATTGAAAGAAGGATTTCTTTTCGAATTATTGAGTACTGAAATGAAGAGAAAAAATACGGAAGAAATAAAATTAAACTCATTGCAAAATAACTCATCATGCAAATTAAAATAACTAACCAAACAAAATTCTTTAACATAAGGTTTTAAAGTTGTGTGCAAAAGATGCTCTGAAACCTTCCCACTTGTCATTCAACTTCTCTTGCTTGGATGTGGTAGCAGCCTATGAGACTTCAGAATTCTTAATCACCAACATTAGCTCTTTGCTTTCAGCTACCCAATTCTTAGCCTCATCTCTCAGTTTCGTCTTCTCACCATGACATTCTTCCGAGGCCTCCTTCAACTTGGTCTGTTTCATCGGACCATTCTTCTGTTCAACAAGAAGTTGAATCCTTTCATCAAGATCTTCTACCTCTCTTTCAAGACTTTCGGATTGAAACTTGTATTGATTCATTTTTTCTTTTAGTAATTCTTGTTGTTTCCTAGCATTTACCATTTGCTGCACTAGTTTTGCTTTTTGTTGCAAGCGGCTTCTGTGGTCTTCAACTACTTTTTGGGTCAAGGAAAATTTTTTTAACATATCCTTCATAGAGGATGTCATGCTTTTGACAGGCTTTGCAATACTAGGAGAAACATTTTTATCTGATGCATGTTCTATGCATTCCAAAGAAATCTGTAACTGCTGTTGTAATTCAGCATCACTATGAATGTTTTCAAGTGACCTTTCGAGCAGGCATTCAAGATTATGCAAAGCTTCCCTTATAGCAACATCGCTTGCAGAACAAGCTTCTTTTGGGAAGATCTTTTGATCACTTCCAAACAAGATGCTCTCAAATTCAATAAGGGGATCCTCATCTGACTCATCTTGGCCTTGTGGTTTGCCAAGACCCATTTTTTCATTTTCTCTTTGCCGAAATGGTTCTTCAACAGTCAGATCATGGATATCAGGCTGCACAATGAGTTGTTTTCCTGGTAGATTTTGATTTTCAACTGAATTTTTGGCTTCTTCTATTGGTTGATCATAATAATTTTTAATTGACTTGTCCTCAGTCACATTTTCTTTGTTGACTGAATCATCAAGTAGATGCAATCCAACATCAGATTCAGTTGGTTTTCCTTCATTTCCTTTGCTTTTGACCTGCACAATGTAATCACCATATTGACAAAATGACATGATTGAGATAGTTGTAAAATGGAAGTGATTTATGACACATTTTAAGTACAATGGATGACAAAATTTGTCAAAATAAAAAAAATCTTGACTTACAGCTTTTGTTGACTCTGAGTTATTCTCCTCCCGACCTCTTCCAAGACCATTCTTGCACTCTTTGAGAGCTGATTCCATGATATCAAAATCATGGCTTGTTCTTCTGGCATGTGTTTCAAACATCACAGACTTTAATTCTTCTGTGATGATAAACAAAAATAATACATTCAACACAGTAAGGGCATACCTTTATGAGTAAAACAAAAAATGACGTAAAAAATTACTAATAATTCTAATGAAAACATGAAATTTATGTCAAAATTCAAATTATTACGATTAAATTGATGTTGAACTATTTTTCTAGAACAAATTGATATATTAGCTTCGAAAGTTAGGACTTCAAAAACATTTACTTTTTTAAGTTATTAAAGGAATAAACAACAACCATAGAAGCACATACTCTAAATGAGATTAGTGGACGAGAAGAGGAGGACATACCAACTTTCCAATCAAAGGAAGATTGTTCACTTAAGTCCCTTTGTTGATTTTGTATCTTGCTTCTCATGCCACTGGTTATCCTCTCATGACATCTTTCTTTCTTTATTCTTTTTGGTGGTAGGGGAGGAGGGATTGGGGGAGGCGGAACCTAAACTTGGCTGTGATGTTTTGAAGCATGCAGATGTAACCAATTAGATGTCATGGTTACGTTGTGTCCTGATTCCAACTCCAATCCCTTCTCCAAGTCCTTTCTCTTATCTGAATCCACCTCCAATTCTGGTAAAACACTATGCAATTCTAAAACACTTACAAGGTGTACACCACACTCTTGAATATCGATTGACCCATCAACTTCCCCTGTATCAGTTGTAACACTAAATTCAAAGCAGACCTTTGGTTCATAAAATCTTAGAATGTTGTCACAATGGAATGGATCATACCATAGATAAACATGATTCGAGTTCAACTCACTGATGGCTTTATTCTTCCATGTAGCCTTTAGGCCTTCTACCAAGTGGCATTGAAATCGTATTTTAGCATCATGGTTCTTCATTCCATGGGACGGCAAAAGAACCACACAGTAAATGAAGCCCAACAAGTTAGAACGTGTAGGAAGTTGAATGGTAATGGAGGAGGACCTTATTGTTCGAAATGTGAAGTGCCTTGGAGCTTTGCTTCCCGGCAAACACACCTCCACACTGTTATAATTGTGGCTGTGGATGGCCACACAGAGTCTTCTTACCAACACATTATGAAATGCGGCACTCGCCATTGTTAAATGCAAGCTTTCCATAATAGAATCGAGTGCACATTCATTCAGCTTCAAGCTATTCTTGAATGAAATGTGTTTTGTCTTTCCCACCATTTTTGTTGCGAAATTCTTCAAATTTGATACTGACACCAATGAGGTGCAGTTTGGGGCATAAAACTCCTTGATCAGTGATGGAAGCTCTGGTAGACTCAGAAGCTCCCTGCAATTCTTTAAGGATAGAATTTCCAGCTCTTGAAGATGCTTGATGCTCCTAGGCAACCTCTTCACACTGCTACCATTTAGCCTTAATTCCTGTAACTTTGATAAGGAGTCAATGTTGTTAGGGAGTTCGAAGAAATTACTACAATCCTTCAAATGTAGTATTTGTAGAGATGGTAAGCCATCAAACAAGACATGTAGTTCATGCTTGTCAATTACTAGTCCACCGTATGACAGCTTTAGCTCCTTAAGAGATGTTGTGAACACCCGATTTTGTCCGGCCTTCTGAAGAAAATTTCAAAATTCGCTTATTTTACTTTCTCTCTTAAAGTCTTTTCAAAAAAATAGAGTTGTTTTGTAGTCCCTTGGTTTACTTCTTTTGAAAATGTGCGTCTTTTGTTTCAATTGAAAACTCAAAAAAAATGTTGTTTATAAGTTGGTCTAATTCTGTTTCAAGCTTTTTTGTAACTTATTCACGTTTGTTCACAGTCCAGTACATTTCAGGCCACTAGTTGGTCCCTTTTGTTTTTGGTCCAAAAAAAAACAACAACAAAATCGTTAACCCATTTCTTTCCAACCCAATCTGGTTTTTTGCTTTCAGTTACAAAAAAATGGAATGAAAATAAATGTGTCAGGACATTACCTCATGGGCAATCTGCCAAGGCACTTAACGGGAATGGTGGTGCAGACGCAGAGGTATGGGAGACAAATTCGGATGCCTTCCCTTCATTCAAAAAGCGTGGGAGGCAATTTAGCATGGGTTCCCGCTCCTGCAGTCTTCTCCATCCCTCCGCTCTCTCTGTCCGAGGAAGAAAGCAGGGGAGACAAGTTCATACGGTTCCCTTGCAAGCGTAGAGTTAAAGGTTAACTACCCAAATGAGCCCAAAGATAAAGGGGGAGAACAATCAGAGGGGGGAGACAACTCACTCTCACTACTGTGACCACAACCTGAAACTCACCACGCCATTCAGCAACTTCCGTTCCCATGGCGAACAAAACAGCCACCATCACCGTCACCATCACATAACTCATCCATCACCAGCGTTTGCAGCCAACCAAAAATCCAAATCAGAAGCAAAACAAGACAAAATCAAAAAAAATAAAAGGGAAGGAAAGCAGAACTATCGGTCGGGGATCAATAGTGGAAGTACCTCGAAACCGCGCCCAGTTTTGGAGTTCCCTACTGCAACTGGTGACGTCCCTGAGCTGCTGCCTTCACTGCGCTTCATAGCCCAGAACCTTCCGCCTACGAATCTGCCGTTTGAGTGTCGAACTGAACCAGCCACACCACTCCGCCTCATAGCCCAGAACCTTCCAGCCACGCCAGAGCCACCGACAGCAGCTCCCTCCGGCCTCCCTGACCGTGAACAGCCACCGATCTTCCAGCACCGCCCAGCATCATCGCAAACCACTCGGCCAGCCAGCCCCACTACCGAATAGCTCCCTGCACGATCCACCAGATCGAGCGCGAAATCGCTTCGGCCACCGCGAAGTACAAAGATCGCGACCACAGACGGTCGCGACCGAAAGCCCAG
Source organism: Dalbergia cultrata (assembly GCA_031216105.1). Classification (NCBI taxonomy): domain Eukaryota; kingdom Viridiplantae; phylum Streptophyta; class Magnoliopsida; order Fabales; family Fabaceae; genus Dalbergia; species Dalbergia cultrata. The sequence goes on from CM062346.1 coordinate 64,560,465, forward strand.
ATCAGCGCCACCGCGAACCGCTGCCAGCAAGCCCGCGAAATCGGACCGCGCCCACTCCATCCTCGACGCGAACCAGCTGCTCGCCAAATTGCTTGGCCGATCTTCTTCAGTGGCGGACGCGAATCTCCTCTGCCAGCACCCTCGATCCACGAACTGCGCAACCCCGGCCCGGTGCTCCACGCTGGAGCCTCACGAAGCCGTCCCAAGCCCAGGTCCGACCCCCATCATCGCCGCCAATCCTTCTTCCTCTCCCTTCGCATCTCTGTCTCTCTCCCTCTCTCTTGATATACGCCTGTGTGTGATTGGGTGTATGTGTGTGTGCGTGTGTGTGTGTGTGTGTGTACGGGTGGGTGGGGGATGAGGGTAGGTTAGTTTTTTTTTTTTTTTAAGTTCTTTTTTTGTTTTTGTAGGAATGGGCCCTTTGGAGGCCCAGAACCAAAAAAAAAAAAACCAAAAAACCATTCTGAAGGGCATAGTTAAAAAAAAATAATATATATAAAAATATTATTTTATCCGTGCAATGGTCAATAACCATGACTGAAAGGTGGATTCCTCCTTCATACATTATTGAATCATAGAGATTCACTGAGCAACCTAGTGAGGCCTTGAATCTCGTGCAAAAGCGGATTCCCTTTTAAATCCTTAATCAATCCAAAAAATCATTTTCAAAATTAAAATCAATCAACACACTTTTATTTCCTCTTTTAACTAAAATCCATCAACACACAAGCATTTTCTACAGAACGACGTGGTTTTGAGTTCCTCATTGCACGGAGAGTGCGTCGTAGCTTACAACTATCAAACCAAAATTAATTTTTCATTAAGTTGTTTTCTTTTAATTTAATTTCTTTTGTTTTATTTTATTTTATATTTTACGTGTTTGCTAACTTTTGGGGAAAAATAAATACATTAAAGTTATAAATAAATTTGCACAATAAACTCTAGGGTAACCGTATTTATACGGATGTATTAGGGGTGCAGTGGGATTAAGTTTCCACCCTTCCCTAATCATAATCAGACTCCCGGACCTTAAATCTCATTTTAAAAGACCAGTTTGTAAATTAAAGGTTTTCCAATTTTTTCCAGAATTAAAATTGGTGGCGACTCCCAAACATTTTTAAAAAAAAAACCAAAACGATCGCCATTCGAATCTTGGCGCCCCCCCCTCCGGGTACGTTGTGACAGCTTGGCGACTCCACTGGGGATAGCTAGAGAGTCAAGCCTATTGGAGTTAATTATGCAAATAATATGATTTTAAAATATTTATTTGTTCCCCAAATCACATATTTGTTTTACTTTTTGAAAATATTTTATTTCCCTTGTTTTGCAAATAATAGTATGTTTTATTTGTAAATATTCCTTATTCAAACATTAGGATAGAAGACTTCAACTTTTGTATATATTTGAAACCTTAGGGTAGAAGACTTTGTTTGTTTTCTGGATAATCAATTGTGCTTCTGGAATATATGCTGTTTGGTTTTCTTTTGCAGGAAAGGGTAGTTTTAGGATTACAAGGTTGGTATGCTCCTCACACACTGTGCACATTCACACTACTTCACACACTTTTGGGCTCTATGCAGAGCTTGTGCGACAGGGATTAGGAAGGAGTTCCAATATTGTCACTGAGGGGCTTCATGCTCACTTGGCATTTGGCGGAACACCACTCAGTTATTCTTGGTCTCATGGTTGATCATACTGAGAGGGTTCATCCCTACTTGTGGTCTCTTCATGAACTGGGTCTCTATCTTATAGATAGGGGCAATCTGAGGACCATGGCTTTTAGATGTCTAGACCCGTCCCAATAACCGTGCACTAATATATTGGACTCAGGAACTATCCCATTAAGGTTTGGACCTTAGAAATCCCACCTCTAGAATTGATCCTCTTAGGACACAAAGGAGTATCCATTTTCTCTTCTCATTCTCATTGAACATGTCTCATCATGCACACATGCATTCTTTTCTTATTCTCAAAAAATATATATATGTATAAAAAAAAATATATTTCCATAAGCATATCATTCATTTCTTTTATTCTCAAAATATATATAAAAATAAATGTTTCCATAACAAATCCTTCACTTCTTTTATTTTCAAAAAAAAAAAAAATTTCTGTAAGCCTATCATTCATAGGGCGTTTAGTAAAAAAAAAAAAAAAAACTCATGTATACATATCATGCATAACGTACAAAAAATTACCATGCATAACATACATTTTAAGGATAGAAGTACCATGAATAACTTTCATATGGGAATTCCATGCATATTGCATAATAATGAAGAGATCATTTCATGCATTGCATGCATCATCCATTACTCATGCATATTTAATATTGTTGAGGTCATTTAATTTTATATTCTTTTTTACAGGGAACAAGGCTTATCATCACTCAAGACAATGGAAATGACCCAAAATAACACTAGCAATGCAAAGAGAAACATCAAGGTTACCGTAGTCCAAAGCGAGCTACAAAAAATAGGAGAACTATTTCGGTTGATGCCGCATGAAACTAGACTTGATTTTCAGAACACATATGGACATCTGGTTGACCTCTTGCACATCACTGTCGAGGAACCTGTGCTTAGTGCACTCGCACAATTTTGGAAGTCTCCTCTACAATGCTTTGAATTGCCGAAGATTGACATAATTCGACAATAGAAGAATACACGAGGATGATAAGATTACCTATCCGCGAAAAGGCAGGTGTGTACCTCTATCAAGGGAATCATGTAACAGAGGCGAAAATTGCCAAGATAATTAGGGTCCAAGTGGACCAGATGGTGATAGAAGAAAGAGGATCGATTCGAGGATTAAGCAAAGGTTTCCTTGAGACTCACCTTGAAATGTTGGCCCAATAAAAAAGATGGGACTTGTTTAACCGAACTTTAGCACTGACAATTTATGGGTTGGTGCTCTTCCCCTTTACACCAGACATTGTTGATCAAGCCTCAATGGATGTCTTCTTGGTCTGCACTTATAAGGCAAATCCGATTCCTGCAATTCTAACCGACACTTTCCTTTCTATGGAAATATGCCATCGGAAGAAAGGAGGGAGGTTACGATGTTGCTCGCACTTGCTATACGTGTGGGTAATGACACATATGCATGCTGGAAATCATATGGGACATCTGCCAGACCCGTTGAAGCACTTTCATCGCGTACCAATAATTCAACAACCGGCACATAAGTGGATACAAGAGTTTTCTACCATTGAGCCCAGTACTTTTAAATGGGTTTGCCCATGGTACAATGGTGAAAACATTATCTACAGCTGTGGGGCTTTCCCTTATGTTACGTTAATGGGTCCGAGGGTTGCGCATCATACTCTCACGCTTTGGTACTAAGGCAGCTTATTTGACACAAACTAAACCTCAAGAAGAACAATTGCAAGGATTTAATTTCCTCTACCAAAAGCATCAGGATACAAAGAAGCAAGAGTTGGAAATTAAGAGAGCTTGGGAAGACATCAAAATGGTAGGAAGACAAAGGTTGGGAAAGCAACTACCAATCCCAACCCCAGAATATGAAAAATGGAGAAAAGCAAGAGTGGGGCCAGTCAGACCTTGATGGAAGCTTCGCGAGCTGATGGAGAACAATCTCAAGCAACGTCCCAAATGATTTCTCATGTTGAGGTATTAAAGACACAAATGAGGTTCCTAGAAGAAAAGAAACAAGAAGCCGATGTGCAAGTAGTCATTCTCCAAGACCAGTGTCGCAAAAGGGCAAGAGAGATTGAGACGTTGAAGGATGAATATGCAGACTCCCTTGAAGTCCCAAGAGGAAGAGGAAGCGTAGTAACCGCAAGGCTCCGAGAACTTGAAGGAGAGCTCCATGGTCTTTTAAACGAAAAGAAGAACTTTGAAAGAGAAATCAAGGTCCAAAACAAGACCAAGATAAAATTAGAAGCTGAGCTCGACAAGAAGGAGAAAGTATTGCGAGACCTAGGGGTAAAGGTTATGGATGAAAAAGAGAAGAATAGGGAGTTGCAGAAGATAATCAACATGGAACAGCAAGCAAGGAAGGAACTGGAAGGCAAAATCCAAAATCTATTGGAAGTCTTAGCACAAACAAAGGATGATTATGCTCGTGCACGGAAGTCGGCAAACCAATACCAGCACCTCTATGTCATGGCAGCCAAACACAGGAAGTTTTGGAAAAATAAAGCATTGGATAATGTGGAAGAAGCTGAACAATGGGAGATGAAGCATGCCCGAATCATCAAGGAGGTCAATGATCACAATCAGGAGGTCATACAATGCTTTGAAGAAGCAAAAGAAGAGATAGAGGAAGCACCATTTCTCAACCTACCACAAGGGGTAACCAAGTTCATGAAGAAATGTGAAGGCTATGCTAGGAAGTTCAAGAAATAGAAAACCAAACTCTTGATGTACTAGGCTTAGTAGTTTATGATGTATTGAACTACGTTTTAATTCAAGGAATGAAATGTTTAAGTCTTCCATCTATGTGTTTATGAATCGATGTGATCTTCTTACAAGAAGCAAAATTCTGCTCCAAAATTGCACTGCTAGTGTTATTAAATGGCATCTAACGAGGAAATAAATATTCCCTTCAGGATCGCTATCAACCACACTTAAGTTAGAGGGTAGGATGCCTGTAATGATATGTGTGGATGATATTTCCATTCATTGCAAGTGCTGATGATATCCTTCGTGAACCTTAAAAAAAAAAATAAAAAAAAAAAGAGAGAGAAAAGAAAAATTATAAAAGAAAAACTAAATCATGCTCCATTTTGCAGGGGAAGAATCTCTATCAGTTTAGAGGTTGTCAAACATTGCTCCTTCAAAGAAAGCTTTGTCTAGCATTAGTGTGCCGGCTAGAGAGCTGTACGAACTTCGATCCAGAGTTGAAAAGGAGAAGACTGAAAGGGGTAAAGGCAAGGAGCAGAGTATGGCTGCAGAAGGCAATAATGAGGGAAGGAACCTAAGTCAAGAGATTGATGAGCTTAAAGACATGATAAAGTCCATATTCGGACAAGAATTCAAGAAATTCATTATCGATACGGTGAAAGCCGCCAAACAAAACGAGGAGAATGAGGAGGGACCAGGATACGACTCAGATGGGAATGACAACAATGGGACCCCGCGTAACAATGACAACAATGCAGCCTCGTATAACAACGTGGAGAAGGAAGCTGAACGATTGAAGCTCAAACAAGAACTACAAGAAAGCATGCAAGAACAGCTCCGAATGCTGCGTGGGCCTAGCCCGTATGGCTCAATGAGCATCAACGATCTGTGTCTAGCTCCTAACGTAATCATTCCCAAAGACTTCAAGATGCCCGAGCTCATCAAGTTCGATGGTAGCACCAATCCTCTCATGCATTTACGAATGTATTGCACGAAGATGGGAATGTGGTCCAAGGATGAGAACTTCCTGATCAACTTTTTCCCTGAGAGCTTGGAAGACGCTGCATGGGAATGGTATATGTAGATGGACTGAGCACAAATTAGATGTTGGGAAGACCTAGCTCAAGCTTTCACCAACCAATACAAATTCAATCTGAATGCTGCTCCTACCAGAGATCAACTGAAAGGGATGAGGAAGAAAGGAAGTGAATTTTTCAAGGAATATGCTCAGAGATTGAGAGCAATAGCTGGAAGGGTTATTCCACCAATGCTGGAACAGGAGATGTGTTCTTACTTCATTCGCACACTGGAAGGCCCATTCTTCAAAAACATGCTCGGGACACATGTCAAGGAATTTGTCGATCTGGTTGAGATAGGAGAAAGGATAGAAACCAACATCCAGGAAGGGAAAGTGGAACTTGCAGTAGGGGAAACAAGTGAATCAAAGAATAGCTCCAATTTCAAGAGAAAAGAGGGTACCGTCAACTACATCCACCCCTAGCCTCGTCAATCCACTTCTCAGCCAAATCGTTACCAAAACCACTACCCGCCTTACCCGTATACACAACACCCCTCTTACCCCTACCAACAATACCCATCCCCTCAAACTATTCCAACCCAAACCCAAGCACCATACATGCCTCAACCACACCAAATCAACCATGTTTCCCATCCACGACCCTATACTCCGATAGCACCTAGGCCCCACCAAACACGCCTCGGCTCGCCAGGCAACCAACCCCTTTATAACAACCCCACCATTAACCACCAACAACAGATCCCCCACAGAAAATCGGCCACTACCTGATTTCCATATGAGCAATGCTGAACTGTTCAAATGCTTGTGCAAAGACAACTTGCTAACCCCCCGTCCTGGGAAGACTTTCATGCCACCATATCCTCGGTGGTACAATCCAAACCAGACATGCGATTACCATTCAAATTCTCCTGGACATTCTGTCGAAGATTGTTATGGGTTTAAAAGCGCAGTATGGCATTTGATTGACCACGGTGCCATTAAACTGGAAGAAGAGCCGAGGCCAAACATAAGAAACAACCCATTCCCCAATCACGGCGGAGGACAAGTGAATTCTATCTGTGAGGTGCAAGCAAGTCAGGGAGTAAAGAATGTTAAACTCCCAATGAAACAGATCCTGGAAGCCTTAAAAAGGGCTGGTTATGAGATGGAAGCTGAGGGAAAGAAAGGTAGAAGAATAGTGGAGGGAGACGAAGGTGATCTATTTTGTGAGTGTTCCGGAAGGAAGCATCACATTGAAGAGTGTCCAGAGCTGAAGATCTTTGTTGAAAGGATGATCAAATTAGGGTTGCTTGAGATACCAAAGGGCATCAAACAGAGTATCAATATGATCATCCAAGCTCCTCCTATTTTTAAGGTTTATAAACCCGAACCGGCAATTGCTCTCAAGGTACCTATGCCATTTTCGTATGAAAGCAATCACACTGTTCCGTGGAGATATGACACTGTCACAGAGCCTTGTTCTGCGATATTTGGGGAGATAATCCCTAAACAAGGGGCAATACCTGTCTTCAAAGTGTCCAGATTGCCTTCTCATCTTGCAACCCATGCAAAGCCTAATCAACCAAAAGCAATTGAAGAGCCCAATAGTAAAGAATGCTCGAAACCCCTTGTGTCAGAGTCCATAACGAATGTGACGGGAACAGGGGGATTCACTAGGAGTGGTAGGTGTTATGCCCCCGGAAAGCTATTAAAAGACCTTCAAGCAATACCAGAAAGTAAAGGAAAAGACCCTAAAAATGAAAAAGAAGAATTTCTAAAAATAATGAAACAAAGTGAGTATGATGTGGTGGATCAGTTGAAGAAAACACCTGCAAAGATCTCACTTTATTCATTGATCTTATCTTCAGAAGCTCATCGCAGCGCGATTAAGAAAGTGTTGAATCAAGCATACGTCTCAAAAGATGTAACCCCAGATAGAGTCGAAGGGATTGTGGGTGTAATCAAAACTGCGAATGCAATAATTTTCAAAGAAGATGAAATTTTTCCTCATGCGATGGGGGCCTTGGCGCTCCACATCACTTTAAAATGTCAGGGTTGCAATATCGCCAAAGTCTTGATTGATGGAGGATCAGCTTTCAATGTGCTCCCCTACTCCACTCTGCAACAACTACCAATCGATCCTTCCGCAATTGAACCAAGCGAGACAATCGTCAAAGCATTTGATGGATCATTGAGGGAAATCACGGGTACCATTGACCTTCAGTTGGAAATTGGTCCGACCATGTTCTTAACTAAATTCCAAGTGATGGACATTGAGCCAGGGTACACTATGCTGTTGGGAAGACCTTGGATCCATGAGGCAGGGGCAGTCCCCTCTACGCTTCATCAGAGGGTGAAATTCATAGATTGCGGAAAGCTCATTACTGTAAAAGGGGAGGAAGAATTGCTGGTAACTAAACCAGTGGCAGTGCCATACATTGACTGTGCTGAAGATGTTCTTGAGGTCTCATTTCAAAACCTCAAGATAGCTGAACCAGTAGAACGAGGAGGTGGCACACTTCCAGTGGCCTTTAGAATAATGCAGAAGAGTGGATTCGAGGAAGGCAAAGGGTTAGGAAGACAGTTGCAAGGAATCAAAGATCCAATTTTCCTCCAAGACAATCCTGGGAAATTTGGCCTGGGGTATGAAGTAGCAAGTGAGCTGTCATCTTTTGAGCCTATCAAGCAGAAGATCCCGCACATCAGGGACACATTTCCTACACCGGCAGCAGTGGTAATGATAGAAGGAGCAGGAGCCGCTAGCACTCACGAAGGAGTCAAGGAAACGTCTCGGTGATCTACGAGTTGCGAACCATTAGACAATTGGGATTACGTGCCTTGTGATGATTTATTGTATCTTGAGTAATGGGCGCTTTAGTTATCTTATTTGTACTTCAACTTTAATTGAATGATTATGCATGGTTTCTTTACCTTTTCATAATTTTTGTCCTTTCATTTTTTCCTTCCTATATATTTCTTCCTTTTTATTTATTTGGTCTCGTCTAAATTCCAGGGGACTCATCTCCTTGAATCTCTATCTTGTGTAAATGATTGTGAAAACCCATTAATTGATTATTGCGTTACAACGAACTTGAATGAACATGAACAAGATGAAGATCCTGAATTATGCCAGCAATTTGCCAAAATCATGAACTCGATGGAAAAGGGGATAAATCCTCATGATGAGATCATTGAAGTTGTGAATCTGGGGACCGACGAGGATAGGAAAGAGGTGAAGATAGTTGACAATCCAGAAAGAGAAGAAATGATAGCATTATTAGAGAATTCACGGACATTTTTGCCGGTCTTACAAAGATATGCCTGGTTTAGACCCAAAGATAGTGGCACATAAAATCCACCGATTGAGGGCATGGAACCTAAACGGCAGAAGTTGAGAAGGATGAGTCCAGAAATGTCTCTTAAAATCAAAGAGGAAGTCAAGAAGCAGCTTGATGCAGGCTTTCTAGAAGTTCCGCTATACCCGAAATGGATAGCTAACATAGTACCCGTGCCGAAGAAAGACGGAAAAGTTAGAATGTGTGTGGACTATCGGGATTTGAATAAGGCAAGCCCAAAGGACAATTTTCCTCTTCCCCATATAGACATCTTGGTTGATAGCACAGCAAGAAGTCATCGATTCTCCTTCATGGACGGCTATTCAGGCTACAATCAGATTCTGATGGTGGAAGAAGACAAGGAGAAGACATCATTCATTACTCAGTGGGGAGCATTCTGCTATCGAGTGATGCCGTTTGGACTGAAGAATGCTGGAGCAACCTACCAACGAGCCATGGTGACATTATTCCATGACATGATTCACAAGGAGTTGGAGGTATATGTAGATGATATGGTTGCAAAGTCACAGGAAGGTGAAAGTCATGTCGTCGTGCTCAGGAAACTGTTTGAAAGGCTCAGACTTTACAAACTTCGATTAAATCCAGCAAAATGCACTTTTGGAGCATCCACTGGAAAATTGTTAGGGTTCATTGTTAACAAGAAGGGTATCGAGGTGGACCCTGACAAAATCAAAGCCATCCAGGATATGCCGACACCTAAAACTGAGAAAGAGGTTCGAGGTTTCTTAGGTCGTCTGAACTATATCGCGAGATTCATCTCCAATATGACCCACACCTGCGAGCCGATATTCAAACTGCTGAGGAAAGATAAGACAGTTAAGTGGGATGACAGATGCCAAGAGGCTTTTGACAAGATTAAGAATTACCTATCAAATCCACCTTTCCTGGTTCCACCTACACCAGGACGGCCGCTGATACTATACCTCACGGTGTTGCATGGGTCTATAGGAGCAGTGTTAGGACAACATGATGAGTCTGGTCGGAAGGAGCAAGCCATTTACTACCTGAGCAAGAAATTCAATGATTGCGAATCTCGGTATCTAGCTATTGAAAAGACTTGTTGTGCACTGGTATGGACTGCGAAGAGGTTACGACAGTACATGCTCCACTATACAACTCTGCTCATATCACGAGTGGACCCCATGAAGTACATCTTTGAAAGCCCACATATCTCCATGAGAATGTCCAAATGGCAAGTGGCCCTAGCAGAATTTGATATCAAGTATGTGACCAGAAAGACTATAAAGGGAAGTGTGATTGCAGATCACCTGGCCGAGAATCCACTTGAAGAGTATCAACCAATAGAACTCGAACTTCCTGATGAGGGTGTCTTAGCAACCATGGAAGAAGATAGTGAAGACGGGGAAAGTGAAGATATTATGTGGAAAATGTACTTTGACGGTACAGTCAACATTCGAGGAAATGGAGTTGGAGCAGTGATAACATCTCCTGAAGGAAAACAGTTGCCGGTCGCTGTTAAATTAGCTTTTGCTTGTACCAACAACATGGCTGAATACGAAGCATGCATAACTGGCTTGAAGGCAGCGATATCCCTTAGAGTACAATATCTGGAGGTCTATGGAGATTCAGCCTTGATTATTTTTCAAGTCAATGGAGAATGGCGAGTTAAAGAGCATAGGTTGCTGTCATATTATGAACATCTTATAAACTTAAAAGATGAGTTCAAAGATATCAGTTTCCATTACCTACCTCGCGAACAGAATCAGTTTGCAGATGCCTTAGCTACCTTGGCCGTAATGACCAAGCTCGACCTGGAAGTGGAAGTGCGACCTCTACAAGTAACTGTTAGGAGAGAACCAGCATACTGTTCCAATGTTGAAGAAGAGCTGGATGGTAGACCATGGTTCCACGACATTAAGAAGTTCATTAAGGAAGGGGAATATCCGTTAGCAACAACTGAGAATGATAGAAAGACACTTAGACGGCTATCCATGTCATTCTTTCTGTCAGGAGAAGTTCTGTACAAAAGGAGCCACGATGGGGTTTTGCTGAGGTGTGTTGATGCTGCGGAAGCCAAATCCATTATATCAGAAGTTCATGAGGGTATTTGTGGAACCCATGCTAATGGACACACATTATCCCGACAGATTCTCAGGCAAGGATACTACTGGCTCACAATGGAAAAAGATTGCACAGAATTTGTCAGAAGATGCCACAAATGCCAAATTTATGCAGATCGAATTCATTCTCCTCCTGTATCATTGCACACTCTTACATCACCATGGCCATTCTCAATGTGGGGCATGGATGTCATCGGGCCAATTAACCCCAAAGCCTCTAACGGTCACCGGTTCATTCTGGTAGCAATTGATTACTTTACCAAGTGGGTTGAGGCTGCTTCTTATGCTAATGTAACACGGAAGGTGGTGGTGAAGTTTCTGAAAAACAACATCATCTGCAGATACGGGTTACCAGAAAGACTCATCACAGACAATGCCACTAATTTCAATAATGCAGAGGTACGAAAACTGTGTGAACAATTCAAGATCAAACATCACAACTCGACTCCTTATCGACCAAAGATGAATGGGGCGGTGGAAGCAGCATATAAAAACATCAAGAAGATCTTGGGGAAGATGGTGGTCACGTACAAAGATTAGAGTGATATGCTACCTTATGCATTACATGCTTACCGCACTGCTGTCAGATCCTCAACTGGGGCAACTCCGTATTCATTGGTGTATGGGATGGAAGCAGTCACGCCTATAGAAGTAGAGATACCTTCGTTGAGAGTCTTGGTGGAAACTGAATTGGAGGAGGCTGAATGGGTCAAAGTGAGATACGAGCAATTGAACATGCTTGAAGAGAAGTGACTAAGTGCGGTCTGCCATGGCCAGTTGTACCAGAAAAGAATGGCTAAAGCATTCAATAAGAACGTTCGCCCTCGAACATTTCAGCCAGGTGATCTGGTTCTAAAGAAAATTCCGCCAAATCAGGAAGATAACAGAGGCAAATGGGCACCCACACATGAAGGCCCCTACATTGTCAAAGATGCTTTCTCTGGAGGAGCTTTGATCCTGACTGATATGGAAGGCCAAGTCCTTGCTAAGCCGATCAATTCGGATGCTGTGAAGAAGTATTTTGCTTAAAAAAAATAAAAATGCTCGCTAGGTTGAAAACCTGAAAGGGCGACCTAGGCAAAAATTAGAGCACGCTAAAAAGAAAAGAGAAAAAGAAAATGCTCGCTAGGCTGAAAACCCTGATGGGCGGCCTAGGCAAAAGTTAGAGCACTAAAAGGATAGGAACTGGGTTGAAAACTTGAAACGTATGGCTTATGCAATGAGGTAAGGCTGAGAAGCTAGGAAGGAAGTTGACACTGGGGCAAGTTGAATGTTGGTGGATTGCGGCATATTGTTGAGCACATGATGAAGAATTGAACTTGCTGTCATAGAATTCAAGTTCGGTGTAACCAGTGAATCAGTGAAATGGGTGGATCATATGAAAGCAGCACTGTTAGTCTTGTTTTCCTTCTTTCCTTATCTTTTCACGGTCTTTGAGATTCTGTAAATACTTCTCAGTTTGAAATCCAATAAAATTGTCTTTCCATCCCTCTTTTTTTTTCAATTATCTTTCCTTTCCCATCGAAACCTTTGTCTTTTTTATTCCTTCTTAAACTACGCATGATCATGATATTAAAACCGAAATACAATAAGAGACTAATTTGCTAACAGAGCTCATGAACAGTAAGTCAGAAAGAGGATTTAAGATTGATTGTCAAAAGAGAAGAGACAACCTGACTAGCTAAGACTCAAAGGTGACAGCCTGAATGTAGGCATCAGTGGACCAAATGGATCATTTGATCAAAGACCCCGACTGATGGTCAAAGCAAAAGCGAGAGTAGTGAAACACAAGGCAGAAAAGAGACATTGAAACATCAATCAGCCAAAGCTGTGTTTTAAAACTACAATGAAAAGCTCACAGAGCCACGCAGCTAAAAAGATTGCTCATTTTGGGACAAACAAAAGCTTTCGTGAAGGACGATGAAAAGACACCTCAAACAGGGGCAATTTTTTTAGTTTTGAAAAGCTATTTCCACGATGTCATCATTACAGCAATTCTACAGCAATTCATCATATCATTAACTCATCAATGTTTCACCAATTCATTCATCATCAGCTAAAGCATTCATGTCCTCACAACATCAATTTCACATCATATATAACATCATCACACAAACTCTCTATCATCATTTCATCAGAGTTACTAGTCACGCATTTGCACACAACTTTCAGACTCCCTCACGAGTCAAGACCTCAGTTCCTTACATCTCACAAGTCCTTTTAATTTCACATTTACTGCTTTCACAATTTATAGTTTTTTCCAATTTAACTGCTTTCTCCAATTTTACTGCTTTCACAATTTACTGCTTTCTCCAATTTACAGCTTTCACAATTTACTGCTTTCTCCAAATTTACAGCTTTCACAATTTACAGTTTTTTCCAATTTAACTGCTTTCTCCAATTTTACTGCTTTCACGATTTACTGCTTTCTCCAAATTTACAGCTTTCACAATCTACAGTTTTTTTTTTCAATTTAACTGCTTTCTCCAATTTTACTGCTTTCACAATTTACTGCTTTCTCCAATTCTGACTTTCATAATTCTTGCTTTCTCCAATTTACCGCTTTCACAATTCTTGCTTTTACCAATTCTTCGCTTTCTCCAAATTCTGACTTTCACAATTCTTGCCTTTTCCAATTTAACTCGCTTTCTCCAATTTCTTGCTTTCACAATTCTTGCTTTCTCAATTCTGACTTCTCCAATTCTGACTTTCCCCAATTCTGACTTTCTCCAATTCTGACTTTCCCCAATTCTGACTTTCTCAATTCTGACTTTCTCCAAGTTCTGACTTTCTCTAAATTCTGACTTTCTCCAATTCTGACTTTCCCCAATTCTCGCTTTCACAATTCTGACTTTCTCCAATTCTTGCTTTCTCCAAATTCTTGCTTTCTCCAATTTACACTTTCTCCAATTCTGACTTTCTCCAAATTCTGACTTTTTCACAATTCTGATTTCTCCAATTCTGACTTTCACAATTTACTGTTTTCTCCAGTTTATAGCTTTCTCCAAATTAAAAGTCATTTCAAGTTCACATTTACATGCTCTTCAACAATCATCACATATGCTTTCACAGTTTACAAGTCTGCTAAATTTCACATTTTATGTGCTTTCACTGCTTCCACATTTACTTTCAGGTCTCCACTTTACTTTCACATGCATTACCCTCACAGAGTTTGAATTTCACATGCGTTTCGCATTCTCAAGCTTCTACATTCCTCACTTTTTTTCAGCCTCTTTTAGATCTCTGCATGCATCTAGTTTTCACCTTGAGAGCACCCAGTGTCATTCATTAAAAGCATAGCATCATTTCACATCAAACATTCATCACCTCAGCACGTTCATCAAAGCTTTTAGCGTTGTCACTTTAGCATTCAAATATTTCTATTATGCACTCATCATCATGTCCATTAGTTGTTTAGCATCATCCGATCATAACATCTCACACTGTCCTCATACATTCATTGTTTGGTCAAAATTCGTTAAAACAAGCAGTCATTTCACATCATTCGTCAAAAGCATTGACATTGTTCACTATATCCATGAAATCATCTAGCACCGTTGTGATCATGCATTCATCATTTTGCATTTATGGAATATCTATCAGAACTTTTCGCATTGCACTATGCATTCGTCATTTCCATCATGCACTTATCATCATCGACATCACCATCATACATCATATATTCGGACAAAATCTGTGTTCATATCTTTACTTGGCCCTTACAGCAAAACATTGAAGTCGTGGACTTTATATTTTTCAGCAAGACACAAGTAAAGAGGGGCAATATTTGTCCGGCCTTCTGAAGAAAATTTCAAAATTCGCTTATTTTACTTTCTCTCTTAAAGTCTTTTAAAAAAAATAGAGTTGTTTTGTAGTCCCTTGATTTACTTCTTTTGAAAATGTGCGTCTTTTGTTTCAATTGAAAACTCAAAAAAAATGTTGTTTATAAGTTGGTCTAATTCTGCTTCAAGCTTTTTTGTAACTTATTCACGATTGTTCACAGTCCAGTACATTTCAGGCCACTAGTTGGTCCCTTTTGTTTTCGGTCCAAAAAAAAACAACAACAAAATCGTTAACCCATTTCTTTCCCACCCAATCCGGTTTTTTGCTTTTAGTTACAAAAAAATGGAATGAAAATAAATGTGTCAGGACACTACATCATGGGCAATCTGCCAAGGCACTTAACGGGAATGGTGGTGCAGACACAGAGGTATGGGAGACAAATTCGGATGCCTTCCCTTCATTCAAAAAAGCGTGGAAGACAATTTAGCATGGGTTCCCGCTCCTGCAGTCTTCTCCATCCCTCCGCTCTCTCTGTCCGAGGAAGAAAGCAGGGGAGACAAGTTCATACGGTTCCCCTGCAAGCGTAGAGTTAAAGGTTAACTACCCAAATGAGCCTAGCATAAAGGGGGGGGGGAGAACAATCAGAGGGGGGAGATAACTCACTCTCACTACTGTGACCACAACCTGAAACTCACCACACCATTCAGCAACTTCCGTTCCCATGGCGAACAAAACAGCCACCATCACCGTCACCATCACATAACTCATCCATCACCAGCGTTTGCAGCCAACCAAAAATCCAAATCAGAAGCAAAACAAGACAAAATCAAAAAAAATAAAAGGGAAGGAAAGCAGAACTATCGGCCGGGGATCAATAGTGGAAGTACCTCGAAACCGCGCCCAGTTTTGGAGTCCCCTACTGCAACTGGTGACGTCCCTGAGCTGCTGCCTTCACTGCGCTTCATAGCCCAGAATCTTTCGCCTACGAATCTGCCGCTTGAGTGTCGAACTGAACCAGCCACACCACTCCGCCTCATAGCCCAGAACCTTCCAGCCACGCCAGAGCCACCGACAAGAGCCTCCTCCGGCCTCCCTGACCGTGAACAGCCACCGATCTTCCAGCACCGCCCAGCATCATCGCAAACCACTCGGCCAGCCAGCCCCACTACCGAATAGCTCCCTGCACGATCCACCAGATCGAGCGCGAAATCGCTTCGGCGCGAGTACAAGATCGTGCGACCACGCAGACGGTCGCGCCGAAAGCCCAGATCAGCGCCACCGCAAACCGCTGCCAGCAAGCCCGCGAAATCGGACCGTGCCCACTCCATCCTCGACGCGAACCAGCTGCTCGCACAGCCGCCAGCACCGATCTTCTTCAGTGGCGGACGCGAATCTCCTCTGCCAGCACCCTCAGTCACGAACCTGCGCAACCCCCAGCCATTGATGTGTCCAATGTTTCAATTCCAGTCTTGCTTAAATCCAAGTTTTCAATCAAATCTGACAACACCGCAAATTCCTTGAGACTTGAGCAGCCATTAACACTAATGTTTTCCAGAGATTTTAAATGTTTTTCACCCTTAACACTCTCCAGATTTGTGCATCTATCTAGTATCAAAGTAGCAAGTGAATTGGAAGATCAAATAGATGAATGAAAAGTACACAAACTCTCACAACCGGAGAGAGTCACCCATCTAAGTCTTGATGCCTTTGACAAATCTGGAAGCAGTATCAACAGTTTGCATTCACTTAGGTCAGTTCTCTCTAAATTATGAAGTCCCTGCAACAATTCAAAAGGAGATATCAGAACACAAGATCTTCAAATTCCAATTCAACGAAAAGGCAACCACATGTACAAATGTATCTTTACCTGCTTCCCCTTCCAAAGTCATTGGACATGGCTGTGTGGCATGCAAATCTCAACGAGCAACTTAGCGCAAAAATTCCGTGGAAGAAACTCCAAAGGTTATCCATTCCACTCAAGGAACCTTAATTTATCAGAAAATGACTCAAGGACTTTGGGAAGGTAGATATTACTTGACGTTTGACCCAAGGGGATATAGAATTTTAGAAATCTCAAGTAATTTGTAACATCCCCTGCTGCTTTATGGATTGACGACTGTCCCTACAAACCAACACGGGTCTTTTCAGCATGCTTTGTCCTCACTCACACGCTTCCTAGGAAAACTTCCCAGGAGGTCACCCATCCCAAAATTACCCCAAGTCAAGCACGCTTAACTATGGAGTTCTTTCAGTTTGAGCTACCGAAAAGAAGATGCATCTTGTTGTTATAGGTAGTACAAATCAATTCATATAAGCCCTCCTCAACTGTATAGTCCCATACCTATACAGTCTTAGGATCCCTCTCATTCAGGTGTGTAATCGGTTCATTCATGTACCCCTCCGCTTAGAGGACCTTGCGGGGAGCCGCTCCTTGTCCATGCCCTCTTTGCACCGGCGATCACTCCTCGTCCTCGTCTCTGGGCGTTACATGTTAATGTAACACCCTCCTAACTACCATGTATTACTCGAGCATTAACATTGTAATTAGAAGAGTATCACTTCCTTTCTATAATATCCACTAATCAAATGAAATGAAATAAAATAAATCAAACTCTAGAGTTATAAAGAAAACTACTATAAAATGTACATATATTATTACTTTACATACCACTTTCTTTAATACATACCATACTTGAAATTAAGTCACTTCGCTTATAATACAACACAGGAACTACTATCAAAAGATCTACCAAGCTTGCTCAAATATCAAGGTCCAACAAAATACTAAACACACAGAAATGGACCTAAGACATCTAACACCAATTAGTCTACAAGCTAGTAAGTTCCTGGCACTATACTACACTACATACAAGTCAAAAGCCCACGTAAGTCTCATGTCCTCCTACGCGAACCCATTGGCCATCGGTATGATGGCCTCTCCTTAGCCAGAGGCATCTGCAGAGTCTGAGCACAATACAGCATATACACAAATAGGGGTGAGAATATTATAAAATTCTCAGTAGGGTAACCCCTTACATACAGACAGAATATAAACAGTAAATGCATTTATAATAATAAAGAAAAACATCATGTTAGATCACATATATCAATATTAGCATACATGAGTCAAAGAAAATTATATGCAAAATGGTATTAATCATAAGTGTTTCTCTTATATCACATGGAATTCAACTTAGTGTAGTAGTTCTTTTTATTAACATAGGGAAGGCTTAGATTCACATCAGGTAACATATGTAGTGGATAACTCCTCAGAGGACCATAGACTGCTAGGACATAAGCTGATTCCTATTCATGATCATCAGACTTCATTTTTTTCCATTTCTGAATCACACACAGTTCTATTTCCTAGTCGATAAGTCTACCGACTCATAAAATTTCTTGGGAAGTTCTTATTTTTGCCTTCCCTCTCTATCACACATAAGCCTTGTTTCTATTTTTCCCGTATGTTAAAACATGCACCATTAAATTTCACATATTCTCTTTTGTCATACAACCATGTCATGGACCTTTCTATTTCAAAGTCAGGTTTGTATCCCAGATATAGGCATTCAGTATCATTGGAGTCTCATTCATACTTTATAAACAAGCCTTTCAAACAATTAACATACATTCATATGATATATACTTGGATTAAATAGATTTCTATCATTAACTTAATACATCTTCACCATTCCAGCTTCTTGACAGATTTACCATTATGGTGACAACATTTAATTCACATATCAAATGGGCAATTCACTGGCCATAAACATTCTCTATGACAACTCAATGTGTCTAAAAGTCCCTGTAAAAATTTCATAGCAAACAGAATACTAGAACCATGTCAAATAAATTCTACAATTTTAGTGGTCAGAGGCCACTTTTTCACAGCTCAGAATAGGACTCACACAATTTTTAACTTTAGCAAATGATAGAAACAAATCAAAATAAAAATCACAGTTATACTTAAAGATGTCTACAAAACTTTGTAAAAATTTCAAAGGATAAATCCATCATTTGCTATGAATAAAAATTTATACAAATTCACAGCTTCAGTACCAAGATTTCAGCTAGCATAGATATATTCTTGGTTCTTGATTTTTCTCAGGCAGTAAAACTCTTTATTATGCACCACGAAAATTATCAGAGTTTCCTTATGATGTTAGCTTCAACATATAATTTTTATAGCTCATAAAAATGACTAAAATTGAACCAGAAAATTCATGAACAAATCCTGTCCTGCTGAAATCCGAAAATTCAGCAGCCTAGCCAAAACTTATTTTGACAAAAATCATTATTTAACCTCATCCAAACACTCCACCAAAATTAACACATCAATATCAACATATTATCATCAAATATAACCATAAATTTCGGAATAAAACCCAACAAAAATTTATAGAATAATTTGGAAAGAAAAAGGCCAAAGAAAACCCTACACTTTGAAGCTTTCAAGCTCTTGGCTCCAAGATTGATTTCCTTTACTTCCAAGCCTTTTGACCCACACCAAACCCTTCCTTACACAGCTGATAATAAGCTCTCAAAGTAGGAAAAGTTGATGGATTCAAATTCTAATCGGTTAGATTGAAAGATCTTGATGAGTGGAATAAGTTTAGTGAAGGGAGTTTGTGATTTTGGAAATTTTAAGCTAGGTATTTGGAGGTTTAAAGCTTGCTCATGGATGTTTCAATGGAAGAAAAATGGAGGCTGTGTGTGGTCAGAGCATGGTCGAGAATGATGAAGAAAATGGAGTGATAAGGTTGGCTTTTTAATGATATTTAATTAAGTTGTACTAGTTATTTAATATAAAATCTAGTTCTTTCAAAAAAAATATAAGATGGATGACTAGGATTTGATCTTGGAAAGCTAGATTGAATCTTGGCCATCCACTTGGTTTAAATGGATAGACACTATCCAAATCTTATGGATTAAGCTTTCTTTCGGTGTAAAAATCGCACATCGAAATTTTATCGAACTGGTAAAACAGTGTACTCGGGTAATCAACTATTGCCTGAAAATTAATTCTAAGTATAAAATACTTATTCCTACCTATTTCTAACCTTAATCCTATAATTTCCAAATTTCGGGCACCTTCAGGTCTTGAATCTAAGGTTTCAGCTGTTCCGGTGGGTCTACGGGGCCTGCAAAACACTATTCACATTTTTTTTTTTTACGTTCGTTACATTGTTCTCATCATTTTTGTGTACACCAAAATTTTGATATTCTTACTACTAAAGCCTCAATTATTTTCTGAAAAAAATTAGGATGTTACATAATTCATCTTTTTGAATGTGTCAACACTTAAATGAATATCTTTAATTTGAGACAAATCTAATGTTATGCCTTCAATTGCATCAGTCCCCTGACAAAAACATGAAATGATATCAAATTAGCAAGAACTCCCATATAAAAACATGTCTAGAACAGGTTGCACTTATTTTACTTGCCTTGTTATCTTTAAGCACAACACGAACTTCAGCATCTCTCAATTGACTACGTCTTGCTGTGTGTCTGCTACATTCTTTACGTACTATTTCAAAACCCATTTTTTGCAGCAAGTCATGCATTTCTATTGTATTGCTATATGAAATAGTTATCAATGCTCTGTCTTCAAGGACATCTATTCCACTACTTGCTTCAAAACCACAGGCATCTAGTATGCTTATGACATGATTTTTTTCTTCTCCTTTGAAAAAAAATGCAATGTCAAGAAATATCTTCTTCTCTTGATCATCCAATCCATCATAGCTCACTTTGAACAAATTTAGAATTGTCTCATTAGGATACTTGTCAAGTTTTCTCAAAGTATTTTCCCAAAATTTAATAGTTTTTGAACGAAGATATGAATCCGAAACTTTCAAAGTTAATGGAACACCCCCTGCATACGAAACTGCCTTTGAGGAGAGATCCTCATAACCCTTTGGGGGATGGCTTTCCTTGAAGGCTTCTAAGCTAAAAAGCAGTAGAGATTCTTGTGCTTTCCATTTCTCGACCTTGTATATCCAATCAACTCTTCCAGCAAGCAATTGTCTATTTCTTCTTGTTATAATGAGCCTACTATTTTGACTTAGGTCATGATACTCTCTACACAAAAAATCTAATTCATCTAAACTATCCACATCGTCAAGTACAATGAACACCTTTTTATTGCTGAGCCTCTTCATATTCAAATGTGAGTCCTACTACATTTGATGTGGAAATTTCTTCCTTTAATAGCTCAAAGAGAAGCTTATCAACCGAAATTTCTTTTTCCACCTAGCAAACATTGTCATATCTAGGAAAGAGTTTGGCAAACAAAACTTTTGCGATTGTCGTTGTGAACACCCGATTTTGTCCGGCTCGTATAAACAAACCCAGATTTCTTTCAGATCATAAATATTAGGTTCATTTTCTTCATGGGTTAAAAGAAAATTCAGCTCATTTCATGTTACTAAGCCCATTTCATTTTTTTAATCGTAAACCAAAAAAAAATGAATTGTTTGCCCAGTTTGTATTTATTTATGAGTTCAACCCATTTTATTTTTTAGATTAAAAAATAGAAAAGGACAAAAACAGACGTGTGTGTTGATTTCGTTTGTCGATTTTAAGAGAAAAATGAAAGTGAGGAAAGTCTCTCTTCATTTGATTTTCAAACAAAATAAAGCACTGAATCCAGGGAGTCAGAAAAATGAGCACCGTTTTACAAAAAAAAGTCAGAGAAGTGAAGCGCAATTGGAAAAACAGTAAAAAAAAGAGCAGCAAGCGTGAAGCAAAAGTCAGAAATTAGGAACTTCATATCCCATGAAATCTGTAAAAAGCTTGGAAAACTTTCAATCAGAATCATATGTCCTTGAGCTACACATGGAAAATTAGCTCAATTAGATCAAAAATGGCTGCTAGCAAATTTGACAAATTAGTTCATGAGACTGTATAAACGGGGTTAAGATTCACGTACAAGGGGGATATCGATCATCAGCATCAATAATTGCTTTCTGTTATTATTTTCATCTATAAGAGTGATCTAATTTTAGAGGCTCTGATAGACACAAAGGGGATCTTTGGACAATCTTCACTTTCAAAATAAGCAAACAGAGAGAACTCTTTTGATTCGAGATTTCAACAGAGTCAGAAGGAAATATCAAAAACAGAGAGGAAGAAGATACACAGCAAGAGTGATTACCATCATCATCAACACTTAATTCCTGTTGCTATTTTCATTAAAAAGAGTGATATAATTTTAGAGACTCTGAGAGAAGGAACAGGAATTAACATCTGAATTTTCCTTAAACAAAAAAAGGAATAAACAGAGAGACATATCCACAGGTAAGCCGCAATGAAGCATGAGTTCATTTTATATTTTAGTGTCTTCATTTTTTAGGAATTCTTGCAACCTGCATGAGCACAGCATCTAACACAACCTCATAGATCACCATCAACAATCCATCCAAACCCAAAGACAAACCGCTATCCCAAACATTCTTCAACCAAATCTGAAATAAAAACCAGTACATTGACCAAATCCTAAGCCTTCTCACACTGACAACAAATACTAACCAAGCCAGTAAAATGAAAAACTTCTAATATTTCTAAGGCTAGATCTAACAAGAAAAATGAAAATAAATTTAATCCTTTGAGCTTAGGAAGAATCTGAAGTAGAAATAAAAGAAGAGGAAAAAGGAAAGAAGCCGCGACTGACTCCTCCTCCGTCACCACCCTTCACAGCTGCAGTCTCCTCCCAAACGTCATCACTTCAAACTCCAAACCACCATTGTCACACCAGCACACATAGAACCACTAACCATTGCGTGAACTCACAAAACCAACCGCGGTGGTGACTCTCCCTTTTGTTTTTCCTTTCTCCCACTCTCACTAGATCTAACTCTAATCTTGGTATTAAGCTTTAGTGAAGGAAACACAAATTCTCTCACGTCTACTCTCTTTCTGCGGACCAACATACTCCTTTTGTTCCCTTACTTTTGCTTTTCCTTTGAAATAATTCAATAAGAAAGAGACTCACGGACCTTTGTTCACCGTCATTATTGTTTATTTTATTTTATTTTGCATTTGGGTTGGTGTTAGCGAATTTGGGGTAGTCTGTTGTCCCTTTTATTTGTTTATTAGTAATAATGCTTGTCTTGGGTGGGTTGGGTGTTTACTTTTCTAAAAATTTGTTTTGGGCCATTGTGTTTAAAGAATAACTAACCAATGCTCATTTTTTATGTTTGGTTTAGAAGCATTACATGAATTTAGTCTTTGGATGTTGAGGTTTTGATTCCTCCTTAGTGTGTTGAGGTTCCTTGTTAGTTTAGGCCTTTGATGTTAAATTTTTATTTATTTTAGTTAGTTTGGGCTTAAGTTTATCCAGATTTTTTTTTTTTAAAAAAATGTAGTTCCTTCCTATATTTTTGTGTTCTCTTATTTGGGGCTTTATCCTTATTAGTTAGTTGGTGTTTGGTTAGACTATAGATTTTAAAATTTTAGTTAGATTTTTTTAGTGTTAGTTTCAATCATAAAAAAAAAAAGAAAAAAAGAATTTATGACAATTTTGTAATAATTAGTTTTAAAATCATTTAGGTGAAAAATAAAAAAGAGTGATTTAGTTATTTATTCTATTTTAAATTTTGGTAGTTAAGATCATTGATATTTCTTTTAATCATGAGTATTTTGCTTTGTCTGTGTTGGGCTCAAGTTTATTACATGTTCATTATTTATTTAGGAATTAATTCTGTTAGTTCATGTCTAAATTAGTGTTTATCATGAAAATAAAAATGACTTTCTTTTAAACATATAATAAAAAAAAGAATCTGTTTTTGAAATTTTTGTTAATCTTGCAATGATCAATAATAGTGGTTGAGTAGCAAATGTTACCTTTACTATTATTGGATCATGAGAGTTTATTGAGTAGCCGAGTGCTAACTTAAACCCTCTTCAAGAGCGGATTTTTCTTTTTAAAGAGGATGTTCTTTACCGAAAAGGTTTTTTTTTTTATTTACTTAAGATCAACTAATGCACAAATATTTTCTAAAGAACTACGTGACTTTGAGTTCCTCATTGCACCAGAGGATACGTAGGAGCAGGCTATCCCTGTCAAACCAAAATTAATTTTTCTTAATTTATTTGTTAATTTGTAAATATTTTGTGTAAATAAATTTTTAGCTTGTGTTAAAATTGTAAATATATTTTTCAAAAACTAATTTTTCTTAATATATTTGATATATTTGTCAAAATTAATTCTTCTTAAATTATTTGTTTAAATTATAATATATTTATGTAAATTAATTTTCTTAATTTATATGTTTCAATTGTAAATATATTTGTCTAAATTAATTATTCTTAATCTATGTGTTTAAATTGTAAATATTTTGCTAAAGTAATTTTTCTTAATTTATGTTTTTAAATTTTAATTTTTGTCTTCTTTGATTGAAATTCTAAAAGGGGTTATTAATTAATTTACACAACTCACTAAGGTACCGTTTAAATACGGGTGTACTAGGGGTGCTGTAGGATTAAGTTCTTACCCTTCCATAGACATAACCGACTCCCGAACTCATATCTGGTTTTCAAAGACTATCTTTAAGATGATAAGATTGGTTTTTCCAGGGTTTTCCAATTAAAATAAATCTGGTGGCGACTCCCAATTTTCAAACTCACTTTTTCACCGTTCTGTTGCGATCCCGGTTGCAACAGTCATCTTACCTATTTCACCCAGGCCCCAAATTCTTGTTACTCGAACTTTGTTCATTAATAATTCAACATTTTTACATATTTCCTCAGTTCTAACAAGACCTTTTAGTTCAATAGGGTGCCTCATGTATTGCTTTTGTAATATATCATTGACAACATTCCTAATGAGTTGAGAATCGTCCTTTGCATAAATTAATGGAAAAAAATTCATAAGAAAATATTAAATTTGTCAACGAATGTAAAAAATCTATTGCTTGGTTCTCTAAAAAGTGTCTATTTTCTAAAAAAAAAAATTTCAATAATCATGTGTCACTTTAAAAAATATACACAATATTGATTATATCTTACCCAATATAAGTTATTTTTGGGTTTTTTTTTTCTTGATCCAAAATATTAGCCGTTTTTATATTTCAATGACTAATTAATTATTTACCTCTATTTAATTGGAGAGCGAATGAGTGACAATGAGTTTATTAGAGTATTTAATAGAAAAGAGATTATTTTATGGATTTTTTATGTAGAAAGAGAAATATTTTATGAGTTTTTCATATTTTAAACGTGCATATAGAGATTATACAAGTCCTATGTTTTGCCCTACAAACTAGGAACTTTTAGTTTGTCAAGTTTGGGACCCAGAAATTTGACAAAGGAAGCTTAGTACAACGTGTGTAACACCACAGTCTTCAACGGTTAAAGGAAAAGGGAGTCAGAAAACGATGAAGGCGTGTGCACACAGGTCCTCGTATTGTTCTAAGGTGCCAAGTGTAGAGGCACAAGGAATCATACCGGAGGACAAAGAGGCCCTAATGCTTTCGTATACAGGATCGCCACGTGATGAAATTTTTGGCATGCAAGAAAAATAAACGATTTTATGAAGTTCGAAAGTAGAGGATAGCGTGCGGAATTTTTCGCGTTAAGTGTGAAAAGCTATTTGTAAAATTTAAGTAGCGTAAGAAGAAAGGTGCAGACCAAGGAAGCTATTGCATAACCAACATATCAAACACAGACCAATGTCAGTATAAAATGTGAATTACTATGTAAAGTTCAAGGGCATTGCGGAGATGACGGAAACAAAATAGCTATAGAACACAGGATAATCTAAAAGCTACATTTTAAAGGGTACATCCAGGGCATGCTGAACGTCTTCCACTGCCTTCCGTCGTTTTGATAAAGCCTTCAGTTCAGCCACGATCTCTTCAACTTTTGTCTCAATAATGGCAAGACGCTCAGTGAGCTGAATGGCTTCTTGTTTGAGTGTACCAAGTTGATCAGAACAGGCAGTTTCTTCAGCTATTATCTGTGACAAATCCTCAGTAGTGTCCAAGGGATGTTGGAGGGCCCGAGACGCATCCTCCAACCATGGACCGTCAAATCCAAAATCTCTGAGGGCAAGGAGGTGAGAAGCAGCAATTTTCCTGTGATCCCTCAGGAGTTCCAATAGCGTATGACTCGTCAAAAACCGATGTGCCTCCACAAAAGCCTGGTAAGCCATCCTTCTGAAGACAATAGATCTCGTCAGGGGAAGCTGAAAACCCATATGAGAGGAAGCAAAGCCATGCAATAAAGTGGCAGTGTCCCCGGGAAACATAGACGTGAAGTCCTCCACGACCGCTACTACAAACATATGAAAAATCAAACAACAAGTTAATACTTTAAGCGCACACATAAAAAAAAAAAAAAGAAGAAAGAGGGAGACAGAGAAGAATGAAGAGAAGTGTTGTACTTGGAGAAGCTGAAGAAGCCACAGTAGTGATAGAAGGAAGATCATCTGCACACACGGGTTGGGTTGTTGCAGGAGAAGTTGGAACTGGTAGAAAGGAGTCTTGAGTAGCAGAAGCGGGGCTTTGATCAGGAGGGAGGTTTAGGGATGGTGGCAGCTCGGGATCAACGAGGAAGTCCTTGCCAGCCAGTGAAATAACTTGACCACTAGGAGATGGCATACCAGAGGCTGAAGAGGGAGCGTCCTGCGCAAGGGGGCTCATATGGGCCAGAATCACTTTCCCTATAGACTCAGAAGGGGGTGCATTTCTATCCTTAAGTGGGCTTTGGACGAGCGAAGAGGAAGGAACAAATGAAGTTTTTACCTGCTCCTCAGTAGCAGCCACGACTTCATCGTCACTCGTAGGGGATTCATGCTCCTTTGAAGGAGTGGCGAGGTCAATATTGTTATCCCCTTCTTCACTCTCGTGTTTGCTTGTGTCTGCGTCCAAACCCACGGTGACGGGAGAAGCATCAGTGGATTTCGTGCCTTTAGATAACAGGTGAGCAGACCTGCGGGTCCCAACTGTAGGCGAAACCTTCTTCGAATAGGGAGGTGTTTCCTTGGAGGGAGGGGAAGTGTTTTTGGGCTTTGGAGGAGATAGTAGAGACGTTGAGGCAGCGTCCCTTGTGGTCAACGAAGATTTAGAGGTCTTAGTCTTTCTGCCTTCAAAAGAGCCCTCGAGGGGTTCCAATGCTAGCTGGGTTTGAAACGCCTTCTCAATTGGAGTGAGTTTCCTCTTACGTGAAGGAGATACAGGGGCCTTCGGTCCTAACAAGCAACAAAAGAATAACGGCTTACAAGTTGAATATAAAACAAAATCAAAAAACGAGAGACGGACATACACGTACGAATTACGAATGACAGTTTGCACGTAAGAAAGATTAACTCTCAATAAAAAATGGTTTACTATAAAAGAATAAGAACTGATGATTTTGTCTAAAATAGTGGGTTTGTCCTTTATTTGTTCCTTTATAGTCAATCTTGTCTTCTATTTTTTTTTCTTTTGCTTTATGCCTTTGTATCACAAAAATACAAGTTTTTACTTTATGATGGAAATAATAAGAGAAAAGAATAATATATGCCAGGGTGGTGAGCATGAGTATATTTTCATACCAGCAATGCAGTCACATGAACAGG